>JASUUG010000298.1:3945505-4627607 GCA_030449905.1 Luvunga scandens | reverse complement strand
TGTTTTGTTCTTTAGGCTATTGATATGGTTTTATTCAAAATGCTGAATCCGGGTGTATTCCAATGGCTGCATTTCGACAGGAAAAGAAGTATGTAGTGCCACACTTCTTTTTGACTTTTTTATTTATTGGCAATCCAATTTGCTCCCATTCATGTGAGCAACGTTCGAACTCTAAACTTTTTGTATTCAACGCAAGAAAATTTACCATAGTAGAAGGCATTTTAATGATTTTCTGTGAAGTATTCTGTTCTCTCAATTACTAGTTTCAATCGCAACCATTGTGAAGTCTGCTCGTTTGATGAACATGTCTTTTGTGTCTAATGCTTCTTCTTCTTCTTCTTCTTCTTCTTCTTCTTCTTCTTATTATTATTATTATTAATGTTATTATTATTATTATTATTATTATTATTATTATTATTATTATTATTATTATTTATTTTAATTATTTACAGGCCAATGTTTATCATGCAACAAAATCTGATGGTCAAGAACTAGCTATCAAAGTGTACAAGACTTTCGTTCTGTTTTTAAATATGACAGTTTCATGTGTATAGTTTTGTTTTGCAAAACTGAATCGCTACTGGGTTGCATTTATCAGATTGCATTAATCCTATAGCTTAATGTTCCAATTTAAGTTTTGGTTTCTGAATAATGACAAGGACCGAGATCGGTATGTCCAAGGTGACTATTGTTTCAGAGATGGATACTGCAAGCACAATCCAAGGAAAATGGTGAAAACTTGGACTGAAAAAGAAACGAGGATTATCAAATTGACTAGGGGCAAAGGTACAAATTCTTTGCTGAATATTTATTGTCGTGTTGGCATGCAAGGTTTATTTTAAACATGCTGCATATTTTCATCAATTGAAAATATTGAATCACTAGATTGAGTGATAATATACGCAAATAGCGGATGTAAGTCATCACTGGTATGGTATATTTTGATTCTAAATTGCTATAGCTATAATTTGTGATTTAGAATTTGAATTATAATGTAATTCTATGACATGTTTGGAGGGTTTGATCTGGGTGGGGGTGATAGGAAGTAGACGATTGTGTACTTAGCTTTTTCATTGTGCTATTTTATGTTGAAGGTTGTTATTGTGATTCTAGCTTCTTAAATTGCCTGTTCCTTCTTATACAAATTGCTGTAATGCCTTGTTCCCTTTTTTTTTTTATCTCAAATAATAATTCAATGCTGATAATATAAATTTTATGCAGCCAAATTGATAGTCTTGTTTATTTGTAAGGCAGATCTCTGCACTATTGGTGGTGACATGGAAAGGGTCTTAAGCATTCTTTAAATAGGACTTCTTGCTTCTTGCTCTCTTTTCTCGTTTCACTAGCATGATTTTTTCTGTACTTCTTACTTTCTTTTTCTAAGTAATTTTTTTCTAAGCGTATCGTTTCATTAGCAAGTAATTTTTTTTTTTTCATTAGCAAGTATTTTGGAAAATCTATTGTCATTTATTATCAAAAAATACTTATTTTTGTAGTTTGAAACTACATAATTAATATATTTCTCATTTTTTAGTTCTACAGAACTGAAAGTTAAACTCAAGAAGAGATCGATAAAGTTACATGCGAGTGGCCTAAATGTATAAAATAGCAACTTTCTACCATACATAAACACATGATTGATAAATTTGAGGTAAGTCTATTAATTAATAGTGATTTGGTACTTTAAAGTTTTGTTTTACAACTTAGGTCACTAAAATGATTTAATTATTATGACTTATAATATATGAATTTATCTTAATTTCTCTTTAGTCTTTGTAAGAATAATGTAGATTACTATTGGTGGTGAGATTCATTTGCAATTGAAGAGTTGATGAGAAATTAGATGTACTCACACATGCCAATTTTGTGGTTTGCTAATAGATTCATTAGTAGATATTAAAGAGTTTTGAGAATTTGGTGTAAAAGCTAATTGGCATTTCGTTAAAGTTTAATGATTATTAGAGCTTTTTGTCAAGTTATCCTTTTGTGTATGAAACATTTGTGAAAAAAAAATTGTGAAGAATTTAACAAGAAATTAGAATTAAAATAGGGGCTTCAAATGGTTTTAAAATTGCCATTTTTATTTATTTTTTTAATAATCAACAACAATAATGACCGTTATTTGAAAAGAACTGTTATTAAATGTAGTGTTTAGCAACAAAGATGATCATTAAATGTTGTTTTAATATTTAATGACGATTCTTATAATAAACTATCATTAAAATGACACATTTAATGATAGCTTTTTTTAATAAGAATCATCATAAAAAATTGATGAAAGAGTATAATAAATGATGGTTATTAAAATAACCATCATTATATATGATGGATATTTAAAAAACCGTCATTAAAAATGTACATTTAATGACGGTTATTGAACCGTTATAAAAAGTTTATTCCTTTTAATGTCGTTACCTAAGTTGATTGTTTCAAAATCATCATCTTACATTGTTTAAAACTGTCATTGTTGGCCAATTTTCTAGTAGTGATTACAACCTATTCAAACCTTACACAATTGCAGCCATCTCAATTGAATCAACTCATTGCCACCTCCTCTAATTACTCATATATCCTTGCATTACATGAAATAGGCAGAGAGTGTGTTTGATTGTGGTCTATTGTCCATCATATTGAGAGCACATGCAATTTGACTTCCACAACGGATGTTCCAACATTTATATATGAAGATAATGTTACTTGTATTACTCAAATTAGAGGAGGATACATCGAGGGAGATAGAACTAAGCATATCTCACCAAAGTTCTTTTACACTCATGAGCTGTAGGACAAGAATATTGATGTCAAGTGGATACGGGCCACTGATAATTTTGCTGATCTTTTTACTAAAGCTTTGCCCACATCAACATTTGAGAAGTTAATCCATAATATTAGCATGCATTGACTCAACAGATTATCAATTAATACATGAGCTTTAATAAGATATTTCATCTGGGGGGAACATATTTTGAAGATAAGAGTTTTTGCAACTACATTAAATAAATGTGCACTATATTATTTTTCCTTCAACCAGGTTCTATCTCATTGGGTTTTACTAGTATGGTTTTAACGAGACAATATCAAGCACATCAAATAATACCTTTATATTATAAAATTTTAGGTAAACAAACGGTGAATCCTAGGGGAGTGTTGTAAATGTGGTGGAATCAACATTTATCCCACAATGGAAAATTGATAACCCCCCACTCCTTTGTGCCCTCCAAAAATATGGGTGTTTAGTTTGTAGCAGTGTTGTGGAATGAGAACAAAAGCTTATCAGTAATGAGCTACTAACAAAGTACTTGAGGTATTTTGTTAGACGTGAGAAGAGTGAGTTTTAGCATGGAAATGTGATTCGAGGATTCTCTCCTCTTATAGCACATCTTACAATTTCACTAAGAATAATGGTTATTTAATTCATAAATTTTAGCCACGTAGGTTTTTTATATTTTGCGAGCACATTCAAATTAAGAATTTATAAAGAAGCACGCAGATATTACGTGGCAATCACTGGAACATCTCATTTCAAGGTTATATCTAGAATCAAAATGGGTTCATGGTTATGACAATATAATTGGAATTAAGACATGATTAAAAAGAACAATCAGCTTTGATAATCATATTCGAAGTGTTTATTGCAATTCATTTCTAATTGACCCCGTATAAAATGATTATCAAAGCAAGACCTCTGAATGTACGTAACCGAGAGAGAGTGCTCTTTTACGTTCTTTTTTTTAATTTTAGTAGTCGATCACCAGCGTGTAAAAGTGTTTGACTCAATACGTTTGTTTGCAGTAGCAAGTCCTAATTTGGCCACCCTGCCCATCCACCGCCGAAAGATTTTCAACCCGCAATTTGAGGGTTGGGTGGGTAGGGTGCCAATCCAACCCCACCCTGCCCACGCACCAACGAAATTAGAAGAGAAATGCAATTAAATATCGAGAAGAGAGGGGGAGAGCGTTTGTTTGGGTGTGGGTGGGTCGCATACTTCGCGATTAAGTACTTTTGTTGTCCAAAACACCTTTTCCCTAATAAAAGCAACCTAATATGGCCCTAAATTAGGGAAGGTTTCAATTTTTTGACATTACAGTAAATTAACGAAAAAGTACATATTCCCTTTTAAGTGTGGCCAAATCGTGCTACTTAATTATCCCTAATCTATTTTGGATTGTGATATTTTCACCCCTTTGAATTTCGATTTTTTTTGCTTAAAGATATTTTCATGGTATCCTTAAGTTAATCAATGCTACCCTTCAGATTTTTGAACGATCACCTATACCTTTGGCATTATCATCACTCACTTGAAATTTTGCTAAAATGATATAACTACCATTCTTCTTAAAATGGCAGATTCATCCTTATTAATCTTTTTCTTTATTCTCTCTTTGATTTCGTTATTTTATCATTTTTAATTTTAAAATAAATTTCTCATCAATGCCGTAATTACTATTAAATTTTTAATTATAAAAATAAAAATTATGTTATTTTTTTAAAAAGTCCCTTTTATTATTGTTTTCCTTTTTATTATAATTGTAATTCTAAAGTATTAAAATTTAGGTGTAAGAATCTCGGACCATTAATTATGAGATGCAATTTCCACTGAATTCTAAAAAGTACACCGGACAAAACTTGAAGGAGGCTATGCACTTTTGCTCTAGTATATTCGTTTCTAAATTTGAAAAATATTTTTGGTTAATTTAGCATTAGCCATCAGATGTTTTGATAATTTGCACCACGTACCCTCTTGCTTTTGACGGCTGACGTTAGCAATCTTATCATCTCAAGCAGAATTCTTTTGACTCTTCAAAAAATAAAAAACAACTGGGAAAACTGTTTGTTATTTTGCAGAGAGAAAATTCAAGAGGTTTGTTAATTTCCACCCTTTTGTAATAACTCTTATAGCAGGATTTTTCAAATTCAATGGTCACTTGTTCTAATGGAAGATTTATTCGAGAATTGTATCAAAGTACCTTCCTTGAATAATTAAATTTTCAAGCAGATATTTTTATAATTAATGAGCTTTCGTCACTTAAATATATTCTTCTTTCTTCTTTTCATTTTTTTTTTCATGAAAATATAAAAGGGTGCCAGTTTGGTTGGGATACTTGTTGAGCTCTTATAATTATTTCAATGTTGCTTCATCTTGACTATTGTGTCTTAAAAGAGTGAAAAACCATCGATCTCGCCACCTATTACCAGCCGGTTTGTTATTTTTCAGTAACAGTTAATTTGTCATTCCAAGTCATCTTCGGTAATTGAATCTTTGTCATTTTTCAGTAAGTGATTTAACAGCTGCTATGGAAGGAGACGACTGTCCATCGGTAAAGGTAGATCCTTGAAATCCCATTTCGAAGATGTATTTATTGTTTTCTTTAAATTGCTGGTTCTTGTTCTTTGCCATTTCTACAAATAATGTAGATAAATTTAATTGCCCTACTTAGTAGCTACTGTTTCTCTTGCTAATTCACTTTGGGCTTGTTTTACTCCTGTTGGCGCCCGCAGTGATTGATTGCCTTGTTATCTTAAAAGCAAAAAACCATTGCCCAAGAAACTCTTTAAGATTTGTTCAAGTTGCACTTAAACCAACAATCAATCTGGAGCTCCAATGTTAACTAAAGAACCTAGCTTTAGGAGATTTAGGAGTAGGGTTGGTAATTTAAGATTTTATAATTTTTTTAAAATAATTTTTTAGTAAAAGTATAAAATTTTAAATTTTAAAAAACAACTTAAATTATAAATAATTATGCAATACATGATTATCAAACATACAAAATAATAATAATACAATATAATAAATTATAAACACTAATATAAAAAGTAAACTAGTATTAGATTTTGATATTTTTATTTAATTTTTTTTTCTTGTTTTAATTTGAATTTTTTTATTTTATATAATATAAAATCCGGGTTTGAAAATACTAATAATACAACATAATAAACCATAAACACTAATATAAAAAGTAAACTGGTATTAGATTTTGATATTTTTATTTAGTTTTTTTATTTTTTTTTCTTTTTTTTAATTTGAATTTTTTTATTTTATATAATATAAAGCTTGGGCCAAGCCTGAGCTTTATACATTAAGCTCATTACCAAGCCCACTATCAATGGGCTTTGAATTTTTGAGCTCATGCCCTTAAATTCATCATGCGGGCTGAGCTTAAAGCCCGCGAGCCCAGGCCAGGCCTATTGAGCCTATCTAGAAGTAAAATATTATCACAAAAGGAACAGAATTAACGTGGTTTGATTGTGTATAAATACACAATATACATCCACGGGAGAAGCCACATAAAAAGTTTTATTGATGAATCAAGATGGATTTTACAGAGCCAATACAGACAACATTACAAGGAACAAGATAACTCTTTCTCCCTTCTTTAGAATTCTCTCAAAAGCTTTATAATTCCACTACCAATCTACTTCAACCATCAGCCTTTTATGTACCTAATATGAAAACCCATATTACACTAGTTCACGACATGTGTGTAACGAATTTAACTGATTTGATTCTCGGCTCACATGCTCAGCCACATGAGTTACTTAAGCTTTTCCTAAAACGGCTGAAACTGATGTCGTTTGAAGAAGCTTAAATAATCACACGTGCAGCCCGTGATTTGTAAGTGAAACCACTTACTCAAAACACATTTGTATCAGAAGCCTGAGTTTTGAATTCATTGCATTCTCGTCCACACTTCTCCACCTTTTTCTAATTCCTTCTCCTACCTTAAGCAATTCAAAGACTGCTCATCCCAGCCAAGTCCAAACACATGCTGAACTTCGCTGACGAAACTACCTTTGTAAGCATGTTTGCAGGATTCTCATCAATATGCACCTTAGACATCTTCACAACCCCTCTATACACCTCATTTCTTATGAAATGTAGTTTAAAGCCTATGTGTTTAATTTTTTTTCATGGTGTGTAGGATTCTTCCACAAATGAATGACATTGAAGCTGTCACAATAGATCATTACTAACTTTTGTTTCATTCCCAATTCTCCCAGTAACCCCTGTAACCACAAAGCCTCATTTACAGATTCAGTAACAGCTATATACTCAGCCCCTATGGTCAAGAGAACAACCACATGCTGCAAGTCTGCTTTCTAGTCAATGAGACATCTATTGTACATGAACATGTAGCCAGTCAATGACCTCCTTCTATCCAAGTCTCCTACATAATCTGAGTCTACAAATCCCAAAAAGCCATCACATCTCCCTTTGAACCTTCCATACACCAAACCATGGCTCAAGGAACTATTTAGGTATCTCATAATCCACTTGACAACCTTCCAATGTTCCTTCCCTGGTGATGCCATGTACCTACTGACCACACTCACAGCATGAGCTATGTCTGGTCTTGTCAATACCATGGCATGCATTAGGCAACCAACAGCATTTGCATAAGGCACACTTTCTATGTCAAGTTTTTCTTCATCTGTCTTTAGGCTTAACATATTACATAGCTTGAAATGTGTTACTGAGGGAGTTTGTACAGGCTTAGAATCCAACATCTTATAAGTCTCAAGAACTTTAGTCAAATATTTCTCTTGACTGAGAAATATTTCTCCTTTAGCTTTATTCCTCTTGATTTTTACACCCAAAATCTTCTTGGCAGACCCCAAGTCCATGTCAAATTCAGAATTCAACATCATCTTCAATTCCTCTATCTTATTTCTCTTTTTACAAGCTATTAACATATCATCCACATGTAGAAGGAGAAATATGTAGTGATTATCTTTTAACAGCTTGAAATGCACACAGCAGTCATAATTACATCTCAAGAATCCATGTGTCAACATAAATTCATCAAACCTAAGATACAACTGTCTTAGGGATTTCTTCAAACCATAAAGGGAATACCCTTTAGAATCCATATACCCTTCAGGCTGAGTCATAAAAATCTCTTCTTAAAGTCTTTCACGTAATAATGCAATCTTGACATCAAGTTGATCAAACTCCATGTCTTGAATTGCAGTTAGTGCCAGAAGCACTCTTATTAAAGCATGCCTAACAACTGGAGAAAAAACCTCCTTAAAATTAACTCACTCCTTCTGAGTATACTTTTTAGCCACCAGTCTTGCTTTAAATCTTTTAGTTCGTAACTTGTCACCTTTTTTTACCCTAAAATCCATTTGTAGCCTACAACTCTTCTCGTTTCCAAGTCTCTTGACTAGTTCTCATGTGTTATTTTTATATAAAAATATATTTCTTCATTCATAACTTCTTGCCACTCCTCAGACTTTGCTTGCCTTGATCGCCTCTTTAAAGGTTTTGGATTCCTCATCATCAATTTCATGTGTAGTTGTTAATACATAAGCAATATGATCAAAGATATCCAAACCTTTTGGTTAGTTTAATGTGTCTCTTAGCTCTGTCTCTTGTTAATCGATACCCTTGCTATCGTACTTATGACTCTTGTTTTTGTTGTGAGGTTTGTAATCCCCAAAACTATCATTGACATCACTTGAATCTACACCTTCAAATGAATCTTCATGGTTAGGCAACTCCACCTCAAACTATTGCTTCTCAAGAATATCATAATCACCCCGTTAGCTTTTGAACTAACTTTTGCTCAATAGTTCCCTTTCATTAAAGATTACATCTTTGCTTATAATGAATTTAGGGGTTTTAAATCTGTACATCGATTTTATACCCTTTACACCCTCTGATACCCTATGAAAAAAACCTTTTAAAGCCTTAGGTGGTAGCTTACCTTGGCTTGTATGAACATAAGCTAGACAACCAAATGCTTTTAGGTTTCCATAGTTTGCTAGTTGACTAGTTTACTTCTCATAAGGTGTTCTAAAGTCCATGATAGTGGGGGGACTTAGGTTAACCAGGTAACAAGCAACCAAAATTGTTTCAGACCACAAAGTCTTGGGAAGTTTGGATTGAACCAACATGCTCCTTACCTTATCGATAAGAGTCTTATTCATTCTTTTTGCCAAGATATTTTGTTGAGGAGTCAACCTCACTGTTTTATGTCTTACTATCCCTTTCTTTGCACAAAAACTATCAAATCTTTAATTACATAATTCTAAGTTATTATTAGTTTTAAGTATTTTTACTTTCTTTCTATATTGATTTTTCACTAAGTTCTTTTATTCTATGAACTTCTCAAGAACTTGATCCTTGCTTTTGAGGATATACACCCATACCTTTCTTGAGTAATCATCAATAATAGACAAGAAATAATTGTTACCACCTAGAGACACTTGCTGTGCAAGCCCCCACAGATCAGAGTAAATATATTCTAGCCTATTCTTGGATTTGTGGATTGACTTATTAAAACTAGCTTTGGTTGCCTTCCTTAAGACATAATCTTCACAAAATTCTAGGTTTCCAATCTTATCACCCCCTAAAACACCTTGTTTATCCAGCTTTTTAAGCCCCTTATCCCTTATGTGCCCTAACCTTAAATGTCATAGTTTAGTTTTGTCAATGTTGGTATTAGTTAACGTACCAACTTCACTAGTGACTATTTCCCCATTTAAGACAAAAACTCCATTTTTCCTCAAACCCTTCATGATGGTTTCAGTGCCTTTGACTATCATCATTTCACCAGATTCAATCTTAACATTATACCCCATTTGGTCAAGCATCCCCAAGGAAATCAAATTCCTTTTAAGGTCAAGCACAAACATAACCTATTTAAGCTCCTTTATGAATCCATCATGTAGTTTAAACCTAACATTACCAATCTTTATGATCTTACACATAGCATTGTTTCCTATCATCACTCTACCCTCATCAAAACCATGGTATTCAGTAAAGTAACTTTTATTAGGACATATATGAAAGGTGTAGCCAGAATCAAGTACCCATTTATCGCTGTCTCTGCCTTCTGTTGTAACACAAACACCAGCAGACTCATATCCTTCTTCTTCTATAACATCTGCATTACCATTCTGACCCTTTTTCTTATTCTTTCTTTCTGGACAATCCCTTTTGAAATGCCTCTCTTTATGACATAAGAAGCACTTCAAATTATTTGGCTTTTCTTTATTCTTTCCTTACTTCTTTTTCTTCCCTTTTAGCCTTACTTTAAATTATTTGGCTTTTCTTTATTCTTTCCTTGCTTCTTTTTCTTCCCTTTTAGCCTTGCTTTTACTGTTAAACCTTTACTAGAGCCATTGCCAAGACTTTCTTGCTTCCCTTACAATTCTTTAGTGCTAAACGCAAACTTTGCCTCATCTATTATCAATGTCTGCCTCTCATACATCAAGGCATCAACAAAGTGCTCATAAGATTTTGGCAGAAAGCTTATTAACAGCAAAGCTTTATCTTCATCACTCAATGTAGCATCTATAGTTTCAAGAGTGTCACACACTTTGTTAAACTTATCAAGATGATCATCAAGGGATCAGCCTTCAGGCATTTTCATCGTAAACATTCTCTTTTTAATATAAAGTATGTTTGCAATGTTTTTTCTTATATATGCTCTCTAATTTTGCCCATAGGTCAAGAATCGTGGGTTCTTTAGCCATTTTGCTTATTACTGAATCTACAAGACTCTAGATGATGGTTTCCCTTGCCTTTTTATCTATCTCGGCCATTTGTTCTAGGGTTTTTGAAGATGATACTTCCTTCCCTTCTTTCTTGGATACTAGTTAAAGGTCATCTTCAAGGCCTTGGGTTATCAACACTGCCTCCATATTAACCTTCCACATGTTGAAGTCATTTTTATTATTGAATTTTTCAAGATCGATTTTAGTAGTAGCCATACTTGGATCTTGGACTGAGGACTTTGCCTCTGATACCGAGTGCAATGATCGATTGCCTTGTTATCTTAAAAGTAAAAAATCGCTGCCCAATAACCTTTCTAAGATCTGTTCAAGTTGCATTTAGACCAACAATCAATCTGGACCTCCAATGCTGACTAAAGAACTTAGCTTTAGGAGAATAAAGACTAGAAAAACATAAGATTAACTCGATCTAGAAGAAAAATACAATCACATAAAAATGTAATTAATGCGGGTTGATTGTGTATAAATACACAATCTACATCTACAGGAGAAGCCACAAAAAAAGTTTTATTGATGAATCAAGATGGATTTTACAGAGCCTATACAAAGAACATTACAAGGAATAAGCTAACTCTTTCTCCCTTCTTTAGAATTCTCTCGAAAACTCTCTTAATTCCACTGCTAATCTACTTCAACCATTAACCTTTTATGCACCTGATATGGAAACCCAGATTGCACCAGTTCACAACATGTGTATAACGAATTTGATTCTCGACTCACATGCTCAGCCATGTGAGTTACTTAAGCTTTTCCTAAAATGGCTGAAACTGATGTCGTTTGAAGAAGCTTAAGTAATCACATGTGCAGCCCGTGATTTGCAAGTGAAACCACTTAGTCAAAATGCATCAGTATCAGAAGCTTGAGTTTCAAATTCATTGCATTCTGATCCACAATGCCAATTATGAGACTCTCCTCATCAGGAGATTAAAAATAGTTGATTTTTTGTGTTCTTTTTTTTTTTATTAATTTTCTGCTCTTGGAGATTGCATTAAAAGAACAAGGTATTGTCTATGAATGGACGTTAGATAATGTTGTTGATCCTTAAGACAAATCAAATAAGAGAGGCAAAAATGGAAAAGAAGGTCGAATTCATCTTCTATATATATTCATATGTTTTTTTTTAACAATATTCATATGCTTTGATTCTTGTGATATTAATTTACAAGTCATTATGGTGTTTATTCTTATGTTTAAATGAATAAAAAATAAGTGTCATAGAAGGATTTTTGTATGATTGTTATTATATCCAAATTAATTATTTGTAGTAACTATCCAATGTATCAAGTCCTTAAACAATAGGTTTTTTTGTGACTTTGAACCTTTTCTGTATTTATAGTAGAAATTCTTGACATGCAACAAAATTTTCATTGATTTTATACATTCTTCATTTATTGAAATGAGAAAATATTTTCTCTTATTGTTGAAGTTATATTTGAGCATCGAGTATGGTCGTCAATCTAGGAATACATTCACTGCATTATTTGAAATGCATCACAGCTAGGGAGTGGAAGTTATGTTGAGTATATAATTAAGCATATAATTAGTTTGGGGCAACTCTCCAAAAATGAGCGAGGTTTTGGGTACATAAGTTAAGTTAATAGGCTTCTAGATGGCATCTGAGCCAATGGGAGCTCACACTACCCTTTTAGGCAAAAAAATACCTTGGATGTGAAGACAGTGTTAATGGAAACTTTAAACTAATGAGCCAACATTTGAGACTCAAATTAGACCAATGAGCCTGTATAGAAATAAGATAAGTAATTAAAACCAAAATTTATAGCACTGATTCTATTCTTAATCTACTGCTTAATTAAGCTAACTATTTCATGGTTTCATCACTTACCACTGCTACTTGTTGCAACGACTAAGGAAATGCTCCCACCTGGGGTTGTTTTCGATCCAGACGAGGAGGAACTCGTGTTTCATTACCTCAAAAAGAAAGTGGCTGGAGGCATTGATGTGAAAACTTGTTTTATCAGAGCGATCGAACTTTATAAATACAAACCTTTAGAGCTCAAAGGTATGTAGGAGAAATTATATCTCTCAGATACATTTTCTTAATTATTTGAAATCATTTTTTAATTTTTTCCTTACTATGTGTTGCACAACAAATCACAAAGATTGTTTTAATATTTGCCAAATCCAAGATTTCTTGTCCTGTAATTTGATGACACCAAATTACCTGCTTTAAGAAAGGAAGTTTTTTGTTGTGCTTTTTAATTTGGTAACACCACCGTAATTGCTTGATAATACATATTTTAAGAATGTCAAATAGCATGTTATTATAAATATCGTATAAATCCACGTGATCTTGCACAGATTTGGCACACGACTCTGGTCATGAAAAATTGTACTTCTTCACACTCCACAAGAAGTTTAAAAAAGGAACAAAGATTGACAGACAGGTTCCCGGTGGATTTTGGAGGAAAACTGGACAGGACTCTCCAGTTGAGGGCAAAGATGGAAAGGCAATCGCTACCAAGGCGTCTTTGACTTACTACAAGAAGGATCCAACCAAAGAGAAAACCGAGTGGCTAATGAAAGAGTACAAGCTTATTGAGAGCCAACCATCAAAAAATCAGCATGATGATGAAGAATCTGATGCGGTAGGTTACATAGTTTGTATCTTTAATTAATAGCTTTTATGATGTAGCGAGTCTACAATGAAGTAATTAAAATTCGTGCTACGTATAATTTGTTCTTGTGTCTATTTCTGAAAGCAGGTAAATCCTTGGACACTTTGTGTTGTCTATCGTAGCAGGACTGTTCGCATTGGTGGGCGGGTATAAACTTATTTTGAACATGTTATGTTTGGCCTATTTAAAAATTTAAAGTCTATATGGAATTAAAAATTTTCTTTTTAAATATATTATGACACTACTAAATAAATTATTTTTATTGACACTTGATTTATGATAATTTATTAAAAAATATCAGTATTTTCATGTATGTGAATTATTTTCCGTATTTAATATATAAATATCACAAATTATTGATAGTACAATATCTATAACTTAGACATAAGATATTTTTGATATTAAGGTATCAATAATAAAGATAAAATAATTCTAATCAAGTTCTAATTGGAACTTGAACCGAGGACCTCTAATGCTCAAGCGTTTAAGCTCGAGAAAAAGACCAGGATGTCCCAATCTCAAATTTTCTAATTTAGAAAAACTTTTTAATCTTTCTCGTGCCCTCCTAAACTCCCCAAATCCAAAAAACCCTAACGTTACCAAATTCACAAAACACTAACCTAACTATTTTTTAACCCTAACTCTTCTCTCAGCCCTTCTCTCTCATCTTTCTTTTACAATCCAACATAATCTCTCACTCTCTAACTCAACTTTTCCCTCTCAATCTCGCCTCTTTTCAATCCCTAACCTTAACTCTTTCTATTACAATCGAACATAATCTCACATGGCCGTGAAATTCTTGCCATTGTTTTGCCTAACGCCAATCTTCGTCATCAAGAAAAATGAGTTGAGGGGTTTAATTTAGCTCCAAGATTGTGGACGGATGCCTTGGTCAAAGTTAAAGCGCGTTGTTGGAGGCTGTCTAAAGAAGAAGAAGCAGAACCACCACTTAGGTGAAGCAGTCGTAGATCTGGGCATGGTAATTGAGTAAGGTGAGCATTAGCTAAATAATTAATAATTACTAAATATTCTCTACTTATATGTGAATTTAGTAAGAAATTAATTTGGTTCTTTTTATTGAATTTTAAGTAAATTTACTAATTCTTTTTTTTAATTCAACTAATACATGGTTTTGGGATTTTTTTTTTTTTTTTACTGTGTTTTGATTTGTTGATATGTGAATGGTAAAAGTTGGGTTAGTCATTCATAGTTTTTGGAGACTGTAATGGTGTCTGCAAAGTGTTTGATGAGAGGCTTGTGAGAATGTTGGGTGCGTTTTCATTAGTTGACATGGTTAGCAAATTATATGTTAATAGGGTAGTATACGTAAATAAGAAATGAGGGTATTCTTTCTTAAACAGATTATTTGATGCTCCACAATGTTCTCTTTGTAGGAGCAACTGCCGATTGGTGGTCTGTGGGTATTATTCTGTTTGAGTTGCTTGTAGGCATTCTTCCATTCAATGCCAAAACTCCTAAGGGAGGCAATCAAAATATGACTATCTGTCTGTCTCCTCGTTAAATGATTTTAGATGCTAATTCCTTTCTTTTGGTTAAACTGTCATTAACCTATTCTAAGTGAATATTCTTACCGACCTTTTGACAGATAATGTTGACTTTTTAGTTCTATACTATTTGATGTTAATTGGGTAACATCTTGCCATCATTGACCAATGTTCTGTTGTCTGCAAAAAATTTCGAGAACATTAGGAATAGAGATATACCCTGGGCGAACATAGCGAAGGAGATGAGCATTGAGGCTTGTGATTTAATTGGCAAGTGAGATTTATAGAAGAGATTCGTGCAATATCTATCTGTTGAAATTACAAAGCCATTTTTAATCATGTCAGTCCATCCAAAGTTTTGTAGATCCATATTAAAAAGAGAATTATTTCTTGCTTGGCGGCAACTGATGTGAGAATTATTACTGGCATAACATGCTAGTTATTTCATAATAAAGGCCCCCTATCAATCAACAACTGAGAGCTAGCCCATCTTCATATTCACTAACAATCAATATTTCATTTTATTTCATATTATTAACTGAAAATCCAGTTCAAAGACTGGGAGCTACCGGAGTCAGAGAGGTAAATTGTTGAGAGTTAGTTACTAACAAAGACTTAAATTGTACTATGGCTTAAGGGACTAAGCAGAATTTTCTAGTAGGTGAAGCAACATCCTTTTTTTTAAAAAAATAAACTAGGACACACTTGCAAGACAAAAGGTCCTCTGATTTCAAGCTTATTAACTTTTTTGACATTGTAATTGACCTAATTGCAATACTGAGTAGCTTCTCCTATTGGCTGAAGACTATGTTTATACCAGCTACAGAATCATTGGACACAAGTTACTTTGCGAGCTGTTATGTGTGGATTCTAGAAGATGAAAATGTTTAGGGAGGTAGTGACTTTGACGATTTGACAGACACATGCAGTAGCAGTTTGTTCGTTAACACATTGAACAAAGAGGTGTAGACACGTTTTCATTTGTTTACTTATCAATCTCTATGCATAAAAGCTTCTTAGTGGATCAGATTATGATATAAATATCATTTGATGACAGCTTTAACCTGATTATTCTAATTTAGAAAATGCCAGGTCTGAATACTTTTGGAAGCATGTGTGAAAGAGCTTAAATAAAAATTTATGAGTATGAGTTTTATGAGGCTTACTACTATGGGATCAATAATTCATTTTCCTGACCCTTTTTTAATTTTTCTTGTGAAGCAGGCAGATGAGTGTGGTTGCTTGGCAATATTTAATGCCCCTGCTCTTGCTATGCAGTACTCATTTAGTAATTTCTCAATTAAGGTAAATCCTAGCACTCTTAGATTTTTCTAATGCTGTTAGAAAACTCTTGAATATTTGTTGAAAATGAATTAATTATTTGTATTTACATAGCTCATAAAAACTAGCTTAAGAAAAATTTATTTGGAAATTATTTGTCAAGTACCTAATATTTCTTTTACAGGTGTTGTTATTTAATCCTATTATCGCTTTCGAAAAAATATACTTGGAAATTTTTTCAAGCCTAAATTAAATTCTTCAATTTTGAATTCAATATATTTTGGCTTTTGGCTAAATCTCTGAACCAAATTGAACCAATTTCATAATTTTACTAACAAAATTAAGTCTATTGCAATTCAAACGACTATAAAACAAAAGAACACTCTTGAGGACCAAAATTTTATCCTAACCGAAAGTTTTTAAAATCAATATGTTGATGAGCTTCAACTATAGCTTATCAGTTTGTGAACTGCAATATAAATTTTGAATTTTCTTCTTATTTTCAGCTGGCTTCTATCAATTTTGATCTGGTGGTGAAGGGTGCCAAGGAATCAGCAGAAGCCTCCAAATAATATGTTCCATGCTAAAATTTATAAAGTTACTTTAGCCCACATTTATACTTCCACTTATGACATACATATCTATTCATATAGCTTCCTGGTTAATTCTACCTGCATAACAATCAGATGGTTTGAAGAAATCTTCAACCTTCTGTCTGATTTGATATGATTTTATTTGACAAATATAGGTTGACATCTGGTTGCAGGGATCATCTTCATGAACCTAGTTAACCATAGTAGTAGTAGCCTTATCCGTATCATTAGATCATCCATATAAAAATGGCAGTCTATTACACCTAGTCATTGTTTTTTTTTTTCCATCTTTATTCCTTATATGTTTTGAGCACTTTTTCTTCCGTGTATATATTTGCATATTCTTTCTAATAGATGAAATTTTGAGTTTATATCATTTTAGGCTATGTTCGCAATTTTTTCACCTTCATATCTCTAAATTTTTTCATATTGGCCTTTCCTTTTAATTTCCCTTTTTTTTTAAATAAACTTTAACCAGATTTGAGTTGCCTTATAATATGAACTTTATTTCCATTTCTAAATTTTTTCATATTGGCAGCTAATTTTTTTCGTTTTCCATGTATTCATATGCAGATTTGATCAGTGTGTTTAAAGTGTTTCTTCCTCAACTTCACTTGTATCCTAACCCATCTAGTCTATTAAATAGGGAAGCTGCTAGTGTGCTAACACAACTACACTGCTTATGTTCAAAGAGTGAAAGGTAATCATCCTTCTCAAGTTAATTTGTAAATTTGTTAAATGTTGCCACAATTAGTATGCATTTGATTAGATGGTAGAAGTTCTTATTTATTAAATTTAGATTATTCATCTATGAGAATAGCATATCTTGTTTATTGAAGTATTTGGAATTTGTAACACTTACTAATAATATTTAAATATGAAATTAAAGATTTTGAAATATATATCAAGTTTTTTTTTATTTTGTGGTGCCTTTTAATTTTACCAATAAATCAATAGGTAGTGAGCCGATC
The DNA here is from genome assembly GCA_030449905.1 of Luvunga scandens. Taxonomy (NCBI): domain Eukaryota; kingdom Viridiplantae; phylum Streptophyta; class Magnoliopsida; order Sapindales; family Rutaceae; genus Luvunga; species Luvunga scandens. The sequence goes on along the minus strand of JASUUG010000298.1, from coordinate 4,610,100 downwards.
AAATTTTTATTTTTTTAAAATAAACAATGTAGTGATGCCATAATAACAGTAATCACAGACACTAATATAATATCAATAGCTACTAATATTAGTGTCATAAATAAAGTACTACTGTAGTAATAATAATTACTGACACAATATTCGTGACATTACAAAGAAGTGTCACTATTTTTCTGACTGTTAAATTACTAATAATTAACAAATATCACTAAAAGTCATGACTGAGTATTTTAATATTAGTAAAGACTATTTTGTAATAGTATGAGCATTCATATTTAACCTTTACAATTTATCTCAATAACCCCAACAATCACTTTTATGTAAATACCTATTTTGCCTTTTTATGAAATTACTAAAAAGAATAAATAACTTTTAAATACACCCACTTATATAACTTTAATAAAATATAAAAATAATGACATTTTCAACGGCTATAAATTTTGAAGTTATTCTTTTATATGATCGCATACTTTGCTAATGATTTCTAATATGGTAAATTATAAAAAAAATACCCTTAAAAAGAAAGAGAGATTATCATAGTTAATGACCGAATTTTTCTCATCAGAGTTAATCACTAGATTTTGTAAATTCTATATGGTGGGGCGTATGAAAAAGAACAAAATTACATCAAGAGTAAATTAAGAACTAAATGAGGATATTGAGATAAAAAAAATTATTTTAAAATTTTTTATGAGGTTAATTGAGAAGCGGGGCTGATGAGATTATTTGTGAGGGTCAAATATCACCACTCATATATTACATGTTTAGTCTATTTCTTAGTTTGTTATAAGTGGTGATATTCAACCCCATATTTTATCTCACAAGCCCACTTTCTCTTATACTCCATTTATTTTCAAAATTACCCTTTTATCTCATGAGACTCCATTTTTTTTCACCATCTCTCTCTTGATTAGAGTTTTGCATCAACACTCTTAGATGCGAATTTATCATATATATATATATTAAGAAGCTGTTAATATGTTATATGAATGTCTATTAGCCATATGCTCTTTTAGATAAATAAATTTCTGAAGTTCAATCTTTCAGTATAAAGAAAAATTTAAAGTTAAAAAAAAAAGAATATGAGGTTGTGTTGTATTTCTCGCGAATAACCGTAGCCTCCATCAAATGAACATAATATTTTATTTCTAAAAAAATTAAAGATTTGACCCTTACAATATGCTAGAAAAAGTGCAGAGTTGTTGGATTTGAATGGAATATAAAGACAAACATAAATTCTGTCCTTGACTCTAATTTCAAAATTTATGGGCGTTGATGAGATAAAATGAGGACATAAATATCACCACTCGTTTGTTATATGCATTCTGGATATTAAAGCGTGGCCCAAGTCGAGGACGCATATTCCTAATAGTATTTGTAATTGCCTTCTTCTGCTCATCAAGTTCTCTCATATAATTATATTATTATTTTCACCCGTAATTAGGGGCGGAACATAAGCAAGAACAAATAATAATAATAATAATAATAATAATAGGAGAGGTAACAAAAAAATCCCTCGGGTAACTTGTTCTTGTCAAACTACCAAGATATACATGCAATTATTATATTCATACTTTAATAGTGGTCTCGTGACTCCCATCTTCTCGTGGTAAACACTTTGGCCATGCGGCCGTTATTTAGTCGACACTTAATAATTTTTATTTGATCATTTAAATTTATGGTCGTAGTTTATTCAATAAATTATTTATAATAAAATAATGACAAAACTATGTTGCACCTACATAAAGAACATTTCAACTAGGAAGATTATAAAAACAAGCCTTCAAAATAAGATGGGAGATAAATTTGTTGCAAACTATTTAATTATTTACATCAAAAAGGAAATTGAAGAAAGTTTCAGTTCAAAGTCAATAATACATGATTTTTGTTTCTTGAAATAACGTAAATCCCAAGTTAAGGTGACTTTCATACTATCGTTTCTTTATTTGACTGTAAGCTTTGAAAAAGAAAATTAAAGACTAAAAAGTATTAATACCAATTAAATTTTAAAATTTATCTCAAAAATTTACTACATATTGTAGCTTATACTTATATGCTAAAGGAAATAAGAAAGATAATAAAATATCTATCAAAAGTAATTGCAAAAGTTAGATCAATGTAATATTCTAATATTTCCTTCGTCATCCTAATATGCATGGCACACCCATCATCATTCCTACAACATTAAATAATGGCATATAAGTTCAATATAATTTATATTTAGTGCTTTATTATTTTTTTTATGATCATATTTAACTAAATATATGAATAATATAGTTAATTTTACCTCATCTATGGTCCACATCTTCTAGATATGTCAATGGCCATGTGTTGAAGAACATGAATTTGATTCTAAGCATAAAATTTTTTTAAAAAATAATTAATTAAAAAAAATTAGTTAATGTAAAATAAAGAATTCAATTACAAAAATTCATACCATCATCTTCTTGAGCCAACAACCAATCGTGACATATTATTAATTTAGTATGATTTAATTATTTAATGGTAGAAAGACACCACTAATTAGTAATTACACAACATGAATATGTTTATGAAAAGAATAATAGAAAAGCAAACTCAAGTCTAGTGATTTACCTGGCAATTAAAGGACTAATCTAAGCATTAAAATGGAGTGGAGAAGCGAGAGCAGACTAAAGAGAAAGAATGAGGCTGAACTAAAGAGTGAAAACTTAAAAAAGTAAGGGTTGACTGTCCTAATTTTACTTTACACATAATTATTTTTATCTTATTATCATTTAAATTTATAAAAGTACCATTTAAGTTTTAAGAATTTTAAATATATGGTAAATACCACTAGTATGCTATATATAAAATTTATTATCATTTATAATTACATAATTGCTAAGAAATTTTTTAAATAAAATAAAATTAAAAGGTAAGTGCATATACATTTGAATCTAGATATTAAGATAGATCCAAACTTGCTTTAGATCTGTCTTAAATTTGCACATCGTTATTCAAATCCAATCTAAATTCATTTTAAACTGACTTAAATCCGATCCGATTGGATTTGAATCGTGTGAATCTTGGGTCAAATATAATCTATTGCTATCATGTTTGAATATGGGCGGCTCCATGGTGACGCCCTATGTTTTCAATTTGAAATAATAATGTGTGAGTAAAAACAAATTGATGATGATGACAAAATACGTTTGGTTTTAAGATAGGCTCAGAGACTTAGTACTAAGGTCAGGCAAATAACCCGACCCAATCCAAAATTTTTGGGTTCGGATCGGATGTGGATTAAAGCTATAACCTGATCGAATGAGTTTTGCTCAACCCGATTGGACTGTGATCAGATTGGACTAAACCCAATCTGATCCGAAAATATGATCAAGTTGAAGAATATTAAAAAAAAAATTATTTTAACCTACATATCTAATCTAATTGACTGCAAGCACACAACGCACACACAAACTCACTAATCTAATCTAAACTAACATACAAGAAAAGATAAAAAAAAAAGTGAAAAATAATCAAATACAGTGCACACACAGGTTGGCAGCCATCTCTCCATAGTGAAGCCAGGCCATCACGACGCAACCATTTCTCCATATACAATCTAACAATGACTAGTTGTTAAACTAACTTAGACATAACATTATATGCTCTAGACTCTATTTGTCCTACAAAGTGAATCCTTATGTCTAGTTCCTCGCTACTCTTAGATTAAGCATACCCCTATTCAAATGGAGATTAACTCAACTTAGGAAACCTAATATGAAACCATGTATTATCTTAATTTGTTCACTAAGTTAGATATTTTTTAGACTTCTTCTTAGCTAGTATCCATTAAATGGGTAATTAACCGAAATAGGGATTTGCAATAAGTAAAATCAAGACAAAATGGTACAACATGTTTTGAGCAACATACATATGTTAAGCAAATAACCATTAAGTTTGTTTAAAACCCAACTACATCAAGATTTAGCTCATGATGAGCTTTAAAACAGTAATAACACAAATAATTGCCATTAAAAACATAGTTAAAGAGATAACAAAATAAGCAAATGCAAATTAAATGTTGAGATACAAAAGAACTTAAGTGTCATGCTTTGGTCTTCAAGTATTTCTCTTTCTTCTCCGCAAATTTGCCTTTGTTGTAGCTTTAAAATTCTCTATTTTTTTTCTTTTGTGTGTGATGGCTATGAATGATGTGTTTCCTTAAAATATGCTCTTTTATAGCTTGGTATTAGGGCAATAAAAAACATAAGGACACTTGCCTCTTTTTCACATTTTAGGATCACGTTTCTTTTTGTGCTGCTTGCCACTTTCTTGTTTGCACCTGACAGTGGTAGTGCAATAACAGTTGCAGTAGAATTTGTCTATTAGTATGTGAATAGCCTGGACAATTTTGTCTGTATTTTATCTTGGATTGCTGCAAGTTGCTATAGCATTCTCTCTAGTCCAAATTTTCTTTTGTTCATATGCAAATAAGTCTTTTGTTGCATTCTGTAGGCCTATTGCTACAGCATGATAGTCTTTTTTCTACAGCATCCATCCACAGGGCAAGAGTTTTTAAGTCACCTAAAATAGAGCGCTCAACCATAGCATAATATGATATAAAACACATCAACTTATTATAACTAAACTTAAATAAATGCTTATGCAAAATTGTAACTAAAAATTATATAAGAATTCATCATTTACTTTCCAAGTAATACTAGTTTAGGTCTATAAATGCTATAATAACCCTCATTTTATAAAGTTATTAACCCTCATTTTTTTGACAACTTCTAAAGCAAACTTAAACATGAACAAATTTTCTCCTAAGCTTTCAATTCTCACCCCTTGTATTGTTCTCCAGACTTGGTGCTTTACTGATCTAAGCCCTTTGATATTCACTCACCTTGTGGTTCGAATTTTCCCAACTAAGCATCTACAACAATTTCTACACCTTTTGTCTTCATCTTGCCAACAAAAGATATTTTATCCTCTTCTTCCCCTTTTAAAAATAAGGATGGGCATGGTTCGGTTCTGTTTGGTTCAGTTCAGCTCAAATTGACAATGAGTATAATAAATTAAAATTTGTTATTTTATAAAAAAAAAACCAAATAAAAACCAAATACAATAAAGAACTGAACATAAATTGATCCATTATGTGCGGTTCGGTTTGATTCGGTTTTTTTGGTTTTATGCCTATTGGGCCTATTTTAAATTTTAAATTTTTAGCTCGTTGAGTCTCATTAATGGAATAATTTTTCTTAGCAATCAATTCATCATAGTTTCATTACAAATAATAATAATAACTACAAAGTATTCAAAACACATTTATCACTACTGTCTTACTAACTAGTACTAACAAAATATGAAATATTAAGATTTAAGAATACAAATTCAAACTCTAATGCTCCATTTAAATGAACATAAAGTTGTAAAGAAAAATAAAAATAGCAATAGGTACAACACAAAATAAAAATAGCAATTTGTGTGAGCAAGTTTATTGTAATCATTTTGTATAGCCAATTGATATATAACATATTTCATGTTTTGGTAAAATTATAAAAACATCCCGAGCAAGTTTGTTGTAATCATTTTGCAAAGCCAATTAATATATAACACATTTCATGTTTTGGTAAAGATATAAAAACATCTCGGTTCTTCAATTCAGTTATTCGGTTCAACTGAGTGAATCGAAATCCAAACCGGTATTTCAGTTTTTTCTTATAAATTAGATATTTAGATATTTATAAGAATGAAAATCGATGTGAACCCAAACGGATGCACTGGTTCAGTTCGGTTTTTTCTAAGCCTCGGATTTTTGCCCAGTGCTATTTAAAAAGATGGAACTACACTTCTTTATGAGTTCCTCTGTTTCCATAGTTGTTCACCAAGAAATAAATATTCTCACCAACCACTCTTAATGTTTCCTTAACTTCCTACACCCTTTGCTTGGCTTTAACTAAACAACAATTAGATTTTAAAAAACTTCTATTGTAAACTCCTCGAAATATACAGAAAACCATTCACTCACTTAGCTAGGGTTGACAGAATTAAGCCACACAAGCCCCATTGCCCTTTCATTTTGAGTTCTCTTTCCATAGAAAAGAGATTCTCGAAGAAAGATTTTTTTTTCTTTGGCAGTATCACGAGATTATTATTCATTACTATAGGAGATTTGATCACGAATCTATGACAATACAGTCAATGGTTGAGGTTTTCACATTTTACATTTTATGCCTAATTATTTAACAACAATATGTGTGTGTGTGTGTTATTACTTTGAATTATGTACATAATATTGTACAAATTTTAATGTACTCGCAAGCGTACAAATCTATTGAAATGCCTCTTTTTTTCCTAGAGTTGTTGAAATTATTCATAACAATATATTGGCTACAACTAAAAAGGTTTTATCAATAAAATTTCCATTTATCTACAATCTATGCATAGGTAAAAATCCACTATATAATTCGTTTTATTACCTCTTGTGAGAAAATGATCCCACTAAAAAAGAAATTGTACATTACAAAGTAACATAAAAGTAGATGCGTCACAAAAAATACACTGATCATTTTTTCATTTGGGATTTTATAGGGATAAACGATACGTGAAGTAAATATTACATTTAATCAATAAATTATTCAAAAATTAACAAATTCAACCATACTATAATCTAAAGAAAATAAGAAGATCAATACCCATCATATAAAAATAAAAAATAGAATTTCTTATACTACTTTCAATAAATTAGAATTTTGGTGATCAAATCTCAAAAGCACTAACTCTAAATTATAATAATAGGTAAAATGTGATATTGTTATAGTGAAAACTAAAAGAAAAATAAACTTAATTTAGTAAAATAGAATAAGAAAGAAAAATTAAAAGAGAGAAAGAGAGACACTAGTATAGGTTTTGACCATTGTTACATTAGAGAGAGAGAAAGTAGTTAATCAAGGGTAATTATGTGATTTTGAGAATTATTGTAATTTGATAATTATTTAGTAAAAGAATGGGTGTTGAAAGGAATTGAGAGGGTTCAAATAGCCCTACTCATCTCCAACAATTGAATATAAACTATCCTCATATTACTAGGTAGAGGTTTGAGTTACTCTATTTTTATTATGGGATTGATTTCTTCTAAATATCTAGAAATAAATCTGATTCATTATGATTATAGGGTGTGTTTGATGCCCACATTACATAGGCTGCGTTGCATTAGCAATACTAGACCCATGTTTGGGGCACCAAATTATAATGCACCCTAATGCAGCAATTAGGCGCATTAGCTAAACCCGACATATAGTCAGGTTTAGCTAATGCGGTAGATTTTTTTTTTTTTTACTTTGTAATAATAATAAATAAATAAAATTTTTTAATTTAATATTATATTATTTATTTTTACATTATAATTTTAATATAAATTAATAAATTTATTATTTAATAATATTATATTTTAATTTTGATTATATTAAATATACAGCTAAATAATGTATTATTTAATTATATTCTATTAATTAATATATAAAATTGATTAATCTTTAATAAGTTAATATAACTAATAATAAATATTTAAAATTGAATAATATTAATTTAAAATTAATAATAATATAAATAATAACATAAAATATTATTAAAATTTAAATATATTAATATAATATAATATATAATTTAAATTAATCACAAAAAACTTAATACAGTACAGTGTAATACCAAACATTGTAAAACATTGTTACAATACAATACTAATGCAATACAACATAATACAATACACTAGCATTAAAATAATACAATACAGCATAATACAATACAATATCCAAACGCACCCATAGATATTTAGACTACATTGCACTATCAAAGAGTTGATAAAAATATACCGGTAATTTTTTATGCAAAATATTATTAAATGTATAATGTACTAATAAAAATAATTTAATTAATTTATAATCTTAAAAGATAATTTAATTAATGTCAAATTAATTTTTAATTTATATTTAAATATTATTCTCATTAGTATAAAATTAAAGTCTCACATTTTCAGTATATTTTCATGTTATTAAAAAAAAAGAAAAATATATATTCATTTAAAGTAAAGGAATTCTTTAGTAGTTTTCTAGTTTTCATTGATTAGTTTGATATTAACTTAAAATGACGTAGCTATTTGGTATTTAATTAATACCTTTAATATTTGCTGCTCTTACCAATTAAGAAGTATACTTATTATACGAACTTTCGGCTTCAACCGTTTGGTACAATTGAAGTAAAAATGTAAAATTTCGATCTTAGCTTGAGCTGTATGAAAATGTTACTGGGCATTTGGCGTTTAAGATACCGTGCATTAAAAATTTCAAAATTTTGGCGAAAACTCAATCCAAATGACCAAATGGATTTGAATCAACCTCTATTTTTTTAATGCAACGCAGATAAATGAGACGGAGAGAGAGAAATTGGTGAAGTTTGAAAAAGGGGTGATGGAACATTTGAAGAGAGAGATATGGTCACTACAAGAAAAAATCATAAACGCCCTCAGAAAAATTCGTTTTGAGAAAATCATGTCATCCACTGTCCTCATTTTAATTCGTATCAGAAAAGCACAATTTTCAATAGATCGTCGGAGAAAAAGATTATTTTCAATTACAGTGCCGTCGAAAATGACATCAAACACCCTTGAAAATAATCCATATAAAGCCAAAAATTACATATTTCCAATTGTATTTGTCCTTGGAAATGGCATTAACTGCCCTTGAAAATGAGATTAGATAACACAAATGATTAATATTCCAAACGTAATTTACCCTAAAAACTGCTAGAAACACGTTGGAACTATACTTCTTTTTTATTTAGTTAACCCATTTAATTTATTTAATATTATTATTTCTTACGCTTTTTATTTTTATTTTTTTAAGTATCTGTAATACCAATGCAACATAATCAACAAAATAGCAAAAGTAACACGCAAAATACATTAACTGTAGCTTCATTAATTTCAAAAATTTATAGAAATCACATTCACCAATCAAAAGTACAACATAATCAATTTTAATAGTATATTTTGAAAAAAAAAATTCTCAAATATATACGCAATATGATTTTGTAGCTTGAATTATTTCAAGCATCCTCCAACACGTTCTTTAGTCTCGGAGACTTACGTTTGCCTCTACCTCATCTTCTTCATTCCCATCATCATCTTCATTCGACCAAATAATATCCTATATGAATCAAGAAATATGAATCTGCTCCATCCCCACATCATCATCAGTAGGCTAAATAATATCCTAGATGAACGAAAAATATTAATCAGTAAATTATCAACTCAGTAACTTGTATAATAGTATGTTATATTCGAACAATCACTTTGTACAGAGCTGAGCATAAGTATTATATCTTGCATAAGTATTATATCCAAGATATACCCAAGAAGCCTAACAAAATATGGGACTGGAGCAATGGATAATAATCATTAGAGCAATATTTTGTATCAATAAGCAAATATGCTAATATTTGGAGTCAACAGTAGGAGTTGGATTCTAAATTTAGCAAGTATTAAACCACCTATAAATTTTGACATTAGTCCTTATACAAGTTTAGAGAGGCTGAAAAATGCAACACTGCCATTAGAAGATTTATGTGCTTGAGATAATCTGGTCCATCAGTTACAAAACCCTGTTATGGTTAGTTTCTATAGATTAGAAAGTGAGAAAAAAAAAATTTTAAAAAAAAGCTTGAAAGTAAATGAAAATTAACAATCTGTAGCATAGCAGATGATTCTTGTGCACTTGAGTTTCCAAGTACGAGCTTCACTATTCTTTTCAACTTCTTCACTTCCTTCTCCAGAAACTATAATACAATGAAGAATGCCAGACAATGGGCATGAAATAATTGCTACTTGAAGAATCAACCATCGCCAACTATAAATTGTTGACAAACCTCAAAAGAGAGTAAAACTACCAAGAAGAGTTTGGATTCATCATCATGAACGAAAACAAAAGCAAGCCCTTCAGCTAGCTCAACTAAAACCTCATTAGCTGTCAAATTATATGTGCATATAAATTAACCCAATATGTATATATATATAATTTAAACATAGTAATATTATTTTCCTGATTATCCAATACTCAGCATGCTTGGTTTTGAATGTAGACTCAAATAATATGCAGTAATTAGAATCCAAACAGAAAATAAAAGAAAACTCATTCGAGATTTTAAGCAGTTATATGTTAGTTACCTTAATTTCAGCCACATTGTGCACTCTCAGATAAGGAACATTGTTATTAAATTCTCCAGCAGCTGCAGCATGTGCTACTTACACTTCGATTTGATAGCAGAGGCCATAGTCCCCATATATCAACTAAGAAATTCAATAAGGAAAACAAAAATTGGACTAAGCTTCAAAGTCCACAGTCCCCTGTATACCTGAAAGGAAAGTTTTCCAGAGGTTTTATATTACATACAGGTGCTACCATGAAAGCAAATAAGCAGTGGCAGCACATGCTCTGTAAAATTAAATTCAATAACCAGCAAAATACAAACTAAAATGGGAGTAGTAGCTAGGCCTGCTCTGTGATTCAAATTTTTTTTTTTTGTTTTAGTTATTATTCTCTTATTCTTCCCTACTGGATTTGATTCTTAATTAGTTTCTGAAAATCAAGCATGTGCTGCCGCTCCTGATTCTCGAGTCATCTTAATTAGCTTATGCTATGTCATATCCCTTTTGCCTTAATTATGCCATACTATTAATTAATAACACAAGATGATAAACATGCATGCATTGATAATTAATTCTCATGATTATTGATCAACTAATTGGAATAATCAATATTCTTTCTGAAAAAAGAAAATTAAATGAATGCAAAAATGATATTGCCAACTTGTAATTATACACTGGGATTATATCTACTGACTAAGGCCCAACCGTATTTAAATAACTTTCCTTTTTCTATTAGGCATTTCAACAACCAGCTTGAAGACTCCATTGAAATCAAAAAGAGACTGAAAAAAAGTAAATTGATGCGTCTGAAATCAGATGAAAATTGGACCTTGATCTGCGATTTTAATGACCTGTTTGAATTCGGATCGTTCAATGTGTCTGTTGAGCAAGGTGAAGAGATCTCTGATTAGAACCCTAAAATTCATCAGCTGATGGAAATCATAAACTAATCCAAAACTAGCTTGAATCTAACCTTAGATTGATTTGAAAAACTAAAGAAATCAACTGCAAAATCAAGAGATCGAACAATGAAGAAGTGAGATAATCACCTTCGGGCAATCGAGAAGTGAGAACAACGGAGATGTAAAAATGACAGGTAATTGTCAGATCTTTGTGTAATTAAAAAGTTATTGAGAGGGAGAGCTGTGACCTTCTAATCGACTTCTTCTCCATTTTTTTCAAATGAAATCAATTTTAGTGGGCTAATAATAATTTAATTATCCACCGAGTCAAGTACGGGCTTTTAATTAGGTAAAGCCAGTGCATAATTTAATTAGTCACTTATTTATTTTTAAACATATCACTAACATTAGGCCTAACTAGATAAGATTTATCATTAATTGTACCTTTGTGTGTTCCGACCAGTGTATTATTTATTACCAATAGTAATTTATCCTTTAAAAAATTAATAATTTTTTAATATTTTTCCATTTTTTTTTTTTTACTTTTGTAAAAAATATTTATTACTGAAAGTAAATAAAATCCTAGAATATCTGGTCGCTAACGCTATTGTTTGTTGTAGTGGGTATGAACGAACTGATAATTCCATCACATAATCTAACAACGAACTGTTAATTCCATCACATAATCTAACATGCATGCATGAAGGAAAGTAAGAAAAAGGGGTCCCACCTGTAAGTTGTCGATTATCGTTTGTCAACAGTAAAACGATCTCAGCCTTTAATTATATCTAACGTTCGGTTGAGATTAAAAGTTCGAATAATAATAAGCATATTCAAAGTGTTTATTGCAATTCATTTCTAATTGAAGAATGTGCGTATAAAATGATTATCAAAATCAGTATTCGTATACAGTCAAAATGGGTGGTAGTGGTCGTGTGACTCATATCTAGAATCAAAATGGGTTCATGGTTGCGACAATATATTTCGAACTAAGACATGGTAAAAAAAGGCAATCACCGTTATAATCATATTCAAAGTGTTTATTGCAATTCATTTCTAAATGACGAATGTAGGTATAGTATGATTATCCATATCAGTATTCATAAGCCATAAAAACGGCGGTAGTGATAGTGTGACTTATATCTAGAATCAAAATGGGTTCATCGTTATGCCAATATGATTAAACATGGTAAAGAAGAGCAATCACTTTATAATCATATTGAAAGTGTTTATTGCAATTCATTTCTAATTGACGAATGTAACGAATTTAATGTATAAAAATGATCATCAAAGCAAGCGAATCGGTACTCTTCATAAGCAATCTTCATAAAAAAGCAGTATTGATAATTATCTGGCTCTTTAATGGCGTTATCATCTGCCCAAGCTTCATGCACCAGAAAATGGACGTTACTACCTGGTGAGATCTTTGAGCCAAGTGATCAAGAACTTGTTTTCAGTTACCTCTTGAAGAAAGTTTCAGGCCATACTGATGCCAAGGGTTTTCGCTTCATCAGAGACATCGATATCTATGAGCATGAACCTTCAGAGCTCTCAAGTAAGTAGCCAGAACTATGCAGATGGTTTTTATTGGTATTTTTGTTTTCTGATGAAGACTTTACCTATGTACAGACTTAGCTCAATACTCTGGTCACAAGAATATGTACTTCTTCACACCCTTGCGCCAAAAAGGAAGGAATGCTGACAGACAAGTCCCAGGTGGATTTTGGAAACAAACTGGGGGTATTGTTCATTTCGAAGATGACGATGGAAAGCTGATTGCTAAAAAGACATCACTGGCTTATCACATGCAGGATTCATCTGGATCTGCAGTGAAGGGTCAATGGCTAATGAAAGAGTACACGACTCATGAGAGTGTCGAGATGGTGGGTTTAATTATATGGTCCATATAATTATATGATGTCTTATTATATAACTTGCCTCAGGCACGATTATTATTAATTTGCTTTCTACTGCAGTTAACTCCATGTAAGCTCTGCGTTATCTACCCCACGACTCGTAGGCAAGGGGAAAATTGAAACCAGAAATACAATCTTCAAGGATGACGACATCAAGGAAGAAGAGAGTAAACCCAAAAAAACAAGAGCTCATCCTCGTATTTCTTTTTTCTCGTGGCATTCATTCGTCATAGATTAGAGATGTCAATTAGTGAATAAGTGATTTCTTTCCATTCTATTGTTTAATTGATACACGTCTTATGTTATTACTTCGAATTTATGAAGCGGCAAATTTGATTGAAGTTAGATTTGTGCCCATGTTTGTAATGGATCACAATTCTCTTTTGATTTGATTATCTGATTATGTACTGAGCAAATAATTTAGCTACGGATTAATAATTACTAAATAAAAAAAATTAAATCTTACTCATAGACAACTACTAAAATACATGTGGTAGAAGATTTTTAAGAATTTAGTAGAGCTCAAATCAAGAGAGGATTCAATTCCGTTTGTAATCTTTTCATTTTGATAATTGACTAATCTCCCTTTCATCTTTCATTTGTATATTAGTTATAATTTTCTATCTTAAGACTATTGATTAGCTTTGTTAATTATAAAGATCAGAAATTTTTACAACAAAAAAAAAAAATTGTTTGCTAATTTATTACAAGTACAAAAAGTAATTGGGTGACTAAAATTTAACCAAAGTTGAGAGTCAGCTGCCAAACCAGTCTGTTTCTACTTCGTTACATTCTACATATCGCCTTCCAAGTCAATTCCTTTCCAAATCCATGTCAAAATGTCCTCTACATGCAGTTAGCTAATAATTATAATTATCCTAATCAATTTCATACATTTCTCTTTAGCTAATTCATAAATACTAGTTTGAAGTACAATTCAATCAATTGCTTATAACGAAACACAAGTTAACAAATAACAACTCTAAAAACTAGTTAATCAACTACAAAACAACAGTCATAACTGAATACAAGTGATTCAGAACTAACAAAAGTCAAACCAAAAGAAACAAACCGTTACCAAAAAAGAAACAGTATCTAATTGTTCGATAAATTAATAATCTTGATTAAATAATGAAATCCTAGGGTCCCAATTTAGGTAAGTGCATTAAATTACTTTAAATGCATAAAATAATAATTTTTCTTTCAAAAAAATGACACATACACCGCCAAGATTTAGGAAAATAATCATGTAGATCTCAAAGTTTTTTATAAGAGACACGAAGCCCTCTTTAACTATAATACCCTTTGCAGATAGCAATTAAAAAAGTAACTTTAAAACTTTTTGATAAATACAAATATAATTTAAATAGTTTAATTAGTCTAATAGACTAATAATATTAGAATATTTTTAATACATAAAGTAATTTTTAAAATTTAAATTATTGTATTTATTTGAGTAATATATTTGTATTTATTATAAAAATTTTAAATAAATCTTTAGGTTAAATAGATTTTTGAATTAACAAAATATATCTCATGTATCAATGATATTAAAAATCGTAAAGTATTAAAATATATCTCTTATATTATATTAACAAAATTATTTTAATATCATTTTTTATTTATTTTTAAATTTAGTTTAATATAATATAAGATCGTAAAGTATTAAAATATTTTTTAAAATATTGATATTATTTTGAAATACACACACACACATATACATATTTCCACATTTATTTTAATATTATTTTTTATAAATAAATGTGGAAATAATATTATTTATTTTAATATTATAAAATATTAGAGTCAATTTTTTTGAGTTAATAAAGCCAAGGATATTACTATTAAAAGGAGGTCTTGGTCCCTTATTGAAAATTTGGGGGTTTATATAACCATTTTCCCAAACCTTAGGAGCATAGGTGTTCTTTCTCTTTTTTTAATTCTTCAAGGCCCATGAAAATAAAAATTATTAATTAATCAAATACAAAAAAAAATAATGACTAAAATATAAAATTCATAACATTAATTAAGGTTTTTTTTATTAGAATTTAAATTATTTGAATTCAACTCTTTGTAAAAATGCATCTAAATTTTTTTCTTTGTCGCTAAATTAAACTTAGGTGACGTTTGTTTTCCGTCTCAAATTAGATCCAATTATTTAAAATAGATCTGAATGTCAATCAATAATGTGTTTGTTTTTTTATCCAATCTCTGAAAATAAGTATTAAGTTGTTTGTTTTTAAACTTAAAAATCTGAAAATATATATTTTTACATTTGTACCCTTATTAAATTTAAATGTCAAATAAATAATACACTAAATACCATAATATTTTAATATTTATAAGTAAAACTATATTCAAGTGAATACATAATGATTTTGGAATTATAATATATAAAATACCATAAATTTTAAATTTTATCACTAATTCTCAATAATAGTATATAATATAAGAAAAAAAATTAACAAAATGATTGAAATAGTTGATTTGTTATTTCTTTGTCTAATAAAGATGAGATTATGTAGGATAAACGTCTATAGGTGAGTTTTGGAATATATATGAAAAATAAATTATAAAATAGGGATATTTTTGACATTAGAAATTAATTGACTTAATTCAGATTCTTCTATTCAGCAAAAAACTAAAAAAATTGGCTTCTTTTATTAAGTCAAAATTATCTGAAAAGTCCTATTAAGTTATAAAAACAAATACCTCTAATTAACTTAATCAATTAAGTTAAGTCACTTTAAGTTATTAAGTTAAAAAACAAACGCCACCTTAGTCTCATCCTTAATTTTTTGCAGAGCATGCATTACGTTTAATATATTTTTCTAATATTGTAGAAAATAGTTATTTAAAGTTACTATTGCTTGAAAGGCTTCTTTTGCCGAAACATTTGGTAAACAGAATTGTTATCTATATTATGATCGTCATCAATATAAGTATCCAATACCCCTTGAATAATCCTTGGAGGAGATATTGTTAATTTGAGAATGCATGATTTGTGCTTTTTTATAATTATGTACATTTACCAAAAAAAAATCCTCTTAAAACAAAAAATCTCTTTCTAAATTAATAAATATTTAGTTATCAATAAATTAATAAAAAATTCATTTATTAATAAATAAATAACTTTGTTAAGATAATATTTTTTTAGTCCCAAAAATATTATTTTATAGAGGTTTTACGGTAGTTATTAGACTTAGCATCTATTTGCTATAGCTTATTTAATAGTCATAAGTACTTATTTAATCATGTAACCTATCTTAAAAATTTTTGTTGTTTTTTTGTAGAGTTTTTGGAGATATTTTATCTCTATTAGTAAAAGCTAAAATTTTCGGTATTTACGAGCGGAGGTTGAAAAGCTTTTTTAAATATTAAAATGTCTAAAATTCTTTACTTATTTGACATTCTTATTTTATTTTTTATAACATAACTTTAGAAAACTTATCTATTAAAATATTTTATGATTTTTAATGAAAACTATCATTGATAACCAAACAATTAAATTTTTTTGATAAAACTCTATTTATAAAAACTTTACTAACAAAAACTCTACTTAAGTAAGCTCTATCTAAAAAGTCATATAAAAAATTATATCAAACAGAGCCTTAATCTATAGAAACAGTGAAACCAGAGCCAATTAAAAGAAAGATTTTTAATGACGCCAATATTGTCAATATATATATATATATATGAAACACAAAGTTCTAGGTTTGGTTTTTGGAGGACTTATTGTTCTTCTCCAAAAAAACAAATGCTAGCTATTGTAGACAAAAAATGCAATCTCGCTGTCGCTGAGACAATGGATGTATTTATATTGCATTTATTTCCTAGATTAAAGAATAAAAATCATAATAAAAATGATTGATGGTGTTTACTTTTTAAAATAAAAGTGAGAATGGGAATGCAACATATGGGGCCTATATATTTTGGGATTGAAGAATAGGAACTTAATTTCTATGGAGGGGGTAGGGGATCAAGTTCCTATTCCTTGAACTCCCCATTGTACCTCCACCGAAATTTCATAATTTCATTTTTGTCCTTAAATAAAATGTTATTATATTATTGCTATTGTTATTATTCTTATTTTTATAATTGTTGTTAATAATAATAATAATTTTAAAAAATAATATTATTATTAATTAATGGTAATAATAATAATTATTGTTGTTAATATTTTAACAATAATAATAGTACTATTGAGTAATCAAAACAAAATCAATAATGACATAATAATTTTAAAAATAATATTATTATTACTATTATTATTATTATTATTATTATTATTATTATTATTATTATTATTATTATTATTATTATTATTATTAATTGATGATGATGATGACAATTTTAACAATAATAATATTATTAATTAATGACAACGACGACGATGACAGCGGCAACAACAATAGCAACAACAATTTTAATAATTATTATTATTATTAACAATAATTATTTTGAATAACAATTGTCACAATTATTATAATAAACAATGACAATAATCAACCAATATTATTTTAGTAATTTGCAACAATTTATTCTAATTCCAAGATAAAGTAAATACACCAACGACAATACAACTCATTTGGATTGTGATTAACGTATTTAAAGTAAATAATTTATTTTAATTCTTATTCTCCATTTTGACTACCATTTAGTAAATACACCATTACAGTTAAAAAGAGAAACTTGCACACAGAGGTGGTGAGTCTATCCAATACTGAAGGTCCTATTTTGGGATTCACAAAATTTTATATTTAATTTTACCACATGGAACAGTATTGCATACTAAGATTAGTAGCACTTATTGTGAGTCTCACCATTCTACCACATGGAGCAGTATTGAACAATATTGAAGTGGTAAGCGTGTCTTATACAGGTTTCTCTCTACAATCAAAGGGGCAACCATTCGAAAAACTTACCACCACTGGGCTGGCCATTCGTTAAGCAATTAAGGGCTGACATACTTTGGGCTCATGGTTCGTGGTTGGCTGGCTGGATCTATACCTTCGGGCTTGAGAAGATTGGCGCGTCCTTGAACTTCTTTCAAATTGGAATTTTATGTGGTCGGAGGGACAAATGTTGAAATTTCAAGTCTTGACAAGCGAAATCTTCAAAACTTTGATAATTGGACAAAGATCAAAGCAAAACAGAATCAGCAACAAACCCAGCACAAAGAATAAGAAAATGAAGAACACAGTTGCTAGACACCATCTTGTAAGGAAAAATCTACTTCTTTTATTGATCAAAACACTCGTGATACAAATCACATTTACAGGGGAGATTACATTGAACACATCGAAGCAAATTCTAGGCCAAATGAATAACAAACAAAGAAGAAATTTAACTGACACCAGGTGCTGTTAATTAGCTCTGTTTTATACTGATACTTCTGGAAAAAGCTTAAGCTTATAATGACTCTGTCAAAGAAAAAAAAAAAAGCTTATAATGACATTTGCCACGTCATCGTATATGTTACTCAAATCCCTTGAACTGAAGCCAATCTACACAGTGGCCCCATAGCTTCTCCAATTTTGCATTGAGGTCCAAAAACACAAATGCTTTAATCTTCACAACAACATAATAGGATCTTTCTTATGATCCATTCTAACATTTTCGTCGTTAAAGGAAAGGTATATGACTATAAATAGAGGGAGCAAAAAACGGGCTTTGCTATAAAAGTAACGGTACAAATCTTAGATTGTATCCCAAAATTCATAATTTCTAAGTGAATTTAGTATATAATTTTACTATTTCCATAACAAATGTCAAATCATACTTCATATAATTTGAGATTTAATTTCGAATCTTATTATCACTCTTATTTATATTATTTTTTATTTGGTCTTAAGGGTTTGACTAAATAATTTTCAAACAGTTTTATTCAACTTACCATTCCATTTTGAATCCTAAAGATGTAGAGGATTGAAAATTAATTTGAATTTTACCCACTTCTATATCTTAAAAAATAAAAAATATTTTTATTTGACTTAATGGAAATGTCGAGTCATATGTTACAATTTGACTGCAATTGGTAGTCGGTGGTAGTTTTTTTTTAATACTAGTTATATACTAGATTACTGAATCACATCAGATATTTACAACAACTGCTATTACAGCAAATAAATACATTGATATTTATAATCAGATATATAACTGAAACTTATAATATTACGTGATATTCTATACAAACTACTTGTCCAGACGAAATAATCCTCACATAAGAGGAATGTCTCTACTCCACTCGCGTTTTGCAAGGGAGAAAGACTTTACAAATTAACTCCATAATTATACTTAATTGGAAGCTTGAGTCTGTGGGAACTCGAACCCAGCATGGCTTCACCACTCGGCCTTTGGCCCAGTGGGTGTAGCCGGTAGTAGTTAAAACTCATGTTAAGTAATATTTTGACACATGTGCTTGATAAATCCTTTAAAAGGGCAAAGAGTCTATCACATTTTGTTTCATTGTCCTATGACAAGTTTATTAAATGAAATTTTAGATCTTACCAAAGAGACAACTTTTGGAATAAAAGTTGTGTAGAGCAATTCTGTAATACCTTAGAGGTAGTATAACTAATTGTTACATGCATGATATATATAATTGAATTTAATGTGGCCACCATTTGCATAGTGATCTTTCAAAAATAAAAGTACACATGTCATTATATCATTTGCTTATTATATGACTAACATTGAAGTTGATAAAACATGTCATCAAGTCCTATTCGTATTGTGTGAGCTTCGTGTCGTGTTAAATTTAAGTCGACTAAACATGACCCATTTAATAATCGTGTCAAATATTAAGATCCAAACTCAACACGAAAAATAAATAAGTTACGCAATAACTGGTTTAATATCTATATATTTAACAAATGTTATATATATACACACAAAAAATATTACACATTTACAGTATTAAAGTTTTAGTTAAATATGTGTAAATAATATTATATATCAATATCATAAAATATACATGTCTGTTAATGTTTTACACACTTATATTATTAAAGTTTTAAATATCGATATGTGTATATATCCATTCTTCCAAAAAAATAAAAAATAAAAGGAGAAAATCATATCTAATATTTGAGTTTTAAAGATAAAAATATAGAAATTAATTTAAAATAAAAAATATAATCGTATCATTGGTTGGATAAATGGGTTAAGAACCTTAACCATAATTTAACATAAAAAAAAATCTTGTCGACCCGGATCCGACCCATTTAATAATCATGTTAAATTTAATTATCTATACCAATTTATTTGTATTGTGTTCGTTCTTGATAATCGGGTCATGTCAAATTTTAATAGTTCTAGATGATATGATATTTCTAATATATTATGAAATTCTTGATTGTGTGATATAAGAAACTCTTTATATACGATTGTGTGATATAAGAAGCTTTTTATATAGATAGAAGCCCGATTGTAATTATATAAGAATTTAATGTACATAAATCCTAATTCGATTAGGAATCAAATTATCAATATAATTCAAATTGAAACAAATAAAATTTCAGGAGTTCGTGATCTTTCATAAACGGGAAGTTTCTATTGTAGGGTTTGTCTTTTACAAGGACAAAGATACGTGTCCTTATTAGAAGAGATCTTGGGCAAAATGGTGCATTTTCTGCAAGGTTCTTCTTGCGCCCGTGAAGTATTCCTCCGCTGAGCTCTCTCAAGACATTATTGTTGCAGAGAATTTCGAATGAACTCCTCGGACTTTTTTGTAGTGATTTGGGGTAAATGTTATTTAGTTATTTCGAATATTATTTAAAACACTATTTACGTTTACTTTCACAATTGTTACATCTGATTTTTTAAGAATAAAATTATATTTTCATTTACTTGAAATTTAAATAAATGTGTTATGCAGTAAATGAAAAATAAATGATAATAAAATAAAAATTAAAAAATTAAATATAAAAATTAAATGAACGTCAATCCCTTCGAAGAATCTCCTTCGGTTTTCCAGCCTATAGAACTTTGCCGTGAGATTTACTAAAAAATGAGCTGCGTCCTGCCAGGCCTTTTTGTTTATTACTTGTTCAGAGAAAAGAAAGCTTATTGGGCTTTCATGGATCCCCTGTCCATCGAAATTTTTTAGAGTGCAACTATTGGCACCCTTTCAAATTCCTCTTAACCACCAGCAGCGCTAGCCCCCCCACCCCCAACCTTTTTTTAATCGCCACATTAAATATATTATAATAATGATATAAATATCTATTGACATTTTTTAATTCCAAAAATAACCATCAGTAAACCCCATTGTGCTGTGTCTCAACAATGTAAGCGTGGCGCTTATTGCTCACAAACTGCATTTAAAACAAGTTATTTTTTTCTGTTATTTTATTATCTAGGTAAAATTCAGCAATTTTTGCAGGAAAAAAAAAGTAAAATGAGCTATGATTATTCATTTATTCTTGTCGCACTTGTTTACAGACTCATGCTTAATCAAAAAGATGAAAAGATAAAAATTAATGACTGAGCAGTGAAATTTTGCATTGCTGGTTCTCATGGTTTAATTTCTTTTAAAATGGCCACCTGACTAAACTGCTTTGTGGGGGTTAAATTCCTTCTCATTTATAGATTTATAATTGAGTGAAGATAATCTTTTCTTTTTCAAAATGATTATAGAGTAAATGTCCCTTGAATATTAGAAAGAATTAAAATTTGAGCAAAAGCTAGTCCCACTAATTGTGTAATTATCGTAAATATATCAGTAAATAATCTCATATAAAATCTAAGAAAACCAGTCTTAATAATTATTTGATTATTGTAAATCTATCAATAAATAGTCTGATGTAATATGAGTTATAATATGAGCATTGGTCTTATACAAATTAAAAAAAAATCTTTAAAAATGTTTACTTCTTGATAGGATAAAAATAAATTTGGTTAGCTTGAAGCTTCTCTTCTAAATTTCAAAGAAATGATAGCAGAGCCTCAACTTCTTAAACTACTTAGGCTGTTGTTGAGTTATTCGATAATATTTAAGAATCACTATCACTTTTATTGTCCTAACTACAAGATGAAGATGAAGAATAAGAGCAAGAATCTATTAATTTGTTTGTTTGTTTATAAATACAACACAATGAATATATGCCTCGCCAATAAAAAAGGATATTTAATTTTTTTTTGAAAAAATTCTATAATGACATAATGAAAATTACAATATTGATATTATGATAGACATAAATATTGTAAATTACACATAAAACTATTAAATAAAAAGTAAAACTAGTAAATTCATAAAAAATTATTAATTATTTAAAAAAATAACATGATTTCTAGAGAATTGTAGTGAAAAATATTTTATTCATTTTAAAAAAAATTCTTTAATTAACAAAGAAATAAATTACTCGAAAAAATTATACTAAAAACAAGTGGAATAAGTTTTATTGAATTGGTTTAATCATAAATTCTATGTTTATTCTAGGACATTTACATACCTTTTTTTTTCTCATTCTTTATAATAATATTTATTTATTACAAAATTTAATTAAGAACAATTATTTATCTTGATGTGGAGCAAGCCAAAACAAAATAAAAAATATCCTTATATTACTATAAACATATATGATATATTAATAAAATTAAATCTAATTTTGAGTTTTATGCATACTTCATGTAGTTTTAAGCTCCTTACTTATACTTAGAGACTATTTAGGGTTGTTATTAAGAAAGTGTAGAAAAATACAAAATAACTTCATCTTACAACAAATTTGAAAGATATTAAAATAATATTTTTTAAAAATCCAAACTTGAAAATAAATTTCATCCTTAATAAAACATCACATGTATTACATAAATGCAAAACTAACGTTATTCAATTTAAATAAAAAATCAATCAATGTATAAGGTAATAAAAATTATAATGAATTTTTATTTTACAATTGTAATTTTTTTAGTAACTCTTATATTAATTTACTTATTTTGCCTTCTATTCATAAATTTTAGGCATAATCTATAAAATTTATGTTTTATTTTATACTTAGTGTTGATTTACTAGTTTTATTTTATATTTGTACATTTTCATTTTATTTACCATTGATACATTAATTTGCTAGTTTTATATTAATTTACTTGTTTTACCATTTTTTTTATAAGTCTTACATTCCACTTCAAAAATTTATGTTTTATTTTACAGTTAGTGTTGATTTACTATTTTTTTGTTATATTTACATAAGTTTTTGTTTTGTTTACCAATAATACATCAATTTACTAGTTTTATATTAATTTACTTGTTTTACCTTTCATTTACAAGTCTTCTATTTTATTTCTAAAATTTATGTTTTATTTTGCACTTAATGTTGATTTACTAGTTTTATGTTATATTTGTAATTTTTTTTATTTACCAGTAATACATCAATTTACTAGTTTTGTATTAATTTATTTATTTTACCTTCCATTCACAAGTCTTTTGTTTTATTTCTAAAATTTATGTTTTATTTTACAGTTAATGTCGATTTATTAATTTTAAGTTATATTTACAAATTTTTTATTTGTTTACTAATGATACATTGATTTGCTAGTTTTATATTAATTTATTTACTTTACCTTTTATTTACTAGTCCTATGTTTTATTTTCAAAATTTATGTTTGATTTTGCACTTAATGTTGATTTACTATTTTTATATTATATTTATGAGTTTTTGTTTTTATTTATCAATAATATATCAATTTATCAATTTTATAGTAATTTACTTATTTTACTTTTCATTTACAATTCTTTTATTTTATTTTCAAAATTTATGTTTTATTTTATGGTTAATGTTGGTTTACTAGTTTTAAGTTGTATTTGCAAGTTTTTATTTTATTTATTAGTAATAAATCAATTTATCAGTTTTATATGAATTTATTCGTTTTATCTTACATTTACAAGTCTTTTGTTTAATTTTCAAAATTTATATTTTATTTTGTACTTAATGTTGATTTACGAGTTTTGTATTATATTTGCAAGTTTTTGTTTTGTTGATTAGTAATATATCAATTTACTAATTTTGTATTAATTTACTTATTTTACTTTCTATTTACAAGCCTTATGCTTAACTTTCAAAATTTATATTTTATTTTGCACTTACTATTGACTTATGAGTTTTATATCAAATTTACAATTTTTATATTTCATTTACATAATTTATATTTAATTATTGTAGTTATACCATAACTTTAATCATGGAATCATAGAATGATATTTTTTTACTAATTACAATTAAGAATTGCAATTATCAATATACTTTAAGAGGACCTTAAAGTCGTCCCAAAAACTCCACTCATTTTGCAAAAGAATTAGACTATTAGCACCCCTTAATCTCTTAAAAACCCCTTTGTTAATTTTATAATTAGTCTTTTTTGAAATTACCTCAAAAGACAAACATATATAGAATTATACCCAGAGACCAGGCAAATTGTATTGAACAACAATTTGTCTATTACACATCTTCTTTATTATAGAATCTACACAAAATTGATTGAAAACTCTCCACATTAAATATATTTTTCATTGCCCCCAAGGGCTTAGCCGAGTTGGTTGGCAGTGCAATCTGTCGCCCCTCACTTGTGTGAACTCAGGTTCGAGTCTTGGGGGTGGAAAGGAGGATAAAAATTGATTTGGGTTTGCTCGCCCCCCTTTCCTTTTAAAAAAAAAAAAAAATATATATATATATATATTTTTCATTGTTGTATGAATTTTGTGCTTTGGTGGAAGTAATTTCACACTCACCCCATCATTTCTCCTTCACAAATCCGCCTTCAAATGCCATTACATAATTACCCATTAATATAAGTCTTTGTCTGAATTTTCCATGACTTTTGCTTGTGTTAAAGGGTTCATTCTCTTTTCGCCAATGGTTTTGCAGAGAAATCGAAAGGTTTGCGTGTAACAGGAAAATTATTTCGTTGATATGAGTTGTTAAAATAAGAAATAAATTTGAAAGATTGGACTTTAATTAGGAAGAGTTCTAATTAAATTTATTTGTGTTATTAACATTGGTGTAGTAAGAAATTTATATTATTTTAAAAATTTTAAATTGGGTATATAAAGAAAAGGGTTTTTAAGAGGCATTTATGGGAATAATCTGATTCTTTGGGGAAAAAAAGCTCACACATGGCATGTACTCCAATGTCCGATCGACTGCGAACTTGAATCACATCCTGAACATAAAATTTCAAAAGGTTCCAAAGTTTGCACACAAAACCAAAGCATAATATTCCACTCGCTATCGTAGCAAGTGGTTTTAAGTAAGGTTGGCATGGAATGAGATAGATTGGGATTTGGTGATCTTGATTTATTTCTAAATAGTATATTAAAAGAAAAAATATTCCTATCCCGTCCCTACCAAAATTTCAATTCTTACTCAGAATCTTAAATTGTCCCGTACAACATAAGTTTTTTATTATACATTGTAGATTCTGTCGCAAATGACATGTTATAAGTGGTAACTGACATGTCATATATAATAATTATAATAAACTACTTGTCATACTTAGTGTAGATATATGAAATTCACTAAGAAGTATCAAAATATCAATTTACGGCTTGAAACTAAGGTTGGTAGAAATCTCTGAATCCCAATTGGGATTTGGCATTCCGATCCATTTGAGATGGAATTCTAAATAAAATTTTATCTCAATTTATTATTTGGGTTAGGATTTGAGACGTTTGAGACATTTGAAAATTCTGATCAGGATCTCAGATGGTCCAAAATCTAGATTTCCAAAAATGTAAGTATCAGTTTGAATTTCTAAATTTGCTTCTTATTCTTAGGTTAGGCAAAAATGACTTTCGATTTCCTTGGGATTCAAATTTTTTTTCAAGGCCATTTTTCTAATTTATATTTATATTTCTCATGGTCATATTACATAATGCCCGAAATGCAAGATTTTAATTTTTAATTTTTGGCTCTTTATCAATACATAAAATACAAGACAAAAAAAAAAGTTTCCAATTTTAGTTGTTCTTCATATAGAATAAGAGAAAGGGAAAATTATCTCCCAGCTATCTCAAGATTATTGAAAGTGCAAGTAGTTATTATGATTTTTTGAAAATAACTTATATAACTTTAGGTTTTAGTTTTATATCAACCTATACTTTTTCATTTTATATGAGGACATTATAGCTTGTGCTCTCCTACATATTTGTTCATTGGTTCCTTTGCTTGTACATGTTTGTTCGTTGTTTCCTCTATTTTAAAATTTATAGTATTGATCTTAATGTCTATTTCCTCTCCATAGCAATTAAGCAGTACTGTTATATATGTACTTCTACACTTAAAATGGTTGTCATATCATATAGTTAGTATCTTCTGAATAAAATTAACGCTATACTTACAACATTATGATAATATTGGGGTTTTTCTGAATAACTGGGGCATTGGGGTATTTGAAAGGACCCGTGGTGATGAGCTCCAAAGGCTAGTCTAACTAGTTTTATCTAACATGACTTAATAAAATCATTGATAAGGATTTTACCAAAAATTTGATAGACTCCCTTATATTTATGACATTTTCAAGTTGTAAATATGCAAAGTGCTTCCAAAATAATCCAATTTTTAACTAACTTCCTTGATTAATCTTCTCAACATAATGTAAGACATCATTGTAAATAATACACTTAAACTATCTCATCCAAATATCACCCAATATTTTCATAATATATTAAACATCCATAATAATCATATCATAATTATACAACCCAAAATGAGTTTATCAAAATGACCTAATAATATGATCCATACCTCCTAGCACTATCATGTGACCAAAACTCAAAATAAATTTAATTGATGGTTTGACTGGTATACCTACAACCTCTTATAGGGAAGGGATGTGAGGGGAAAATATAGTAAAATGGGTTGAGTATAAAATTTAGTAAGTGGATAATAGATTTTACAAATATTCTTATTTTAAAATAAATATGCTATTGCAATATACAAGTTTAATCATACAATGTTTACAAACATAATCATTTATAGTAAAAATGTTTATACTTTAAATCAAGTAACTATCAGTTAAAAGGGAATAAATAATGATGTACATAATAATCATGAAAATTATATCTAGAGAAAAAATACACAAAATTCTAAAACTGTCATTAAAAAAGTACCAAGGGAATACTCTCATCATACCATACCTCATATGTGCGTGCAATGATGTACTGAAAGTGTATTGTCATGCCCAGAGCTACAATGAGTAGACCAATGACTTTTTCATCTGATATATCTCGTTATTTCTCATCATAGCATGTGTAAAATAACCACCAAAGGGCAAAAGTGCCCAAGCAGATGACCTAAAGCCCTGTGTGTGCTCAAATTGGTCCCAAAAGCTTCTATCTTAATTATATCCATGTACTGTATCTCTGTAACTAAATATTTATAATTGTGAGCCAATTTAGAATTGTGGTGACTGATTAAATAAGTTGATTTTGCTGTATAGATGAAATAAGTTGTTGATTAAAAAAAAACCTTGGTATTTGGTAAACTATGTTGTTACATTTGTTGTGAGCTTGAAAAGTAGAGTATATGTGTTTAGTAAATTATATCATGAAAGCACTATTTTATTATATAAAGACTAAAATAGGCATAAATTTAAATTATCTTTTATTTTCTATAGTATGTTTAATAAATCATTTGAATGTGTCTTTTTCTTTTTAAAACACATAAAGTTACCTAAAATAAAACTCAACTCTAACTCTAACAAATTTTATAATTTGTTACATAAAATATGATAAAAATTCATGCTAATACATAATACAAATAAAATAAAAAGTAATATGCATTACATTAACATAAATAAATGAACCACATCAAGAAAACGATCTCTCATTTAACAATATAAATAAAATAATCAAGAAAATATATTTAAATATTACCAAGCCGACATTGTTTTCTTATTAAATAAACATCATGAATATGGAGGGAAAATATAAATAGATTGAACGTTAAAAGCCTTGGTATAAAATTGCAATTTTAAAAGTCATGGTTAGCTTTCATGTAAAATTGTTTATAGGCCAAAGAAAATTTACATAATCGTATGTAAGTCTTATTAATTCTTATAATAAAGAAAAGAAAGTAAAATTTTAAAATAATATGAACTTATTGGATTAAAACTTTGATACTAGAAAGAACGTAGTTGCGGCCGTAAAATGATATCTAATAGTTTATATATTTAGGTTCATGAAAAGATAAAATATAATCGCCTTTTGTTAAAATACTAATTAAGGTTATAGTAAGAGGTTTAAAAAGGTGTAATAACTTATTTAATAAGCTATTACTTTTTATAAACAACAATCAAATTGAGAAAATTATAAAATAAGTAGCTGTAATTATGATATAATTGTGTTGATCATTGTGTTTCTCTAAATCCGATGAACTCAGGTCAGAAGTAGATTCTTCGGATTCGGATGAATCAGAAGTAAAGCTACTTTCCTTATCATCATTACTCATTTTCTCACACTTAATCTCTCAACAAGAGACGACACATTGCCGCCAGGATTCTTCATTATTATTTTGCTTTCGAATTAGATGAAGCAAGTTCTCCTTCATAAGCCACCGACTCTTCTTCAGAACTGGATCCGATATCTCGTTTCTCTTGTAGTAGCCTAATGTCGTCCTGGTAGCGATTGGCTTTCTATCTTTGCCTTTCACATAAGAGGGCTTCTCCGTCTTCCAAACTCCACCCGGGACTTGCCCATCATCATTCATTATTCACTATTCACTCGGCTTGTTTAAGGGTGTGAAAAAGTACATTCTTTTGTGACCAAAGTCGTATGCTAATCCTACATTTGACACAATTTTTATCATCATTCTCTTGTTAGTTAGCTTTATTATTAGTTTAAGGAAAAAATAATTGAAATTAGATAATGAAGGAAAGACCGAACGATGAAGAATTATGAAAAAGAAAAAAGACAATGAGAGGGTGAAGGAAAAAAAAAAGAAAAAAAGAAAGGAAAAAAAAAAGGCAAACAAGAAATAGAAACAATGGAGAGACAAAGCCTAGAAATTTACTGTAGGGAATAAGGTTCCCATGCAATATAGTAAGTATTGAGTTTGGGGGGCTTTATTTTTGTTTTGTAGCTGAAATGAAGGTTAGGCTGAATATTGACAAGTTAGGGTTCATTCTTCCTATCACTTACTCTGTTTTTGAGTTCATTGAAGGTTAAGATAAGATGATTCAACTCAATTACTTTAGCATGCTAGTAAAGCAATAAAATGAAACTGTTTGATGGGGTTTTTGTTATAATATTTTATAGTAGCCCACGTGCCACATTATTAAATTAATAATAATTTAGGATTTAAAGCAATAAAATAAATTATGAGTTGAAATCCTATTGGTAAATTAGAAAAAACTAACTACCCACTTTGATGGGAAATGGGAATTAAGGTTTTATTAAAATTGGTCATTTCTCCACCCAATACAAAAGGGATATCACGTTAGCTTTCTATCTATTAAGAAAGTGAGTCACTCTAAAGGGTCAAGAAAGAGAAATCAATTTTGCTATTTTTATCAATTGTTGCAGAGAAAGTTTATCAAGAAACAAATTTTTATGGATCAAGGTATGTTTTTCTCTCAATTATGTTTATGTGAAAATCATTATATTCTATGATCTAGGGATTGCAATTCATACAAATTAGGGTTTATTTGCTTTATGAGAATTATAGAAAATTCTCAACAATTGGTATCAGAGCTTGATGGAGAATTTATGATTTTTCATTAAGATTTGTAATAACCCTATCACATTTTAATCATCCTTATAGATAGATGCTAATTTGAATTATTATTCTATATATACATAATGTAGAAAGAAATTATTGGTGTAGGAATTTTTGTATATATTGTTTTGTTATAAAATAGTAAAGAATAAAAAAAAAAGGGAAAAGAAAGAAAGTTGACGGCGCAACATAAACTTAGGTTTTTCTTTTGGATTTTTTCATTGGATACCCTAATGTTTCTTAATTTATGTTTCTATCAACATTCTAGAATTTTATTGTATTTATGTCCAATAGAATTGACAACAACCATCAGATTGTCTTTAGGCCGAAATTTAGGAGTGATTGCATGTGAAATTTCAGTTTAGTTCCTGATATTCTATTTTATTAAATTATAGATATGTTTGATTGGGTTTAGTATAATAAAACCACTAACTTTAAGTGCATCAACACTTTAAGTTTTGTTCTCATAATTTTGAATATTTTCACTCATTAATTAATGATCTTTGAGATTTCTTAATGTTCCAATTTAATGTTTGAAATTTCAGTCAATGTTTGTGGTTTTATTTATTTTTTGTTAAGGAAATTACTTTATTATAAATGTTCAATTTGACACTCATATTATGATTATTTGTTAGTCACTAAAGTGGCCAAATTAGAAAGTTTTCATAGATGTCAAATTAAATTTGAGTTTCAAGTACTCATAATTATTGTGATGCTTATTATTTAATGAAATGATGATTTTGGCTATGGGTATATTGACACTCATAGATTATAAAATATTTAGGAATCACCTAAAGGTTGATTAATTAATTTTATAATCTATGATCATGATTGTGGGTAATTAGTATACTTAATTAGATGTGTTTAGTATATCCAAAGATAGCTTGCATGTCTTGTTAATGTGTATTTGATTACTAATTATGTGAAATTAAAGTTAAGCATCAATTATATTTATTGCAGTGTTTTGTTGTATCGCCCAAAGGTGAACTTTAATTTGCGCTTAAGTTTATGTGAATTTTATCTGAATCTATATTATGTGTTTAAGTTCAACGCATTAATATATGAGCATTTATATAAATATATATTTGCAGCATCTGTGCCTGTTGCTCTTCATTCGTAAGCTTCATCTATTGTTATATTCAATGGCCTTAATTACCTATATTAGTCTGAGCAAGTCTAGTTTCACTTTGGTGTTATGGATCTTGACTTAGCATTATTAATTGAAAGGCCAGCTGCTATTACTGATGAAAGTAACGCTGAAGAAAGATCTTTTCATAAGACTTAGGAAAGATCAAATAGATGAAGCCCAATGTTTATGCGGATGACAGTTGCCAACAACATTAAGTCGATAATTCTAAAAATTGAAAGTGCTGAGGAATATATAGAATTTGTGAAAGAGCGTTCTTAGTCTGAATCGATTGATCAATCCATTGCTAGGGAATTAATGGGTATGTTGACTACAAGTAAGTTTGATTTGTACACGTACCATGCATCAACATGTGACTAAGATAATAGACATAATGGCAAAATTGAGGTTCATGAGGATGGAAATGAGTGAAAGTTTCCTTGTGCAATTCATTATCAACTCTTTGCCTTCTGAGTATGGTGCATTTCAAATAAATTATAATACTATTAAAGACAAATGGAGTGTAAATGAACTCCAGACTAAACTCATTAAAGAAGAGGCAAGACTTAAGAAACAAAGAATTCACTTAGTTAACCTCATGGGTCATAAAGGAGCTGAAACGAAGTTGAAAGAAAAAATTATCGCAAGGGCAAGAAAGAAGCATCAAAGCTGAAAGTGCAACCCACCCAAGTCCATAAGAAGGACATCAAGAATCAGAAATATCATTCTTACAAAAAACATGGACATTTCGCAAAAGATTGCCTAAAGCGCAAAGCTTGGTTTGAAAAGAAAGGTAAGCCTAATGCTTTAGTATATTTTGAATCAAACTTAGTTGAAGGTCCTTACAACATGTGGTGAATTGAATCTGGTTACACTACTCGCGTTTCAAACATGATGAAGGGATTTCTTATAATCCAACCATAAACCCAAATGAGAAGTTTATTTTTATGGAGAACCAGTTAAAGCTCCAGTTAAAGGCTTTGGAACTTATCATTTGGTTTTAGATACTGGACACCATTTAGATCTTTTTCAAACTCTTTATGTTCCTTCTGTTTCTCGTAATTTAATTTCCTTGTCCAAACTGGATTTTGTTAGATATTTTTTTATATTTGGGAATATATGTTTTAGTTTGTCTAAAAAAAATAATATTATTGGTTCTGGAATTCATTCGATGGTCTATACAAATTAAAGGTTGATAATATTTTTGCCAAGTCTTTGTTGACCTTACATCATAATGTTGGCACTAACCATGGCTTAGTAAATGAAAGTTCAGCTTACTTGTGGCATAAATGTTTGGGTCATATATCCAAAGCGAGAATAGGGAGATTAGTAAAGAATGAAAACCTTCCAAATTTGGATTTTACTGATCTTGATATTTATGTGGATTGTATTAAGGGAAAACAAACAAAACACACAAGTAAGAAAAGTGCCAGAAAAAGTACCTAACTTCTTGAGATTATACATATTGACATATTTGGGCCTGATGATGTTCCATCTTTTGGTGGAGAAAAGTACTTCATCACCTTTATTGATGATTTTTCATGTTAGGTTATATCTATTTGTTGCATGAAAAAATCTCAATCACTGGATGCCATAGAAGTATTTATCAATGAGGTTGAAAGGCAACTAAATAAAAAGGTGAAAATTGTGAGGATTGATAGAGGCGATGAATATTATGAAAGATTTACTGAGAATGGACAATGCCTTGGTCCATTTGCTAAGTTTCTTGAAAAACGTGGCATATATGCTCAATACACAATGCCAGGTACACCATAACAAAATGGTGTAGCAGAAAGGCGCAATCGTACCTTAATAGATATGGTTAAGAGTATGTTAAGTTACGTCTTTACCCTTATCATTGTGGATGGAAGCATTAAAGATCACTGCTTATTTGTTAAACAAGGTTCTTAATAAGGCAGTTTCAAAGGCTTTTTTTGAACTGTGGACGGGAATGAAACCTAGTTTAAGACACCTGCATGTTTGGAGCTGTCAAACGGAAGTAAAGATTTATAATCCACGTGAAAGGAAATTGGATTCAAGAACAACTAGTGGATATTTCATTGGTTATCTAGAGAAGTCTAAAGGATACATATTTTATTATCCTAGCTGTAGTACGAGAATTGCTGAATCTAAAAATGCTAGGTTTATTGAAAATGAAGAAATTTATGGAAGTACAGAATCATGAAAAGTGGAAATTCAAGAAGTTAAAGTGCAAGCTCCCTTGTCTGTTACTTCTTCTAAAGTTGTTGTTCCTGTAGTTGTTGAACACACTGACAACTTTCAAGAACAACAAATAAATGATCTAGTGCCCCATAATAAAGTAGTCAATAATAAACCTATGACAATTAAACCATAAGAAATAGCATTGAGAAGATCTCAAAGACAAAGAAGATCTACTATTTTTAATGAGTATGTGGTTTACTTGAAAGAGTCAGAATTTGACATGGGAATTGATGAAAATCTAGATTCGTTTTCACAAGCGATTAAAAGTACTAATTCTAATAAATGTTAGATGCCATGAAATAAGAGTTGAAATCAATGGATCACAATGATGTTTGGGATCTTGTTGAATTGCCTAAAGGTTGTAAACGAATTGAGTATAAATGGGTGACACGACTTAAAAGTGATTTTCAACTCCCAAGTATAAGAATGTTTTGTTGTATTATAGCTTTGTGAGTTTGAGGTCGATACACAGAGAAAAAATTTAATTTGTTTATTTTATTTTATTTTTCTAAAAATCAAACTTGAATATATGTAACTTAATTTAAGTGAAACTATGAAATTGAATTATTTAGAGTTATGAATCCACTCTTAATAGTAAATAAAATTTAACAAATTTTTTTTGCCATTTTTATTTAGATTTATTACTCAAAAGATTAATTATATAAATTTTTATTATTTTCCCATTAATTTTATTATGGATTAAGTATTTATTATGCCAAAATTTAATTTGTCTACAATAAATCAAAATATCATTTTACCATAGCTTAAATTAAGATATTAAGAATTTATTGTACCAAAATTTATTTTTGTCTATAATAAATCAAAATTTCCAAATATAAAATATGTATAAAATTAAATAGAAAATAATTTAATTTATATAATTAAAAATAGAATTTGATTAAATCATATTTATTTCTTAAGAGTTTCACCTTTACCATAACTATTATTATTTAACTAAGCATAATTGAAATAAAAATAATTCTTAAAATTAAATTACTCATAATTAAAAGGAATTAAAACAACTAAAATTGAAAATAAAACTAAATTTATTTATGAAAATAATTATACAAAATATTAAAACACACCTGAAAAAGAGGATTACAAGGGGATTGAGAGAATTTGAGAAAAAGAGGGATGATTAAAAACACAAAAATGAGACTTTATTTTTAGAGAAATAAATTCATAATCCAGTGCTTTGCGGTCCATGATAAACTTAATGCATGCGCTCCACACAACCATTAAATCAAGATCTAATGGCTGGTCAAACTTAAAAAGTCAACCTTACACGTGGCATCATATGAAACATCCGATCTGATCAAAGAACGATTGAAATTTGGCGGGTTAATGGGTGGATCGGGTTGACCTGAATACAAAGATTCAAATCCTTCAACTTGCTTCACCAACCACTGCCGCGTGGCATAATCTTGGCCATTAAATTATGAACGGCTGAGATTTAGTCAAAATTGACAGTTATCCAGTGCATTCATGTCTATTGTAAGCTTATTTTAGCATCCAATTAATACTTGGTCAACTGAAAAAGTCAATTTTTCTTCTAAAAACTTAATTTTAAGTCGGTCTTAACCCATCCTAAGGTTTTTAGACCTTCAGAATCTAAATTTGACCTTCATTTTCCTGTTTAGAGCCTCGAATTACGTGAAATTAATATTTTACTTAATAAAAATACAAAAATACACAAAATTAGATATAGTTAAAACATAATTAATAATTCTTAATGTATTACATAAACACAAATATAAATCATAATATATGCACAAAATAACATTTTTGCCCCTTAATAAACATACAATTTTTAATACTAATCAATGGGTCTGTAAGACTAAGTGCGATTCAAATGGCAATATCAAACGATACAAGGCCAGACTCGTTGCTAAAGGTTTTACTCAAAAGAATGGTGTTGACTACAAAGAGACATTTTCACCAGTCTCTAATAAGGGCTCCTTTAGAATTATTATAGCATTGATGGCTTATTATGATTTAGAGTTATACCAAATGGATGTGAAAATTGTCCTTCTAAATGGGAATTTAGAGGAAGATGTTTATATGACCCAACCTGAAGGCTTTTTAGTTGAAGGAAAGGAACACCTCATATATAAATTAAAGAAATCAATATATGGACTCAAACAAGCCTCTCGATAATGGTATCTTAAGTTCAATGATATTATTACTTCATTTGGATTTAAGAAAAACATCATTGATCGATGTATAAATCTTAAGGTTAGTGGGAGTAAAATTATTTTTCTAATTCTGTAAGTCGATGACATTTTCCTTGCTGCTAATGATTTTGGTCTACTTCATGAGATCAAGAAGTTTCTCTCTAAGAACTTCGAAATGAAAAATATAAGTGAGGCGTCCTATGTGATTGGAATTGAAATATTCCATAACAGAACACAAGGATTGTTAAGGTTATCTCAAAAAGCATATATTAATAAAGTTTTATAGAGATTCAGAATGGACAAATGCTTTGCAAGTGTTGTTCCAATTCAGAAAGGTGATAAGCTTAGCCTTATGCAATGCCCAAAGAATGAATTAGAACGTAAAGAAATGGAAAAAATTCCTTATGCATCTCTTGTTGGAAGCTTGACATATGCATAGACAAGTACTAGGCAAGACATTAATTTTGTTGTCAGAATGCCGAGTGGATATCAAAGTAATCCTGGATTGGATCATTGGAAACCCGCAAAAAAATATTGAGATATTTGCAAGGAATGAAGGATCATATGCTCGCTTATAAGAGATTTGATTATCTCGAAGTGATAGGGTATTTATATTCAAATCATGCTAGCTGCGTGGATATCAGAAAATCCACATTTGGCTATTTGTTCATGATGGTTGGAGGAGCTATCTCATAGAATAGTGCAAAATAGTCTGTCATTGCTACTTGCACTATGGAAGATGAGTTTATAGCGTGCTTTGAGGCCACTATTCATGGATTATCGCTTTGGAACTTTATGTTAAGGCTTGGAATTGTCGACAGTATTGCCAAGTCGCTGAAGATTCATTGTGATAATGTCGCATCAATCTTCTTTTTTAAAAACGACAAGTATTAGGGTGCTAAACATATGGAATTAAAATACCTTGCCATTAGAGAAGAAGTTCAGAAATGAAGAGTTTCAATTGAGCACATTAGCACCAACTTTATGATTACAGACCCTTTAACAAAAGGATTAAACCCTAAAGTTTTTAGTGAGATTTATAAGAATCATTTTATTAATTGTGGTTGTGATTATATTTGTTTAATTTATGTCTGTGGTTTTATTTAAGTTTTGAGTACTATAAATACCTTTGTCATTTGTGTTGTATGCATCAAGTGTAATGGGACCAAGTACCTAATGCACCACAACTATATTAAAACGTTAACATTATGTCAAAATATCATATAAATCGAAAAAAGTTCAGATCTACAAATTAAAATAACATAAAAGAAACTGGTAATGAATAAAAAAATATAACAAATAAAATAAACTTTAAGACTCATTTGAGATAGTAATTTAATCAATAATTTGAATTCTTAAACTTTATTTTTCACCTCAACTCAGAAAATTAGTTACTCATATTAAAAATTAAAACACTCATTTTATTTAACAATCTTCTGAAATATATTACAAGGAAATTGATTACACAAGCAAAAAGAAAGAAAGAAATATTTCCTTACCTCCTCTCATTCTCAACTCTCTTCGCCTGCATGCATCTATTTTTTCATTTTGTTATTATTTATTTTATTTTATTATAATATGTATACATAGATAAATGTGATGATCAAGTGGCGAAATGGCCACCTGACCATCATAACATTATCACTCCTTTTTTATTTTTTTATTTTTTTATATCTCCTCAATAATGCATTTTAATGGCTTTAGTAATTTTTCTTTATTCTTGTTTTCTTTTCTAATTCCCTTTTTATTCCTAAAATATTTATAATATAAAAAATTAACATACTGTAAATAAATTTTTAACATAAAAATTTATTTGGGAAGCATTAAGATAATTTAAAAATAATGAGTGTATTAATCAAAACTATAAGTGTAAAATTGATAATTTTAAACTTATTAAATCTACACTTTTTAGTGTTAGTCATTTACTAGAATGAAATGTATTATCCCTTCCGTGTTGCATCAAAATGAAGAGTCATTGATTCCTAATTGATAAAAAGTTTCAAGAGGGAATTGAATTATTACAAATTTACAATGTGATTGAAGAATGCTTCTCTCTTTAGGTCGCTTGAGAAATTTAGCCCAAGCAAGCTTCACAATAATTGTCCATTGAATTATTGAATTGACTGGTAGAATAATCAAGAAATTAAATGTTATGCTTTTAGGGAAAAGAGGCTCAAATTATTGATTAATTAATTTTGCAAGAAATTTCTCCTCTCTTTGATTCCATGACAATGTTGCTGCAGCTGAATATGAAATTTTAATATTCTATTAATGAATAGGAATACATAATGTTGGAGCAAGGAATTCATACACGCAATTTTTTATTGGTAATAGAAAAGCTCTCTTTGCAGTTGGCCCTTTTCATATCTTTCACTAATTGGGAAATTGGCTTATTGCATTTCTTTGAATTCTTTTTGAATAAAAATTATTACTTAACCACAAGCCGAGCCGAACCCATTTCTAATTGTTGCTTATTCTTTATCAAATTCGGTCGGTAATCACAAATTATAATTCTATTTAAATTCTAGCCACAAATTTTAGTATTTTACTACTTATTTAAAATAAAATAAAATAAAAACCACTAATACTAGTGTTTATTCAAAATTCTTTTTCCAAATTAAAATAGAACATATACTTTCCTTTTCTTCCTTTTCATGGGACCAAACCTAATACTTTGAAAGGGCTATTGAGTTAATTGCAATAGTAAATAAAATGGAAAATTTTACAGTGGAAATCATTAAAATTTACAATATCATAATCTTAGATTTATATTGAATATTTGGAAAACGTGTTAGAGATGAACCTAAACAAATCCATCTGCATTGTCCAAGTCCCAACTATAGAACTACTCTCTCTTGTAACCTAGAGCCTTTCTAACTCTCAGCCTCAGACTCAAATTCACAGACAAATGTCACTAAAACACAATTTAGGAGTAATTGATTCGTTAAGGTTTTGGTACGTCATTGAGTGGTTAGCTAGAATTGAAGTGGGAATGTTTTTGAAAGTATTGCCAATTATCTTAATTGGAGACAACATGAATAATAATTATATTTTTATTGTTGCTGAATTAAGATCATGATATTTTTTTTGTTGCTGAATTACGATCATGATATTTTTTGTTAAGTATCACCCATGATACTTCACATCATCAAGTTCTAAGAAAGGTATCTTTGTTATTAACATTGAATTTACTTACCTTTCTATTTTACACTTGGGTACAAAAGTTCTTTTGTAGGCCCTTTGAAAACAAACCGTAAGGAATGATTTTACCGGTAAAAATAAAATAAATTAAAATGTACAGCAACATAAAACTGAATAAAATGATAACGAAGAGAATGGTAACAATTACATTTTGGAAAATAAGAAGTAATTTTGTCTTTCGCTTGAAGACGATAGGTAGGCCTAGGCAATTAAACTCAGGAACCGAATAAATTGTGATTCGAACTGTCAGTTTGATTCAGTTTAATAATGAGAAAATTGATTGGTTCATTTTTTATGAAACAATTTTTAGGCTTATTTTTTATTCAGTCTATTGAATTTGAAACCGAACTAAAAATCAAAGATTGGAAAAAAAAATTCAACTCTTGATATAGACTCAAAAGGCCAAAAATCGAAATGCAAAAATTCGAAGCTGGACCAATTAGTTTCCATTCGATTCATTATGTTTATTCAGTTCAATTCGGTTATCATTTAAAGAGAACCAAACTAAACTTGGTTGGGTTTAATTTAATAAAAAACAGAATCGAACTTAATGGTGCCCAAAATAATGGGCATGTAGCTCCTGTAAGCATAGTTTAATAATAATAGTAAAATTATTGTAGTGTATAATTTTTTGGTTTCATTTTCTGGGTTCAGAATTTCACAAACCAACCGAGCAAAATGTGATCAATGTATAGTTAAATAAATAAATAACCTACAAGGAAAATATAAGTTTCTCAATTTAGAGAGTGTTTGTTTTTTAACTTAATGACTTAAAGTGAGTTTAATTAATTAAATTAATTAAAGATGTTTATTTTTATAACCTAATAGAACTTTCAGATAATTTTGACGTAATAATATAAGTCAATTTTTTTTTATTTTTTACGGAATAGAGAAATTTAAATCAGCCAACTAATTTTTATTGTAAAAAATATCCCTACTTTATTATTTATTTTTCATTTCTATCCCAAAAACCACTCATACACATTTACCCATTAATAAGCTCATCTTTATTTTTTTTTCATTTTTAATTGTCATGTAATCCCTCCTCACTTTAATTGTCTCATCAAGTTCTTGAACCTTCCATTATCAATAGTAAAAAATATTATTCTTAAGCTTTTTTATGTAATTATATAAATTGTTTTATAAAGAAAAATTATGTATTATAATTCCATTAGGTATTCACTCGAAAATAGTTTTGCTTATATACGACAAAATATTATGAAATTTGTGTGTGTGTGTGTATAAGTTGGCATTTAAATTTAATAAGGATACTGTTTGGGAAGGAAAAGGAACACCTAGTAACAAAGCGTCATGTGTTGATATTAAGATATTGGCTTATGCCGGATACCCTAGGTGTTTTGAAAGGTACCTTGGGTATACCACGTAGGGTAGAAAGATAAAAAAAAATAATATTCACAAAAATGTTAGGTGATAGAAGGGGCCCGAATACCGAAAAGATCTATTGATTTTTTGTCAAAAAATAAGGAATCAACGAGAAAATATCATGCTGCAAAAGAGGGAACAATAGCCTATCACTCCTACAAATAATCCATAAAAAAAGTTATTGCTAGGACAGTTGGGACCACCCATCCTCTCCTACCATGTCTGCAAATCTCCAATAGCTTTAACAGAGGTACGCGAGACCACCTAACTCTGCCTAACATGTATATACGCCTCAAACTTGCTCTCCACACATATTTTAAGACTTTCGAGTAGTTACACGTATAAAGAATAAGAATATTTCTGACATAATATCAAGGAACGCCTGTAGAATAATGCCGAGTAGTACGACAGTTGGGGTACTACTTGGTTTTGTGGCCTTCACTCCAAAATAGAACATATGCCATCCTCTCACTTTCCCATCACTCGTTCAAAATCAAAACAGCCTGTACACTCTGAACAAGCAAGGCACCCTTTCTCCCTAGCCAAAAAATAAATTTATTGCTTT
Organism: Luvunga scandens; assembly: GCA_030449905.1. Classification (NCBI taxonomy): domain Eukaryota; kingdom Viridiplantae; phylum Streptophyta; class Magnoliopsida; order Sapindales; family Rutaceae; genus Luvunga; species Luvunga scandens. Next base: position 4,569,730 of record JASUUG010000298.1, on the reverse strand, counting down.
TAGTTTGGTTTTGTGGCCTTCACTTACATGCCTAAAATCTGCTAAAAATATATACAAATATAAAAGTACATGTTTTTAATTTTTAAAGTTAAAACAATAAAACTTAATATTCATTTTCATAGATTCAGATAAAAAAAAAATTATTTAGATTAAGACATTTAGATCTATTCAGATTTTAAATAAAAAAAAAATACTACCTTAAATTGAGATGACGAGATAGGCACACCACACGTGTGAGGAAATACATGTGTAAACTTCTTTGGTAGTGGTCATGTCGTTGTGGTAACAACTATAGAATTATTACAAAAGCAAAGAAAATTTACATATAATATTTCTCTCTCTCTCTATATATATGTGTGTGTGTGTGGGAGTCTCCTAAGTTACAGTTTCTGTAACTTGCTGACTTAACTTTAATGCCTAGCTTTAATACAAAATGCATGCTCTTCCTCTCTCTACAAAACATGCATAATCATCTCATTTGATGTGTAAGTAAAATAATTTGTAACATATCAAGCTCCATGAATATGTATACCTAGAGTACAATGGTCCTTTTTAATTAAGAGAGTTGAAAAAGAGTCATAATTTCTCTTCTTGGGTTCATGACTAAAAATTCACATTGTTGGTTTTGATGATTTGGAGATCCGGGTTTGTATTGATTTCGAAATGGGGAGCCCAGAGGATATTGACAAAAGGTGGCGGTGGTTCATATTTCTTTTTGTTTATGATTTTTCTTTCTTTTTCTTTTTTTCTTTTTTTTTTTTTCAAATGGGCATTTCATGCTTCGTCTACACTCATTGTCAAAAGTTTTGAATGTACAAGCTTGGATTTTCTCTTACATTGTTTCTGTATATATTTTATTTTCAGCTTCTTTCTCTACAGACTACAAAGGATCATCTCCAAAGATAATGCATGAATTCTGAGGATTTCTTTTTTTTTTTTTAATGTTTTTTCCTTTACAAATTTTGGTCTTTCGAATTCAAAGTTTTTTTTCCTTTTAAAAAAATTTCTCATTTCAAGTTCATGCATAATCCCATGTTATTTCATATTTTCTCGTTTTAATTAATTACTTCTTTTCCTTTCTTTACAGATTTTCTCTTCTTTTTGTTTCTTCACATTCAGCACTTCTTCTGCCCCAAAGTTCACAAGGTTTGTTTTGTCTCACTGTCTTTCTATTTTCGTTTAACAATTGTCATTGTTTTCACAACTTTTTGCAAAGTTCCTTGTTGTTCTTAAGTATTTTTGAGCACAAGTGTTGCCAGTGTTTCCTCTGCTTCTGTTCATGTGTTTTTGAGCTTTTCTATAAAGTGTTGCATGTGTTTTCCTCTGTTCTTTGCTTCATGTGTTCCTGAGTGTTTTCATTTATTTTTCGTTCAAAGTGTTTTCGGGAAATAATTTCTGGTTTCAGTTTTCTACTAGATTTCGGATTTTTTTTTTCCCTCGGAGTGTTTTCATTTATTTTTGTTCAAGCAATTTCGGAAAACAATTTATGTTCTCAGTTTTTCACTAGATTTTGGATTTTTTTTCCTCGATTATTTTGAAACTGCTGTCAATGCTATTGGAAAACGTTGCTGGGATATTTTATCTGGCTTTGGTGTGGGATGAAATATCGTGAGCCCTTTTGCATCGAAGATGTTGGGGAAAATCTCAAAGTCCTTTCCTATACATACGGTAAGTTTTGGCTCGTCATTCTATTAATTATTTAGTAATTTAACCCGGCTAGCTAATAGGGAAAATAATTAATTAGTTAATAAATGTAATGAGACAGCGTTCACTTGGTTGTCCCTGTTAGCTTGATCTCTCTAAAGAGACGTCATTCATATATTATTTTGACATGTTAGTTAATAACTGTAAGTTTTTAATCTTATGAAAAAAAAAAGATCTTGACATATAATATATATATTAATATCTGTTTTCTGACATACAAATTGACATTTTTACTATATTCATGATTTGTATCTGTGTTTCCGTAAATGATGCAAAAAAGACGCAACTCAATAAAATGAAAATTTCAATTATATTCATTTACTTGCGTTTTTTCGAAAAGTATATGTGCTCACATTTTTCTCAGAGGAAATTTTTGACAAATGAAGTTAGAAACAAAGCTATTTGATAGAAGTGCTCAATTGTTTGATAAAATGCTTCAGTGAAAAGCATTATGGCGGGAAGGACTTCATCTGAATTGTATGTTGCTTGAGCTAGATCAGAATCGTTCATTGAGTTGCTGATGAATCAAGGGTCGTGAAGTTGTGCTAAGATATCTTGATCTGCAAGAACATTCTTGGCACTGCTGGGGTAAGGTCAATAATGACTCGTGCAATAAGAGGAGAAACTGTGAAAACTGAGGAATACTTAAAGGCTTGAAAACGTCATCTTAACTGTATGCTTGTGAGCCACTGGGCTTTAGCCCAGTGGTGAGAACTTCAGCCCTCATAATTGTAAGGGCTTGAGTTCGAATCCCCACAACGTATTGTGGGGGTTTAATTTCCTTCTTCAATAATTGAGTGAAAATAGTCTATTCCCTCTCGTAATGTCGTGGAGTAGATGTAATTAAAAATTTGAACTTTACTACTCACTGATGTGATATAAGATTTGTAATTTTAGAGTCCCAAAAATTTGAGCTCTATTATATAAGATTTGTAATTTTTAGTCATAGTAATTATCTCATTTGTAAATATGAATTGTAATCTCACGAAATGTGAGTTGTAATCTGAACATTAGTCTCATATATTAAAAAAAAAAAAACTGTATGCTTGTGTGACCAAAGCTCACAACTTTAGCATTTCTTTTTTTTATGATCTAGTTGTGCTATTGATTTCAGTGGAAAATGGATAATAAAATATGTTGGAACAATTAACTTTCATTACGTGAAAGCTACTGCACAAAATTTGAATTCTTTTGCGGTTTCAGTGTATTTTAAGAACAATTTTGAAACGTACATGCTCTTCGAATTATACCATATTTTGATTTTTGATAGAACCTTGTGTGTGTAGGTATTGTATACTTAACAGTTTGAGTTACAGATAAATAAATGAATTGTGCAGCATTTGATATTTCATTTTGATAAAGTAAATCTACTGACAATTTCTTTAATATTAGTTTCAGATATGTTATATTGAAAATATTTTGAACTCAATTGGGGGGCTCTACATTAGTGGGCCTAAGCTAGGCCTGGCCCAGAACCTCGAATAGGCTTCAACATTTGGGCATAGCCCACCGTTTTGACCCCTATGCATCAGAGTAATGTCCCTTGGCTGCTAGCAGCCACCTTTTTAAAATCACTAAGACATCGCAGAGGTAACAATTGTCCCCGCATGCAAAGCATTTAACAATTGTATATTACATTGACCCAAACATTTAAATATTACTGTCCACAGAAATCCGAAGCAAATACACAGAATAGAGAGTGTTAAAACAAATGTAGGTCAAATGCTATTGAAATCATTATAAAAAACAGTAGAGGAAAACGAGACAATGTCACATGAGATTGATACATATTAATATGATGTTAACAAAGACAAACTATCTTAGAATCATATTAATGTTAAACTTCAAAATAATATATTTCTTGCCTATCAACCGAACATTAGATTTATAAATATTATTTTCGAAGTTTAATATTGGATTTTTGACTTGAATTTACCCTATATATCGATTTTTATACTGTAATTAAAACTACACATTATTACAGATATGTTACTACTAGACCATTTTATTCCTTAAAACTGCACCACGAAGGCATTGAGCCATCTTGCTCCATTTCATATTATCTACTCAAATCCTCACTGATAGAAATGATAGAAATCTCCCCAACGCCTGAGTTGAGCGAGAAGCAATGTGGCATATTTATGATTATCGAACCCCTAAAGCATCTCAACTCTTTTGTTAAAAACAAATTGAAAACAATACTCCAATATCTAATTGACTGAATATTATTTGTAGGATCTATATACAGGAGGTAGGAAAGATTGCTCTCTTATTGTTCCTAAGAATAAATCTGAAAATTCTGTCAATCTTGCAAGGATGGGGGGGGGGGGGGGGGGGAACTCAATTACCATATTGTTATAGGAACTTCATTCTATATTTAAGTTACTTGTTTTAGGGAGAAGATGGCACACACAAAAAATTTCCATAATCCCAAATGAAACATTTCTCATAAATATGATAACTTGGTTTACTATAACATTGGATACCCAACAAAGAAGAGTTGAAAAAATTTCATTAGCGAGAGAGATCATGCTCATTGTACAGCAATCACAATTTCAATCATCAAGAAGAATACACCGCTTGATCAAGTAGCCACTGATAACATTTTCCTTTCACTTCCTAACAATTATCTTCAAAGTAGCATATGAATTCAGGCTGTGCTAATTCTCTTATTTTCTAATGGAAGAGTATAGCAATCACGTTATTCTAATTCTACTACCATGGAAAACAAAGTGAATAGAAATAATCATAAAAATTGGATAACCAGATAGTCATGATCTAGATGCAAAACTAGTTCTTGCCAACAGTGGAAAAGTAAAACCCATCATATAAGGAAACCTCAAGCACAGAACAGTTGACAGATGAACGTCAAAAATTTCATTAAAATGCCTTCTATAATGGTAAAATCTCTTGCATTGAATAAAAAAATTTGGGATTTGATCATGCTCACATGTGTAGGGAGCAAATTGGGTTGCCGCTAAGCTAAATAATAATGATAATAAAATAAGAAAAATTAAAAAGAAGTGTAGCACTACATACTTCTTTTCCCATCAAAATGCGGCCATTGGAATACACCCCAATTCCGCATTTTGAATAAAACCATACAAGTCCTAGGATCAATAGCCTGAAGAACAAGATTAAATAGAAAATACCATTAGCACCATAAATTAATCCACTAACAGCTGCAAAAAAATTTTCTTCCTTAAATACACTAATAGCTCAGATCATTCAAGTAATGGTGTATTAAAAAGCACAGTCAACACAATTTAAAAAAAAAAAATCTGCTGCAAAACTTTAATTATAGTCTATTAAATTAAAGTATTAATCACAACTCAAACAAATTTATTTAAGGAAAAATTAGAGTTGTTCATATGGCAGCCAGGAAAATTTAGAGAATTTAATTGAAAAAGACATTAATGCTTTATGAGTAAGAAGATTTCGAAATTAATTAAGCCACGAATGAACAAAAATCTAATCAAATAGTCAAAGTGGGTCTAAAGAAGAGATTATGTGAAAACTGGCCGAACCCGTGTAAGTTTGAAGTTGATTAAATAGTATCAAGATTCACCCAAAATGAATTTAATACATTTATGATAATTAGGTAAATATCTGACACGTGCATGTAAATTTGTACATGAATTTGAATAGATTAAACAAAAATAAGAGAAGAAATCAGCCATTACAGTTTAGAATTTGCTAGGTAATATCAGCTTTAATACCCAAAATAGAATGTGAAACAAACAGAGAAATTTTTTTCTCTCCAATAAGAATCTGAACTTGAAACAAGCATGGCAAAAGAGACTAATTTCAATGACATAGTACCTAAATAAATAGAATTTTAATCATGCATGCAAGTTAATTTAGAAATGACTTAACAGCATCAACATGAATGCCGATTTAAACAAGAATTTTGAAGAAAAGTAAAATAATAAAGTGAACTGAGAAAGAAGGCATACAAATTCAAAAAGCTAGGTAATATTTTGCACTGAAATTGAATTCTCTCTTTTTAAAACCAAGTCCTCTACCTAGCCTCTCTTGTCTTTCTCTTCTTTCTCCCTCTCCTCCTCTCTCACGTCCTGTTATGTTCTTGTTTCCTTTCTCCCTTTTTCTTTTCTGTTCTTTTTGAATCCGAACGCTGGTTTTTTTATTGTTAAATAAATAAAGAAATGCTAAAAGGTAAAGAGGTTCATGGGCCAGGCTTGTAACAAAAATTTTACGAACTATAGGATAAGCATAGGACAATTAAATCATTAATAATTTAAAATTCATTTTTTTAACAAATAAGTAAACTCCACTTAGTGAAAATCAGGGTGTTACGGTCCTCATTTCTGTCAATGTGATTTTCTATTCCCTTACCCATAATTCACTCTTTCTCCAAATTCATTAACCAAGAAAATTAAGAAACGAAAGGCCAAAGTGCACGACATATTTTATAATAATATGAAAGGAAAAAGAGAAAGAAAGGTACAAGCTACGCAACACAGAATCACCAAATCGATTATAAACAAAGAGGAACCAAAACAAATAAATCCAACGAGCAAATATTTCAAAGCAAATTAAGAGGAAACAATTGCAAAAATGAAGAAAGAAACTCACAATGGTGAAACAATAACCCTGAATTTCAACTCTCAGAATACCATTGGCAACAAACTCACCAACATTTTTAAGATAGCACCTACCAAATTCGAATTGATTTAACGGCGGAGGCAGTGCCACCACAATAACCCTACGTCTGGTGAATGAACACAGAGACAATGTCGGCAGAAACGATAGCAGCTGCTTTGCGGAAGCGAATCGGCTCAAGAATGGCAGAGACTGATAGCCGCGCCAAAACAGGAAAGCAAACAGCTCAAGGACTGCTAGACTCAGCTCCGGCACACTTGAACGGATTAGACGGCGGCAGCGGCGTTGTTGTTTGATAGCTTAGGCAGGGTTAGGGTTGGTGTGTGTGACTGTGTGTGACTGAATGAGTCGTTGTGATCGTCACTTGCGACAATTGAAGAAGAGGAGTGTGAGTGGTTAGGGATTGCACATTACCTTTGTTCCTTTTATCCTTTTATTTTTTATTTTTAAGGCAAATAATATATAATGACCGTTATTATAAAACTGTGATGAGATGTAGTAAAAATAATCTTTATATTCGATAACTGTCACTAAAAATATTATAATTTTATAGCTATGATTTTTTATGACAGTTTTTAAATAAAAACGTCAAAAGTAATAGCTTAATATTTAGTAACGGTTATACAATTGTCATTAAAAGTAATAACTTGATATATAATGATTATTAATGACAATTTTACTTAAAAACCGTCGTTACAAGTAATAGCTTAATATTTAATGACGGTTATATAATAGAACCATCATTAAAATTTAAAATTTAAAATGACCGTTTATACAAATAACCTTCATTAAAATTAATACTATATTTTACATGACATTTAATAATGGTTACATAAACGTCAAACTTTTAATGATTGTTTTTATAAATAACCGTTATTAAAAGTAAAATTATATTTTAGTGTGACATTTAATGACAGTTATATAATAGAACCATTATTGTAAATATTAGATAATATAATTATTCATATAATAACGGTCATCAAATATTTTTAATGACAGTTGTTAAAAGAAACCATCATAATATATGGATCATTGTTTTACATCTTTGTAGTAGTGAATATTTATTATGCCTATAAACCCTTCTGGGAATTTTATAAATAAGATCAAGTTCAAGATATTTTTAAGAAATCTATTGTGTGGTTGAAAGTAGCCGATTAAGCTTGCATATCATTGCTTAAAGCAAATGCATGGTTATTAGAAGATTATGTTACTGTTATGGAGAAGATGAAATTAATTTTAATAGGGTTGGGGGATTGGGGGCCATCTAGTACTTACCAATATCGAAACTATCATTAACATAATTACATATAATGCTTCAATTATATTGTTGCAGAAGATTACAACATTTTAACGATTTGAGTGAACATAAATTTTTTATTAGAATTCCTTGTACTTTTACTAGTAGAATAGGATTTTCAGATGTTATAATTATTTAACCAACATTCTTATGTCTTCAAAACAAGATAAATAATTTTTTGTCAACTTAGGTCCGTTAGAAGAGCTAAACTCCTCTTGAAGGTCACAGTAAACCTCTGAATTCATTGTGATCTATGACACATATACAACAAGTGATGTGCTAATGAAAACATCCAAAATGGTGTGGAGCATCTCTTCTCATTCTTCCCCCATGAAGGGTTAAATAAAGAAAATGCTATATTTATACTTTTGGTGGAAGATTAACTATTTGATTGAATATAGGTTTTTTACTAGAATTCCTTGTGTTATTATTACTAGAATATGGTTTCTAAATGATGTCACTTGGTAATTTCAATATAAAATTAGTGCACTTTTGGAGGTTGTTGCCATAGTTGTTGAAGAATTAAATTAGGATAAGAGGCCATTATTGTTAGTGTTAGAGCAGTGCACTTGTCCGTGTTCAATGTATCAAAATTATAGATATCATAGTTAAAAAGACCAAAAGTTGGTATTTAAGCAAATCCTTATGTTTTTTAAAAAATTTGTCAACATAGCTTTATCAGTAAAACTAAACTCCTCTTGAAAGGTCACGAGTAACCGCTAAATTCTTTGTGATTATTTATGATACATACAAGAGAAGTGATATGTCAATAAAAATGTCCAAATGGTATTGAGCATCTCTTCCTCTTTCTTCTCTCATGAAGAGTCAAATAAAGATAATGCTTTATTTATACCTGTGGCGGAACTCAAAATCTTATGAGTGTTGCCATGCTATGGATCCACATCCACCAACACGTTAAATATAAAAGGGAAGCTTGTGCTTGGGCTTAATAGGGTATTTGATTACAAAACTCCGAATCTAGTAGCCTAAACTCCTATGCAAGGCAATGAAAGTGGCAAAAGATGTGCTATTCTTGAACCTCCTTTACCTAGTGCTAATGGAGATACTGATCCTCCTACTGAAACTTATGACATAGAAAACCAACCTCCTATGTCAAATATTGGAGAGCTTGCACAATTTGTTTTGTACCTTTGGTGTTTAGAAAAGAATGAAAGGTTTAAACCCTACCAAGAAAACAATGTGGTGATAGGTATAATGGAGTGTCATAGGCATTGAGAAAATTTTTCAAATAAGGTAAATGTCTGTCAAGCATTGGAGAATTTGCAAGAACTTGTAATCTTGGAGGAGCCAACCTGGCAAAGCTATGCTCTTAGCTCATAGTTGCAAGCTTCTACTGATAAATGTTGTGGTTACAGTTAGTACTTGGTTCACTTGCTTATTCATCAAAATGTAGAGCACTTCACTGGTTTTTTTTCTCCTTCTAGACAAATAGCTAAAAAGATGTCCTTATAAGGCCTTAAAGTATCATTACAAGAGAACTAAACTCCATCCCTAGAAAAATGCAAAGTAGAGCTCATCTTTCAAATGAATATGCAAATGTGTGCGCAATTGGACAAAGAGGGTAATTGCTTGCAGTTGGTTTTTAGAAATAATTCAGCTATAACAACCGGTTGCTATCAATAATTTTTTGACTGCTAAAAAATTTTCACAACATTGATCAATTGTGGATGGTCACCTGATCAGCCAAAAAAGGATACATCATTCATGTGATGCTTGAATGACTTGATATATTGAACTTAGTTTGCAATAAATTTACTGTTTAATTATAGATGTTAGATGTATTAAACAAAAAACTATTTGACTAAACATGGGTTTTTACTAGAATTCCTTGTATTTTTATTATTAGAATATGATTTCCAGATGTTGTCACTCAATTATTTCTATACAAAATTAGGACAATCTTGCAAATCCAGTTTTTGTTCTTTTTAGCCATGATCTCTAAAACTTTGATGTATTGACCACTTGCAAGTGCACTTTATGCACTTCTTTAACCATCACGATAATGGCTTCATATCCCTAGGGCTAGGCATTTTAAATAAACCTGATTAATTCGATCCAATCCTATCAATTTGGATGAATTTGGGTTGGTGTCTATTCAATTTGAATTAGACGACAATTTATAAAAATTAAATTAGAGCATTTTTTATTTGGTATCGATTTAGAATATTACAAATTTATATTTAAACAACTTTCTTATTTCTTTAAAACAAGACCTATAAATTTTTGTCAACTTAGTTTCATTAGAAAACCAAACCTATTTTAAGATGTCGAGTATCTCTACCCCTTCGTCTTCTCATGAAAAGTCAAATAAAGATAATTCTTTAGTTATACTTGTGATTGTAGCAATTTTAACTATTTGGCTATTTTAGTTTGATCAGAAGGTAAAAAAATTTGATAAATCCTTATTTAACCAAAACTGCCGCAGGTGACCTTACCTTCAAGCACATGTTGGCACCACAACCATTTTCAATGCCAACACCAAGCACATCAACTCCTTGCCAAGGTGATACCAGAAACAAGTAGCTTAACACCCTGTCGTCGTCTTCGCCTGCCCCGTCCAACATCTTTATATGATCAATGAAGTGGGTTCTCTTACTAGGGCTTGAAACTTTATATAAATAGCCATATAGCGAATTCTTATTCTCGGAAGCAATTATGAGGATTCAAACTTTTTCTATTCTCAAATATGCTATTTAGAGTTTGAAACTATAAGGTGGGTAGAGCTCTTTCAGGAAACTGCTTACTTGAGTGATTGGATAAACATAAGGTTTTTTGATGCAATGAGCTAGAAATATTTCAAAAGTCTTGTGGTCATTCTCTTTGACCAAAGAAAGCTAGGTGTGATTGAAGAATATTCATTTCGTTTACTTATCATAAAGGAAATGGTTATAATGCCCTAACCGATGCTTCAACTGTTCTGGATGAAATGAGAACTTTTACTTGTGCATGGATCAATGGATTGAAATTTTTCTACAAATCTTGGCCTATTGCTTATAGATCATTATGTATTAACAAGGATCTTTTACAGAAAAGATGAGAAGCTAGAGAATTATGAGCCTCCAACCTTTGGTGCTTCTACATAGCAAGCACTTAACTATCAATGGCCGAGACTAGCTAGAAATTAAAGTTAAGAAAAGTCAACTTCTATTATTTTAATGTAGCTATTAAGGCGAAGTATATGTCTGATGTTTGATAGGACAATGGTGTATAAATTGTTAGAACAAGGGGGTAAAGATGCTTAAAAATCCAAAGAATAAAGCATGGGTTGAAATTGTTAGGTATTTCTTATAAGCCGTGATTAGTTGTATGGTTTGGTAAAAGTAGGTAAAGTTAAAGAAAGATGTGTCTGTGGAGATAAGGAGAAGGAGAATAGAGCTGAATTTCATTATTTTTAATATTTTGAATATGTTAATCCCAAAATTGATTTCTAAAGTAAATATATTTATTTGACATGTTATTACTTTTAATGTAAAACAAGTATTTGATTGAACATTGATTTTTTACTAGAATTTCTTGTATTATGATTGTTTAGAGATAATTATGGGTATAAATATAAACCAATCGTATGGTGACACGTGGCAAAAAGGGTTCAAATAAGGGAAACTAGTTTGCTTCACTAGAATACTGGGTAGCTCAAAACTAGCTAAGAATTGAATGCCTCTAAAAGGGATGATAGCTTCGGTAAAACATATAAAATTAAAGGGCAAAATCGAAACCCAGATTGATGGTAGTTAATTATACATGCGAATAGTGGATGTCATCATGTTTGAAATAAAAAGTATCTCATTTTTTGCTAAATACAAGGAATCAATGAAAAGAGAGATTCTTAGGATGGGTAATGAGGGGCTGCCACTTTAGTTACCCTCACTGTGGTCCAAAAATCAGCAGGACCACGAGTTGGAGAGGTGGTCATGTATATAAAATAGTGAACAAAAAAGTGTCTAATGGTTCTCTTGCCCCCTATGACCAAGCATTTCACCATCTTAGGACTATAACTATAATCTCCCAAAATTCTCTCACCTTAGGAAGGATAGCTAATCAATAAGTGCCATGTGTCTAAATTACAAAAAAATACCCTCAAGCACACTCTATAAAAAGCTCAAGTAGGACTTTAAAATGGCAACCAACTTTCATCACTAAAAAAGATAGCTCACATCTTCTTCCTCAATACTTTCTCTCTATTTTTAAGAGCTTCAAGGTTGATTTTTGACTTTGAAGCCTCCACTTGTCATACAAACTCTAACATGATTGTTGGGATGTGGCTATTGGCTATTGCAAGCTCCACCTTTAATGTTTGTGTTTGCTCTAATTGGCAGAAACCTTTCATTCTCATTTTCATCCTCTTTTTCTCTCTTCATCATCAAACATTTAGCCTATATAGCTAACTTCCCCATCTTATAATAGAACACCTTCAAACATAAAAAGGCAGCTTTTTTCCTTATTACACACCTCTTAAACCATACTCTTATTATTTTATTTGAGGTAATCTAAAATCCCATTAAAACAATTAGAGTTGTCGTAGTGGGGACCATAACAGAAAGCTCCACAATGGTTACAAAGAGTTAATTTATTTTGTGTTTGGTGCAAGATAGAAGATGAATACTTCTTTAAAAACGACTATGCTATCCTTATGCAAAAGCATGACTATGAGAATGAACCCACCACTACCCCTGCAAAGAAGATGCCTATTTTGATGCAATGAGCTAAAAATATTTCAAAATTAATTATGGTGGCCAATTAAATCAAATTAAGTTGATTTATCAATTAAATTAAACTAAGTAAATTAGATAACAAAAAATAAAATGCAATAAGCTAAAGAAACTCGTGTTGAGTGCTATTGAAAAATATTTGGATTTCGTTTTATACTTTCACATCCATATTTTATATCTTTAAGTCATTTGTGATTTAATTATGTATGTTTTATTTTAATTAAGTATTTTATGCATTCTAGGAGACATCATGCTTTCCAACTGTTCTAGATGAAATGAGAACTTTTGCTTGTGCATGAATCAATAGATTTGAATTTTTCTACAAATCTTGGCCCATTGCTTATAGATCATTCTGTATTAACAAGGATCTTTCACAAAAAAGATAGGACGCTAGAGAATTATGAGCCTCCAACCTTTGTGTTAATGGACCCAAAACATTCATAGCAAGCACTTAACTATCAATGGCCATCCAGACTACCATTTGAAATTAAAGTTTTAAAAAGTCAACTTCTATTATTTTAATGTAGTTATTAAGGCGAAGTTTATGCCATGGTTTGATAAAATTTTTATTTTATGGTTTAATTATATAAATTTTTTTCAAGCTTGGGTTGAGGGGTAACATATGCTTAAAAAATTTACTTTTCTTCCAAAGTTTTGAATAAACATATAGAATAATTTATTAGGTATTTCTTATAAGCCGTGATTAGTTGTATGGTTTGGTAAAAGTAGATAAAGTTAAAGAAAGTGTGTCTATGGAGATAAGGAGAAGGAGAATTATTTTAATAGTTTATTCATTTTTTAAATTATTTTTAATATTATAAATGACCATCAACTGTTAATCCCAAAATTGATTAAAATTCATTATATGATCAAGCTTCCTAATTACACTAAATAAAATTTGCACAACAACTCGTCTCATACAAGAATATAATCACTAGATATAATGTAGTTGAGTGGATTAACGCACTTAATGGTATTGATTGTTTTCCTGTTACAGTACCGTTACTATAACAATTACTAAAGCACTAGGTAGAACTCTAATGTATCATCAACTGTTGCATGTTAGATATCTTATATCTATATGCAACCTAATAATGACCAATTGTTAAACCACACAAGATATAACATTATATGATCAAGGTTCCTAATTACTTTACAATGTGAATTTCTATATCTAGTTCATTACTAATTTTAAATTAGGCATGACCCTATTCAAATTGAGTTACCCTAACTTGGGAAACCTAATCTAAAACCAAGTATTAAATTAAGTTTTATCAAAATAAAATGCTAATGAATTAAATTAAGTTTTATCAAAATAAAATGCTATAGCAATCATGTAGCAACATATAATTTCAGTCAATAAATCATCAAGCTTGTCATTCACTCAACCACAAATACAATTAGTTTATGATTCTTAACAAAACAGAAACTAAAATCGTTTCAACCATCAAATACATGATCATGAATGAAAGAAAACGAAGAGAAAAGAGATAGAAGTGGATTGTCCCTTTTAGATGCTAGATTTTTTTTTCCCACGCCTGCAATCTTCTTATGTTAGCTCAAAATTTCTTCTCCTCTTGTTGTTTTCTTTTTATTTTCTTATTATTTCTTATAGTTGACGGCCCCTCCCTTTTCCTTATGTGCACTTATTGTTATATTTGAAAACTAAGGCAACTAGACGTCTAGGGCACGAATATTTTAAATTAGGAAACCGTAAATCGCATAATTCTTTTGGAATTCACGCGAGATTTTTTCTCTGATTGCTCTAGGAGTGCTACAGCAATGGGTTCTACAGCATCGGTTACAACACTGTACTGTTTCAGACTTGTTTCCAATTTTTTGCAGCCAACTTCTTTCCTCACTTTTCCAAGCCTATTGCACAACATTCCTTCTTTGGAAATTATAATTGCCTAAAATTAAGCACATGATCTAAGCATATAATTTATTTCAAAACAACCTAATTTATTGAAAATAAACTAAGAAAGAGATAAGTATGCAAAATTAAGCTAAAATACAACTAAAGTAGAACATTTACTCTTTAAGTATTCTTGATTTTAGTCCAAAAGTGCTGTAGATAACTCTCATTTCATAGAGTTATCAATGACCAAAGTAGGCAAAGGTAAGTCCATCAAAACCTCAATCAATATTCACCATAGTGAGGAGTTTATTACAAGAAAGCACTTTGATGAGTTCATTTATAAGATTTACCGTGCTATTGGTTTGCAAGTTCAAAACCTATAGGATGGTTTAAGCAAACAAACCACCACGCAAGCTTTAATTTAAAAACTCATCGTTCAACACCAAGAGGCCCCGAGCCAAGCAAGCAGCTCAACCCCGCCACAACTAGATTAAAAGCCCAATTTATCTACTCTAAAGTTGAAAGATCCACTGCCAATAATATATCTAGTGGTAGTAAAGGCCGAAAGCATAGCAAAATACTGGTGGAAGATTTGGGGGATAAGCTTACTGCTAAGCTATCTTTTAATGATAGGGAGGATTCCTCTGGCAACTAGAGGATACCTCAAGAAATCTTTGACAAGATGTCTTTGCTGAAGGAATAAGTGAGAGAACTCTCAGTGAAGGATAGTTCCAACCTTGTATCAATTGCCATTTACTATAGAAATTTGCCAAGAAGTTCTCCTAACTGACTTCAATAGGTCTTAAATTGCATAATATAAGGGTACTTCTAACCCCACTAAGCATGCTGAGTTGTATCGGAATCAAATGGTCATAAAAGAAGTTAAGGAAAACACTATGTGCTGAATGTTCAAGCACAATCTTACAAGTCCAGCCAAATCCTAGTTTTGATCCCTCAAGCCAGGGAGCATAGTTAGCAATGATTAATGACTTTCCAATTTCCTTCATGAGTTCTGCTATGCTTTTCATTAGGAGAGGTCCTCCTCAAAATTTGTTTTCGTCAAGCAAGGTGAGACAAAATCACTAGCCTTTTTTGTCAACTGTTTCCACTAAGAGGTCATTCAGACTGTAGCCTTTAGTCATGAGAAGATGTTGGCTCATTTTACAATTAATCTTCAAGGAGAGAAGCTATAGAAGTCCTTTAAAAAAGTAGAGCCATTGACATATGGGGAGGCTAGAGCAAAGGCTTTGCAACAGATCGAATATGAAGACAAATGCTAATTAAACTCCAAGAAAACAAGCTTGATGCAAGAAAGATCAAGGATTACACTAAGAAACAAAAGGCAAACTCCAGTAAAACACCTCTATTGCACAAACCCCAACAACCCTAAAGGTGAGGTCGAGGATTCGACCATCAACACATGCCCAGAAATCTCTCCCCCCTTGGATGGAGTGTCATGAGAGAGAAGAGCAATTAGAGAAGTCGGGATATGTAAACAAGTCTCCAAAATAGATTTTCAATCACATTCGTGACAGTGGTCTGTTAAGGCCTCCTTGACCAATGAAGAAATACCTTAATATGAATTGATGTTTAAAGTATTGTGAGTTCCATGAAAACTAAATGCTTCCAATTGTGGGAAAAGATAAAGGCATTGATTATCAATGGGTACTTGAAGGAGTTTGCTACTTGAATAAAAGATGCTTGAAAGTCTATGGAGAAAGCTAAGGGGAAAGAACCTGAGGAGGAAAACCTTTAAGAAGGGGAGCCTCGCAATCCCAAAAAGGTACTTATGTAGGCATAATAATAGAAGGACCCACACTAGTTGAGGGTTCTAAAAGGTCAGTCAAAACTTATAGAGAAGAACTATTATTGTGAAAGAGGTCAACATGAACAATTAGGGTTCACCTCCCCTAACTCCACACCTAGTTACGATTATATTTACTAAGCAACATGTGGAGAATGTGGTCTATCCGCATGATGATGTGTTAGTGATCACCTTGAAGGTTGTTGTGGATAGAGTGGCTCGAACATTGGTTGATACGGGGAGTTCGGTTGATATCATTCAAAGAAATAAGCCAATGATATTATAGCATGTGTCTATTTATTTAAAAAAACTACCATGTAAGTAGTAGTTATATTAAATTCAACTGCACATGTCACACATGCATTAATTGGTTGGTTATATTAGTTATGATGTACTCTAGAATTTCTCGCTCTTGTCGTGTACAGTCAACAACAACGTTTTGTTGGACCCCATTACTATAAACTTAAATTACAATCTTGAGTAAAGCACCAATCCCATAGAGCCTATCGATCTGTCTGTGGTCTCCAGCTCCCTACAAGGCTTTTCAGAACACCAAAAATAATACAAAGATCGTTAAATGCTTGTTATGCTCACTTGCTCTCCTTTCTCTTGCTGAGATTTTGTCCATTTTCTAATGACTACTCACTGCTAGCTGCCTCTCTCTCTTGATGGATTAATAATTGTCATATATTATAGAATTATTATGCTTCTAAAATTGATTTGATCAGGAAGCTACGTATTTGAATACTATTTTCCATTTACTAACACGCGTTCATGTGGTGGTTTTCTATCAATACCAAACGTATTGGTGTATGAATTTGAATGCCGTGTGATCCTATCATTTATGTTTTTTTTTGCCACAATTAATAACATTGTACATACAAGGTTTAATTATCTATTTATTTTCAATTATCAAATAACCAGCTTCAAATATACCGTAGAACTAAGTATTATATGTAGCCAACTAACTTCATTAGTTGTTGTGCTCTTCCCGTTTTAAAAAATTTCAGTTCTATGTTGATTGAGAATTGAGTCCTGTTGACTGTTGAACCATTGGAAATTTTGTACCATAAGTGCAAGTGTAATTATTTATAATTAAGATATAATTATTAACAGATTTTTATGCAATGACTATCAATTACATTCTTATTGTATAATGATATAATGATGCAAACGGATTCCTTAGTTATGGAGTTGTATTTAAAACTTTGCTTTTCTCACGCAATTTTCTTTTTGCTTGTTGTTTTGAGTTTATATATGCTTCTTTTGTCATAACACATGCATTTTGTCAAGGGTAAGACCAATTATGTCCTTGACTAAGCGTGTTTTTATTTTATTCTCTTTCCATCAAGATTTATTGAGAAAAGGAAGAAAATATTTGTAGTTTATTAAGTACAAATATCATATTAAAGTTAAAAGTAAAAAATAAAATGTCAGATCGACATTGAATTTGAATTCTTTCTAATACTCCAATTTACAGTGTGAGTACATAGATATCTCATTATAAGGATGAAGTTATTTGACCCCATTAAATTAATTTTCACATATATTTTTTTAATAAACCCACCATAAAAAAATTATGATAATTTTTAGTTGAATCCTTATTATTTGTAGAAAAAAAATTGAGAGAGAAGTTTGTTAAATGAATCAGTTAAATCTTTTTAAATTAAAATTTATATCATTCAAGTCCCTTATTTAATTTCTCACTTAAAAGCATTTTTATCATAAATAATTGAATCACCTCCTTATTCTTTATCTATTAACAGTTATCAATAGTTTAAACCAACTATTATTTTTATATTAACCCAACCACTAACCAACCTACTTTCATGTTACAACTTACAAAAGATTGCCCGCATTCTTTGTGTTATTAGTTCTGAACATGCAATCAAGCTTCACCAATGGGGCTGCAAACTCAACTTCTATGGACTGTACCTTAACCTTATTAAAATAAAGAACTATAGCCAAAGCGGGTGCACTGTCACCTTGGGTTAGCTTTTGATTCACCATCATGTGAAAGAATGTTGAAGACAGTAAGCTATTTTTTACCTTTCAATTTCAGTTTACCTTGATATTATTGGAGTGTTTGCTGGTTTGAATTTAACTGACCTAATTTTATTTTTTTTTCATTTTAAGCCCGGATGCTATTGTAGATTTCTATTATTATAATTCAAGGCATATGTTATTTAATTTAACAATCATTTGTACTCCATAAATGTGATGATGGAATTATATGACAACTTATTACATTTTGATCAATGTCTAATTTCAAGAGTTATGACTGTTAATTTGTTATGCATTTTAATGGATAAGTAGATAAAAATATATTTCTTGAAAACTTAATCAAAGCATCAAACATTACTTTATAAACATGTTCCGCTTTTCTAAAAATTAAAATCATATGAAAAAATATAAAATATAAGTTTACTATATTCCATTCGAAAAGTGGATAGTCAAGCTCAATTGTTGTCCATACTCGTGGATTGACTAACATTCTCAGCTCCTTCTAAATTATGGAAATGGCATAATTACTTTACAAATATGAGAAAAAACAACTAACTTTGTAAGATGAAAGTATGGAATGGATATTATAATTAATTAAAATCTAATAATGTTCAACACCTAATATTTAAATGACATATATTTGACTGCCAAATAATTTACATAAGCATTGTATCATAAAAACATTATATTTGTTTAATTAAAGCTTATTAAATCATACTAATAAAGTAGTATTGGCACATAATTTAGAAATAATGAATTTTGTTTAAAAAATATTGAAGTTATAGTAAATTCTTATTACATTAACCTTATAGAAGTAAAATAGTCAAATGTAAACTTAGGCTAAATCAATCTTAATAATCAAATATAATAAGTAAATCTAAGTCAAATAGATTTAATTAATTAATTCTCCAAAATAAATTTCTTTATTTGAAAATTTTAAAATAATATAAACTTTTTTTAATTATTTCTAGAAGTGGGTGGGCTTCTGAAAATTGTGAGTGGATATCGTCACTCCAGGAGCAAAAATAAAACAAAAGTAAAAATAAAATTAGAAATAGAAATAAACTGTTGATTCACACCCAAGGAACGAGATACCATCAAAATATGATGATGAAATGAAAGGGCAAATCATGGTCACCACAATAATCACATAACAGGTTTGTAGGAATTTAGCAAAAAACTTGTTGAATTTATTTAAGTTCAAGACTTGTTAATGAATCATTTTCCATAGTAAAGTTTTTGTTTGATCTAATGTAAAATTACAAAGAATCCAAATACACCACTTTCTCCCCATATTTTTTTTATTTTTATTTTTATTTTTGTTATAGTGTAATGGCAACCAAATTTTCTTCTCATCTATCTAAAGTACTGAATTAACTGGCACCCTGACCTTTTTGATTTTTAGTTTTTTAGTTAAACGCAATAGTTTTGCAACAAAATGGCAAAAAGAACAAAATTAAGGGGGATGGGCCTATTTAAACCTATAATAATACTTAATACATCCGTCAATAAAATTTAAATTTCATATGTTACTCATAAAATGAATACACCTATATGTCAAAAACACCCTTTAAATATACTTGATAAGTGAAAACCACATTAAAAAAAAAAATGAATGTAAATTTTTCAATCGTTCACAAAAAACAAAAGCATAAAAAATTTCTTTCACAGCAAATACATGGTATGAAATGATTTTTTCTTTTTCAATTTCTGTATCTACACCAATGAGCAACAAAACAATTTGAAAAAAATTGGTGATTTAGCTCACTATATGTTAATGGGTAAGCACGATTAGAGTATGCAGCAAATGAGATTCCAAATTGAAAGAAAAATAAAAGGAATTCAAGAAGCCATACCTTTTTCCAAGAATTTAAGCAGTGGAATATTCGAGTGTTGGATCACGTCAATGGTCGAAAAGAGATTAAGATTGGAAATCTTCCTCTAATCACAGTATAAATGCTTTTTAATTGAGTTGTTCTATGTTCCTTTTCAAGTCTGAATCAGAGAAGAAGATGAGGAAGATAAAGCCATTCCATCACACATTCAATAATTTTTTTTAGGTGTTCTTACAATTTTTTTAACAATAGTTGAGAAGTTGATTCAATGTCAACTTCCCTCTTGGCTCCCATAATCGACGTATAAAGTAACTACTGGCAATTACCATACTCGAGTCGGATCGGGTCAGCCCATCATGGGTGGATCGTCCGTTCAATAATATATCATACGCAGGTTGAATCGGGTTAGCCCATCATGTACGATCTATTCATCCAACATCTACCACTTGCATATGATGGATGACGTCGAAACAACAGAGTATTGAAGAAAAAAAATAATGAAAACCACATTTCTCTAGTCATACAGGCAGATGTACCATGTGACCATGAACATATCCAAATACCCGTTCGGGGAGCCAAAAAAACATATCTCAATTTGTTGACCAAGAAAAGAGATGTCTCAATTGCAATTTTATGCAAGAGAATTTCAATATATGTTTATTGTATCCCAGATTTAATTTACTCTAATACTCTAACATGCTAAATTCCCTCGGTATGCCAAATTTATGTAATCTCTTTATGTATTTACAATTGTAATATCCCAAAGATATTATACAATTGATCGACCAGTGAATCACAAAAAAGGAAAAAATTAAATCTTCTCATCACACTCATATCCATCAATCCAAAATAATTGCTTTTCTAGTCATGTTTCATAGGTCATATATAATATGTTATAGTAGCAAACATCGGTCTAAGATCTTCGAAACATAGTTTAGTCATAGGGGTACCAGGATTGACTTATAGAAAGTCATATGAAACTTACACAATGAGGAAGAAGGGAAATTCGACGAAACTAAGTTTTTGTTCCTATTCTTCTTGATTTAGGATATAATTTAAACTTTCATGGTATTTGTTTGGAGTTTTTTAAAATTCAGTCCTTAGTGGAACAAGGCATTTGGTTCATGATTTTATTATGTTAGATATAATGCTTGATGGTTCAAGTAATGACAATAATTATTTTTCATATGTTACTTGGCATGCTAGAGTAGGCCACATTTGGCAAGAAAGAATGTATAGAATTATGAGAGAGGGCATGTTGGTCCATTCATTAAGGTTGAATTGTCTATATGTGAAAATTATCTAGTTGAAAAAGCAACTGAAAAACCATTTAATGAAGGAATTAAAATAAAAAAACCATTGTAATTAATTCATTTTGACATCAATGAATATAAGAGCTAAATAAGGAGCCTCATATTTTATGACATTTATTAATGATTATTCACGTTTTGGTCATGTTTACTTGATTTCTCATAAATCAAAAGCATTAGATTGTTTTAGATTATATCTAAATATGGTAGAAAATCAACTAGAATGTAATATTAAAGTTCTAAGAACTGATTGAGGACGTAAATACCTTTTGAAAAAGTTCAAAGAAACATGTAATGAGAAAGGAATAAATAGACAATTGATTATTTCTAGAACTCTGCAACAAAATGGTGTAGTAGAAAGAAGAAATAAAACTTTGTTAGAAATAGTTAGGTCAATGACGGCGTAATCAAATCTTCTAATATCTTATTAGTAAATTTGATTAATCTGCGCCTAATCAAATCTTTCTTCAATCTTATTAGGTCAGATATTTTTTAATATCTTATTATGAGATTTTGTTAACCGTTGTTATACTTAATCGAGTTTCTTCAGAATCAGTTAGGTCTACTCCATATGAATTATGGACAAGTAAAAAACCTAACCTATTTCATTTGAGACCATGGGGTCTGTGGGTTATGATATAAGTTTGGGAAATTTGGAGCAAGGAGTAAAAAGTGTATCTTTATTAGATACTCAGAGCACTCCAAAGGATATGTGTTTATTAGTGAAAATGAAAATGGAACTGTAACTGAACTAGAATCACAGGATGTCAATTTTCTAGAAAATGAATTTTATAGCATTGGAGAAGTTGATAGGGGTCTTCAATTTTATAAATTAGGAGATCTAAATGAGGTTATCACTTCCAACATCGGTTTTGGAATTAATACAGGCGCTTTAGAAATTGACACTCTAAGTGAGAGTGAAACACCAGATACCTCAATTCTAACTAGGGAATCAACTCAGAAAAGTAATTGTACGCCAATTCATCGTTGTCATTTTAAGATTAAAGGAAAAGCTTTTATGATTGTGTCACGAGATGGTAACGAGCCAAATACTTTTAACGAGACTCTTATATCGTCTGCTATGGATTCTTAGATGAAAACAATGAAGGAAAAGATGGAGTCTATGAAAGTCAATCAAGTTTGGGACTTAATTGATCGTCTATCTAATCATAGAGTTATTAGAAATAAATGGGTTCTCTAGATAAAGGGTAAGGTGGATGAAACAATTGAGAGATATAAAGTAAGATTATTCGCTAAAGGTTATATCCAAAAGGAGGGTGTGGTCCGTGAAGAAACTTTTTCTCTTATAGTAAAATTTGCTTGTATACGATTGATCTTAGTTATCGTTGCACATTTAGACCTTGAATTCTGTCAAATCAATGTAAAACCTATATTTCTCAATGGAGAACTAAAGGAAGAAATGTATATGCAACAACCACATGGTTTTATTGTTAAAGGTCAAGAGCGCAAAGTATGCAAGATGAAAAGATCTATCTATGACCTTAAACAATCCTCTAGATAGTGAAACTTTAAATTTCATCAAGCTATAATTTCTTATGGCTTTAAAATGGATAAAGAAGATTATTCTATGTACATTGAGAGGTTACAATATTGTCCTTGTATGTGGATAATACACTATTGGCTGCAGTCAATAAAGAGTTTGTCAAAACTGTTAAAAATTGGCCATACTCAAATTTTGACATGATAGATATAGGTGAAACAACTTATATCTTAGGAATCAAAATTTTCAAGGATCATTAAAGGAAACTTCTAGCACTATAACAAGAACATTATATAAAAAAATCCTTAAAAAATATAACATGACTGATTGTAAGTCTAAGAATACTCCAATAGCCATTTCTATTCTTGTCACCAAGCATGTGTGGGATAATACATGCATTACTATTAGTCTTCTATTTTAGGGTGTATGTCTCATTATTTCGATTCACTATACAGATCTTAGTCCAATTGCTCTTATACAATGTCTAACCTGAGTTCTTAAAATAAGATGATGGAAATTGGGTGCGATCACAACAGAACTTTGTCACATAATGCCAATATCCTTTTGTATTTTGCCATTTCTTGCATTGTTTTAGCCTTTCTTTCTTACTTTCTTGTTGCTTCAATGGTATCTCACTTAATTTGTAGCAGTAAATCCAGAATTACTACACAAACTATGACAGTGTTAGAAAAATTAGATTTATTTTATAGATTTAGGTCAATTATTATCCATAATTAATTTAAATATAAATAATAAAAATTACAAAAAATAAAGCATATAGAGGTTTTTACATAGTTTAGATCACTTAAATATTAAGTAATTCACTAAATATATGAATATTACAACCTACTAGAATCTTACACGATTTTAGACTCCTTCTTTCTATTATTGTCATCTTTGTTGAATCAACTCAGTCAAACTTGCTTAGCAAAGCACATCTTGGCTTCTTTTTGTCTGCAAACTTAATGTGAAATCTCTTCAATGCTGTAAATGAACCCTTATTTCAAAGAGACCAATCAATAAATGATATCTAATAATAAACAGAGATGAGTATAAAACATGAAGATTAAAACTCTATGAATAGTTATGGTAGGCATTGTTCACAGTGCTATTCATTAATCTTGTTCATAGCATTGTTTATGATAACTCTATGAAATGAAAGTTATCTATAGCACTTTTAGGCTTAAATCGAGAATACTTGGAGAGTAAATGATATATTTTAATTACATTTTAGTTAAATTTTGCATAATCATTTATTTTAGTTTAGTCTCAATAAATTATGTTGATTTAGAATAAATTGTGTGCTTCGACAATGTGCTTGATTTTAGGCAATTGGAAGTGCAATTTTTAAGGAAAGAATGCTGTGCAATGAACTTATAAGAATGAAGAAAGAATTTGGCTATAGAAAAGTGAGAATGTGTTTGAAAAAATGTAGATGCTATAGCTAGTGTTGATCTATAGTTTCCAAATCAAAATGAAAATTTCTGAATATCGAAGATTTCCAAATCTAGCACCCTAAATGTCCAGTTGCCTAGTTTTCCAACATAAAAAAAGCACACCCCAAGGAAAGAAGAGACAGTTGTCATTCACAAGAAATACGAAGAAAAGAAAAAGAAAACAACAAAGAAACAAGAATTCCAGGGCTGAACAAGAGAAATTACAAGCATGAGGAAGAGGAAATAGAGAAACTAGAAGGATCACTCACTCATATCTTATTCTTTCTTGTTTCTTTGATTCATGATGATGTATATGATGGATGAAACAATTTTTGTTTCTGTTTTGATACAAATCATGAACTAATTTTATTTTTGGTTGAGTTATAAACGAGCTTGACGGTTATTGACTGAAATTTATATGTTGTTGCATGATTGCTATAGCATTTTTCTCTGATAATGCTTAATTTAATTCACTATTTTGGTTGACCACCTATTTAGTGATACTAGCTAAGAGAGAGCAAGAAAAATGCCTATTTTAGTGGAATATATCAAAGTAATACTTAGTTTTAAATTAGGTTTCCCAAGTTGGATTAACTTAATCTGAATAGGGCCATGTCTAATTTAAAATTAGTGATGAACTATACATAGGGATTCACCTTGTAGAGTATTAGGAACCTTGATATTTTAATGTTATATCTTATGTGGAAAAATAACTAGTCATTGATAAGGTGCATACAGATATAAGATATCCAACAGGCGACAGCTCAGAATGCATTAGGGTTTTGCCTAGTGTTGTAGTAATTATTGTAGCAGCAGTACTGTAACAGAAAAATAGTCAATACCATTAAGTGAGTTAATTCACTCAACTACATCATTCTTGGTGATTTCATTCTTATGCAAGACGTGTTAATTTAGCTTATTGCATTTACTTTTCTATCTTTAGATTAATTAGTTTAATTTAGTTAATAAAACTACTTCTTTTGATTTAATTGAATTTGCACCACAATTAATTTTTGTTGCAACTCTGATAGCATCAATCTTTGTGGAGACTATAATCGAACACATAAGAATGATGTACACTTGCGCGCAGACATACGTATAATAGGAAATCAACCAATAGTTCACTAGCACTGTTAAACGACACTGTCCATTTACATGAAATTCTATTTCTTTGCTTGCGGTTAGCTGTCTTCAATGTGTAAATTACATCCCTATTTATAATGAAGGATTATACCTCTATAAAAAGTCATAGTAAATCCATATTCTTTTTCAATTCTAATTTGCTTTTAGCAATAGTAAGACTCCTTGTGTCTTAAGTAGTCTCCCTAAAATAAAAGAGCTAAATCCTAAGTTTAGAAAAATAACTAAATATACACTTCAATTTGTGAATCATAATTCAGGACACAAATCCTAAATTGTGACAAGATACTAGCTCAAATAAGACTTTAGGTCTTAACAATAAGGGTAAGATATATTTCTGTTTTCTATGGGCTCATAGTGACTGTCCTAGAATCTTATGTCGTAGATTACCAATGTTGTTTCTTTTCTACCATTAATCTTTGAAACCATCCACAACATTTAAATACATGGATGAAATGGGATCAACATAGTGTCTAACTCACTTGATAAATGTTGTGCAAATTTTATTATACTTGCAAGTGTACGAATCTATTTTAATATAAATTAATGGTGACAAGCATCAATCCCACGAGAAGGTTGATTTAATTATGTGTAAAGTTAATTTTTTTCAAATCTATATATAAATTGCTTAGATGTGATTTTTTATTAGTACTAAGATTTAAAATAAATTTAAAAAAAGGGAAATAAATTAAAGATGAAACACTTGAGTCTCTGGATTCACACTCAACATTTCACCGTGGGCTTCATATTCCTTTTAGTTTGAATTAATTTATAAGGGGGTATTTCCACTCCTCATAGTCCTCATTCTAGTAAATATGGTATCAAGCATTCGTTATGCCAAGGGAAAATAATCATCTGCTAAATATGGTGTCAAGTATACATTGTGCCAGGTAATAGTCATAAAAATTCTATTGTCGACAATGTAGCAAGAAGATCCACTAAGTAACTTAGTCGCATTCTCTATCAACACTTAGTCAAGACGGGCTACTAATATTATAGGGGCATTCTGGCTAATAAATATAGTGTTAAGTGTTCATTATGCCAAACAGTAATGATCCTGCATTAGAGAGCCAATATACCGTGTAAAATCTAGACAAGATTATTATTGTCTATCAACAATGAGTCGAAACAATTCACATAAATCAGCGATAAAAAGTTGATAAAACTTACTAAAATAAGCTAATGGATTATGTTAAGACTTCACTTTCAACTCAAGCTTGAAATTAAATCAGCCACTCATATTGAACTAAGGGTAAAATGATAATTTCATACTAAAATACGTAGAAAATATAAGATGGAGAGAGAATTACATAAAATGGAGCTCAAATTTGGATTCAAAGCTGGTGAATTAAGGGGGGAGCCCCGTATTGATAAATACAATGGGTAAATCATGTTCGTTGGATGAAACAATTCGAACGCTTAAGATTGAGCCATGTGGCAAGCTCTGATTGATTAGAACATGTCATCAAGGTGGTGATCCCATGAATTGCATATATCATACTTGCATTTTTTTTGTCCAATAATATGTTGTCACATCATCAGTCAATGCCACATCAGTATTTTTAGGCCTAGTAAGATACTGCCACATTATCACCCAATGCCACATAAGCATTTTTTAGTCTAATAAGATGCTGCCACATCATCGGTCAACGCATACATCAGTATTTATAGGCCCAATAGGATGTTGTCACGTCATTGTCTAATGCCATATAGTATTTTTTAATCCAACAAAATGCTACCACATCATCAGTCAATGCATACATTAGTATTTTTTGATCCAATAGAATGTTGCGACGTCATTAGTCAATGTTATGTTAGTTGGCCTCACCAAAATCTTAAAATTATAATTTTGCCCTTTATGCCCTTCCTAAGGTTTTTAGCTATTTTAATCTAAAAAATACTATTTGTTTTACCGTCTAATTTTTTGTTGATCATGAAATAACCAAAATATATCTTGAAATATATAAAATACTCAAATTATAACAAAACATATACAATCAAAGTTTAACGGACTTAAATATATAAAAATAGAAATGTTAATGAGACTTGAAGTGTAAAATAATGATTTTACCCTTTATAAATATGCATTCTTTAGCACTCAACAATAAATAAGTCACCAATCCAAGGCTTGTCTAGTATTGAGGTTGGGCAACTGCAATTTAAAAATTATAGTACTAAAGTATTTTGTAAACACTTGCTATTATGGCTTGGAAGCTAAGTTAATTTGATTCCATATTTGTATGATGAAAAATTTATAATATATTTATTTTTTATGTCAAAATTATTATTTAAAATTTATATTTACTATACATTATCAACTTTGTTTTATAGTTATATCTTTTTTTTCTATAACAGTTGTGACTTAAAAGTTACAAAACCTTAATACTAAATATGGCCTAAATGATTATCAATTGCTAGTCTAAATCTTGATGTATCAATGTCTATACAATGTTCAGCACATCTAATTGCATCTTGTTTGATTCTGATGTGTGTAAGAATTACACAAATACCTCCGAATAAACATTCTCATTTGGAGTGCTATTTTTCTCTCATTTTCTATCTCCTGTTATCTTTTTAATTAATAATCTTCTAATTAAGTTTTAAAGTTGTTAAAAGAAATGATATTCTTGTCCCATTCAAGCATACATAGTTATGCTATTACTTTCATGGTTGTTTTTTTAATTTTAGATGAATTTTGTTTGGTTAATTTTATTTTTATACTTTAATTCTAGTTTGTTAAATAAACTTTTCATATTGCTTATAATGTTCAATTAAAGGGATTGATAAAGCTATTTTGATTGGGAAAATATCCCACATCGGTTTAGAATAGTTACTGGGCTAATTGTATAAGCTTGAGGCATCCCTTAACTTTTGATCTAAGTTTTAAGTATAAGTTAAGCCCATGAGCTTGTATAAGTTGAATGTAGAGTTGCACGCAACACTTGAAACAAGTAAGTATAATAAGTGAAATGTATCCATCCAACAATGAATACTTTTTTTTTCTTTGAAATAGCAGTTAATACGTACTAGTTCATATATAACATATATGCAAGCTTCCGAATGTGAGACCCACTGTGTGTGTGTATACTTATATCTATTGATCATGCTCAAGTGTGGATATCACATTCGTCCTTGTGTGTTTATAAAGAAGTTAGAATCTAGATTTGCTATTGTAGTAGTCCATGTTGATAATATGAATTTGATTGGAACTCTAAAGATCTCTAAAAGACTGTTGATTATTTGAAAAGAGAGTTTGAAATGAAAGATTTGGAGAAAACTAGATATTATCTTGGGCTACATACCAAGCACAGATCTAATAGTATATTTATCCATTAGTGAAATTATATTAAAAAGATATTGAAATGCTTCAATATGTATAAAGCTATCAAGTGCCCCAATGGTAGTTTGGTCTCTTGATCCTAAGAAAGATCTATTTCATCCTAAAAAAGATGACGATCAAGTACTTGGTCCAGAAGTACTATATTTGAATGCTCAATGCTTTGATGTATTTAGCCTAATGTACTAGACATGACATAGCCCTTTTTTTAAACATATTGGCAGGATTTAGTTCTAAATCAACTAGATCACAATGGAATGGTATTTAACTTATTTTTTATTATATTGATTTGTGTTTATGTTATTCTAATGAACTAATAAAAAATTTAGATCTAATTGGTTATACAGATGTTGGTTATTTATGTGATTCTCATAAAGGTTGTTAACAGACGATATATATTTTTATTTATAATGGTATAATAATTTCTTGGAATTTTGTGAAGTTAACTCTTATGTTTACATCTTCCAATCACTCTGAGATTATTGCGCTACATGAAGCAAGTAAAGAATGCATATATCTATGGTCCATCATCCATCATATCCAGAATGTTTGTAAATTATCTTCAAGTGCGGACGTTTTAATAGTGATATATGAACATTATGGAGCTTGTATAGCTCAACTCAAGGAGAGGATATATCAAAGGAGACATAACGAAGTATTCTATTCTCTTTTTCATTATATTTGGTTCTCTCTATCTGTGCGTGTTCTTTTATTTTTGTTTTAATCTCTCACGATCTAGTTTCTTCTTCTCAATTGGTGAATAAAGTGTTGGCAACACTCTTACTTCACCTTAGTACAAGTGAAAGGCAATATAACAGCAAAATAAAAGAAACTAAAATAAGAATGTTATTTTAATATTATAAAATTTAGATTACATTTCGTTTGCTTGTTATTGATCAATGGTATAATTTATTTTGTTTGCCGGCCATCAGTCTGTGTTGATTTTGGGGAAATAAATAGTGGCCAAGAAAACATGTCTAAAATCCAATAACATTTTTATTTTAATTATATCATTGACCGATAGGGATGGCAATGAGGTGGGGTGCGGGTGGGGAGGCCTACCCTATTCCCCACCCCATAAAAAATTTTGATCCCTATTCTCTAATAAATTTAGTGGGGTGGGAATGAGGAATCCTCGTATAGGGAATGATTTTCCCATCTCCACCTCATTCCCCATTTACTTATTTAATTATTTACAATAAGTATAAATACATAATTTTAATAAATAAAAAAATTATATATTTAAATAAAATAAAATCATCATCATATTATAAAGTATTTAAATTATTAAAAAAACTTAAAAATTAATGATTGTTTGGATAAATAATAACTAAAAAAATAAAAATATATAGCAATGTTTCAAATCCTTTTTTTTCCAGCTTCATTTTCTCTTTATCATAGTCGTACAACCTATGATTGTCACTTTAATCCTGCAATATCAAATAATTAAATTAATGACTGTTTGTTCACTACCAATTTATTTAAGAAAAGATTTTGCAATATGTCATATCTAAACACATGTAATAAATATGATGATTAACTCTATTCAAATAAAATTTTACCTTCTCTGTATCTTCATAAAATGAGTCACATCTATTTTTTGTAAAAGAACCAAAACTAGAACCTTATAATATAAACAAACTCACATATGAAATATTGTTTGCTAAAACTAAATAAAAATCAAATAGAATTAAACACACACACACACACACACACATTTAATACAAATTATTTATTTATACAACTTATCTTAAATTTCTGCTCAAAACCAATTTTAAGCGCACATTAAAGCCTCCAATTTTTAGGGTGTGATTTGCTACAATGTAGACTCACCAGTGTACCACTGGTACTAAAAGTAGACTCAGAAGCAACTGTAGAAATAGGAATGGGTAGAATATCTCTAGCAATTGCATGCAAAATAGGATATTTACTTCCATTTACTTTCCACCAAGCCAATATGTCAAAGTTAGGAGACCCAGGTAAGACAAGTTCCTTTAGATAATGGCTCAGCTCTGACTTAACATGCTCATAACTAGTGGCATTGTTAACAAATCAGTCAAATGATGCCAAAGGATCACCTTTCCTCAAACCAATTCTGATTGAGAAGATGAAGCAATTGTAGATTGATAAACTTTTTCTCTTGTATTATTCTTTAGTTGATATTTTGTCACCAACTCATAATAAATCTTACGAATTTTATCAATTTCATATGAAGGATCATTTTGGTATATTTTTGGAAAGTAAAACTCCAATAACTTCATCTTGAATCTTGGATCTAAAATAGCGGCTACAACCATTATCGCATGAATCACATTCTAATATTTGTCAAATTTTGCTACCATATATGATGTCATATCCTTTATTACATCACATGGAGAAATAACCCAATATGAAATCGATAGCCTAATTTGACAAATCTTTAGAAAGTAAAGGTTGACTGTAGGAAACTGGGTACCAAAAAATAACTTAGTCACTTCAAAAAATATTTCCAATTTATCACAAATCTCCTTGGAGAACATCCAATCTTCTTCAGAAGGCAAATATTTATATTGTGACTTTCGTTGTTTTAAATGAGGGAAAACGGTTTTATATATTAAAGCAGTATGAAGCATTAAATAGGTAGAATTTCACCTAGTTTTGCAATCAAGAGATAACTTCTTATTACTTTGGATAATCAAATGGCGACCGGCTTCAAAACGTTTTTCCTTCCTTTTGGGTGTTGCTATCCAATAAGCAACACTATTATGAATTCTTTCAACACTATTACGAATTCTTTCAACACTATTACTAATTATGTCCAATCATTTTCTTCACTATCAAATTCTGAATATAAGCACAACAACGCATATGAAAAAACTCTCCACCCAATAGAAGTGAACTATCAAATAACTTAGTAAGAATTTCAATTATAGCATCATTAGTGGTACAATT
Source organism: Luvunga scandens (assembly GCA_030449905.1). NCBI lineage: Eukaryota > Viridiplantae > Streptophyta > Magnoliopsida > Sapindales > Rutaceae > Luvunga > Luvunga scandens. Next base: position 4,538,220 of record JASUUG010000298.1, on the reverse strand, counting down.
ATCTACTGTTAAAGTAGAAAGTTTGCGATCAATATTCTAATCCAACAAACATTTCATCAACACATCAGCAAGAACATCAGAAGTATATAGACATAGAACATACATAAACCTATGAATGAAAAATAACAATTAATTAAAAAGCAAATATTATCAAAGATGTTAAAAAAAAACTTAATCACGCTAATATAAAAATAATTTAAAATAAATTTCATGTTATAGAAAGTACCTCATGATTCGACTCTGCAATTTCCATGATTCATCAATGAAATGTGCTATGATGGTCAAAAATCCCCTTTTCTGATTATTGGAAGTCCACATATCAATAATAATAGCAGTTCTACTGTCATTACTTTTCAACAAGTTCATTATTTTAGATTTCTCATAATCATAGATCATTAGGATGTCATTCTTAATTGTATTTCGGGAAACCATCTTAAATAATGGTTGAATAGAAATAAGGAACCTTCGAAATCCAATGTGTTCAACCATCCTAAGAGGGTACTCATGCAAGATTATCATGTTCACAAGTTCTCTCCGTGAACTTTCTTGACCAAAGCAATAGGTATCAGTTTTCACTTTTCCCTCAACTGCTTTTGTGGCCTTCAACATTGCTTTTACATTTTTCTATCTCTATAAAGGGCATATTTTGAAATGATCAAGCGGTCTCGCTCTTAATTTTGCCTCTTAGTCTCTTACCACAGTAGTTACAAACACACTTATATATTCTCCATTAATTTTCTGCCTTTTAAATTGATTCCACATCACAGATCTTAAATTTCTCCTTAGAGTGCCATTATGCTCAACCTCTGCTTCAGAAACTATTATTGGATCATTAGGAATTTCACCATGCATCAGCACATCAATAATATCAGTTGGAACTTTATCATCTTGTTGATTCTCATGTGATTGTCCTGACATTTTTTACTTGAACCGCAAGAAAAATTATTGTTCTGCAATTGACAATCAATCAATTAAAAAGATTTGAATGACATAAGAGTGACCCAACTAGTTACTTGAATCGCAAGAGAAATTAAACATTCAGTCCTCATGTTCATAAATCACAAATTTAATCTTAATTTTAATTTTCCTATGACATGTTATGGCTTCACGTCAAAACACCAAACCAAAAAAATAATAATAATTGATTCCCTGATTGAGCATTGTCGTCTAGATTATAAGAACTGAACTTAAAAAGATCTAGTTTAATACTGTAACTAAATTTAATTAATTAATTATACCAATATGCATATGTGCTTATTAAAACAGTCACCACATCCCATGAGCCACACGATTGAATTAATCACTCCAAAACTAAAGCTTTTACAAATAAACCAAGATAAAAATAAGTTCCTTCAGATTGCTTCTTATAAAATTCAATAGAAAAAGAAAAAATAATAATCATTTTTCATTTGTCACATTAGCACATACAGAATAAAAGACAATGAACTTTTTGAAATTTTGACTGATATGAACGGGGAAGAAAAAAACAAGACATACTGCATATACTTTTGTATGTAAAGTCAAAATCAAGCTATAGTTAAATTATTAGTTTATAGTAAAATATTTTCAACTTACTAAACTTTGTTGAGAATTCTTAAAATGTGGTTGGATTTGTTTGAAGGGATCAAGGGAGCGGCAGCTAGGAGAGAAAAAAAAATATTTTGGGGTTAAATAAGAATTTTATTATAGAATTTTATTTTAATTATAACATATTTATTAATTTATATTAGATAAAAATAAAAAAATTATTAATCAATATTTTAATTAATAAAAAAATTAAAAATTAAAATTAAAATTAAAATTAAAAATTAAAAATAAAATTAAAAATACTGAAAAAAAAAAAAATATTTACAAAATATAATGAAAACGAGAAGAATTAATTAACCCAAACAAACGGTTGATTATAATTTTTTTATTTTTGTAATTTTTAGTAAAGAAGAAAATGGAATATGAAATCAAAAATAATATTTTTTTAAACATTTAAATACACCTATTAATGATTTAATCAAACTTGTTAAATTTGTAAAAATGCAAGTGGGGTTTTGATAGATAATATTTTTATGAACTGCACTATTTTTCTTTCTCATTTTATTTTTTTTCAAATTGCACTAAAAAATTAGAGCTTATTTAAATAATTTTTATTTTTAGGTGGGTCCCATAAGGCTCCAAACCCGTAGGAATACTGATAACCAAAAAATGGCAGGGGAAATATATAATGAGAAAATTTGGAAAACAAAATAAAGCATGGAGTTACGGTTCTCACTGGCCCAAAACGAGAAGAGAACAGTAATTAACCCAAACAAACGAGTGAAACAACGCTCCTCGGCCCACCCTTTATTATAATTTTTTTATCTTTGTAATTTTTTATACTTTTATTTTTAGATAAAGAAGAAAATTTGGAATGATAGAAAGATTCAACAATAATAATATTTTTTTTTAAACATTTAAATATAATAACTACAGAGTCTACAAAGTTGTAGACTTTTATTTGTCAAAAAAGGAAATTTGGAATGATGAATGGGGTGGAAGATAATCAAACTATATTTTTTAATTTTTTTAATTGTGCCTTGCTATTTTCTTTCAGAGACATTGTTGCTTATTTCCCATTCTACTTTTAATTATTTAATTATTAATAAATTTGATCGAATCCGGATTTTTGTATAAAAAATTTAAAACCTTTGAATTTTAGAATTTCAATATAGAATAAGGATTAGAGTGTTAATAATTAGTCTTAATACATCCTACCGTTGAAACTACCCTCCCATTAGATCAAACGGCGGCAACATAAAAAGACAAAAACAGTTGCAAATTTTCTGGACCCATAAAACAAATATGAAAACAATATTTGAAAAGAGTGCCAAACGCACCAAGACAACAAAGAGAAATCGATAACAAACCGATAATAATGAAATACACCTTAGCAAAATATGCCTACAGCGCATGAAATTCAAGCCTGATACAAATGTGGAAAAGAGTGAAAAATGAAGACAAGGACATACTAATCGCGGCTCTCGCTCACAAAAGCGAAATGATATTGGTAAGCAAGTAGCGTTCATTTATTCTTCAAATTTGGTATTGTCCAGCAGCCACATTGGAGCCAGGGTACCAGAGAGTACTCTCTGCAGAGTTCAAGCAGCTTGGATCCTGATTCTGATTCATGGTGATTGCAGTATTGGGCAAACTCGGTACCACATTTGAGCTATGGTTTTCTATATAGGTCTGGGCCTGGCAGCTGTGTATTTGCACTGGAGTGTGCTGGTAATCTAGAGATCCATCCGCCTCTAGTCGCTGAAGCAAGTTTTCCAGATCTAGTGCCGTAAATGGACTGGGACAGTAATTCGGAGTACAGATGTTTGAATCAGCTGGAGCACCCGAAGATCCACCCATCACACTTTGCATATTTGGGTAAAACATACGAGAAGGAAGTTCAGAAGTGGAGGCTGCAGGGTTTGAATTAGATTTGTCTAATGGATGATTATTATTCAGAGCAGTGAGAATGAAACCCCAAGATCCATTGATTATATCTGGCAAATTTAGGTAAGATCCCTCCGGCTCCTCCACATCTGGCAGTGGCAGTGAATTAGATTTGTCTAATGGATGATTATTTTTGTTTTCACAGGGTACTTCATTTTCACTCTCAGGTCGCCTTTGATTCTTGTCATTAGAGTAAACCACACAGAGCGTCTGCATTAATTTAAGAAAAACAAATTAAAAAACATATACAAAAGATAATTACTAATCGTAATAATAACGTATCGAAGATATACACACACGTACTGTTTATATACGTAGAAATTTTTCAATAAAGATTCCTGCGATCAAAAAAAGTACAGAGTCCTTGTAGGAAAAGCATTATATATGTATTTATGTATGTATGTATATGTATAAAACAAGAAAGTAGAGATACATACTGAAAATACATCAAATTAACCTAGCTACGTACCATGGATTCTTTATCATTTGTTGTCCCCTCAAGAAGCATATACTCCTCCATGAGCCAATGGGTCTTTATTGGTTTTTTACCCGGTACATTCCTGTAGTAAGTCAGTGGCCAAATTGTAGCTGCTATCTTCCTATCATCTCTATTGCCGCTGACAGAAGTGCGCTTCCCGGTCGTCTTCCAAAATCCACCTTTAGCTCTTCTGTCATGAATTAATCTCTTTTTATTTTAATATTTCTTCTGTATACGTGAGAAGAAATACATGTTCCCGTCACCAAAATCATAAGCTTTACCTGAAACATTTAATTAATAAACAAAATTGATGATAAACAGCACCAAATCAGAAAGTAAGTTACTATATGTAAACATCATTTGTGATGACTACTTACTTTTGAGCTTTGAAGGTTCATACTGATAAACATCTACTTCTGGAATAAGTGGAAAAATGGGGCCATCAGTAGAACCAGACACCTTCCCAGCCAGATAATGGCCGACGAGTACTTCAGCTGTTGGTTTGAATTTAATGCCTTCAACTTCAGTCCATCTTTCCCAGTCACGATTATGATCAGCTTCTTCGTTGATGACTTCGTCGATGATTTGAGACGATGCCATTGCTGACTGTGGAGCCATAGGTGCAAGTTAAAATCGCACCAGCTTTCGGGCTTCTTGTGGCATTGGTTTTGATTTTGATAGGATGAATAAGAGAGTGTGCCTTTTTATAAGCCGTCACAAATACAATTTGAATCTGATTATAATTTTTATAAGCCATCACAAATACAATTTGATTCTGATTATAACTTTTATAAGCCATCACAATACTTCAGCATCGTTTAACTGTGTTTTTTTTTCTTTTAATTTTAATTAAAGTAAGCGATCTTTGATTGAAAACTACTATATATATATATACACAAATAGATATATACATAAATATATATATATATGCAAAAAAAATTTTAGCTGTCCTTTTTCTTATTATTATTTTTTTAAATTTATAAATTATTGAATTTCCGTAAGATAGATAGCTACTTTTTTCTTAATATTTCTTTTTTTTTTCTGCCTGAGATTCATGGACGATATGAGGTCCGGGATCTTGTTTACGACATCATAAAGTATTTCACGCATTTATAATGTTCTAAACCAATTTATAATGTTGTAAAAATCTATTTATAACATTATTCTATGGGTTATAATTTTGTTATAAACAGATTTTACAATTAATAAAATATTTCACGTATTAATAACATTAAAATTATTAGTCTGCATAATATCCAAAATATTTCAAAATTTAATAAATTTATTTAATATGATGTTTCTATTTTTTATAAAATTTACTTTAATCTAATAAAATATGTCTAATAGATGGTAAAATATTAAAATATTTTTTGAAATACTGAAATTATTTTAAAATGTATATAATGATTATATTTATTTTAATATTTCTATTTATTATAAAATATTGGAGTCAATTTGCTTTTGTAAATAGAGGTAAAAGTTATTACGGTCAAAAGGGGTGTAGATGTTCCTTATTGAAAGGTCAGAAGTCTTCATGACCATTTTCCTAAACCTTGGAGGTGTGGGTGTCTTTTTCCAAAATAATAATAAAAGATAATTACCTTCAAAAACAGTTGGTGAATTGTTCCTAGTGAGATATACAAAACACCTTGCAGACAAAAATAAAAGTGCTATAAATTATAAACAAAAAAATTGTTCTCAATTTTTTGTGTCGTTAGAATCAAATGGTATGAAATCAAAGTGGCCTGCGTGATTATTTAAGTACATTTTGAGGTTCTGGGAGGCTTTTTACCAAAATCAAATGAAAATATTTAGTTATTTCCCTTACATGAAAACTACTGGTGCAATGGAATTTTTTAAAAAAATTGCTTTTGAAATTAGAAATAATTGTGTAAATTTTTTAAAATTTTCTAAATTGTAAACTCACTTGGCAATTAGAAATGCTCGTAAACAAAAATTAAAATTTCATAATCTCGTATTTATATAAAAATTTAAAAGAAAAAATAAACATAAAGTGCTTGCCAGACCTCTAGGCCCACATTGAGAAGAAAGAAAAGATCGGACTATAAAAGTCAATAATGTAGATTTCCTAATTTGATTCAAATTCTACCCCTTTAATTCTAGATTAATAAATTTGTATCTATAGCTTTTAAAATAATTTTTATTAGCTGTGCTATAAAAATAATTAACTATAAAAAGAATCGGTTAAATATTTGATAAAATTTATTTTAAAAAACATTGTGACTTTTAAAACAGTCATATGTATTTTACAAGTCTTATTATTAAACTGTCGTAAGAATGTAAATGACTTAATTAGACATAATATTGAATAAAATTTATTCAAACATTTATAAAAAAATATATAATATATTTTTTATTTTGTACATATAATAATTGATAACTAAAATAAATATTTTCTATTATTAATTTTATACTTTACCTTGTTATCTCAATGTAATTAGTAATAAAAATACTCTCTTTAAAGTTAATGAATCTATTTCCTAATTAATAAGGGTAATTTGGATTTTTGTAATATATATGAGGATATATATAGAATTGTACTAAGTATGAAAGTAATTCTCAAAATCGATTTTGAAAATGTATTCCTTCCCTTCTTTTCAAAATCTTTAAAATTTGTTATACAATGGGGTGATTTTGACAAAAATAAATTTTTTAAAAATTATCCAAACTTTAAAATTAGCTTTTAACTTTCTAAAATCACTTTTAAAACTCCTAAAAATAATCCCAAATTGACCCTAAGACTAACTGGATCCTTACTTATATTATTACTTTTTTAAGCAAGACCCTTTTTAATGTTATTTAAATTTAAAAAAAATTCCTCCAACTTCAAAATGATCAAAAGAACAACCAGCAAACCAATTTTATCTAAAAAAATAATAAATAACCTAAATAATACTATTTAGGAAAAGCATCAAAGATGAGGTCGTATTAGTATTGTCCCAATTAATGATTGTTGATCATATTAAAGTCAAGATTAAATTAGAAGACAAAAAAAAAAATCTTCAACACAATGTATTTTTTCAGAATTGAAATATGTATTTTTTTTTTATCTTTTTAACTTATCTCTAACTTTAATTTGGTCAAAGATCTTTGATTAGAAACTCACCCGAGGTAGTTTATTTTGATGAGGCGATTAATCTTCCTTGAGTCCACAATTATTGTGAACGAACATAGTAATCATGAGAACACATATTGCTATGCTATTTATAATTGGTTTGTTCTGCTCATCAATTTATATTATTATTTTCACTCATAATCAGGGGCAAAACATAAGCAAGAACAGATATAGTACTAATGATAAGAAATGTTAAAAAAATTTCCTCAAGTAACTTGCTCTTATCAAATGATGTTTACCTAAGCTATTTATAGTACTCAATCATTTAAATATGTAGCCGTAGTTCATTCAATAAATTGTTTATTGAATTATAATATTTATTTGTAATTTATTTATAAATACAGATATGTTAAAAGCAATCATTAGAACAAATAGTGACTTTAGGGTAAGCATTTAATCACTGAGGCATGCATTTATCATAGGCTTACCTTTAATTACGAGCATCAAATAAAGGTTTGATTGCTATTTGTCTATGACAAAACCTAATACTAATTAAAAGGAGTTTTAATTAATTGGACTTTTATTAATCATGTAACTAGAGTACAACTTTAAGCTTAGTGGAATAGCTAAGGGTTAACTTAAAAGTTCTAATCTATCATGATATGACTAGGCTTTAATTGTTTAGTTGGAGCTAGGAAGCTCAGAGGTCTGCAGTCCTTCTGCTACCTCGATAGTACCTAAACTCAAATCTTAATTAGTTGAGAATAAAGCAAAGAAAATTAGAACATACTACCTTCTTGTGCAGAGATTTTTCCTTACAAAGAAAAAGACTGTGTTCTATAGTTTTCATTTACTATATGAGAATAGGGTTCGCATGTGTGAAGGAGATAATTGAGGATTTTTTTTTGTTAAACCACACAAAAGGTGAGGGTTTAACCCCATCTGTCGTATAGATCAGCAAATGATAAAGTATATGTGGAGAAGGACATAAACCAAAACCTCCAAGCTAAAGAAACAAATACAACCAACCAGAAAAAATAAAATAGGACAAAACCTAACAAAAGAAAAATCAAAAGCTAATGCAAATGCCCATAATGCTGCTCTCGATACTTGTGGCCAGTGACTACAGTGAAACCCTTTTTTGGCGTGACCCTACAACATTAACATTGGGCCTAAGATCAAGCCCCATCAGTATCCTTGGCATGGACAAGAAATATCCATCGACCATCGAGTTCTCATCAAAATTAAAATCCTGATTCGTCTGCGAATTGTAGCCCACAACATCGAAAATCTAGCTTCCCGTTAGCACCGAAAATCCACATCGAATTGTCAGTACTACGGGCATTGATGCTCATGACCATATGCTAGATATCTTCCACAGTATATCTGAATAAAGTAGAGCTCATGAAAGGTAGAGACAATTGAGGACAGTAGAGAATAATTCAACCATCTTCTATTGATTTCAACACAATAAAAAAAGGCAAAGTCATATTCTTCAGATTTTCAATAAGAAATAAAGGTGTTTTTCTAAGCCAGCACAAAAGGAAAAATCCAACAACATTTTGGTCGTTGCCTCCCTTCTAAATCCTTAAATTCCCAAAATAACAAAACCCAAATCTAAATCTTTATTCAGAAATGTCCTTTTTTGTTCACTCTGCAATCGAGAAAAAGCATTTTCAATGTCTGATTTATATTGAGGATTGGTGGAAACAACAAAATTATTCTTATCGTCTAATGGATAGATTGATTTGTCTTATATTTTCACTTTCAGTTTCTATAGCAACTGCAAAAAGAACATTTTTTAGCTAGGAAGATTAGAAAAACAAGCCTTCAAAAACAAGATGGTAGATAAATTTGTTGCAACCATTTAATTATTTACATCAGAAAGGAAATTGAAGAAAGTTTCAATTTAGAATCCATAATGCATGATTTTTGTTCCATGAAATAACGCAAAGCCCAAGTCTAGGTGACTTTCATAGTGTTGTTTCTTTATTTGGCTGTAAGCTTTGATATAGATTATTAAAAAAAAAATCATTTTGAAGCATTTTGTTTTTGTTAAATTAATAAATCCTTATTTAAATTTGAAGATTAATTATTTTAATTTTTGGTGGTAAATAGTTGGGCCCCTGCAACCAAAATTGTCTTGCTTCGCCACTACCCATAATCATCAATCAATGATGTAGAACTATTTCCCAAAGTTACATGATCAATGTATTTAATCAAGAATAGAAGATTGCATTAACTCCAGTACAATTTAAAGATTTTTGTGATGCATATGAAAATTTACTTGATAAAGCGTATGCAAGAAATACGATGCTAAGTTTATTCAAGTTGACATGAAAATATAAAGCTGCATGTGAAGTATAAAAATATCTTCCAAATATTAGATAAGTTTAGATTGTTAAGTATAACTAGATAGCTCAGCTTATAGTTAGAGTTACTTAGATTCCTTGCTTACATGGCTGCTGAGTCAGCTTGAATTAGTTGAGTTTGTTACAGAGGTTGTTAGTTATTAGTAGTGTGAGATCCCATTGTGTGTGTGTGTAGAATCTCCTAATTATATATATAAAATCTTGTATCTTCCAAATTTGAACAGATCAATAAAAATACAAAAATTTACAGCTTCTCAAAAATTCTATTTGTTTTATATTTTCTCAGCAATTTTCTCACTGACCAAGCAGTATTACAAAGTCATATAAACTTTGATTTGGTATCAAAGCTCTGATCAAATTTATCAATGGCTTCAAACATAAACAGTTATTCATCTATTTCATCATTTGCCTTTACAACACCAATCAAACTTGATCGCTCAAATTACTTGATCTAGAACTCTTAAATTCTATCCTTAGCTTAAGCTAATGATTTTGAAGGCTTTCTTGATGGATCCAAAACTTGTCCAAATTAGTTTCTTGATAGTTGATCTAAGAACTCTGATGGAGCTTTGCATGAAAATCCAACATTCATGACTTGGAAGAAACAAGATCAAATGATTTTGAGTTGGCTTTTCTCCTCTATCAATGTTGATATTCTCAGCTTAGTGGTAACTTCTAAAATCTCTTTTGAGCTTTGGACTAGCTTAAAGCAACAATTTAGATTTGAAACTACAGTTAAAAAGGTTCATTTGAAAATGATGCTAAATAATCTTAGCAAAGACTATGTCCATTGGTAAATTAAAGTAAATAACTAATGAATTAGCAATTGCTGGAAGTCCAATCAGTAATTTGGATTTCATTACTCACTTAATCTCTAGAGTAGGATAGCCCCATTATCCAATTATGGTTTATATTAAAGCAAATGTTCTTAAAATGAGTGTTAATGAAGTCTATTTTATGTTGTTAACTCATAAGGCTCGACTGGAGAGTAGTCATTTTAATGCTAAAAAAGAAGCTAAAATGAACTATGCTACAAATTTTGTTCATACTATAAATAATTAAAGGAAAGGTAATATTAGGCGGAATAACAATAATCAAAATAATTAGACTAGAAAACTTAAAATTGAAGTCAAAAGTTTAAATTAGTCTAAAAACTATGCAATAAGAATAACAATAATCAAAATAATTAGACTAGAAATTATCAAGGAAATTAGTCTAAAAACTATGTGAATAAGAATGAAGGGGAAAATTGGAATAGAAGTGATAACTGTATGAAATGAGAGTTATTTATAGCACTTTTGGACTTAAATCAAGATTATTTAGAGAGTAAATGGAATGTTTAATTGCATTTGAGTTATATTTTGAATACTTAACTATTTTCAGTTTACTCTCAATAAATTAGGTTGTTTTAGAATAAATTGTGTGCTTACATCGTGTGCTTAATTGTAGGCAACTGGAAGTGCAAGTTTCGATGAAGGAATGCTATGCAATGGGCTTGCAAAAATAAGGAAAGAAATTGGCTGCAGAAAAGTTGAAATGAGTCTGAAACAGTGCAGATTTTGTAGCTAATGCTATAAAAACCGTTGCTGTAGTAATCCTAGAGCAACAAAAGAGAAAATTTCACTCAAATCTCAGAAAAAAAAAATATGATTTACAGTTTTTAAATCTGAAAATATGCGCATCCTAAACATCTGTTTGCCCTAGTTTTCAACTATAAAAGAAGGATGCACACAAGGAAAAAAGAAAAAGTCGTCAACCACAAGAAATAACAAGAAAAAAAAAAGAAAACAGAAAAGAAAGGGAAAATTTCAGGCTGAACAAGAGAAATAGCAGTGGCGGTGAAGAAGAAATCAAGCATTTAGAGGGGCCAACTTACCTTTATCTCTATTCTCTTTGTTTTCTTTGATTCATATTAATTCACTTGATGGATGAAACGGTTTATGTTTTTGTTTTGATATGAATCATGAACTAATTTTATTTGTGGTTGAGTGATAAACAAGCTTGATGGTAATTGACTGAATTATTGTGTTGATGCATGATTGCTATAACATTTTGTTTTGATAATGCTTAATTTAATTTACTATTTCGGCCGACTACCTATTTAGTGATACTAGTTAAGAGAGAGCGACAAAAGGGCCTGTCTTAGTAGAACATATCAAAACAATACTTGGTTTTAGATTAGGTTTCCCAAGTTGGGTTAACTCAATTTGAATAGGGCCGTGTCTAATCTCAAACTAATGTTATTAGGAACCTTAATCATATAATGCTATGTCTTGTGTGGCAAAACAATTGGTCATTATTATGTTGCATATAGATACAAGAATTTCAAAAGGCGACAGCTGATGGTGCATTAAAGTTCTGCCTAGTGCTGTAGTAATTGTTGTAGTAACGGTCCTGTAACAAAAAAAAGTCAATGCCATTACATGAGTTGATTCACTCAACTACATTATTCTTAGTGATTACATTCTTGTGTGAGACGTGTTAATTTATTTTATTACATTTTACTTTTCTGTCATTTAAATTACTTAGTTTATTTTAGTTGATCAAGGAGTTTAATTTGATTTAATTGAAATTGCACCATAAGAATTGTTGTAGCAACTCTGCTAGCATAAATTCTTATGGAGACGATACTTGAATACTTATCACCTTATTACTTGTTGTGTGTACACTCGCACACTGATATCCATATTTTAAGAGATTAAACCCAATTACCAATAAATTTTTGGTGCTATTGCCAGGGATTGATTGTTTATTGTGATTTGTGAAATCAATCTTTGTGGTGTTTGTTTAAGTTATTTTTTAATCATTTTTCTGTGTTGACAGAGTGTTTTAACAATCATTGCACGCACAAAGACAAACAGATTGAGTTTTACTTTGATCCAGAAATTGAGAGAACTGTAAGGAGATTAATAAGATAGCAAAGAAATTTAAAAGTTGTTGTAGCAATGGATGACTTACAAGACATAGGAGATTTGAACAACCAAGGAAAATTGCAACCATTGAATGGACAAAGAGGTCAGAATAGACAACATGTTTTTGGGCAACTAGGAAACAATATCATTCATATGGTAGACGACAGAGATAAAGGCATTCAAGGCTATGCTGTTTTGACTCCTCAATCTATACATCCGGGCATAATTAGACCTGAAGTTCAAGCGGATAACTTTGAGTTAAAGACAATGATGTTTCAGATGTTATAGATTGTTGGTCAGTTTAATAGACTGCCATCAAAAGATCCTCACCTTCATCTTAAGTTGTTTTTAGAGGTGAGTAATGCTTTTAAGATTACTAGAGCATCACAAGAAATATTAAGGCTCTTTTTTATTTCATTTTCTTTGAGGGACCGAGCACGAGCATGACTGAATTCTTTGCCACCAGACTCTATCATAACATGAAATGACTTGGCTGACAAGTTTTTGATGAAATATTTCCCACTTACTAAGAATGCAAAATTGAGAAATAAGATCATATCTTTCCATCAATTGGAAGATGAGAGCTTGTATGACACATGGGAGAAGTTCAAAGAGTTGCTAAGACGATGTCCACATCACGGTATCCTTTATTGTATACAGTTGGAAACCTTCTACAATGGTCTTAACCCAAGCACAAGACTGATGGTGGATGCTACAACAAATGAAACTTTGTTATCCAAATCCTACAATGAAGCCTATGAGATTTTGGATAGGATTACTAATAACAATTATCAGTGGTCATCAACTAGGTAAACTACAGCAAGAGGTCTAACTGAAGTGCATAATGTGGATGCTATAACAGCTTTATCAACACAACTTCATTAACAAACATGATGAAGACTCTAACTATTGCTCTAGCTACAATTAAACAAGTTACAGAAGTGTCATGTGTCTATTGTAAAGATGAGCATTTATTTGATAATTGTCCCGGAAACCCAACTTCTGTGAATTATGTCAACAACTTCAACAAACAGAGCCATAACAATCTATATTCAAACACCTACAACCTAGGATGAAGGCAGCACCCAAATTTCTCATAGGGCAATCAAAATTAGTATATTGCAGCAACCAGTGGACAAAGTAGACTAGCACAACCACCTGGATTTCACCAGCAAAATCAAGGTCAAAGGAATACCAGTAATGATTAAAACAGTTCCCTAGAAGCCCTAATTAAATAGTAAATTATGAAGAATAAAGCAATTGTCCAAAGTTAAGCAATGTCATTAAGAAACTTGGATAATCAAGTTGGACAACTTGCTACAATTCTCAGCAACAGACCTCAGGAAAATTTACGTAGCAACACAAAAGATCCAATAAGAGAGGCAAAAGAGCAATGCAAGGTGATTAATATGAGGTATGAAAAGGATGTGTATTTTCCAGTAAGTATACCAAAGAAGAGAAGTGAGCCTCTTCAAACTCAAGAAGAAATTTAAAATGAAGAAAGCCCAATTCCTTTTACTAATCAATACACTGGTGAGAGCAACAGAGTTGCAGCACCAATAGAAACAGATGATTCACCACATGTTAGGAGGGATGCTACAGAATCATTAGCTACAGCTGGCCAAAGCAAAGCAAAAGAAAAACAGCTTGTACAACCTATGACAACACAACAGTTTAGACATCCACCACCATTCCCAAAAAGATTTTAAAAGCAAAAACAAGATAAATAGTTCAGTAAATTTCTAGAGGTTTTAAAGCAACTTCATATCAATATACCATTTGTGGAAGCCTTAGAACAAATGCCTAATTATGTGAAATTCTTGAAAGACATTTTGGCAAGAAAAAAGAGTTTAGAAGATTTCAAAACTGTTGCTCTAACATAAGAGTGTAGCCACATACTTCAAAGTAAAATGCCTCAAAAACTGAAAGATCTAGGACGTTTCACAATTCCTTGCTCCATACGAACCAAATATAATGGAAAAACACTTTATGATCTAGGGGCTAGCATCAACCTCACGCCTCTTTCAATTTTCAAAAAATTTGGAGTTGGTTAATGTAGACCAACAACAGTGACTCTACAACTTGCAGATAGGTCTCATGTTTATCCAAAAGGGAAGATTGAATATGTATTGGTAAAGGTAGATAAATTCATTTTTCCAATGGATTTCATTGTACTAGACTTTGAGGCAGACAAAGAAGTACCAATCACCTAAGAAAACCCTTCTTGGACTCGAGAAAAACTCTCATTGATGTGCAAAAAAGAGACTTAACAATGAGCGTTAATGACCAGCAAGTTACATTCAATGTGTTCAATGCCATGAAAAGTCCTGATGAGATTGAGGATTGTAATTTCATCAGTGTTGTAAATCTTGTTGTAGCTGAGCAGGTAGACAGTTACTATAGAAACATAAAATTTGATATTGTGGCATTTGATGATGAAGATACTGATATAGTTTATATAACATGGCTAGAAGAGAAGCAACCACTCAGAGAAGATAGATATTTTGAATCTTTGAATTTATTAAATGAGGAAGTAAACCCCTTGTATCTTCTACAGAGTCCCTACTAGTTTTAAAATTAAAGCTCTTGCCCTCGCATTTAAAATATGCATATCTTAGTAATAATGACACGTTACCAATAATTATTTCATCTTCTTTGGATGCAGGTTAGGAGAAAAGCTTACTGAACGTGTTGGGTTAATATAAAAAAGTAATTAGCTGGACTATAGCAGACATTAAAGGAATTAGTCTATCTATTTGCATGCACAAGATTCTACTGGAAGAGAGCTACAACAATTCAGTAGAACAACAAAAAAGGTTAAATCCAATCATGAAGAAAGTTTTGAATAAGGAGATTATCAAATGACTGGATGTTGGAATCATATACCCCATATCAGATAGCTCAAAGAAGAGCCCAGTACAATGTGTACCCAAGAAAGGAGCAGTGACTGTTATAGCAAATGAGAAAAATGAACTCATACGCAAAAGAACAATCATAGGTTAGAGAGTTTGCATGGATTACAAGAAGCTAAACAAGACTGCAAGAAAGGTTCACTTTCCACTACCCCTCATAAATTAGATGTTAAATAGGCTTGCTGGAAAGGAGTATTAGTGCTTTTTAGATGGGTATTCAAGGTACAACCAGATTACTATAGCACTAGAGGACCAGAAGAAGACAACATTCATATGTCCTTATGGCTAGGAGAAGACAACATTCACATGTCCTTATGGCGCCTTTGCATTGAAAAGGATGCCATTTGGTTTGTGCAATGCTCTAACAACATTTCAGAGGTGCAGGATGGTCATTTTTTGAGACATGGTAGAGCAAACACTAGAGATATTCATGGATGACTTTTCAGTCTTTGGTGAATCATATGAGGATTGTTTACACAATTTGGAGAATTTACTTAAAAGATGTGAAGAGACAAATTTAAGAGACAAATTTAGCTCTCAATTGGGAAAAATGACACTTTATAGTGCAAGAAGAGATAATTTTAGGTTATAAAGTCTCGAGAAAGGGTATTAAAGTGGATAAGGTAAAAATAAAGGTTATTGACAAACTTTCACCACCTACCTTAGTTAAAGGTGTAAGAAGTTTTTTTTGTCATGCTGGATTCTATAGGAAATTCATTAAGGATTTCTCATAGGTAGGCAAACCCCTTATGCATGTTACTTGAGCATGACAGACCATTCAAATTTAATGACAAGTGTTTAAAGGCCTTTGAAGAACTAAAAAGAGCCCTTATTACAATACCTGTTGTTGTAACACCAAATTAGAGCATCCATTTTGAGTTAATGTGTGATGTTAGTGACCACTCTATTGAAGCAGTTCTAGGACAAAGGAAAAACAAGATTTTTCACTTAATTTATTATGCCAGCAAGACACTAGCCGATGCTCAACTCAATTATACAACTACTGAGAAAGAACTGCTGGTTGTAGTGTTTGCATTCGATAAATTCAAGGCATATTTAGTTGGCACGAAGGTGACTGTCTATATAGACCACTCGACAATAAAATACTTGATCTCCAAGAAAAATGCCAAACCGAGACTGGTTAGATGGATTCTTTTACTACAATAATTTGACTTAGAGATTAAGGATAGAAAAGAGACTGAAAATCATATGGCAGATCACCTATCAAGATTGGAGGTAGATGCAAGCACTCAGACCAAACAAGCAATCATAGAAGCCTTTTCTGATGAGCTGTTGTTGATGCTTCAGTATGCACAAATGCTGCACCAGTTAGGAGTCCCATGGTATGCCAACTTTGCTAACTATTTAGTAAGTGGACTGCTACCACCAGACTTAACTTGCAAGCAGAATAAGAAGTTTCTTTATGATGTCAAAAGTTATTAGTGGGATGACCCTTACTTATACAAGGTGTGTTCAGATTAGATCATTCAAATATGTGTGCTTGATGAAAAAATTCCAAACATGTTGCAAACATGTCATGCTGCAGCATACGGAGGACATTTTGGAGGCCCCATAATAGCAGAAAACGTGTTATAAGCAGGTTATTACTAACCTTCTATCTTTCAAGATACTTATGAGTTTGTTAAATGTTATGACAGGTGTCAAAGAATATGAAACATCTCTCATAAACATGAGATGTCACTCGTTAATATTCTAGAAGTAGAGCTTTTTAATATATAGAGGATAGATTTTATAGGACCATTCCCACCTTCTTTTGGCAACATGTACATTTTGGTGACTATGGATTATGTGTCTAAATAAGTGGAGGCTGCAGCCTTACCAACAAATGTTGCCAACAAAACGTGTTATAAGCAGGTTATTGCTAACCTTCTATCTTTCAAGATACTTATGAGTTTGTTAAATGTTATGACAGGTGTCAAAGAATATGAAACATCTCTCATAAACATGAGATGCCACTCGTTAATATTCTAGAAGTGTAGCTTTTTAATGTATAGGGGATAAATTTTATAGGACCATTCCCACATTCTTTTGGCAACATGTACATTTTGGTGACTATGAATTATGTGTCTGAATGAGTGGAGGCTGCAGCCTTACCAACAAATGTTGCCAACAAAACGTGTTATAAGCAGGTTATTGCTAACCTTCATCTTTCAAGATACAAAGTTTGTTAAATGTTATGAGGTCAAAAAGAATATGAAACATCTCTTAAACATGAGATGTCACTCGAATATTTTTAATATATAGAGGATAGATTTTATAGGACCATTCCCACCTTCTGAACTGTACATTTTGGTGACTATGGATTAGTGAAATAAGTGGAGGCACTCAACAAATTTGCCAAGGCGGTGGTGAAATTCCTTTAAAATATTTTCTCAAGGTTTGAGACTCATTGATCAAATATGAAGGATCAAGCAACAAAATATTTGCTGCAGCATTGGTCAAATATGGGATCAAGCACAAGCTTGCTACAACATACCATCCTCAGTCCAATGGTCAAGCAGAAGTATCTAACCGAGAAAGCAAGAAAATTTTAGAAAAAGTTATGAATCCTATTAGAAAGGATTAGTCTCTTAGGTTACATGTTACTTTATAGGCCTATCGTACAGCCTACAAGACATCACTTGGAATGTCTTTATACAAAATTTTCTATGGAAAAACGTGTCACTTGCCATTAGAGTTGGAGCATAAGGCATATTGAGCCCTAAAACAACTTAACATGGATATACATGCTGCAACAGAGAACCGAAAGCTTCAATTATGTGAACTAGAAAAGTTAAGATTGTTTTCTTATGAAAATGTAGGGATTTACAAGGAAAAAAAACAAAAGAATGGCATGACAAACACGTTCAGAAAAGGAATTTAGTTCCAAGCCAACAAGTTTTGCTTTACAATTCGAGATTAAAGGTTTTTCAGGGAAGCTAAAATTAAAGTGGTCAGGCCTTTTTAAACTTATCAAAGTCTATCCTTATGGTGGCATGGATTTTAAGGATGAGAAAACTGGTCAAGAGTTCATGGTAAATGGGCAACGA
This sequence comes from Luvunga scandens, assembly GCA_030449905.1. Taxonomy (NCBI): domain Eukaryota; kingdom Viridiplantae; phylum Streptophyta; class Magnoliopsida; order Sapindales; family Rutaceae; genus Luvunga; species Luvunga scandens. The sequence goes on along the minus strand of JASUUG010000298.1, from coordinate 4,519,946 downwards.
GTTAAACATTATATTGATGATGCCATGCATTACTCAAGAGAGAATTTATTCCTCAAAGATCCAGTTCGAGCAAGTAAGGGAAGGTCAAGCTGAAAGATCATAAATCAAGCGCTAATTGAGAGGCAACCCAATGAGGGAAGTGTTTTAAACTTTTATGGTAGTTTTGTTATTTGATTTTTAGTATCTAGTGCTTAATTTTGTTTTATTACTTTTGTCATTTTATTTTATGTCAATTTTTTATGTCTTCATTTCTTTAATTTTTGTTTTTGCAGCAATTTGGAAAGAAAAAAGGAAAACTTTATTGCGGATTGCTACAGCATCATATTACATACTATAGCAAGAGTTCATAGTGTCAAAAAGAACTAAAAACAAAAGACTTTTATCATTATGAGTAATGTGACAACTAGCATAACAATTCAAAATGAAGATAATAAGGGACTTCATAATCCTTAAATTCTCGATTTGATTCTCTTTTCCTTTTTGAATTGATATGGTTTCAAATTTAAATATCTCTCTTTCCAATTTTCTCTCATTAATTCTTTAATTAATTCCTTTTTTTTTAATTTTTCCATTTATTTTCTTTTACCGTCACTATATATTAGGGTTTTACTATGTCTCTTGCCTTCTCACTCGCAAACTTTTTTCCTTTCATCCACAGCTTTTGAAGGACCACAACTTGTGAGGCCAACCTGTTCCCTTGACACCATACAGCACAACCCTTATGGTTTCCATCATGAAAAAATACAAGACAACCGTAGCTAGACTAAAAGACCCTTCTTGCTTTCATAGTTACAAACCTAAGGACAAATTTAAGGAATTTATCGAGTCGAAGAAAATTTTAGGGGAGAAAGGGTTTCAATTCCCGCCACAACCATCATCTGGGACATGCAACATAATTTATGCTGCTACAGTAAAGAGAGGTTGGTTAGACTTTTGTGCCCACCCAAGGGACTTAGTGCTGCCACTAGTAAAAGAACTTTATGCCAATAAGTTATCGCAGGACCAAAACACAATATGGGTAAGGAATTCTCATGTCCCTTTAGAACTAAGAATAATCAATGCTTTTTACAATTTATTCTTTGATATTGATTGTGAATACTCCAAAATGTTTGAAACAATGACCAACAAGAATTGGAATCATGTGCGTAAGGCCCTTACTGTTGAAAGTAGTTCTTAGGCAAATGAGGAAGGTAGAGTAGTGAATAGGGTAGACCTAAAACCGGTTGCCAAAGTATAGGTAAAATTTTTAAAGTTTAGGCTGATGCCCACCACGTACACCACTTCAGTGTCCTAGGAAAGATTGGTTCTTTTCTATGTTCTCTTTAAGGGTCTGCCAATTGATGTTGGAACAATTATTGGAAGCGAAATTAGAGATTGTGCTATGAAAAAGCACAAAACAGCTGCTTTGTTTTTTCCTTCCCTCATCACAAGTATTTACATTGTATCTGGAGTGCATGTCTCTGCTAAGGATAAGAGGATTAAAAATGAAGGAGTTTTCACTGCTTAAACCATTGAGAGAATCGATGGAGAACCTGCAGCTGTAACAACACTAGAGCATGCTGTTGTCACTAGAGCAAGAAAAGCCATTAGGCTTGAAAAAAGGATGCAAGAATTAAGTGACAGCATCACCCAATGCGTTAAAGCCCAAAGAAGGGAGAATAATCAGTTCTAGAACTACTTAATTCACCTTGAGGACCATTTGCATAAATTTACTATCTACATGAAAGGTAAGAATTAAGATTTTTTTGATAATTTGTTACAGCAGTTTACTTTTAAAGCAACAACAAAGGATGCTCCAGCAGCTAACGCAGCAGCTAGTGAAGAAGAATCTGGCTCTGAGGAAGTACCACCATCAATAGAGAGACATATAGAAGAGGAAGCAAAAGAACAAAAAGAAGAAGAAGAAGAGGCAGAGGAGCAAAACAAAAAAGAAGAAAAGTAACAAAGTGCAGATGATAAATCAGCAAATGAGCAAGTAGAGGCATTTCTAGTGGTGACTCCTGAGCAAAAAGGAAAGCACATCATCCAAGAAGAGGAGGATGAAACAGAGGATAAGTAAGACGATGAGCCATTAACCTTCTCTAACAAAGGCAAGGAAAAAATTTTGAGTAAAGCAAATTCTAAAGGTGACCAAGAAGAGATAGATGCTAAAATTGAAGTAGCAGTTACAAGGGCTACTAGAATAGCAATAGAAAAACAGAGTCTATTAGATATAATCACTGAAATCACTGCCAAGGACACTGCTCCAGCCATATCACAACAAACTCCATCAAAATCTTGAGACACAACTCTAGTTAAAAAAAAGGTCTAGCAAGCCTAAAGGGGCATACCAGTCTAAAGGTGCTATAGCACCAGTAAGGCTAGACCCAAAGCGTACAAGATCATATTAGCCCAAGATGTCTGAACTTACTAGAACCCCTTCAATCAGTTCTCCCAGAACCATCAAGAAGAAATAATCAGCCGCAGTAGTTACCATTCCACAAGGGTCACCAAAAGAACGTCTTTAGAGTGCATCCAAGAAAAAATGACCTTATGTTGAGCAGTTTGCAACAACTTTGCAACAATAAGGGAGTTCCCCTATCAAATTTAATTTTTCAGCCCCTATAAAAAAAATTTTCTGTTATTTTTCGTTTTGTTGTTTTATTGGTTTATGACTTTTTATTTCCTTAATTGCATGTTTGATTTGTTTGCATTTATATGTTTATATGCATGTGAGGACACAACACCTCTCAAGTTTAAAGAGGTTGTGTCAAAGTATGATGAGTTTTTGTTTATGTGTGTTTTGTTTAAATGTGTAATTTTATATGCGAAACTCTGTTATCTAAATTTGTATGTGCATTAAAATACCTAATGAAGATAAATTAAGTGTTGAGTGTTAAGTTTTATGATTGCCAAGTAGGGATAGTTTAAAGATAAGAGCTAAATTTGTGTCTTAACATTTAGGCTCTGATTAAGTTCTGTGAGAATGCTGTAGCAGAACCATGTTTGTAAAGGTAGAACATAGCTTGAGTTTAAAGGGAAAATTTTTGTTTTTGCTGAACTGTGCTTATTATAAAGTAAATAAAGTTTACTCCAATGGCTGAAGTTGTTGAGTAACTAGGGCTGAGTATGCACCCCATATACAGGTTTAGTCCAAAGGCAACAAATGCTATAAGCATTGTTGTAGCATCAAGTAAAAAAAAAATTACTTTTATTGATCCTTTTTCTGGGATATTGAATAATCAGGTCTGTTCATGAGCTCCATGTTCAGTCTTAAGTTAAAGATGCCTCTAAATAAGATTATGTTATGAGCATTGTTGTAGCAACTCTGATTTGTGCATTGGTTGAGTAATTGAATGTCATCACCACAAGTGACAGACATTCACACAAAAAATCAATGATACATTAAAGAGCATTATAATGATCAAGTAAAAAAACAAAACAACTTTGTTGCTATAACACAATTGGAATTTGTTCTAATTTTTACCTTTGTACATTAATAAATTGCCCTTGAGTACGGAGTAGTAGCGTGCAATGCTACAGTATTTCTAGACTTGGTTAAATATGGTGCACACACACTTTGGATAGAATGAGGCCTAAGTCTAGAACTGAATTGCTATAGCAATCTTGCATGATTAAAAGTGTGATCTGAGGGTTAGAAACTCTTTACAAATTTAATGACAAAGCTAAGTATGTGTTGAATGATTGTGTGATTCAATTGTGAGTGTTTTTGTCATTACTTGAGGACAAGTAATGGCTTAAGTTTGGGGGTGTGATAACACTATCAAATAAGAGTTATCTATATCACTTTTAGATTTAAATCAAGATTATTTAGAGAGTAAATCGCATATTTAATTACATTTGAGTTATATTTTGCATACTTATCTGTTTTTAGTTTATTCTCAATATTTGGAAAAGAACAAATTGGAATACTTAATTGTAGGCAATTAAGTGCAAATAAGGAATGTTGTCAAAACAAACTTGACTTTCAAAATGACAACCATTTAGCAACTAAGTCTTAGCGGAACAAAAGAGAAAAATTTCGCTCTAAAAAAATTTTGTTTCTAAATCTAGAAAAATATACATCTCCTCAACTATAAAAGAAGGATGCACACAAGGAAAAAAGAAAGAGCCGTCAACCACAAGAAATAACGAGAAAAAAAAGAAAACAGAAAAGAAAAGGAAAATTTTAGGCTGAACAAGATAGATTGCAGTCGTGGGGAAAAAGAAATCAAGCATCTAGAAGGGCAAACTCACCTTTATCTCTATTCTTTTTTTTTTCCTTTGATTCATAATGATGTACTTGAAGGCTGAAATGGTTTTTGTTTCTATTTTGATACGAATCATGAACTAATTTTATTTGTGTTTCATTAATAAACAAGATTGATGGTAATTGACTGAATTATTGTGTTGCTGCATGATTGTTATAGCATTTTGTTTTGATAATGCTTAATTTAATTCACTATTTCATCACCTTTAGTCATACTAATGCAAAGCAAAATATTTTAATTGATATCAAAACAATATTTGGTTTTAAATTAGGTTTATTTTAACCCATTTGGTTTTGATGTTGATGTTAGTTGGTATTAAGAACCTTGATCATATAATACTATATCTTGTGTGACAAAACAACTAGTCATTGTTAGGTTGCATATAGATATAAGAATTCCAAAAGGCGATAGCTGAGGATGTATTAAAGTTCTACCCAGTGCTATCGTAATTGTTGTAGTAACAATCCTGTAACAAAAAAAGAGTCAATGCTATTAAATGAGTTGATTCACTTAACTACATTGTTCTTAGTTATTACATTCTTGTGTGAAACGTGTTAATTTATTTTATTGCATTTTACTTTTCTGTCATTCAAATTACTTAGTTTATTTTAGTTGATAAAAGAGTTTAATTTAATAATGCTTGAAATTGAAAAGGATAAATAAAGATAGATCAAACACAATGAATACTTATCACCTTATTACTTATGATTGCGAATACCTATATTTTAAGAAATTGAACCCAATTAACAATAAGAAGCTATGGTAACAAGGGATATTTAGGGCCTAAGAGAGAAGACAATGCAAACTATGGTACTGGAAGAGAATAGTAGAGTGGTAATTCCAATTGGTTTCCAAATCAGGTCAAAGGTGGATTTGCTCCTGGTTTTATTATATTTGGAAAAGGAAGTAGCAGAGCAAATATCACTTGTCAAATCTATTTCAAACATAACCATTCAGCAACCAAGTGCAGAGATAAGCTCAGTAGAAATTTTGTTCCGAATCCTCCTCCAAATCCTTCAGCATAAGGCTTCTTTCAAAATCAGAATCCAGGCCCTAGAGCTACCTATATGGTGACATTAGAAGGAGTTTATAGACCAATGGTGGTATCTGAGTAGTTGTGCCACTCATCACCTCACTAATGCAAAGCAAAATCTAATTGATGGTAAGCTTTATTTTGGTTCTTAGTTGTTGTTAGTTGGTGATGATAACGAAATTCTAGCTAAGCAACCTAAGAGGGAGAGTGAATTGGGTTTTTAAAACCTTAAGCAAATAAAATAACACAACAATCTAAACTAATGCCTAAATAAAATCAAAAGAAATAAATTTAATAATGCTTGAAATTGAAAGGATAAATAAAGAGAGATCAAACACATGAGCTTTTACGTGATTCGGTAAAACCGGCCATGTCCACGCTAAAAAAAACTTGTTTGATTTCCATTTTGATTTGAGTTCTTGTATTTGACTTTCAAGGTGTCAATGAACCTTTACAAATGGTGTACACAAATTTGATAATGAATTTAAAGGATTACAATAAATACTCTCTATTAGAGTAGATATAAAAATAGTGGCTCAATGATAACTCAATATATGAAGATTTGCAAACTAGAAGGTCAAAAGATGTTGTATGAATTGATTTCAGCTAGAAAACTTGTTTGATTTTATTTTGATTTGAGTTTATATAGATTTAATAAGTAAACTAGCATTTATTGACCTTCAAAGCAATAGGCAGATCGTCGCTTGATTTGGCGGTTAGCCGCTAAGCTTATGTGGCAAGTTACTGTTACAAATTTGGCTCTAAAATTTGAAAAGTTTGCCTTAGGCGGCTAGCCGCTAATTCTCATCCTGCTAGCCGCTAATTCTCATCCGGCTAGCCGCTTACTTCTGTCGTCTAGGCATATTTTTTATATTTGCATTTTGGCTAAAAAAATTTAGAAATTAAAATATGGTCTAATACTTTTAAAAATTATATTATGGCCTAAAATGTTTTATATTTTTACAAATAGGTATAAATTCAGAATTTAAAACAATACTTTTTGAAATCAAGGGTTGCAAAACTTTTTCATTTTAATCCATCTCTTGAAAAATAACCAATTTCATAAAATACTTAGATTATGATTATAAAACCTTTGGTTTATGAAAAATAATGATTTATTAAATAAAATCTTGAGCTATTTAAAATACTAAATCATGCATATATTAAATCATACAGGCTTTACAAAATTTATAGCAATGAAGGCACTTGTGCTAATACTGGTTCTTAGTTGAGATGTTATCCGTTGAGTGCTTTGAGCTCGATTTCACTTGATTTATTTGAATAAAAATATCTTTCAAAAACTAGTGAAATTGTGAAATATAATAACACATGTTTGTTATCATCAAAATTATAATTTATATAGACCTCTAGGCTAATAATCTCCCCTTGTTTTATGATGACAAACATTACATGTATTTTGACATCTACTCCCCTTCAATATATGACATATATGATTCAAAAATTAAAAAATAAGACAAATATGAGCTCCCCCTAAGTATATGATCTATAGTATGTATAAACTTCCTTTGAACATATCAAAAACACTTCAAAAATGCAAGTTGCCTCTTCTCCCAAATTCAAATTCAAAATGCATGTTATCTATTTTCTCCCCCTTCATCATCAAAATTACTCTAACATGTGTAGAAAAAAAAAACATTTCACAATTTTTAAGCAAGAAAAGAGAACAAAGATGAAATATTCAAAGCATGTAAGAATCCAAAAACAACATCCAAGCAAAACATCTAAATATCAAACAAGAATCCTCAAACCATAGTTTAAACAAAAATAGCAAATGCACATGAAAATGTAGGTGCACAATAGAACGAGAATCTAAGAATAAAATTTATGAGGAGAGCACGCTATAATGGTGGAGGATAAGATGAGGAAGATAGTGGTAGAAAACTAAGAGTAGTAAAAAGTTGTCATTGGCCATCAAGGATTTGTTGTTGTTGATCAAAGAGGCGTTGCTGCTTATCATAGAGACGTTGCTACTCAAAATAGTAGTGAATTTGGAATGCCTCAAACTGTGATCAAGCTCCAAGGGCCTGGTATGATTAGTTGGAAAGCTTACTAGTACAATGATGTTTTCAACCCTCAAAATAAAATATTCTCTCTTTATTAAGTATGTTGCTATTGATATCTTGGTTATCTTAGTCTATGTGGATGATAGAGTTATAATTAGATCAAATTCAAAGCAAATTAAGGAGTACATCAGCATGTTTAATTCAACTTATGCTCTTAAAAACTTAAGAGAGTTCAATTATTTTTATGGTATAGAAGTCACTCTTAGTTTAGATTGTTTACATCTTTCACATAACAAATACATTGGTGATATTCTCAAAAAGCCTCACATGATGGATAGCAAAGGGTATAATACACTCATAAGTACATCTGATAAATTGAAGAAAGACAGTGGTGCACCATTTCAGAATCCTCTTTACAGGAGGATCATAGGCTCTCTACAATATGTTACCTTAACAAGACCTTATATTGTTTTTCCAATTAATAAGCTAAGACAAGTTCCTACTGTTCCCACTGTCCTCCACTAGCAAGCTTGCAAAAGCGTCTTGCATTATCTTCAAAGTACCTCTCATTATGCTCTTCAATTCTTTCATTCTGATTCTCTCATTTTGAATGCTTATTATGATGCGGATTGGGGATCAGACCCTGATGATCAAAGGTCAGTTGGTGGTTATTGTATGTTTTTTGGTACCAATTTAGTTGCATGATCATCAAAGAAACAACACATTGTCTCTAGATCCTTTATAGCCTGGCACACGTGTCGTGCCCACACGTGTCTTTCTGTGGGCCATGTTGTGCCATGCCTAAAAGAAAAAGGCACACTAAGCTTTTTTCTTTTTTATTTTTTTAAGAGCGCATGCTAAGTTGTTGATGTATTTTTTTCAAGCCTATGTACCATTTTGAATCCATATGCCTTTATTGAAATTTAATAAAATCAAACATTCAAAACTCAAGTCCATATTCAATAATAATAAATTAATAATAATAAGAGAATGTAATATTAATTACTAAGTTTTATCCCATGATATTAGAACTCCTTTTTAATACTTAACAACAATAATGATAATAAATTTTCCTTAAGAGTTAATTTAATTGTTAACTTAGAATTTCATACAGTCATAGATGATAGTTCATGATAATACTAACACATATTTATAAAATCATGATATTGATAATTTTATTTTTTAAAATCATGATATTGATAATTTTATTTTTTAAAATCATGATATCAATTATTTATTTAAAAAATTATAAACGTAAATCAATTATATTTTTTTTTGAAGCTACGAATTACATAAATTTAAAAAATTGAGCTAGTAAAATATTTTAAAAGATTTACTTTCAAGTTATTTGTAAAATCATAAAATTTTAAGTTTAGTTTCATTAAAAACTAAAACGTGCTTATTGTCATGCTTTAACCCATCTTTCACAAACCCTAAAATAAAACAGTATTATAGAACTTTTTATTGGAGAAGAATTGAAGGATAAGGAAGAAGATGGCTTGCAAATATTAGATTAGCTTGTTTTCAGTATTATTAGTTGTGGTGTATTATAAAGTTATGTTATTAGTATTTTGTGTATTGGACTATTAGTCTATTATGTATTAGATAATCCTATTTGATTTAATTACTTTTTTTACTTTAAGCTTTATTCAAAAATTACTATAAAAAAGTTATTAAAGCCCAGTCTATAGCCCAAACCCTACTTAGGCCCTATGATAGCCCTACCTAGGTCTAGCCCATCTACGTTTGGACAGGCTCATAGAGGGCCTAGGTCTTATATAAAGTGTTTGACTTAGTATGATTTTTTACAGTTGCAAGTCCCACTCTCTTAACAAATCCTAGCAATTCAATAATTCTACAGTTTGAATTTGACATCTGTGCAATTCAATATTTCCATATTCCTAGATTTGAGAGGTTCTGTGGGTATATATATGTATATGATAAAAGAATCACTTATTTTATAAATTAAGGGATAAGTTAAAAGATTAAAAAAAGATAAATATTTAAATACACTGCACATTAAAATAATTGTATTAGAATGTATATTTTTTTTATTTTTAACTTGTCCTTACTTTAATATGGTAAGAGATTCCCATGTTGTAAAATATGTGTGTGTGTGTTTGTGTGTGTACAAGTGTGCGAGCGCACGTGAGCACATTCACATTAAAAATTTATAAAGAAGCACGCAGACATTACGTGGCAATTACTAGAACTTCTCATTGCAAGGTTAGATCTAGAATCAAAATGGGATCATGATTATGACAATATAATTTGAATTAAGACAATATAAAATGGAGCAATCAACTTTTATAATCATATTTAAAGTGTTTATTGCAATTCATTTATCAAAATAAGAATCTAAATGTACGAAAATAAGAGTGAGTGTTCTTTTATTTTTGACTTGATATGTTTTTTTTTTTTTTTCTGAGGTTGCAATTTGCGGGTTGGGTGGATAGGGTGCCAATTCAAGCCCATTCTCCTTTGATGCACCACTGAAATTAGAAGAGAAATCTGGTCTTTCATTTTCTTCCCCTCTCTAAATTGGTGAATGAAGTGTCGACAACATTCTTACTCCATCTCATTACAAGTGAATGGCAATATTACCACAAAATAAAAAGAAATAAAAATAAGAATGTTACTTTAGTGTTAAAAGATTTATACTAAATTTCATTTGCAGGTTATCGATCAATGGTATAATTTCTCTCATTTTGTTGGGAAAGGAACTCATATAGACAACTGTAAATTAAGTGGAAATAAACTCTTTTCCTCTTTATGTGGTTAAAATAGGATATGTACCACAAATAAATAGGCAGAAAAATAAACCAATAAAATTCAAAGAAATAAATCAACCACAAGAGACACAGATTTTACGTGGAAAACCCAAAGCTAGAAAAATGACGAGACCGTAGTCTGATAAAATCTTCCACTATGTTAATAAGATTACAGTACAAATTCCTCTCTAGAAAATGCTAAAGGTTAACAACATCAAGAATTTTAATATTCTTGGCTTACAGTAACAGTAACAGCCTAATATCTGTCTCTCTAACAATTAGGTATCTCAAATAATAGCCAACAAGATGATAACATAAAGATCAAGACTAGTATGATTGCAGAGGGTGATGCAAGGAACTTACCATCAAAATTTGGAGGGAAACGGAGTTAAAATCGCATTCCAAACGTGCAATCAAAGATTGAAATCACTATTCCCAAAACCCAAAAGCTTGTCTCTGTCTTTCTCTCTAGCCGTTTTTTCTTTTTCTCTCAGCCGCCTTGCTTTATATTCTTTATATATGAAAATTTCATGGTAAATTTCATATGCCAGTTTCAAGTTTTCTTTAATTGCTTAATTACCCAAATTTATAAAACTTTGGGCTTGGGCTGCCCAAATGAGATGGACGAAACAAATCTCCCCCTCCAGATCATGTGGGGGGCACCACCAAGCCCACATTTTGCATATAACTTTTTAGCTTCTCCTTGGGCAATGACTTTGTCATTATATCTGACTCATTATCTGTTATGTGTATCTTCTCAATCTATAATTGTTTCTTCTTAAGCACGTCTCGTATCCAATGATACCTCACATCAATATGTTTTGATTTCAAATGGTATGTCGAATTCTTTACTAAGTGAATGGCACTTTGACTATCGCAATGCACAACATAGCTATCTTGCTTTACACTAAACACTTGTAGGAAATTCTTCATCCACAAGGTTTCTTTGCAACTTTTAGTGATTGCAATATACTTTACTCCAGTGGTAGACAAGTCAACACATTGCTGAAGTCTGGATTGCCACGAGACTGCTTCCCATACAAAGGTGAGCATATATCATGATAGGGATTTTTTGGAATCAATATCTCTTGTCATATCTATATATGTGTACACTTTTAACATATGTTTGTTGCCACCAAAACATAAACATGCCTTGGAAGGGCCTCTAAGATATTTGAAAATCTACTTCACTGCTGTCCAATGCTGTTTGCCCGGATTAGAGAGAAACTAGCTTACAACACCAACTGCATGAAGTATAAGGACTCATTTCATCTTTTGCTTCTTTTTCTCACTTGTAGGACAATGCTCGGAACTAAGCTTGAAATGGCCTGCAAATAAAGAACTAACTGATTTTGCCTTCCTCATATTAAATCTTTCCAGAACCTTTTCAATATATGTTTTTTGAGATAACCATTACTTCTCACCTTTTCCATCGCGAGAAATCTTCATGCTGAGAATTTGTTTCGCCAATCCCAAGTCTTTCATTGCAAAAGACTTGCTAAGCTCTCACTTTAGATTGTCAATCTTACTAGTATCCTGGCCAACAATCAACATGTCATCCACATAAAACAAAAGAATGATGAAATCATCATCATCAAACATCTTCACAAAAACACAACGGTCATACATAGTCTTGTGGAAACTATGATTCTCCATAAAAGAATCAAACTTCTTATGCCACTGTCTTGGTGCCTCTTTTAACCCATATAAACTTTTCTTTAACTTGCACATAAATTCTTACCTTTAACACTGAATCATTTAGGTTACTCCATGTATATTTCTTCCTCTAAGTCACCGCGGAGAAATGTTGTCTTTACATCGACCTATTCAATCTCCAAATTCAAGCTATTCTTTCTTCTAACCAAAACCTTTCACAACCAATCTAGTCTTATACCGCTGTTGTGAGTTTTTTTCAGTCTTCAACTTGTAAACCCATTTGTTCTTCAATGGCATCTTTTCTTTAAGAAGCTTCACTAAGTGATAAGCGTGGTTCTTATTCAAGGATTTTATTTATTCTTGCATGGCTTTAACCCACTCATTTTTATATTGGTGAGAAATGGTTTCTTCAAAACATTCTGGCTTTCCTCCATCTGTAAGCATCACATACTCATGTGGAAGATATCTAGTAGAAGGTCAACGTTCTCTAATAGATCTTTTCAATTTTAACTCAACTGGTAGTGCTAATGATTCTGAATGTGCTTCTTCAACTAGTTCTACTAGATCATCATTATTATCCTCTTCAACTTCCCCATGATCATCGTGAACTACAGGTTGAGTAACTGAAGTTGGAATAATAATAATCTCTGGAGATGACTGAGATTCATCATTTTTCTCTGCATCACCAACTATCTATCTTTAAAAAACAAAACATCTTTATTTCTTATCAGTTTTCTTACCACTGGATCTCATAATTTATATCCAAACTCTTCATGCTTATAGCCTAAGAAAATGCATTCTTTGGCTCTCTCATCAAGCTTTGATCTTTCATCTTTAGAAATGTGGACATATGTTCTACAACTAAACAATCTTAAGTGTTTATAAGAAACATCTTTTCCAGTCCAAACTCTTTTAGGTATATCGTTATCTAATGGAGCTGAAGGAGAAAGGTTAATCAAGTCAACTGCAATACGCATAGCTTCTACCCAGAAAGATTTAAGAAGCTTGACATCAGAAAGTATACACCTACCCCTTTCTTCAATTGTTTTGTTCATCCTTTTTGCAACACCATTCTGTTGTGGGGTCTTTGGTATAATCTTATCAAGTCTGATTCCATGGGATCTGCAATACTACTCAAATAGTCCTATATACTCACCATTATCATCTGTCCTGACATATTTTAATCTTTTTCTTGTCCCTCTCTCAATATAAGTATAGAAGAACTTAAATGTATCAAACATAGTCTTTGGATTTCAAAGCAAAAGCCCATATTTTTCTAGAGCAGTCATAAATAAAAGTCACAAAATAAAGTGCACCTCTTATTGATCTACTTTGCATCATGCAAACATTAGTGTCAATTAAATCAAGTATTTGTGACTTTCTAGATAGAGAAAAGCTTTTAAAAGCTACTCTATGTGTCTTTCCAGCTAAGCAATGAATACAAGTCTTGAGGGGCATACCTGCGAAGTTGGGTAAAAATCTTTTTCTAGCAAGAGTTTGTAACCCTTTCTCATCAATATGACCAAGCCTTTTATGCCATATCTCAATTTCAGAATCGTTTACAGCAACATTCATATCTTCTTTGTTGATATTGGCTTCTATCACATAGAGGATGTTTACTTTCCGCACTTTAGCTAACACTAAGGAGCCTTTGGTGAACTTCTATTTTTCTTTACCTAATTAGTTAGTATAACCATCATCATCAAGCTTGCAAGTGGAGATCAAATTAAGACGAATATCTGGCACATGTCTGACATCTTTAAGCAGCAACTTACAGCCAATGATAGTTTCCAACTAAAAATCTCTTATGTATACAATCTTATATGCTCCCTCATTTCCTACCTGAACATGGTCATAATCACCATTAACATAGGATGTAAAGTAATCACGATGTACAGTAACATGAAATGAAGCACACGAATCAATCACCCAATCACTGGTATAGCAAGTAAGATTTACAAAGCTCTCATCATATACAATACCCATATCACCATCAACCATGGTTGCAGTATTCTCTTTTTCATTTTTCTGAGCATTACCCTTTTCTTTCACTTGTTCTCTTTTCCACAATCTACACTCCCTTTTAACGTTACCCATTTTCTAACAATAAAAGCACTTTATGTTTCTCTTCTGGGATTTATATCTTCCTCTAGGGTTGTCATTGTTCTGTTGGCGGGAATTATGTTTTGGCTTCTCCCATGAGTTTCTTGCTTTTCTGAAACAAGTGCATCTGACTCAGAAGGAATTGTTTTAACACTCTTTTTTCTAGAATCTTCATTTCACAGCCAATTTGTAACCATATCCAAGGTTAAGTTCTCGTTTGGCGCTGAATTATTCACTGACACCACTAATATCTCCCAACTGTTAGGCAAAGAACTAAGCAACAACAATATTTGTAACTCATCATCTAAAATCATTTTTATAGTAGTCAACTGATCAACCAAGCCTTGAAACTCACTAGTGTGTTCACTTAGACTGCGCCCCTCCTTGTACTTCAAGTTAACAAGCCTTTCAATCAAATTGGATTTATTCTGTGCTATTGCCTGCTCATAAATTATCTCTAATTTTCTCTAAAGAACATCAACCCTGGATTGCCGTTGATTCTTTCGTGGCATGATGGTACACACTTAGATTAATCCATGACTTAATAGTACCTACAGCATTTTGGTTTAATTGCGCTCATTTTTTATCATCTAAATCAGCGGGTCTACCTTCTTCACCTTCAATAAGCTCATGTAAGTCTTTCATGTATAATAAATCCTCCATTCTAGACGTCCAAGTACCATAATTTCATGATTTTAATTTAATCATACATACCGAAGACTTCTCCATCTCAACCAAGTAATAGAAACACACAACCTAACGCTCTGATACCACTTTGTTGCAAAAGGAACTCATACAGACAACTGTAAATTAAGTGGAAATAAATTATTTCCCTCTTTGTATGATTAAAATAGGATGTATACCACAAATAAATAGACAGAAAAATAAACCAAGAAAATCCAAAACAATAAATCAACAAAAAAAGTAGATTTTACATGGAAAATCCAAAGCAGAAAAAACCACAAGACCATAGTTCGATAAAATCTTCCACTATATTAATGGGATTACAATAGAAATTCTTCTCTAGATAATGCTAGAGGCTAACAACATCAAGAATCTCAATATTCTTGGCTTACAGTAACAGATTAATATTTATCTGTCTAACAAGCAGGTATCTCAAATAATAGCCAACGAGATAATAAAATGAAGATCAAGACCAATACAATTGCATAGGGTGATGCCAAAAATTTTTCCTAAAAATTTAGGAGAAAACAAAGTTAAAATCGCCTTCCGATCACTCAATCAAAGATTGAAATCACTATTTTCAAAACCCAAAAGCACATCTCTATCTTTCTCTCTAGCCATTTTTTCTTTTTCTCTCAGTATCCAACCGCCTTGCTTTATGTTCTTAATATAGGAAAATTTCATATGCCCCCTTCAAATTTTTTTAATTATTTAATTATCCAAACTTATAAAAAACATTTGGTGGCCGTTGATTTGGGGGGAAATAAATAGTGGCCAACAAAACATGATTAAAATCCAATAACATTTTTTCTAATTTTTGATATTTTATTTTGAGATAAAGAAGAAAATTTTGAATGATAACTAGATTCAATGAGAATAAAAGCTTTTTTTAACATTTAAATATGATTACTAAGGAGTCTACAATCTTGTAGATTTTTATTTGTCAAAAGAGGGAGTTTGGAATGATGAAAGGGTTCATAGAGAATTCAAACTTGGTCTTTTTCCTCAGTGGGGTTTTGATAGAAGGAAAATGATGTTCTTACAAAGCTCAGCACAAAGCTTTGCACAAAATGGTTCGTTTTGTACAAAATATAAAACCCATTCACACGTGAGCAACAACACCATTTCTCTCAACGTTTTCCTGTCTCTCTCTCCTGTGTACACACAAGCTCAATCATCTCCATCTCTCTCAATGTTTTCCCGTCTCTCTCTTCTGTGGACACACAAGCTCAATCATCTTCATATCTCTCAATGTTCCCCAGCAGTGCATCTCCATCTTGTCTCCGTCTTTTCTCCCCCACCACATAGCAACGTTTTCCCGTCTCTCTCTCCTATGTACACACAAGCTTGATCTCAGCTTCATTCTCCCTCACAACACAACAACTGCGACAGCTCTCTCCATCTCTCGCCCGAAGCATCTCGCTAGCTCATTTCTCCCTTACTCTCCCGGCTTCGTTCTCCCTCATTCTCTCAATCTCAGCTGCATTGCTGTCTCTTCCCCAACACAATCAGCTTAACAGGGCTTGTTAAGGCCAATGTTCAATGTTCAATTCATTGCTTTCATTTGTAATTAAAGATGCAGGCTGCTTAACTAATATGTTTTTTAGGCCTCTTAGATTTCGTTTGTAATTAAAGGATGTGGATTGATTTCTTAGATTTTGAATGGTTATTTTTATTTGAAAAGAATTCAAAAAAAATTACAGCCCCTAAGCTCAAAAACAGGGATCTTATGCTATAATTTACGCGTCTCCCTCTTTTATAGAACATTTTTTTTTATAATTTAAGTAGCAAGGGAGAACAGAGCTGAAACTGTTAGCAGCGTAGGGACGGAAGATAGAGACATGAGCTGTCTCATAAGGGAGAAAGGAGATGGGAGAGAGAGAGACGTGAGTTTTATTGCTCCCCTCTCATGTGTGTGTGTGTGGTGTTAAACTTTGCAACAAAACACGGCTTTTATACTTTGCACAAAACGCACTGTTTTGTGCAAAGTTATATGAGAATATCGGCACCGTTGATAGAAAATGGAGGCATGCCGATAGCGCCACGCTTTGTTGTTTACAGTATTCCCGCATTATAAACTGCACCCGAACCGACATATTTTTTGTTCTATTTGCATGACAATTATCGTGGTGCACGTGTTTCTCCTGTTCATTTAAAATTTCAGATAATAAATGAGCGAGAGATGAGATAAGAGATAGAGTTTCTCATTTTGGATGGGAATTAAAACCTTGTATTGGATGAGTTCTTAAAATTGAGAAATCTTTTTTTTCCAGAAAAATGGTTTTCTCCACTATTGGAAGAATTTCGTTTGCAGATGCGACCAAATAAAATAAAATATGGGCCCACATAAATTTATTTTATAATTTTCACACGATCTACCAAATATATCTTTATTAGTTTCATTTTCAAATACCACTTTTATAATATACTACCAGTATTCATTTTCACTAAAACTTAATGATATATACACACATATTATAAAGCAATGAAAAAAATATGTTACTACGATTATACTGACCCCTCTTTTATCTTTTATGATTGGACCCTTTACTTTCTTTTTTATTTAGAATTTATTCATAAGGATTATGATAATTTCATTTTCTCATTCTTCTTTCACTGTCCTCCATCTTCTACTCGATTTTCTCCATTTAATCAAAAATCATCCATTTCAGGGAAAAATAACATTAATCAGCTAGTTGTAATTAGCAAGAATCAACTTTATTGCAGCTATTGGTTTGTTCTCTTAATAGCTATGAGATTCATTTGTTCTATAGCAGCAAGAGCTTGACCATTAAAATTATTTTTACTCTACACACCCTTATTAATTATAAAATTGAGCATAACTAAATTTTCTTCTATTTATTTATTTAAAAAACCCTTAAAAAAATTTATAACACATGTAGCTAGTCTTATGTTGACACAGTTACCAATCTAGAAAATATCTTGGATAGTCGAGAAAACTCCAATTTATGGAATTCTGTAATTTTCTAAATTAAATTCATTCCTTCTCAATTCTTTTTTCGTTCATAGTAGCCCTACACCCATATATATTTTGCACTAAAGCAACCACAGCAACAACATCTTTTTAATGATTGAATGATTTCTTTTATTCTGCAACTTTCTTTTATTTTTATTTTTTTCAATTTTGCCATGCATTTTCTTTAAGTGACATTGTTGCTTATTTCCCACCCTATTTTTATTTATCTAATCATTAATAAATTTGATACAATCCGGATCTATGTATCAAAATTTTAAAACCTTCAAATTTTTAGAATTTCAATATACAAAAATAATTGAGTGTTAATAATCAGTCTAACACATCCTACTATTGAAACTACCTTTCCATTGGATCTAATGGCGACACCATAAAAAGACAACCAATTGCAAAGTTGCTGGACCCATAAAACTAGAAAGATTGTCAATTTTTCTCCTACTATAATTAATATATATCATTTGTTCCCCTATTATTTTTAAAATAGCCAATAATCCCTTAACAACATAAGTTTACAATATTATCATTATCTTTAAATACTCTTTTTTTATTTATTATAGATCAAATAAATCATATGAATAAAAATTAAAATAAAGAAATTAAGTATAAAAAATAAAAAATATATGTTTTGACCTAAAAAAATTAAAGATAAAATATTTTTCTTATACTTTTTATTTTATAAACATTATCTCAAAATAAATATATAAGAAAATTATTACAAAATGATAAAAAAAATTATTATAAGAAAACTTCAATCACAAATAAAAAATTATTATAAAATAAATAATAAAATATTTTTCCTGTAACTTTTACATTTAATTTTAAAATATTAAAAAATTTAAGAACATATTTACAAAATAAAAAAGTTCAAGAAAAAAATTTTATTATTATTTTTTTTTGTTCACATGGAAACATATATTTCTTATTTTTGGTACTTAATTTTTTTCTTTAGTTTCTATTTAAAAAATTGAAGAAGATTCATTATCTCATATCTTTACAGGAAGTTATTACACAAATATATAACAGGGCTAATAAGCTATATAAGGTAATGAATAAATCTAATATCTAATTCCTATATCAAAAGGAATACAAATAAAATATATATAGAAAGTCATGAGAATCTCTTGACATAAATCAATTACATAAATTAAGGGAAATCAAGCTTAACATCCACCCTTAAGTTGGAACATGTATGTCAAGAATGTTCAACTTGCTGATTAAACTCTTAAAGACGTTTCCTCCTAAAGCTTTTGTAAAGACGTTAGCTAGGTGAAGGGATGAAGCAACAAATTTGGTGACAATTTGACCTGCTTGAATTTTTTCTCTCACAACATGGCAGTCAAGCTCAATATGTTTTGTGCATTCATGGTACATAGGATTTACAGCGATATGAAGAGCTGCTTAATTATCACAAAACAATCGAATTGGTCCTAAAGAAACTTGCAGATTGTTAAATAAGTATTGAAGCCAAATGAGTTCATAAATTGCAACAGCCATGGATATGTACTCGGCCTTGGAAGATGATCCGAAAATAATTTTTTGCTTCTTCGTTTTAAAGAGTCTCCAAGAAACACACAATAACCCAAAGTTGATCTCCTTGTCATAGGACTGTTAGCCCAATTAGCGTCATAATATGCCTTTAGTTTATAGGAGCTATTGGACGAGAATAACAATCCAAGTCCTAGAACTTTTTTCAAATATCTCACAATGTGAAGAGAACATCCCAATGAGGCTTTCTTGAAGCTTGCATGAACTGACTTAGAATGTTCACAGAATATGTAATATCTGGTCTAGAAATTGGAAGATAAATTAACTGACCTACCAATCTTCTGTAACGGGAAGGATTATTCAACAAGTTACCTCCATAATTTGAAAGTTTTAGATTTTGTTCCATATGAAAATCAACTGGTTGAACCCTAAAGAATCCAATATCACCTAAAATCTTCAATGCATATTTAAGTTAAAGATATGACAATTCCAGTTTTGGATCTTACCACTTCCAACCAAGAAAATACTTTAGATAACCAAGATCCTTAATATGAAATTGTGAATGAAAAAAGAGTTTGAGATCTTAAATAGCTTTTTCATCATTCCCAATGACAACCATATCATCCATAGAAATGAAAACTGCTGTAATTAATGAGTCCTTTACTCGCATAAACAATAAATGATCAAAAAGAGATTGAGTAAATCCAGCCACTTTAGTAGCCTTAAAGAATTTAGAAAACCAATTTCTGGGTGCTTGTTTAAGTCCATAGAGACACTTGTATAGGAGACATATAAGCTTCTCCTCTTGTCATATATATTTCTTCATCCAAGTCACCACAAATAAAAGCATTATAAGCATCTATTTGAAATAACTGCCAATCGTGAATTACAGCTAAAGCAAAAAGACATCTCACAGTGGTTAACTTGCCAATTAAAGCAAAAGTTTCATGATAATCAAATCCTTCTTCTTAAGTGAACCCTTTGTTACCAAGTAGGCTTTATATCGTTCAACTGTGCCATTAGAATTATACTTGATGTGAAAGATCACTTGCTTCCAATGGGTCATTGGCATGAGGGAAGAGGAACCAATGACCATGTTTTTTTATTTACGTTCATAGCCTCATACCGCTTTAGATCCTACACTGCCTAGGCATATGTGGTAGGCTCAGCAACACTAAAAATGTTGTTAACAAAAGCTTGATGAAAAGAAGATAATGAAGTATAAGAAATAAAATTTGCTAAAAGGTACTTAGTACCTTTCTTAGAAGAGCATGAGAAGCCTGCAGCATAAATGCACAGTTGTGCAACCTAACCACAATGAAAGTCACATAAAGGCACAGAAGGCTGTCAAAGACAATTGCCACAACGAAGACCAGAGGTAGGCAAATTTTAGTTTGGTGATTTATGATGTAACATTAGGGTAGGGAGTTGATTGATGAGATAAGTGGCAGTAAGTAAGTTTTCCCTCTAAAATTGCAATGGTAAATAGGCTTGATCTCATAAAGCTCTACCTATATTGAGAAGATGATGATGTTTGCATTCCACCACACCATTTGGTTGTGGTGTACAAGGACAAGAGGTTTAAAACAAGATGCCAAAGCTAGAAAAAAAAGATTTCATTGAGGTGAACTTTAAGTCATTATCAGTTCGTACACAATTAATTTGACAATTTAATTGAGTGTTAACAAACATGAAAAAGGATTTTAGTAAACCTTGAGTTTTAGATATGAATTTCACAAGAAAAATCCAAGTAAATCGACTGTAAGCATCAACAATTGTCAAAAAGTAATGTGCACCTGTATGAGTTGGAATTCAATGAGGACCTCAAATATCACAATGAATAATATCAACAAAATGCATGCTTTGAATTGAACTGGAAGAAAAAGATAATCTAGTTTGCTTAGCCAAAGGACAAATTTCATATGAATGCTAACATAAAATAAGAAAATTTTTATGATAAAAGTTGAGATGGTGCTTTGGAGAGGTGTCCCAATCACTTGATAAGATTTTGGTGGTAAAGATAACAATTCAGAATGTAGCTCAAGATAGTACAATCCCTTATACTACTTCCTTAGGCCAATCATGCTATTTGTAGCTAGGTCCTACAATACACAAAGGTAGGGAAAAAGTGAATAGAACAATTAAAACTTATGTGAGTTGACTAACAAAGAGAAGATTCACATGAAAAGAAGGTAGACATAGAACGTTTTTAACATATAAGTTGTGTGACAGATGAGCTAACCCAATACTTGTAATTTTAGCATGAGAGCCATTGGCAAAGAGACTTGAGAAAACATATGAGGAGAGGTTTTACATGTGACTGAAATGACTATATGATTTGTAGCACCACTATTAATTATCCAATTCATTGAATTAAAATTTTGCAAAGTGGATGACGAACAAAAAGGAGTAAAAATACCTGTATATTTGCCATAAGGAGAATTTATACTATTTTGAAAAAGGCTTTAATTTGTGACAATTCTTCGAGAGTAAATTGAAATGATGAATCAGATGTTTGAATTGTCTTTATAGGTCCTTGAGAGGATTCAGTTCCGATTTGATTTGTAGTAAATTTATGGGTTTGATTTAGTGGTTAACATCCTTTCCATGAAACTTGTGTCCAACCAGAAAACTAATCAAATAGTAACATCTGTCTACTATATGAGTGGTGCCATCACAGTAAGTGCACAAGGGAGGTTTCTTTGACAAACAAGAGTTGGACTAGCATTGGGAATCAGATCCTTGTTGTTTGAAATTTGAATGAGTTTTGACATTTTTTGTATGAGTTCGATCTATTCCCTTGTGTTCAACTAGACTTCATTGCTTTTATTCCTCATAGAGGAGAATATGCTTTCTTGATTATTGGTAAAGGCTGCATCAACATGATTTGCCCTCTAATAGTTGAATATGTTTCATTCAAGCCCATAAGAAATTGTTCGACCTCACCTTTTCATCTCTATCAATTAAATGTTTCATTCCTCCATAAGTACAGGGAATAAGTGGGGTTCACATCTTCAACTCAACCCATAATGTCTTTGTTTTAGTGTAATAAGTGAAAATGGAATCTTGGTTTTTTTTTAAATTCCAACGATGAAAAGTTGAACTTGATAACAATGAGAAAAATCACCTTACGAGAAGCATTCTTGTAGATTTGCCTAGATTTTTTAAGGCATTTCCGCATTAAGAACACTATTCGCAAGGTCTGAGCTTAATAAGTTGAAGATCCAAGAGAGAACCATATCATTACAACATTGCCATATTTGATATGTAGCAGTAGTCTCATTTGTTGTAGGTATGGTTCCTTTGATGAACCATAATTTGTTTTTGGCACTAAGACTTCCCAACATTGATCGTCTCCACATAGCATAGTTAGTTCCATCAAGAACCTTTGGAAAAAGCATCATCCCTGGATGATTCAAGGCACGAATGAAGAGTGGATCAAATGGATCTATGGATGGAAGAAACATGACTTGATCAATAGGCCTTTGAGTTCCTTAATTAATACTAGAATTTATAGCAGAAATAGTTTGGATGACACTAGTAGAATTAGTATCTATTATAGACAAGAGTTGTGGAAGCTTTGCTTTAAAGGAGTTTGCATCAATGCTTTGATACCATGAAAATTTGAAGGAGATTCCTTATTTCATATCTTTACAGGAAGTTATTACATGAATATATATCAGGGCTAATAAGCTATATAAGGTAAAGAAACCCTTTTTGAGTTGTTCCCTGGAGTGAAGTTAGAACTATTTAGTTACAACCATTACAAGGTTCTGGTTTATCAAAGAAGAAACTATGAAAGTTAAATTAAATAACACTGAAACCTTAAATAATTAAATAAAACAACAAACGAAGGGGCGGAATCTTTAAATCGCCCTTTCACTATTTTTAGTAAGCATCCAAATTTCAAATTGATGAATAAAAATCCATTGAAATAGACTCTTTCAATCTCAACAATTGACTAAAAATAGGTTATTATGATTCCGAGCAAGCCGCTATGGTGAAATCAGTAGACATGCTGCTCTTAGGAAGTAGTGTTAGAGAATCTCGATTCGAATCCGAGTGGCGGTATAGCATCGTTAAAAAGATATCCAAAAAAAAGTGCTCTAAGGAATTTAATTTATGATTTCCATTCTGTATATTTGAGGTATTCCCGCTTTTAATTTTTTTTTATGATTTTTTCAACTTTGGAGCATATATTAACGCATATATCCTTTTGGGTCGTTTCAATTGGAATTACAATTTATTTAATAACCTTCTTAGTCGATAAAATCATAGGGCTATATGCTTCATCAGAAAGGGGGATGACAGCTACCTCTTGCTATCTAAAAGGATTATTAATCACTCATTGGGTTTACTCGAGACATTTCCCATTAAGTGATTTATTTGAATCATTAATCTTTCTTTCATAGAGTTTATCTATTATTCATAAGATTTTTGAATGAATAAATCTAATATATAATTCCTATATCAAGGGGATTATAAATAAAATAAACACAAAAAGTACAAATAAAATAAATACAGAAAGTCAAGAGAATCTCTTGACAAAAATCAATTACATAAATTAAGGGAAATCAATCTTAAATAAATAAAAAGTATAAGAAAAAAATTTATTATTAATTTTTTTGTTCACATTAAACCATATATCTACGTGGTCCTAATCAATAATTTTATGTGTCAAGCTAGCACATCCTCAGGTAAGACAAATGAGTTTTCAGATCGAACTATTTCATTTCTAGGTTAGATTGATGGATTTTCATGTCGCTTGTATAGACTAAGGTCTATATTTATAAACCAGGTCTCCTACAAAAGCTCTACTGGCAATCTGGTCATCCATGTATACTCCAAGTTGAAGCTATGAATCAAGTTGCCAACATAGGCTCCTAGTTGTATTCGTAAGGTCAGCTCAACGGTAATCGATTTTGAGCGGGTAGGGTCGACTACATTTCTTGAAGTTATTAGAAAATTCCAATCTAAACACCAGTCCTCTAGTTTTTAATATCGAAGAGGTACGATCAGTGTTGGAAACTTAAATACAAATAAACAATGTGATCTCAAATGAAACAAAGATGTGGAATTGAACGAAGGTGACATGGAAAAAATAACGAGCTAAACTAATTTTCAACCGAAATACTTAAGGTAATTAACTGGTTACAATCAAAAGACTTAAGATGATTAAAATAATGGGTAGAAAATCAAAGTAAAATTGATTTATAAATATTAAAGCAATTAAAATACTGAGTGAAAATTGATAAAAGAAATGGAAAAATGAGCTAAAGTACAAGTCACGTGTGGCCTTGGTGAATGAATAAAATAAAGCGCAATAAAGAGATTTTGAAAGTTGAATGGCAAATACCATGCTTTTGGCTACCTCCACTGACAAACTGACCTCATTGCACAGCATCATAGCTATCCATTCTTAATGGCCATGATTTAATTTCTTTGTCTTCTCTTCACGCCTTTTGCTCAGTCATTTTATTTCTCACTTAGGTATTTTTGTTTTGGTAATCTATAACTTAAATCAGCGGCTGTCCATTACCCTTACAAACATGAAGAATATGGTGTGAACAGGCTGAACTTTGATACAACAAAGGAAGAGATTGAAGAGTTGAGAAAGGAGTATCAGATTCCTGATGATATTATGCTTAGGTTAATGAAGGAAAATGGCTGGCCAGTAAATTGAGTGATTGAGAAATCGTTGTTTATATAGAGATGTTTAGACTTGGATTTAGGTATCCAATTCAACCTTATTATGCTCGAATGTTAGTGAGGTTGGGTTTAAGTCTTAGTCAGCTAGACCCAAATGGTTGGAGGATTTTAAGCGATATGTATATTATGTAGATTGAGCAGAACAAGGTTGAGCCATGTTTTAAAGAATTTACACACTTGTATTTGTGCAATGAACATAGAATAGGCCATAAAGGATGGTATTACTTCATGTCCAAGTCAAAGAATAAAAGAATAGTACTTGACTTTCCTAACTCATCTAAGGGTTAGAAAAATAACCACTTTGTGGTTGGTGGAAATTGGGGTAGAGACATAGAGCTGACAAAGGGTTGGTTTAAAGTGCCAACTCAATTTAGTAAACCAAGTAATGATATTTTATTTAGGTTAAGGTTGGAATGGGATTGCGATCTAACATTTGTCTTGACTTGGAAAAAAAACTTTGATATAAATGAGAAATTGAGGGTTAGAATTGAGAAATGATTGCTGACCACGGAGGATTGGAAGCTGTTATTGACACCTAAGAGACTATTTAACATCTGCCTTATTTCCAGCTTACCATAAAACAAAGAGAAAAAGAAAAAAAAAAGGTAAAAAAATTTCATATGTAGTTATCTTCATTGTTTTATGCAAAAGTTTACTAACTTTAGCCTTTTTTTTACAGTTGTCACAGGGTACATGTCTTCCAACAAGCATACCCCTGCAAAGATTGTGAAGGCCTTAAGTGAGGAGATATCAAACAAGGAAGGTGAACCACATAATAAGAAAATGCGATGAATGGTGCACAAAACTAAGGTCGAGGAGAAAAAAGATAAACAACCCGCAACTTCAGGTCGTAATGTGCTACCTCAGAACATAGATGACCGAGCCATTGATTCACGATATGTCAAAAAGGGAACTTGCTCAAAAGTAATGACATCGTGGAGTCGAAACGGGAAAAAGTGGAGAGCTTGCTACCTATGGTCAATCTAGCTGCTCAACTTGTGAGCCAAGGTGCCCTCGATGACATCTCTCACTTATCAACTGTTGTGCAAATTTTATTGAACTCGCAAGTGCACGAATCTATTGTAGAATAGATTAATGGTGACGAGTGTCGATCCCACGAGGAGGTGGATTTTAATTATGTGTAGAATTAATTAAAATGGTGGTTGGATTTATAATGACAATTATGTAGGCAATGTATTAATTTGAATTAAAGCTATTGGAATAAACTATTAAAATAAAATGCTTGGATCTCCGGATCTGTCTCAACATGTACCATCGGCTTAATATTCATTATTAGTACCAATTAAATCATGAAGGGGGAACTTCCACTCATCATGAACCACACTTTAATAGATATGGTGCTAAGGGCTTCCCGAATAACCTTGCAAAAAGGAGGCGGTTATTCCAAAATATATCCGACAAGATTATTATTACTATTTGTCTAAAAAGTCAAAACAACCACATAAATTAAAGGGGAAGGAAAAGTAAATTTACCAAATTAAGCCCATGGAGCATGTTGAGACTTCACCTTCAACCCAAGCTTGAAAGGAAATTAGCCACTCATATTTGAACTAGGGGTAAAATGGAAATTTTATTAAAATACGTAGAAAATACAAGATGGAGATGGAATTAGAGAAAATGGAGTCCAAAAATGGATTCGGGTCTCAAATTGTGGGGAGCCCCTTTTTATAGATACACCGAGTAAATCATGGCCATCGGATTAAAACAATTTGGGCGCTCGATTGCGCCACGTGGCAAGTTCTTATTGGATGGAACACATCATCAAAATTTCGTGTATATGCATGTACCGTACACGTTTTTTCGATCCACTAATATTCTGCCACGTCACCGTCAACATTTTTGGTTCAATAGATCAACACGCCATCGATCAACGCCACATCATCAAAAAAGCGGTCAATGCCACATCATTCGTCCAATCAAATGCCGCCATCGCCGTGCCACGTCGCCACGATCATGATGAGCAGTCTGATGTGAACAGGCCGTAATAACAAAGATTGATCGTATATATCAACCGTTTCAGTATGTGTGAACAAGATCTATATTGAACGATTATTTTTCTTTTATGCTCCTCCTAAGGTTTTCGACTTTGTGCTGTCCGTTTTTCCATCCGATCTCTCGTTTATTGTGAAATGACCATGATATCCCCTAAAATACATAAAATACTTAATTAAAATAAAACATACATAATTAAATTACAAGGGACTTAAAGACATAAAAATAGGGATGTTAGTAAGACTTGGAGTGTAAAATGATGATTTTCTCCATTATAAATACACACTTTCTAGTACTCAACATCAACCACTCATGCTTTTGAGCTCCTTGCTCGAAACCAAGCTGAGGTAGGCATTGGTTTTTAGTTATTATTATTATTATTTTTACTTGTATGCTTTACTTTGGTTAACATGTTTCGCTTTACAGCTATCTTTGCTAATGGCAGCTCATATCGACACATTGACAAAATCGTTAAAATGATAAAGGAAGATAGAAAAACTCGAACGGGCTTTGTCTAAAGCCAAGCTCAACGATGAGAAGGTAGCGAGCAAGTGAGATCTGCTCAAATTTAATCTCAACGCCCGAAATGAGGAAAATGTTCGCTTGGTAAAAGACTTGGTAATCGAAAAACTATCCAATGTGAGCAAAGACACCAAGATTGCCGAACTTATCCATGAACTAGAAAAAGTCAAGTGTGATGTTGATTAACGCATCTAGTTAAAGAAGAAGTGGTTGAAAGCCAATGTCATCCAGACATGCACCGAGTTATTCCAAGAGAAGCACCCGGACATGGATTTTCAGTGGATGTTGACAGCTTATGTGAGCAAAGAAAGGGTTAGAATGAAATCTTCAAGCATAAGCCAAGGGGAAAACCATGAGCAAATTCCTCAAGGTGGTGAGGTTTGGGTCGAAGGTGAGTCCTCCCTAGCCAGCAAGGTTGTTGCAGACCAGGCAAAAATGTCCTGAGTGAACTTTGAAAATTATCATGGTGTTTGCCATCTAGAGTGTTATGAGCTTGTGTAGGCTTTTACTGAACTTTAATTTGCTTTTGCATTTGGATAATCATTGTATAACCCACACTTTTACACTCTATTTGTTTGTTCGAGCCTATCATTGTTTGGATTCTATAAATTGTAAGCCCATTTGAACATTGCAATTGAACAAATAGATAGACTAACCTGAATATCAATAAGATGACCTCGATACCGATTTCGATCTCAAACTTAAATGATGTCTTGAATGATTATCTCAACGAGGTTAAATGGAGGATAGTGATAACTCTATGAAATGAAAGTTATCTATAGCACTTTTGGACTTAAATCAAAATTACTTAGAGAATAAATGATGTGTTTTAGTTGCATTCTAGCTTAATTTTGCGTACTTGTTTATTTTTAGTTTACTTTCAATAAATTACGTTGTTTTGGAATAAATTGTTTGTTTAGATCGTGTGCTTAATTGTAGGCAATCAGAAGTGCAATTTTAAGGAAAGAATGTCGTGTAATGGGCTTGGAAAAGTGAGAAAAGAAATTGACTGCAGAAAAGTGAAAACAAGTCTGAAATAGTACAGTGCTAAAGCCAATACTGTAGCACCTATTGTTGTAGCAATCCTAGAGCAATTGAAGAGAAAATCTCGCGTGAATCCCAAAAAAATTATATGATCTGCAATTTTCTAATTTGAAAGATTCATGCCTTAGACATCCAGTTGCCCTAGTTTTCAATTATAAAAGGAAGCGCACACAAGGAAACAGAAAAAGCCATCATCCATAAGAAATAATAAGAAAATAAAAATAAAATAGCAAGAGGAGAAGAAATTACAGGTTGAAATAAGAAGATTGCAGGTGTAGGGAAGAAGAAATCTAGCATCTAGAAGGGACAACCCGCCTTTATCTTTTTTCTCTTCGTTTTCTTTCATTCATAATTATGTATTTGATGGCTGAAACGGTTTTAGTTTCTATTTTGTTAAGAATCATGAGCTAATTTTGTTTGTGGTTGAGTGAATGACAAGCTTGATGGTTTATTGACTGAAATTATATATTGTTGTATGATTGCTATAGCATTTTGTTGTGATAATGCTTAATTCAATTCACTATTTTGGCTGACCACCCATTTAGTAATATTAGCTAAGAGAGAGCCACAAAAGGGCATGTTTTAGTATAACATATTAGAACAATACTTGGTTTTAGATTAGGTTTCCCAAGCTAAGTTAACTCAATTTAAATAGGATCATGCCTAATTTAAAATTAGTAATGAACTAAATATAGGAATTCACCTTATAGGGTAATTAGGAACCTTAATCATATAATGTTATATCTTGTATGGTTTAACAACTGGTCAATTTTAGGTTGCATATAGATATAAGATGTCCAACATGCGACAGCTAAGAATACATTAAAGTTCTACCCAATGTTGTAGTAATTGTTATAGCAATAATACTGTAATAGGAAAACAGTCAATGCTATTAAGTGTGTTGATTCACTCAACTGCATTATCTCTAGTGATTATATTCTTATATGAGACGTGTTAATTTAGTTTATTGTATTTTATTTATTGTTATTTAGATTACTTAGTTTAATTTAGTTGATAAAACAACTCAATTTGATTTAATTGAATTTGCACCACAATTAATTGCTGTAACAACTCTGATAGCATCAGTCCCTGTGGAGACGATACTCGAATCCTTGTCACTTTATTACTTATTATGTACGCTTACACACTAACATCCATTAGTAGTAAAACACAAACCCAACAGCTAGCGTCGGCCTAGATGAGGCTAAAAATATCCCTAGGTTGAAAAGGTTAACCTCAACAATATAGATGTTAAGACTATAGCTGACTTCAATAAGGTAATGGCTGACCTCGATGATGCCGTTAACCTCGACCTCAGTAGGATAAATGTAAATGTTACAGCCAACCTCTACAGGGCAATGGCCAACTATAACAAGGAATGGCCAACCCACATAAGGCAAAGGCCGACCTCAATAAGATATGACCGACCTCATCCTCAACAGGATAAATGTAAATGTTATAGCTGACCTCAACAGGGCAACGGTCAACCACAACAATATTGAAAATTGTGAGCTCCACAAAATAAATACTAAGGTTATGACCGACCTCAATATGGAAATGGCCAACTAACACAAGGCAAAGGCTGACCTCAATAAGGATACGACTGACCTCAACCTCAACAGGATGA
This sequence comes from Luvunga scandens, assembly GCA_030449905.1. Lineage (NCBI taxonomy): Eukaryota > Viridiplantae > Streptophyta > Magnoliopsida > Sapindales > Rutaceae > Luvunga > Luvunga scandens. The sequence goes on along the minus strand of JASUUG010000298.1, from coordinate 4,490,030 downwards.
ATGTAAACATTATGGCCGACTGCAACAATATTGAAAATTATGGATCTCTGTTAGATAAATGTTAAGGTTATGGCCCACCTCAACAAGGAAGTAGCCAACCCACACATGGCAAAGGTTGACCTCAATAAGGATATGACCAACCTCGACCTCAACAGGATAAATGTAAATGTTATGACTGACCTCAACAAGAAAATGACAACCCCAATCTCAAATAAAACCGGATAATGTTGTTCACGTAGGACCTTGTTGGATTTGGTTTATTAATGCATGGATGTCAATGCGCAAGTGTACACAATAAGTAATAAGGTGATAAGTATTCAAGTATCGTCTCCACAGGGACTGATGCTATTAGAGTTGCTACAGCAATCCTTATAGTGCAAATTCAATTAAATCAAATTAAATTCTTTTAACAACTAAATTAAACTAAGTGATTTAAACTACAAAAGAATAAAATACAATAAAACAAATCAACTCGTCTCACACAAGAATGGAATCAATAAGAATGATGTAGTTGAATGAATTTAGAAACTATAGATTGCTTATTTTTTTTTAGATTTGGGCGAAATTTTCTCTTTTATTGCTTTAGTATTGCTATAGCAGTGGTTGTAGCATTTGCTACAGCATATGCACAAATTCGACTCACTTCCACTTTTCTATATCCAAATTCTCTCCTCATTCTTGCAAACCTATTGCTCAGCCTTTCTTCCTTGAAAATTGCATTTCCAATTGCTTATAAATAAGCACATAGTCTAAGCACACAATTTATTCTAAAATAACTTAATTTATAAAGAATAATCTAAAGATAAATAAATATGCCAAATGTAACGAAAATACAATTAAAACATGTCATTTACTCTCTAAATAACCTTGATTTAAGTCCAATAGTGTTATAGATAACTCTTATTTCATAGACATAAGGCTAAAACCTCGATCTCAAAAAGAAACTTGATAAAGTTATTTATGTAGGACCTCGACAAGGCTTAAATGTATATATCAATCTCAAAAAGACCGAATAACGTTATTCATGTAAGACCTCAACATGGTCCAAAAGTGGATCTCAATCTCAAATGACACCGGATAAAGTTATTCATGTAGGACCTCAACAAGACCCAAATGTCATTGTTTTTTTTTTCTTTTATCTTATCTATAACTTCAATAAAGTTAAGGATCCCTAATTAAAAAACTTATATATATATATATATATATATAGTTTGAAAGTGAAAGTAATGATAATTATTGTTGGTTGGAACCTATTAAGGCCATTAGATTGAGATAGAAATTGAAGAGCTGAAAATATTCATTCTCATTATTGTAAATTGAGATTACAATGCTATATATATATGGGTCCGGCTACCTTGAAGTTGCTCTAAGGTAAAACACCCCTTTATAACCACACGATTAAAGATATAATAAGTTTTTTACATAACGAGCTTCCTACGTGGCTATTCAGCAACGATACTATGACAGCTCAGCTGTTATTCCTAACAGAACCAACATCTGAATCTGCAGTGAAGGGTCAATGGCTAATGACAGAGTATATGCCTCTCGAGAGTGTCTAGACGGTGGGTTAATTATATGATCCATATCTCTATCTACTTTTATGAAGGTTATGATGTCTTATTCTATGACTATAACTTGTTTGATGAACGATTATCATTAATTTGTTTTCTACTGCAGTTTACTCCAAGGAAGCTCTGCGTTATCTACCCCACGCCTCGGATGCAAGAGGAAAATTGAAACCAGAAATACAATCTGCAAGGATAACGATATCAAGGAAGAAGAGAGTAAACCAAAAAAAAAAAGAGAGAGAAAAAACCAAAACGAAACACATCCTTATATCTCATTTTACTCATGCCATTGATTCGTCATAGATTAGAGCTGTCAATTAGTGAACAAGTGATTTCTTTCCTTTCTTGTTTAAGTGATGCATGTCTTTTTTTTTCTTTTTTATAATTATATGAGACTATTAATCAAATTACAACTCATATTATATGAGATTATAATTAATATTACTTCAAATTATGTTATTACTTCAGATTTTTAGAGTAAGTGCCAAATTTAATTGAAATTAGATTTGGGCCAATATTTGTAATCTCTCTATTTTGATAATTGACCGGTCTATCTTTCGTCTCTCATTCATATATTAATTATAATTTTCTATCTTAAGACTTATTGATTGGTTTTGTTAATTATAAAGATCAGAAATTTTTACAAGCAAAAAGCATTGTTCACTAATTTAATACAAGTACAAAAAAAAAAATGGCTGACTAAAAACTAACCAAAGTTGAGAGCCAGCTGCTAAACCAGTCTGTTTCTACTACGCTCCATTCTAATAGCCCCTTCCAAGTTATATTCCTTTCCAAATCAATGCCAAAATGTTCTCTAAATGTAGTTAGCTAATAATTATAATTAGCCTAATCAATTTCATACATTTCTCTTTAGTTAATTCATATAAACTAGTTTGAAGTACAATTCAATCACTTGCTTCTAACGAAACACAAGTTAACAACTCTAAACACTAGTTAATCAACTGCTAAACAACAGCCATCACTAAATATGAGTGATTCAGAACTAACAAAAGTCAAGCCAAAAGTGACAAAACCATTAACAAAAAAGAAATAGCTTCTAAATATACATTAAAATTTTGATAAATAAATGTTCAATAAATTAATAATCTTGATTAAATAATAAAATCCTAAGGTCCCAACTTGGGCTAATGTACTAAATCAGTAATTTCACTAAATGCAAGATAATAATTTTTTTTTGGAAAATGACACATACACCTCCAAAGTTTAGGAAAATGATCATGTAGACCTCCAAGTTTTTTATAAGAGACATCAAGATCCCCTTGAACTATGATACTCTTTGTAAATAGTAATTAAAAAAATTGACTTTAAAACCTTTTAATAAATACAAGTATAATTTAAATAGTTTAATTAGTCTAATGGACTAAAAATATTAGAATATTTTTAATATATAAAATAAATTTTAAAATGTAAATTATTGTATTTATTTTAGTAATATATTTGTATTTATTTATAAAAATTTTAAATAATTCTTTGGGTTGAATAGGTTTTACAATTAGTAAAATATATCTCATGTATCAATGATATTAAAATTATCTTACACAATATTGAAAATAGTTTAAATTTTGACGTATTTTTTTTAATATTATTTTTCTATTTATTTTAAAATTTAGTTTAATATAGCATAAAATTGTAAAGTATTAAAATATTTTTTAAAATATTGATATTATTTTGATGTGTGTGCATGTTTATTGCCACATTTATTTTAATTTTATTTTTTATTTATTATAAAATATTGAAGACGACTTTTTTTAGTTAATAAAGCTAAAGGATATTACTGTCAAAAAGGGGTCTTAGTCTTTTATTGAAAACTTAGAGATCTATATGACAATTTCTCCAAACCTTAAGGCCATAGGTGTTCTTTCTCTCTCTTGTTCTTTTTTAATTCTTCACGGCCCATGAAAATAAAAATTATTAATTAATCAAATAAAAAATAATAATGACTAAAATATAAATTCATAATATAAAGGATTTTTTATTACAAATTAAATTATCTAAATTCAACTCTTTGTAAAATATGCATTAAAATTTTTTTTTCTTTGTTGCTAAATTAAACCTAGCATTGTCTTTACTTTTTTGCAGAGCAAGCATTACATTTAATATATTTTTCTCATATTATAGAAAGTAGTTATTTAAGGTTATTATTACTTAAAAGGTCCCTTTTGCAAAAATATTTGGTAAACAGATCTGTTATCTATATTATGATTGTCATTAATAGAAGTATCCATTACCCTTGAATAATCTCTTCACTCAGTAGGTGACTCCATCATTCCAACTATATTATTATGGATAGTAGTCTTTGGAGAAGACACTATTAATTTTTTTTTTTTTAAAGGAAGACACTTTTATCCCCCTAATTTGAGTGAAGCATGATTTATGCTCTTTTAAAACAAACTAATTTTCACAAAAATAATATTTTTATAATTTTATTCTACAATTAACGGTGAGCTCCCATGAGAGATCGAACCAAAGCTCTCCCAAGACCGAGTGGGAGAGCTTTGGCTCACCACGCAGACAAAGGCCGAGTGGCTAAGAAGACACTATTAATTTGAGGAAGCATGATTTATGCTTTTTTATAAGTATATACATGTACCATCAAAGCTCTTCTTAAAACAAAAAATCTCTTTCTAAATTAATAAATATTCATTTATTAAAAAAGTACTAAATTTTTCATTTATTAATACACAAATAACTTTGTTAAGATAATATCTTTTTTTTTTCCTCGAAAGAATTAGATTATTGGTATTCCTATAAAAACCTGTTAAAAACCTTTTGCTTTATATAACAATTTAAAATTTTAAAAATAATATAAACTTCTTACTACATCAATGTTAATAACACAAATAAATTTAATTAGAACTCTTCTTGATTAAACTCCAATCTTTCAAATAATACAAATAACAAGGATGAGAATTCTAATTCTAAACAAAACACTCAAAGAAATGAACAACATTCTCTGATACATTTTTACCAATGACATATTAATCTAAAGATATTGTTATATTAGGTTTTTTTTTTTCAACCCTACTATTTGTGTTGATTTTTCTATAAGCAATAGACTAAACCATCATTTTCACCTTTGTAGGGACTTTAGCTTTCTGAAAAAGGCGAGAACGAGAAAATGAGGGAGCATTGGGGTTATTTATAAGATTACGAAAGTAATATTTAATAGAGAAACATCGTGGTCATTTATCTGAATCTTAACTTTCTTATCCTTTGTTAAATCATTAAGATAAATCCTATGTAGGATCCCAATCATATCATATCATCAATGACATATATAAAAGAAGTGACATGCTCACGAAAATATCTAAGATGATGTCAAGCATCTCTTCCCCTTCTTCCCCTCGGGAATGGTCCTACAAAGATAAATCAAATCTCCACATAGTAATATCCAAGCACCCCACCAACATTTTTTTTTCTTTTGATTTGATAGTGTAGAATTAAAATTTCAACTTATATACTGAAATAAAATTATAGCAATAAACTAATAGTATATAATTTATTTGATTACTCTTTTAGTCTTTCTTTCATCAATCTTGACTTTAACCATCATATTCAAGCAGAATAAAGGTTTTGCCTTCCTTAAAAGACACCAGAATCATCCACACAAGTATGGGCCAAACCGAACCCCTTTCTCAGTAATGAATTGCTTCTCCGAGCCAAGCACAATATTAGAAACAACAGTCTGGATGCCATTTGACATTGGGGGAGCAATTTTCTCCTAATTGCGGTTCATTGTTTTGATCAAGCGGTTCATAGTTAGGATGAAGCCGTTGGCTTTTTTTTTTTTTTTAATATCTTCATAATTAATCATGGTTTTGGGAGAGTAATGATGCAATATAAGAATAAGAAATCAATAAGATACCAAAGTAATTAGATTCTAAAATTACTTAAAGAAATCTACAACCTAAGTAGCCTAAAAGAATATAAAATTGCACTATAAAAAGGGTGCAAGACTAAGAAAATAAGTACGACAATTGTTTACAAAAAAAAAAAAACTAGAGCACATCAACTTACGAGAGGAATCCATTAAAGAATTAAGCAAGCAAAAGAGCAGCCGAGAGCCACAAGGAGGATGCGATCTTTATGAAGCCAAGACAAATTGAAGTTAAAAGAAGCAAGAATGAAGCCAATAATCAAGTCCAAAGAAGCCAAGTAAGACTAAAGAGAGAAAGAAGGGCAGCAAGAGACAATTCAACGAGCTAATAATTAGTCCTTATCGACGCATAAACAAAATGAACAATAAGCAGAAATGCCACATCACAAGCTTCAACAATAACATATTTGTTGATAAGGTTAGCCAAGCTGGACGAATAATTTGAACATGTATAATTTTGTCAACTTAGCTTCATCAATAGCACAAACTTTCTTGAAAGGCCAGGGATAAATCTTTGAATCCTTTGCTATCATCCACGACACGTATAAGGGAAGTGATATGCTGACAAAAAGATCCAGATTAGAATATAATATCCCAAATGGCCGATCTATAGTTTTATCCACAATTATTACCCCTACATTATGTTTTTCTATGATCCCGAGAAGTATGGCAAATGATGACATGCAAATATTTATAAGACTACAGCAATAATGTTAATGGGTTGATCTGCAAAGGTTTTTGGATTTATGAAAGCTTCTGGGTCATTGTGAACATATGATCCAGTTGTTCGGTCTATTTACAATAAGCGTGCTGACGCTTACAACAGACAAATATAAAAGCTTCTGGATTTAAGGTTAGTTATGAAGACTCCGAAACCGCGGCCATATAAAGCTTTTACTTGCGGCTCTATTTCACTGTGTCAGCGAGCGTCGTTTCTTAGCCTATTTTTCTTGGGATTTGTTTCCTTCAATAGAATCACATTTCCTTCCTAACTCACGATAGCGTGCGTTTTTTCCCTTCAAATATTGTGCAGAGTTCATTCAAACTGAAAATTTAAATGCAAAAACAAAATTCCGGACTTACCGACAATCCTAGGACAGATTGATAAACAACAAAATCAGATTTTTCCAAATCAGCAACAAAACCTGGAACAATTTGAAAGTCCAGCAATGGCCATCAATTGGCACACTCACGGCAATGCATGTAGCTTTGACAAAAGAACTATCAATGAAAGATTGCAAGAAAAATCATGAAAATTGCCTTAACAAAAGAAACAAGAAATTCTAGCAAAGATATGCAAGAGTGGTTATTTTCATTCCACCCACACTTCATATGAAGAAATAATATTAGCACAGTTATACGTTTGTAAACGAAAATGGTCACTACTAGTTACAAGCAGAATAGGGCTCTTACAGTTGTTGAGATTCTGTCTTTGCCAAATGTTGTATATCGCTTGAGACGAATTCAGTGTCAAAATGTCTACTTCAGTGGTGCCAATTAAGGGTAATTTTCCACCAAAATGGAGATTGCCTCTCCGAAATTACCCAATCTTCCACACTACTTCCAGTCATCATACAATAGTGGCATCATACAACATACAAAATTTACAGATCATTTCAACTATGTGCTGCAGTGCTAGTCTATGATATGCTATTGCCTAAATAAGCAAAAACCCTTTTTTTGAATTTCTGACCTAAGTCCGAAATTTCAGATTCCCTCATCTGCCTACTTATGCTATCAGATTGCCCCCATTTTTCTTCTTTCCTTGACAACCTGGTCGCAACATCAATGGTCAAACTGGCCATATCTCTGCTGCTTGTTAATACTTGCAAGGCAATAGAAGAGTATGAAGGATTTGACACAAGCCGATTGAGTAATATGAGAGTTTCCCGTATCAGCAATGTCCTGCATACAAAAGTGATCTTGGTATAAGCAGCTATGAACATGCACAAAGACTATGGCGAAGCTACAGACCCCTTTGTTATCAATTACCTTGCTCTAAACAAGTCTGCAGGCACAGTATGAGCTGATGATTCTGCGTCTATCTCTGCCACCAATACTTGCAAAATAAGCATCAGGAAGTTTGCATCTCTAGGTAGCTTCTGACCCACCAGAATTTCAACCCCAGGTCTCCCAAATGATACTATGAAAGCTAACAGTATGATAGCATTTCTCCGAAGTTCCAAGTCCTGAAAGTCCATTTATTTTATATGGTATAACAGACATCATTTTACGGCAAGTACTATAGCGAAAAATACAATTTAGCAGAGTCAGTAACTCAGAACTGACGGAAGGCAACAGCTTTTTGACCCACTTCCAAGTTGAAGATTATTCAACTGAGAACTTAAAAGGACCGACAATTGACAGTGGCCACAGTAGAACCCTCAAGTGGGAACAACTGTACAGACAAGTTATGTGCTCACAAGTTATGTGCTCACAAGTTAAATTGCCATAACAAATCAGGCACAATTGCTTAGATCCCGGAAATGAGTTAAAAACCTAGTAACGGTAATACTTAAACAATAACATACACTAGTTCCTAACCTTTTTGGTGACATCTTTAACTGCTCTTCGGTTTCAGATGCAAATGAAACTTCCATACAGAAGAAGATTTAAAGAGCGAAAGAAGGAACATATGCATAGAGAACAGAAAATAGGTTGAAATGCTAAAAATAAAAAACATAAATAAGGGCATATACATATCAAACAAGAAAAAAGAAGTTAAAAAACAGGAGTAATACTTTTGATCATGTTTAACCTGCAATGATGCACACATGACCCATATTTCACAAAACTTTCATCATTTTAGCATGTCAAAACTGCTGATAACCAACTTGAAACAAGAGGTTGAATAGAAAGAGAGAAGGGTCTGAACTTACAATACCTAATGAGAGTGATAGCTTGTTATCATGCACCAAGTAATGCCATGAGATAAATACTAAGAGTTCCACTACTTTTGTTAAGAACCACACTACTAGCTTAAGATTTTTAAGTTTCATGGTGCCTCCACATGTATCTAAGTCTATCTTGGGCTTGTGTTTGAATCTGCTATTACATTCGTCAAATGACAGGGAGAGAAAATTGACCCTCCATTAAAAACCTTGAGACGTCAATTAGTTAAATTTTCATTAACTATCAGCAGATTATTGTAAAATATTATAGCACATCCCTACAAATTTAAAGTTTTTCAGATGAATGGTTATGCAACTAACACAAACAAAGGTTTAAATCTAATAACAGTTTGTTAAAATAAAATCGCTAGAGACAAAATAACTGGACTTGATGATTATAATAGTGATACTACATCAAATAAATGAAAATTTGAAATCATCTACTAGCATGCTACCTGCACACTGGTTCCACAACAACCTACACAGTCTGCCAAGCTCTCCAAGATTGAAGGTGAAAGATTTACATGACTGTCATCTGCAACACCAGCATTTTCCTCCTCTTTATAGCTAGAGCAGAATCTGAAAAATATTTTCGGACCTTTTATCCAATCAAAGAATCAAAAATTGTTAGGAAAGTGTTGCCACTACGAGCAAATCTATAAATGCCAACTTTAAATCTCAAACATAGGAATGAATGGTGGTTCCAGATAGGAGATGACAGTAGCAGTAACTTTTAAGATCACTCAAAGTGCTCTGCTGGTCAGCTTGAAATAAAACAGGAAAATAAAGATAAAAAACAACGGTTCAAAGTATTAGCGAGCAATGATTAGAGGTCTTGTCTGAAAACTGCCACTTCAAAGGGTTGGAACTGGTTCTGCATTGCATCATGTACGGACAGAAAGTTAGAGTGGTTAATCTGATATGTGTTTGAACATCTAGTTTTCCTTCTCCCCCATACTTTGATTTGGCCTCATAAATTGACAAAATTTCTCAGAATACAAAGGTTAATTTTGTACAATTGTCTGTGTGTATTTCCCAGGAAGAGAACTTTCTGATGATGTTATCACAAACATGTACTGAACTATACACAAGATAATTTAACAAAATATTAAAGCCAACTAAACTAAAAGAAAGGAGAGCAAATCTGTAGTAAATACAAAAACAAATAAGTGGCTAAATCAGTATCTGCATGTGATTCAACTTACTAACACCCATAATAATAATAATGGGAGAACAAAATGATGGGCACTTACAGTTCAGCAGCAGATACAGAAGGTGCACAGCTTCCTTTTGCACTTGTACGCCGGCTTCTTTATTCAGCAGCTGTGAAATGTTTTCAAATACCAGCTTCTGGCCAAATCTGGTTTAAGCAGGATTTCAATGATGAAATTATTTTAGAAAAGGGTACCATGTCATGTTAAAATATTTAACAAGGAGAATACCGTTTTCTTACTTTTCTCTCTCCATGTAAGAATAACTGCTCATCAAAATCATATTCATGATAGAAATTGCCTCTGATCTTACACTTTCATCAGTAATCCTCATAGTTGTTTGATGCATCAGTTCAAAAAGAGAAACCCAATTTACACGAGAAAGAGAAGTTGCCGTGTCAGGACTCCAGATTCCCTTTTTGCATAGAGTTTCTGCATCAGAAAATCTTATTCCAAAAGGATTACAGCCTGAAGAAGATGCCTCATCCTCGCCTACATAAAACAGTCTATTTTCTGCAGTGAAGGATCCATGAAGATCTCGGATGTTGTTCCTAGAAAGATCTCCCTCGACCATGACATTTTCCCTGAGTAGAGTGCACTGGAAAGATCAAACCAAAGTTCATAAGCACTCAAATATACAAGTTAGAAGCATAACATTACGAAGCACGATTTATAAGGCAACTTGTAAATGAAAGCTAAATTAACTAGTCTACTCCCAAAATGAATGTAACAAAGGAAAGAGTAATATTATATCTACAAACTCTTGTACAAACTGATGTGGCATTAAATGATTGTTCGAATGAAAATATAAAACTAAAAAATAAAAAATAAAAAAAGGCTAAGTCGATGTTTCATCCAACCACTAATGTTATACCAACTCAGTTTGTATATATTATTTTGTACAAAAGAGTTTGTAGCTGTATCATCATTACTCTAAAGGGAATAATAACTAAATTTTGTACCCATGATATCCTAGGTAAAATCCTCTTTGGGACCTTTGAATAAGGATTTCAATTGAGGATAACTAAGGTGGCAAGCAGGTGGGACTGCCCAAAAAGTTGCAGGTTATGCTAGCCTGTGGTCCAGACCAATTCTTAGGCCCACCAAAGCCCACTTAAATCCATCTTTTTTTAATATAAAAATTAAAAATTTATCAAATTTCTTTGCATTAGTAATTAGATCATTGGGGTGAATATAGCTACACCATAAATTTAAAATAAAGTGTTTTCCTCTTATTAATTAAAAAAAATGATAAAATTAAGATACAAATACACTTTAATTACAAACATTACGGAGTAGAAACTGCATTGCTATAGTTTTAGCAAACCAAATTAAGTTGGCACCCGCTTCACCATCAATCATATGCACTACTCCACTCTAAATAAAATAAATGAAGTACATTGGTAAAAATCATTTATCTTTAGATTTTCTCAATCACATGGCCACCGTCATCTTGTGTTTTATCAGCTATAAAATTGCATTTATTATGACATGAGGCATTCAAGTACTTCATCTGCTAGTCTACCTACTCTTTCAATCAACCAATATCTAGCCACCTAAATTACCAGATAACCCCAACATCAGTGCTGACATGAGAAGTTATACCATCGCAAGCCGATGTAGAAAAAATAGTGAAGGTCTTCAAAGGTCGTTTCCACTAATTCAAGAAGTCTAATGATACTCACTGTTGTCTAGTTAGAATATTTGCTAAATCAATTCTAAATCTAAACAATTTGTCAAGTATGGAACTTCTACCATCAACCTTTTCTTGCTATTATTGACCAACACGTCATTATCACTAGGAGTAAAACTTGAAGTGGACCCATTATTGTTGTAATACTCTGTTCATTATCTCAGTCGATAATGACAGAAAACAGAAGGACAAGAATGATAGTCATAGTTCCATTCCTCATTTATTGCTCAGTTTATTTGAAGAATTTTAACGGGTTTCATAATAGAAAATGGTAAATCTGAATTTAGCCAATTTGATAAGCCAAACCAGCAAGCAGATAATGCCTAGCCCTCCACTAGTGGGCCCAACCTTGGCCTCGCCCAGAACCTCAAATGGGTTTCAACATTTGGGCATAGCCCACCCTTTCGAAACCATTAATTCAATTATTCAAAGTAATGTTCCTCGGTTGCTAGCAACCACCATCTTAAATCACTAGACATTGCAACCACCATCTTAAATCACTAGACATTGTCAAATGTAACAATTGTAGCCACATGCAAAGCATCCCCATCAAATACGACCACAACTACAGTATACCAATACGTGCAAACACGAAACAATAATAGTATACCTAAAATAAATTTAGATTCGACACATGACCACCTGGTCATCTCAACTCTAATAACCTACCAAGGTTACCATTGACCTGAAAGCTTAAACAACAGCTCAATAGGAGTATTTAAGCTCTAATAAACCATTAGCAAGGAGCAAAAAGAATATACATTATCATGGCACAATTAAAGGTAACAAATAAATGAAACCCTGAACTCAATAACCAACAATCCCACACCATCAAAGTATGTGATCAACCTAAAACAATGAAAATAAAAGCACAAATCTACAAGTAATGAAGCAATACCTTTCTTCAGCCTTATTTTTCAAAGTCAAAAGATGCTTCAAGAACACTTTTAGTACATGCAGAGAATTGCTAACAACTACCACCTACAAAAGGAACAAATTCCTTAGCATGCAACACAGATCTGAAAAAAAAAAATGGAAATCACCAAAACTCGTGAAATAGTTAAAACAAACAAATAATGGAAGCTGGAAAGAGAGAGATTTGCGAACATTTAAAAGTTCAGCTTCAACATACTTGCAGCAAAACATTTATGGATAGGCTTATCTAACTGAAAATCACAGGGTAAAATATTGATCCAATAGTGAATTTCCATGGTACACATGCAGATTCTCTAGCCAAGAGTCTAGGACTTGGCACATAGGTAATCCTTGGTAACATTTATGGAAGAGATTCTCATGGACATCAATAAATTCCAAGTGATTTTACTCTAGCAAATTTAGGATCAAAGACAGAAATTACTTTTTTTATTTAACAATTTTTTTTATTTCATATGTTAAAAGAAAAGAAATTTTCAGTGTGTGCCAAATGCCGAGCTAGAACCTCTTACGTTGTAGTTGTTGATTCATTCTTCAAAAACACAATTAATATTATAAAACAAAAATAGATATGTCCCTTTCCTCATCTATTATTAGCAAAGAGAGCCAAGCATACAACTAGTAATGTTGGAGATAGACATTACTTTTTAATTTAATCACATTGGGTTGTCTCATATGTTTAAAGTAAACAAATAATTCAGTGAGCTCTAAATGTTGAGACTGGGTCCCAAAGAAGCATTATAAAACAAAAATAGATGTTTCCCCTTCTCATCTACATTATTCAAATAAAGAGTAATAATGCATTTATGGGAACTAAGCATATTAATAGCAACAACACCAAAAAAAACAAAAAAAAAAATCTCCACTCACATTATTAATATTGCAGAGACCAAGTAAGGGTTCAAGCAAAGTCTCCAACTGCATCACTCCATTACCGATCTGAATTTAGAAATTAATCAAACTAAAAAAATCAATATTACTAGTATTAATCAGTTTAGAATTGCACGTAAAAAGATCAGGGTACCAACCAGATTAGGCTGAAGATGATAGGTAACAGTGGTTGATGCTATTTAAGTTACTATATATAACGAACTTGGCGACTCTTTTTAGAGTTATTAAATTGGTGGCACCAAGTACTAAGAGTGCAGGAAATAAGAATAATGCATAAATTGTAATATTGTATCACATCGACCCAAACATTTAAATATTATTGTCCACAGCAATCCCAAGCAATAATATAGTTTATAGAGAATGGTAAAACAAATGTGGGTCAAATGTATAGCAGTCACCAAAATGCACCGGGAAGTTTGATAGTTGGCATCATTATAGTAGATTTAAAAATAAAAGACCATAGAGGAAAATTGATATTGTCACATGATATTGATACCTATTACTATGATGTTAGTAAAGATTCTATGATATTGACACATATTAATATGATGTTAGTAAAGATTCTAATCATTTGCTGCTATTGAATTCTGAATAGCAAGGTCATCTGGTACTATTCTAGAAATGATTGAAAGCACTGATATTTCCCTTTAATAACAAAATGAGAGAACAAGAAACTGTGAAAAGGAAACAAGGCACAACAATAATCTAATCCATTGTTCTGTTTCCATGTCCTAACTTCCACAGGCATATAGTACAAGGGAAATGCAAGGGGAAACCAAAAAAATAAATAATTAAATAAATAACCAACCAAGGGTCAATATTCAATGCATTTCAAAAGTGTACTAATGGAAAATTGGTCGTAGAAAATAAATATTTATCAACATACACAAATCCTTCCAAACTTTTCCAAATTGCTATCACTTGCCACTTAAACTGCATGCTACAGATGGAAGAACGAGGTCTTTGAACATGATTTGTCTTAACAAATATATAAAACAGCATCACTGAGAATTACCTTTGTCAACACAGAATAAAGATGAGTTATTTTTGCAGCTTCAGAACTAGGATTAGTGTCTGCATGGTGGTACTTCAAAGCTCCAACAGAACTTTTAACCGGCAGAGAGACTTTCATTTTTGACAATGTATTCGTGTTCATACAACCAAAAAGGGTATGAAACTCTGTTGAACAATCCACAAACAACTTGGATATCATAGTTTTTCCCAATTCTTGGTCTCCTGGTGAGCCCCAAATGGCCCACAGCTTTTGCGGAAGATCAGAATGGGTTTGATCTACTTGGATTCCTATAGCCTTACAGCTTGAGCTCGCTAACATACAAGAATGAAAAAGCATACAGATATCTAAAAAATCTGGCTAAAACTTTTTTAAAAAAAAAGTCAACACATTCATGCCTCCAACTCTTTTCTTACCTGAATTAATTTGATGACCAACCTGATCTGAATCTTTTGCATTTTGAAATTGTTGAAAAATCTCATGATGATCCACTGCAGGAACTCCATTTTTCCTATTGCAACAGCCAATATGATTCACAATTTTTTTTTCCTCACAGTACAACCAAAGGCAATATATACATATGGAAATGCTAATTACCTAAATTTTATCTTAAATTTACAATTACATATTCCAATGAAACAATAGATTCTATGTGTTAAAACATGAAACAAAAGAAGTGCTAGCTGCTTGGAGGCACATTAGTTTCAGATATCCTTAAGAGTACAAGTTCTCATTATAAAATGAGGTATATGCCACATGTCTGTTAACCAATTGCAACACAAATCCTCTAGTGTATGAGAGGGTACACACCAACATTAAACTTCAAAACACTATTTTCTAGCCTAGTGTACAACAAAATATTAAATTTAGAAAATCTTCAGAATTAGCTAAACCTCAACCAATCCAAAAAGAACATATACAAAGCTTAATATCTTAAGTGGTTTCTTCTAGAGTTAATAAGTCAGAAATATAAAGGATAACTATCGGTCTTCGGGTAACTATCTGTCTCCAGCAGGTTTCTAATAGTCTTCTAGTACCAGGTGACATCATCTTAGTGCTGAAAGTTTTACCATGATAATTCTTTGGTTTCAAAATAAGGCTAATTAAGCTGATTAATTTAGGCAATACTAAGGGTGACTTAGTCTTAAAAAATGTTCTTACCATAGACAATTTTTTAAAGCCATTTTTACCTACAGCAGTGTGCTTTGTATTGCTTTTATTTCAATCCTGTTGTTCCCCCCATTCTGAAAGAGTTTTGCCCTTCTCTGTTTCTTGTTACGCAAGGCAAACATTAAAGATTTTCTGATAAAATTTAACAAATTTAAAAATAGATCATATATACTAGCTTAGGAACTCTTCCACTAGCAATGGGGGATCACGTACATGGACCATCTCAATCAGGTACAGTTGGATAGTTCATTGTGAAACAAGATCAACCATTAGCTTAATTAAACCTTCAAATAGATAAATTTACACCAGAAATGGAAAAATTTGAAAAAAAACTGAGAAAATGACAAGCAGAAAGAAGACAATTTTACTCACAATTTTTGACACTTGGAGTGATAAATATTAGCAATCAGCTTCTCTTTCTCATTTTTATCCTTCTTCAGTTCCAAGCACTCATGTTCCTTTGATATCGCGTAGAAAAAGACTCAATGCACGCGCAACTAAAAATAAATATATAAATAAACTTTAAAGAAAATTCGGAATCCATACCATTTCAGAGAGCTGCCTGGATACAAGTCCGAGCTCCCTCTGTAAATAACAATTCAGAACCAAAAAAAAAAGACATTTCATAAAAGAATATTACGATTAAAGAATCGCTTTCTTGAATTAGAAAAGCAGACGAAAGTAAAACCCTAACTTTGAGACGGTGAATTTCAAGATCCTTGGCGTCGACGGCGGAGGCTGAGGCGGCAGCGGTTCTCTGAGAGAGGTTTCTTGGAGGCGAGAAACTGATGATTGGATCACTATTGTTATTATTATTCGTGGAATTGGAAATGAGAGGAGCAGGTTGCGAGAAGAAAGCAGTTGAAGAGGAAGAGAGAGCCAACTGTTCTACTTGATTCAGTTCCTCTAAGAAATCATCGTCCCATACTTCCATATTTTCTCCGCTCATTTTATTTTTTATTTTTCTTTCTTTTCTTCTCCTTCTTCTCCTCCAGTGGAAGCGCACTAGTGCAAGTGATTTTCGAATTTCGGGTGCGCCTTCTTCGCGGTTAATGTAGGGTTGCAGCCAGACAGTTTTTATTTTTATTTTTTTTCAGTTTGAATTTTGAAATGCCTTTTCTAATTTTTTTTTTATAATGGGGAAAATAAAATAAGAGCTTGGAATGTTTATGATAAAGTGATTTTGACCCATGTGGTGAATTTGAAAATGGATTAAAATGTAAGAAAAAAAAAAAGGGGCAGTTTACCCGTTTATGTTTTGTAAAATGAAAAACGATCAGTCAAAAAAAGATACCAATCGTATTTTAAGGGTCGGTATAGTAATATTGCACATTTTAAAATAATTATTATTACTCGGTTGAATCAATTAAATATTTAATAAAATTTATTTTAAAAATTATTATAAATTTAAAAATAGTTATATGTATTTGATAAATCTTATTATTAAATTACTGTTAGAATGTAAATAATTAGATTAAACATAATGTTAGAAATAAATTAATTTAAAAATATATATATAATATTTTTTATATTGTTTATATATAATAATTGATAACTAAAATTATATATCATTAATTTTACTTTTTATTTTGTTACCTCAATATAATTGGTAATACTCTCTTTAAAGTTAATGATTTTATTTCTTAATTAATAAAGATAATTTTGAATTTTAATAATACATATGAGGATTTATATGGTATTATATTAAGTATAAAAGTAATTTTTAAAATTAGATTTTAAAATACTAACCCTTCTCTACTTTTTAAAATCTGTTGTAAGATGAGATAATCTTACCAAAAGTAATTTTTAAAAAATTTCACAAACACAAAATTAGATTTTAACTTTTTAATGTCACTTTTGAGCCTCTTAAAAGTAATTCTAAATGAACCTTAAGACTGTATTTGATATTAAGATTGAACAGTTATAACTTAAAAGGTACAACATAAAGGAATAGTTTGGTAATGCTGTAGCTTTTAAAATAATTGTTGTTAGCTATACTGTAAAAATAATCAACTGTGAAGAGAATCAATTAAGTGTTTGGTAAATTTTATTTTCAAAAGTATTTTAAATTTTGAAAGCAATTATAATTGTTTAGTAAATTTTACTGTTAAACTGCTATAAGAAAACAAATGACTAAAATGTTATTAGCTATAATGTATAATGAATTTACTTGCACTTATAAAAATGTGCACATACAATATCTTTAATTGCATATTCTAATAATTTTAACTAAAAATAAAGTTTTAATATATTGATTTTATTTCTTTTATTTTTTTATCTTAAAAAAATTGATAATTAAAAAAATTAACTACAATTTTCATTCAATAATATCAAGCAAAGTATAATTAGGTATTCTAAAAATAAACATAAAAAAAAATGTAATAAGCTACAAAAACTCAAAATGAAAATAAATAATAGATTGTCATGCAATATTATATTCGTATTAAACTTGCAGCAATATTATTTCTTAGAATAAAAAATTATTAAGATATTGATTTTGTTTCCAATTTAAATAAGGATAATTTGGGGTTTAGGTAATAATTGTAAGGATATTTATGAAATTATATTAAAGGATAAAATTGATTCTCAAAATCAGAATCTAAAAGCTACTCATTTTCTACTTTTTAAAATCAGTTGTAGGAGAAGTTGATTTTAGTAAAAGTGATTTTGATTTTTCTTTACCAAACACCAAAATTAGCTTTTAAATTTTTAAAATTACTTTTAACCATCTCAAAAGTAATTCCAAACGGACCCTAAAGTATTTGATAAATACTAGATATTGTACTTTGAAAGATAAGTTAATTTAATTTTACACATCTATAATGAAAAATATAATACATCTTTAATAATTTTTTCAAAATTATTATTTAAAAATTATATAGCTATACATTATTAACTTTTTTTATTATTATATTTTTTTCACAGCAACTATAACTTAAAAGCTATAATATCTTAATTCCAAATAAAACGAAAATACCTTTGGATGTGTTTGGGAAGTTACATTATTCAACATTGTTGGTGTCGGTGGGGTTCAATATTATTAACTAAAACGAAACCTATGTTTCGCAAAAGAAATAAGGAGCATTATACCTCATTAATTGAAGGCTTTATGCAGGAAAAAAAAATCTGCATAAAATTTAACTCGCCACCCACTCAAGTTTACACAAATTTGCATTAATTTGTTTTAAAGTCAATTCTTTTTATTTGTTTAATCAATTAAATTGATTAATTTATTTGTTTGATTTATTTATAATTATTTCATAAAATCACACATTTGAACGGTAGTAAATTAACCGACGGTGGCAACTTTATACACCGTCTCGCTATCATCTACCACTATATTCTGATATTGTTTGAACTAATGCTGCGTTTATTAAATTAGAATCGGAATGAGTTGAAATCAGAATGAGCAGGAATGAGACTAGAAAATGGGAATCAAAATAAGTTGTTTACTTGAACTATAGGAATTGAAATCGAAATGAATTAGATTGTAATGTGTTTATTTTATCTTGTAATCGAAATCGGAATGAATTAGATTGTATCAAATTATTAAAAAGTACTTAATAAATTATTGTCATAATCATTATTTTATATTTTAATTATAGTGATTATTTATTCAAAAATTATTATTATTATTAATTATTGTCAATAATATATTGATATATAAATTAATTGTAAAATTAATTAATTAATTATAATAATATACTAATTAATTACAATAATTATATTATTAATTATTATAATAACATATTAATTATTGTGATTATTTAATCAAAAACTATATTTATTAATATATTATTGTTAATAATATAGTTATATATTAATTAATAGCAATAATTATATCAATTAATTGATGATAATATATGAATTAATTATAATAATAATAACATATTAATTATTGTAATTATTTATTCAAAAACTATAATTATTAATAGTTATTGTTAATAATAGATTAATATATTAATTAGTTATAATAATTATATTAATTAATTAACTATAATAATATTATATTAATTATTGTGATTATTTATTCAAAAATTATAATTATTGATAATTATTGTTAATAATGTATCAATATATTAATTAATTATAAATGAGAGTAAAGTGGGTAGTTTTAATTTTGGAGAGGGGTAAAATGAGAATTTCAGAGAATAGAAGATTGATTCTCACATCTTCATAGAAATCAATATCTCATTCTTCATTCCCAAATAATAATAGATCACACAATTTCGATTCTAATTTCTACTCCATTGTTGCGAAATAGTAAACATCATAAATCATTCTGATTTCATATTCTGAAAAGTAAATGCGCCGTAAAAGTTGACATCATTCTAATCCATGTCATTGAATAAACGCAACCATGCAATTATTAGTGGGGTGGAGCTTCTGTTAACTGTATATTTAAAGTCAAAATATTTTAATCTATAATTTTAACCATAGATCTACAACGAATAGAAGTTTAATAGCCAATAATAATTGCACGGTTGCATTGGTACAATGGCGAGGATTCTAATAATGCTAAATTATTGTTCAAAAAACAGGAAAATGTGGTGGCCGTTGGTAGTGTACGGCGGTAGTTAGTGGTGGCCGCTGATGAAATGTTTTATTTCTGTTTATAATTTTAATATAACCAACAGTATAAAACTTTGACCTATTCATAAGTCTAAAAATATTAATTTATTATAAATTATATTAGTAAATATAATACAGTACAATGTAACATTAATCAGTGTACAACATCCATACAATAAAGTATTAATACAACTTAGCATAATTACAATATAGCGTTTTTTGAAACGGAGTGTGCGGAAAAATAGGGGTTCCAAACAACTCCTCTCAAAGATTAAGATGGTACACCCATGGCCCACTATAGGAGAAAGACTTGCATACGCCCAATGTATGCAAATTTTTTCCCACTCTTGAATTAATTCGGCCACCATTAAATTTGGGATTAAGAATAAATCTAAAATATTCATTTATAAAAATAAAAATTTGAAAAATGCGTGTCCGGGATCAATCATGGCCCGACCTCCCAAGTTGGCCTCAGGCTTTCAAGGGCATGGACTTAGCCGGGCTAAACTTAGCATAATCCATTGCCATCCCTACCTCAAAGCTTTTTAAATTTTATCACTAATTCTCAATAATAATACATAATATAAGAAAAAAATAACAAAATGATTCCTTAGAGAGCAGCTCTCGTATTTAAATTATAAAATAGGGATATTTTTTACATTAAAAATTAATATGCAAAATTATCTCAAAATTATAAAAACAAACACCTCTAATTAACTTAATTAATTAAGTTAAGTCACTTTAAGTTATTAAGTTAAAAAACAAACGCCACCTTAGCCAGGCTAAACTTAGCATAATCCATTGCCATCCTTACCTCAAAGCTTCCTTCGAAACATCCTTAGAGGCCTGTATTTTCATGAGTATTGTCAATGAGCTCACTAAGCAGCTCAATGAGCTCATGCAGCTCAATGAGCTCTCACATGTGTTGTAAGCTTTACATGGCTCCTTAAGTCCAACAAAGTCACATTGGAATTTCCCAAAGCATACAATTACTATAGCACTTGAATTGATAGAGTTTCATTTCGTTTAGGTCTTGGTACAATGCATGGGGTGCACCGTGTAAGGGTATAGTGGTGGCTTTTGTATTAAGCGAATTAGGTAGTTGTATAAAATCCCGTATTTAGGAAATCTCAATTTTTGGGTATCATTTATTAATTAGTATGATTAATTTTTTTAAGATAAAAAAAAATTAAGTTACGTATTTTTTTTTTTTACAATAAAAAGGCCAAATTTTTAGGCTTTATCCTATTATTACTCTCATTTATAATTATCTTTCTTATTTGATAATCTTTAGCTTAAATATAAGATATATTTTTATGGTATAATAATTATTTTGAATGTTGCTTATTTATTTTTTTTACTATTTCTCAAAAAAAAAAAAATCAATGCTTTCCCTTTCCAAAAATACTTATTAAAATTAGTAACGTTAGATTTTTGGAGCTAACTTTTAGCATCTTATTAAAATGTATTTAAAAACTCATTATCTATAAATCAATACACATCATCTTCATCTCAACTAATCACTTGACTTAATTGCTAGTGCTATCATTCTATTTTTTCTATTTTTTATTATTACCGTTCTCATCCTTTTTAATTTTTATTTATTTTTTATTTTTTGCATTGATTTTGGCTTGAATAATCTAGAAAAAAAAAATTGTGTTTGTTTTTTAGATTTAAAAAGCATGTCAATTAGAAAATATGCATCGGGGTATGAAAAACTGAAAAAAAAAAAAGAGGAGAATAGAAAAGTTAGTCCAATTTAAAAAATGAGCTCTTGATAAATTTGTCACAACTAATAAAAAAAGATATAGATTTAAGTGAAGAATTAGTTATTGAACAACCAAGTTCAAATGAATTAAACAATGATGAAATGGTGAATGAAATAAACAACATTGAGGATGATAACAATAAAAATGCAAACAAAGTTGATGTAGGAAATTTATTTATTCCAAATAATATTTATGATCTAGGAAGATGAAAAAATGTTGATATAAAGTTAAGAGATCTTTTAGTAGAAAAAAGGCCCAATTAGAGAGAATGATATAACTTTCCCAAAAGATGAAAATTCTAGGCATTTTTCTACTTCATTTTGTGTTAAAATGTTACCAAATGGAGAAAAACATGACATAAAATGGTTAATATATTCAATACAAATTGTAGAAAAAAATCAGCTTAATGATAAAGGAGCAAGAGATTGGAAAAAATCTTAGTTCTAAACTTAAAAGTCATGAAACAACCAATGAACATATGACTAATATGAATACATGGGTTGATTTAGAAGCAAGACTATTGAAAAGAAAAATAATTGATAAAGTTCAAGAAAGAATTGACAAGGAAAAAGAGCATTGAAAAAAAGTATTAATAAGAATTATTGTTGTTGTAAAGAATCTTGTTAAAAATAATTCAACATTTCTTGGAAAAACTGAAAAGATCTATTACGAAAGAAATGGAAATTTTTTAAGTTCAATTGAATTGATTGCGAACTTTGATCCAACAATGCAAGAACATATTCGACGTATTAAAACTAATGAAATTCATGATCATTATCTTAGATATAATGTACAAAATGAATTGATATTGATGCTAGTACTTAAAATAAAAAAATCTATTATTAACAAAGTTAAGAAACCAAAGTATTTTTAGTTATACTTTATTGTACTTCAGATGCATGTTACCAAAAACAAATGTCTCGTATATTAAGATGTGTGGATATTTCAACAAATTTAGTAAAGGTAGAAGAATATTTTTTGGGATTTTCACAAGTTGACAATACCACGAAAAGGTCTCATTAATGAATTTTTGGATGTAATTAAAACTCTTGAACTTGATATTAATGACGTAAGAGGAGAAGCATGTGATAATGGATCTAACATGAAAAGAAAAAAATCAAGCTGTACAGAAAAAGATTATTAAAAATAAATCCTAGAGTATTTTATATACTATGTGGCTGTTATAGTCTTAACTTAGTATTTTGTGATATGGCTAATTTTTGTCCTAAAGCTATTTCATTTTTTAAAGTTGTTCAATGTGTTTACTCACTATTTTCTTCTTCACCTGAGAGATGGAAAATTTTACAAGGTAATATACCTAATTTAATAGTTAAATCATTATCACAAACATGTTGGGAGAGTAGCATAGAAAGTGTCAAAGCAATAAGATTTCTAGCTCCCAAAATTAGAAATGCTTTACTTGAATTAGCAGAAGTTAGTGAAGATTTAAAAATAAAAAGTGAAGCTACATGTTTAGTAACATATGAATTAGAAAACTTTGAATTTTTGCTAGGCATGATTATTTGGTATATTATATTATTTATAGTAAACACTGTTAATAAAAGCTTAAAAAAGAAAGATAAACAAATTGATGTTGCCATAAATCAACTAAAACATCTTACATCTTTTTTTGAGAATTACAGAGAAAATAGTTTTGTGTCTGCTATGATTTCCGCTAAAGAGATTACAAATAAAATGGAAATACAACCAAAATTTCATGAAAAACGTGTAATTTGTAGAAAAAATAAATTTGGTGAGAATAACAAAGAGAAAATTCTATCTCTAGAAAATTCTTTTAGAATTGATTACTTTGTATATATAGTAAATCAAGCTATTTCTCCAATCAACAATAAATTTGAGCAGTTTCAATTCTATGAAAATATTTTTGGATTTTTATTTAATTTTGAAAAATAAAAATAATTAGGTGATGAAAGTTTAAAAGTTATTGCATTAATCTTGAAAATGTTTTGAAATATGATATGTTTTTTGATATTATTGGATTAGATTTATTTTCAGAGGTAAAGGTCTTAAAAGAAGTTTTACATATTAAAAGAAATATTCCACTTGATATACTTAATTATATTAAAAAAGTAAATTCTTTTCCAAATGCATTTGTTTCTTATAGAATATTATTGATAGTACCTATAATTGCTACTTCTACTGAGAGAAGTTTTTCTAAATTGAAGTTAATAAAATTTTATTTAAGAACTACAATGTCACAAAAAAATTAAATGATTAACTATATTAGTTATTGAAAAAGATTTGTTAGTTAAATTAGAATATAAGATTTTAAGTAATAATTTTGCATCTCAAAAAGTAAGAAAAATAAATTTTAATTGATTAGTAATTTGCATTTCTGATGGCTTCTAGCAAGGATCATAGCAGGCAGGAGCAATGATTTAAAGTTCATAGGAAGATTATGACTGATGAAGTTTTAGATTATTTTAAGGAGATGGAATTTGTGGAAAACAAAACTAGTTAATATTCGTGTGAAAATAAATATATATTTTTTCTATTATTATTATTATTATTATTATTTGAGATCTTGTTAATAATTGTTGTAATTCATGATATTATTGAATATGATTGAATTTTAAATTACTTGATGTTGTTGTGAGGATTTTTTTGAACTATTTAATGTTCTTATAAGAATTGATATTTTAACGTCAAAAGGCCTAAAATAAAATTTAACCTAAGGCCTCAAAATGGTTAAAGCCGGCCTTGCAAGGGTAACAAATTTTTTGTTATACATAACAAGTTTTATGTTAATAGTCATCACACCAGCGTTGCATGTAACAACTTTTCATGATACATGTTAAAAAGATTTATAAATCGATGAAAAAAATTATTATCAATAACAAAAAGGTTGTTACTACGAACCAAAAGAAAAAAAAATTATAAATGTATGGTGCAATTATTGCACGATACTCACATTCAATATTTTCGCCATTTCCCCATAATCTGAAAAATAGTTAAAATATAAAGTTCAGTCTTCTGTCTCTTCGGCCACGTTTGGATGATGGGGTCAGCGGTAGAATTGTACTAATATTTTAGTAAAAAAAAATTAATTAATCTAGGCCTAGAAATATTTGGTTGTAAGACTAGTTGATTAGTGTAAAATTTAGTTAAAAAATAATGGGGCTATTAATCCTTATTTTGACTTGTGTTTAAGTGGGACGAGATCTTCTTTATCACTCTTTTCATTTTTTTAAACTAATACTCATATAAACAAATATAAAAAATTAATTTTTTAATTTATTTAAACTAAAATTTTATATTATATTAAATATCAAATTTTTAATGCTTTATTTACTCTAATATTTAAGATTAAAAATCAAAATCTTGTTCAATAAATTTTTAACAAAATATTAAATTCAACCATTGATAATATAATTTAAAATGATTATAGTATTTAAATAATTATTTAATTTTACTAAATGAAATTTTAATATTATCATATCCGACAGTATATAAAAAAGGATAATATTATATATAATTTATTATAATTCATTTTAATTTAATCCTATCTAATTACGCCAAAGTAGTTCTTTCGGTAATGAAGCTCATTAAACAATTTCCTACCAAAATGGCTGGTGGACGTGGTCCCCACTCATCCCCATTGACGGTTAACATGACACGTGTGTCCAACTTCTCAAACCACCAGCTTTGAAGCTGACTTTTAGCCGTTCACCTTAACCAACCAATTAATTGGCTTCACTTTGTTTATTAGTTTCAACTTGCAACGTGCTCTTAGATTTGTTCCTATAATTAAACTAATTCATCTCTTAGTTCGTGGATTTTTGTCAAAACCCAACCGGTCCTTTTCTTCTCGTCAAAGTCATTTCAGTATTCACTTTAAAAGTCTAATTATAATTCAATTATAAGTAACTACAACATGTAATTAATTTTCTATTAATAATTGGACTTTATCATCTACATCTTATAACGATTTGTATTTTATTAAACAATCGAATATAGGGCTTAAGTGATAAAACCCATTTCAAAAAATATTTTTGGATAATAACTTTCCAATCCCTAAAGTTTTACAAAAGCACAATTAAGTACACAATATTAGTTTGCATGTATCTCCCTATATATATATATATATATATATATATATATATATATATATATATATATATATATATATATATATATATATATATATATCTCATATATTAGTCTTATATTAATATATGAGACTAATGCTTAAATTACAATTCACATTTTATAGATTACAACTCATATTTATAAATGAGACAATTACTAGGACTAAAGGTTACAAATCTTATATAGTACAACTTAAATTTTAAACCTCTCTAATATTTGAAGGACGTCTACTCCACTCACATTGCGAAAGGGAGTAGACTATCTTTACTTAAATTGAGGAAGAAAATTTAAACCTTCATAATGTGTTGTGGGGTTCGAACTCAAGGGAGTTCTCACCACTGGGCTAAAGCCAAGTGGCTTATATATCTCCCTATATTTAGATTCCACTAAAAATATGTTAAAATAGAGGTGGCATCTTGAGTTAATAGATTGTGTTTTATTCATGTCTTATCAATTTTGAGTTAACATAAAAGATTCGATCCATTTATTATATCATATCTTATTCATGTCATATTTATTTCATTTATTTAATATAAATCTTTATACTGTTCCAAAATTTCCCTATTTAACACATTTTTTTTATATATTTTCTAAAATATTTGTAGTACTCTACACAAATAAATTTTAAATATATGACAAACATAAAAATGAATCAACATGATATAAGAAATAAAAAATTAATTGTATAATATACTAATTTGCATGTCAAGAACTATAAATCTAAAAATAAATAAGTAAAACAAGCTTGACATGATTAATCGTATCATTTTAAACTTACTAAATAGTGTCTTATGCATCTCAAACGTTGACACTTCCAAGAAAATCAATTATTTAAATATTATCCTTAAAATTTTTGAAAAAACAAATCTCAAATAAACTGAATTTGAATAGAATATGACGGTAGCAACCCTCATGAAAAAAATTACAAAATATATCTTCACATGTAATGCTACAAAACTAGGGGGACCAGGTGATGTCACCATGAAAGATCTATTAAAATTTTGACTGAGAATCTATATGCAGGCGAAACCCAATACGCCAAGCAAGAGAAGCCACAGCTTTAGCTTACAGCTTCCCCTGCCTCTGCCCTTATCATCTTGGATGTGACAGACGTTTATTGGACGATCAAAATAATATGAAGAAGACTTTTTTGATACAGATACAAATACAGTAGTGAGAGAGTCAAACGAGTTTTTAAAGTTATTAAGGATCAGTGACAGAGGAGACAGCATGGTGGGTATTTTCTCAAGATTCTCTGTGGGGAGGGCTGGGCATCGACGAACTCAAAGTGCCCTTGTAAGCACACAAATTCTGTCTCTCTCTCTTTTTATAATTTTTTTTTTCAATAAGATTGAGAGTTAAGTCTACTTTTGATTTTTGTAATATGTAGGATGAAAGAGAAGTGTTGCCACCAAATCCTGAAGTTACAGGTGCAGTTCCTGGGACTGCAACAACAGCTGCAGCTGCAGGTGCTCATGGGATTCAAGCAGCGATGGAGTTTAAGCCAGTTGAACACCCTATTGAACCTCTTGATAATGATCTCCCAATTCAATGCCCTCTTCCAGAACCCTCTATTCTCAATGTGAGTTTGAAGAATCTTGTTTGTTCTTTCAAGATTCTATAGCTGTGCGTTCATATGTGATTTATGTCCTCAATGGATCTGCATTTGTCTTGTGTGTATTTAAATGTCTAACATTGTGTTGTCAATTGTGATAATAACCATTTATACACTATGTAAACCAATCTTTCTTTATTCTTTTCTTGGTCTGTTTATGAATGAAGCTAACTTGTACGGCGTACCTGGACCCATGATGTTTCATCTCTATGCCGTGTTTTGTGCATTCAGCTATCATCATTGGATTATTTATGCTCAAACCTGATTTTCCTGTTTATCCTTTCTAATAATTTTTAGCATGATAGAATTTTCAATGTCACTTGAATTGAATCCTTATGATTTGAGAGTAAAGCATAATAGATAGAGCTTTTGCCTGTTGGGTTTGCAAAATAGTAATCTTTTTGTAATTTCCAAAGCTGTTTTTGAGAAGAAATTTGATCTTTCAAAATGGCCATTAGATCATTTACCAAGATGCCAGATTATAGAGGTTTCAGACTCGTGTAGATTTGTTTCTGATAGTTGATATCATTAGCATGAATTCAGCAAAGTGCTCTGCATGGCTCAGGGTATTTTGTGGCATATTCTATCCTTTAACATGAACCGGGATGGGGCCAGTTGCGTTCAGATTAGTTTTACTAACTTTTTATTTAACACATTTTTAGAGGATAAAGAAAAATGAAAAATTTTGAATAGTGTTGATTGCTCTGGAATGGAAAGAAAGGAAAAGACACGGATAGGAATGTTGTCAGCATATAGGGATATAATTTGTACAGCCATCAGGCTTTCACATATCACTATGGCTTATAGCTTATGCTGTTTAATATGAAATAGCTCTCCCTCTCGTGAGCATGTTGGATTTAGTTGCAACTTCTTAGGATAGGCTTTGTGATTCATGATGTCAATCCCTGCAGATCCCTGGTTGTCTGTGTGGAACTCAAGCACACCAGACAAGGTATTGCCGATATGAGAGAATAGATTAATTTCTACATGGAGAAGTCAGAGATGCTATTGTGGTTGACTATGACAATCTAAGATCGTCATTTCCATGATACATAGTTTACTTCTTAAAATGATAGGCTCATGAAGCCAAAGATGCTTATCAACTTCAATTCCTATGTCTATCTATTAAGGAGCCGAATTTTAAGAATGTCTCTTCAGCTTTATAACCTAAACGGGTAAGAATCATATGATTCTAGTATCCTTCTCTCCAAGTATGTGATACAAAATTTGTTGATAAGTGATTTTATCTGGTTACCATGGCATAATAGGGATTTTCTACATATTAACTTTCTTGTAGGAAGAGAGTCTGAATTATTCGGATCATCAGATATCAAATTGCATGTTCACTGCCACTTATGGTTCAATGATGATGTGAAGTGATTTTAGTTGATGAAAAATCCCAAATGGCTGTTGTGTATGTATCTACATAAGTTTCTTCGCCATACCTCTGTCCCTCCCTTAGCAGTCTATGAGATGTAAATAACTGGGTCAGAGTATGTATGATTGATGATGCTGTATTTGATGAAGCTTTGTCATGTTAGAGCTCACCACTTTTTTGTTGACATAAAAATGAAATCACAACATGATGAGTGTGTGTCTGTGTGTATTTGGATTGGTTAAAAGTTCAAATAGACCACACTGGTATTACTGTTTGATAAGTTCTCTTTTTGGCTGCAAAAGCAGAATGCAAGTTGGGAATATGATATGAACAAAATTATCAATGTTACAATAGTGGAAAGGGGTATGTAAATCATACTGTTTGAATATTAAATTACTTTGAATGGACCAGAGAATATGGCTTATGTTGAAACTCAACAGTCGGATGAGATACGTTTGATTACCAGTCGTACATGATGCTTGCTTACAAGTGGAGTGGGTTTTCTACGCATTTTGTTGTGGATGGGTCTGTGTTCATAGAGGACTCACTTCTTTCTGTTCTCACATCTATAGTTCTTTGGGGTGATAACTGTTAAATTTATGATTCTGATAATGAGATTTATTTTAATAGGATGGAAGAATATGGAAGGAGCGAGTATCAGCAGGCATGAGAAGGAGAGCCGACTTACCAGTTATGAAAGAAGGAGGAGCCCTTGAATCTGAAGCTGTGGGTACAAAACCACCCCCAAATAGACCTAATCGCTTGATTCTACCATCTCTTAGCGCTCCTGAACACAATTTACTAAAGCTACTCGAAGAATGTAATGCTTCTGGGATCTGAAACTTGTTACTGATTCAGCATGGAATTCATCATTACATACTCTTCATGTTCTTTTTCTCTTATTTCCCATTGTGTATACTCACTCATTTGGATTTATAAAGTTTTTGATCAATCATAGTAAAAGCGTATGTATATGTAATGTATAATAAATCACATCACAGCTTTCTTCAAATTTGATCAGTGTGGTTGTGCCTGCACTTGCTGTTATTATTTCTAAGCGCTTTCTGGTCAAGATCATTGTGGTAACTGATTGTGTGAGTTAAGAATTTACATAACTGGACATTCTTATCATATTTTCTAATGAAACTGGATAGGATTAAGCGATGTGGTAGCAGATGCTGTGTAACCTAACAAATTTGAATATGAAAGTTCAGAACCTGCAATTTTGGTGATGAATATGACCTGAATGGTGGAGTATAAGGTCAAGTTTGTTGTAGTTTCAACAAATAGTATGAGAGACAAACAGATATAATCAAAATACCAAGAGACTTCAGAAAGTTGTAGGTATTTCTATGAATATAATGACAGGCATACAGAAACATCACAATTACTTATTAACATATGAAAATGAAAGGGTTATTTATCTATCTACACTGGCAACTTGGGAACTTCAAATAGGTGCTCTTCTGCTTCTGTGGGATCAACAAGGTGTTTCCAAGGCCCCCGAAAGCTGCCATGATTCATCCATGGTTTCTGCTGCCAGACATGGTTTTCTCCAGCGACTGCACGAACTCCAACTGCTGCAGCAGCTGCTTCAGAATAATGAACTGTTACGGAGGAGATGAGAATGAGGGAGATAAAAGCAAGGAATGTATAAAACAAAGCCTTCATTATGAGAAGCTTTGGAATTGTGCTTTTCTGTGTAGTGTGGACAACAATGAGTTGATATATAAACTAAAAAAGTCATGTAGAGTGAACTTTTTAACTTTGCGTTGCTTGGAAGTCACAAGGGAATGATTTTTCCACCACGCACTCCAGTTCCATGTGTAGTAGTGATATTGCGATGTTTTGGTGGCTTTGGTTTTGTTGGTGGGGTTGGCATATGAATGATTCAAATACATGACCAAACAGGCAAAATATATTATAAGGTATAAAATTGACATGCTTTTTAAGTAATGATTGCTTAGGCCTACTAAAATGGGATATGTGATTAATAATGTAAGAGCTGTACACTCACTTACAAAAGTCATAACAAAATAAATTAAGGGATTGATATGGTTGTCCATTAATTATCACAAGGGTCTTATAATAATTATTATCATTATTGTAATTTTGTTAGAATTTATTGATTTTACAATCATGAGTCTACTGGAACCTTTTAAATCATATTTGTGATGGCGCATTCTGATTTTTAAGCCTAAATACTTAGTTAGATTTATGTCCAAATATTCAGAAGAAAATTATCTTTCAAAATACTTATTTGAGCACTCAAATCCTTAATTTTAAGAATAAGGGAAGGAGATGGCCACCACTCAAACAAGAGGTGATTTGCATTTTGAGTGAAACTATTGCACCCCTTTATCATCCTTATGAAATCTCACTTAAAATAAAATTACATTTGAGAACAAATATGAATCTAATTAAACATTCTTAGTTTTTTTTTTCCATGCAAATTGTTTGCATTAATAATCAATCCATTTTTTCCTTTACCAGTCACTTCCTATCTAACCAAAATTAAATTGCACATATTTATAATAATCTATAATTCTTTTCCTATTCTTACTGACTAAACATTTTTTTTACTTAAGATTACTTTCAAATTATTATTTAAAGTATTTTTAATTTAACTCAATGCTTGACATTAAAAAATTAATCAACCAAATTTTTTTTTTAATTTCTTGGTAGGGTAACAATAAGATTGCAAAAGAAAAGGAAAAAAAAAGAATATTTCAACGATAAAAAAATTAAGTTAAAAATAGAAGAGTGATTTATTTTTTAAAGGACATTTTTGAAATTATAGTATGTTTAGCTCTTGGATTCCGAAATGAGAATGATTTCCATTCCTCATTGATAGTGTTTACTTACAAAAAAAAATAAAGGAATGAGAATGGATTTTAGGTGGGGTTAATAAATTTGGGAATGAATAACGGGAATCGCATTCCCATAAGAAGGTGAGAATGAAAATGGGGAATAAATTGATATTTTTACCTTTAAACAAAATTAAAAATTTACTTTTTACCCCATTAGAATATTAAAAAAATAATTACTATAGTTATACTTAAAGTAATCATAATAGCAATAGTAATATTATAGATTAGTTTATTTATATTAAAAATAATAATAATGGTAGTAATATTTATAGTAAAAATACTTGCTCTTTATTTTGTTAGTGTACAAATAACTAGGAGCATTTCAGTAACTTGCAATAATGCATTCCGATTATAAAACAAAGTAAATACATTAATGAGAATACAACTCATTTCAATTTTGATTCCTTTAACTTAAATAAACAATTTATTTTATATCTCATTCCCCATTCTAATTTCAGTCCATTTTTATTCTAAT
Source organism: Luvunga scandens (assembly GCA_030449905.1). Taxonomy (NCBI): domain Eukaryota; kingdom Viridiplantae; phylum Streptophyta; class Magnoliopsida; order Sapindales; family Rutaceae; genus Luvunga; species Luvunga scandens. Next base: position 4,457,974 of record JASUUG010000298.1, on the reverse strand, counting down.
TTATTCTAATTCAAGAGAAGTAAACACACTATTAAAGTAAGAGTAATTGAAACAAGCAATTTATGAGAAGATTTGAAGGGTCCCAATCAGAGGTGGTAATTTGTGATATCGCATCCCCGTATGCGTCTTGTCAATTTTAAGCTAGTACATATACGACCCCATTTATTAATCGTTTTGAGACATGAAAGCACATATACAATCTATTTATTAATCATGTCAAATTATTTTTACCCATTTAACGCATTCAATGCAATTAAAAATTAAAAATATAACAAATATGTCAATCTTATTATTAAACAAGTTAAAATGGTATGATATGAATATGACACCAATATTTAATTAGTGTTAAGTATATATATTAGTTGTTATTTCAATAATATCACCAGTTAAATGATAATTGGATCATACATGAACATATGTATTGAAGTGGTTCAATACGGAAACAACATGATAAATAATCATATGTCGTGTTTGTGTCTGTTTATTAGTGGTGTTTGTTTATGTCAATATGAATTTGAAAAAGTCATGCTGTATCGTATCGTGTGATTATTTCGAACCAAGATTACCACCTCTAGTGCCAATAGTCTAACTCTTGGGTTATGTTTGGGAGCTAGGATTAAGTATAGGATTGGACTAATTATTGGGACAAAATATTAATAACATGTTTGGCATGCTTAATTAGATTGGATTAATAGACTAAATTCAAATTTTAATCCAAAATTAATAGGATTGCTAATCCTAATTTTCATGTGGGTTTAGTTAGAATTAGATAATGTGAAGAAAAATAATTGTCCATTTATAATATCTTCCATAATTTATTACACTATTTTTATTTATAACTAAAAAAATTATTTATTTATTATTTTTATTTAAGTATTTATTCTTATTCATGATTTACTTAAAAATTATTAATTAATTTATTATTTTAATAATTTAATGTATTTTATTTAATGAACTAATATATCTCATTTGAAATAACCTATCATTTAAATAATTTATATTTTTTTATTATAATTATGACTACCCAATAACTAATTGAATATATAATATAAATGGTTGATATTTAAATTCAAATATTAATGTAAATACTATTTAATTTCATGTAAATTTAATTTAACATAATCCAATTTGATACTGTACCAATATATAAGTCAACACTATATATAATCCAACATAATTTAATTTAGTCTAATTCTAATAATTAGTCTAATTCAATTCTGTGCGTCAAATATAGCATTGCATCTTTACGTGTATGGGGCCATGGGAACTGAAAAAGCACAGGAAATGAACAGAATCGGGTTTGGGCCCATGACCAACTTTTAAGTCGGAGCTGGGAAAAAAGGCCAGAAGCATACCATTTTAGGATGAGTTCGGCTTTTGAATTTTAATTTTATTCAAAATTATATAAAATTCTTTTCTTTTGGTTCAAGAAAAAAGACATAAAAAAGGCCAACAGAGAAACTGAGAGAGAAGGGTTTTTGAGATTGCTCTGATATTATAATAAATAAAGAGAGAAAAAAAAATCTTATTTTTCTCTAAATCTTACACTGTCGCTTCGCCATGGCAGCTCTTCAGTACTTGGAATCTTTGCGAAATGACCATCCGGAGCTGGGCGAGTGGTACAATGCTTTGGCAGATCTGTACCAGAAGAAGCTGTGGCACCAGCTCACCCTTAAGCTCGAACAGTTCGTCGCTCACGCCGTCTTTCAGGTCACAACTTCTATTTTCTTCAATTTCGGTTTCCTAGATCTCGAGGCGGTTGTTGAGTTTTATGTCCAATTTTCGGTTAGGGTTTTTAATTGGGCATTTGGGGTTTTTCAAATTCTTAAATTATAACTACAATTTATGTGAGTTCTAGGCCTTCCTCAAGTTGAATTTAGGGGATGTGTAATATGGTTTGATATTCTAAGGAACCTATTAGATTGTATGTGTTACAAAGAGCTGCTTGGTGGTTTGGAACTCTAGTATTTGAGAGCATACGGAACAAATTCAAATTGCTCAAGTTTTTGTGGCCAATGAATTTTAGGTCTATAGATGATAAATATAGGTTGACTGATCGTTACATGTGTATTCAAGTTTTAAGGCTATTAGGTTCTTCAGAACATGAAGATTTAATTCAACTTTATGCAGTTCGAGGATACCTGGCTTGAGTGTGAAATTGTCTTGGGTCAGGTTTTGGTCCAAAGGATGTTTTGTTTATATAAATGCAACAATAAGTTTTGAAATTTTTTCTTGATGTTAAGTTTTGTATAGAGTAAGATATTAAATGAGTGAGGTTGTTCTCCTTGGATTAAGCTATTTATAGTCTGCCATTTGTAAAGGAGGAGTTATTTCGTTTAAATAACTAAATTTAATAATTCAGCTTTTTCCAGTTTCATTAAGGAATGATAACTTTTTGTACAGAATTTTATTTTTTTTAGTTGATTATAATAGCAATGATATTTAGTGTAAGATATATGGAAACTAATCTATGCAAACATGACAATGACATAATTGGAGCCCTTTTATCTGAGTGATGTGGGCTTCAAAATTCAAATCAAGTGAGGCTGATTTCCTTTTTTCTAGCTCAGGAATCATTTATTCTTTTGGTTCTGATAATGGGACCATGTACTGGAGATCACAAGATTGGCTTATTTGGACTCTAGTAGCGAATGCAGGGGAACTACCATAGGTGGTGCTTTTTGGAGCATCTGATCTATTACAGATCTCCAAATTTTCATATGCATTTTAGTATTCTTGGACTGCACTTTATGATTTATATACCCTGGCCACATCATCCAAAAATATGGGACTGCTATATCTCTCAGGTCTTTTGTTGAAATCAATTTATATATGGACCATTTATTAGTTTTCTGTTTCATGTCTATCGAGTGTCATGATCTGATGCTGAACACTTGTGTGTTTATTTGTGTGATTCGTCTTTTACTTGGATTGTGATGTGATCTATTGGTTTGCTTTGCTCTGTTCCCTTCATTTTACTTCATTTTTATTTCTTTTGGCAATTTTTGATAGGTAATTAACTTTTTTGGCGATATGTTTTTGTTTTAAGTTTCAGGCTGGTGATGCTCTAATTCAGTTGTACCACAACTTCATAACCGATTTTGAGACAAAGATCAATCTTCTCAAGCTTGCACATTTTGCTGTTATAGTTTCTCGGCAGTATCCTGAGAAACAAGCTGCAATTAGTTATCTTGAGGGTGTGATTGAAAAACTCCGAGCAACTAATGAGCAGCGTAAAGAGGAGCCAATCCTTTACATTAAGATGCAAATAGCCATGTTCAAACTTGAGCAAGGAGATAGAAAGGAGTGCAAAAAACTTCTCGAAGATGGAAAGAGTACACTTGACAGCATGACTGACATTGATCCATCTGTATATGCCAACTATTATTGGGTTTCATCTCAGTACCATAAATTTCACCAGGAATTTGCAGAGTTCTACAAATGTGCTCTTCTTTATCTAGCATACACATCAGTGGAGTCTCTCTCAGATTCATTCAAGCTGGTATGTGCTTTTATGTCTGTAGAGTGTTGTTAGAGAAGAGCGAGGCCTTCTCTAATACTTTTATTTCTGTTGAGCGTTGTTACAATTCACTTTGTCTGGTCAAGTTGAATTTGTTGTTGTGATATTGCATGCTGTTGTTTCCTGATTTCTAGTGTTATTAGTTTGTTCAGGATTTTGTCTTTCTTGTTTCTATAATCCTTTCTCTATTTATTCTTTTGATTTCTGAAATGACATTTTTTCTTAGCAATAAATGTTTTCTGCTAGTTCCACCAAATTACTGATTCAGCATTCTCTATGCAAACGCAAAATATTATGATTAGGAAGAACTTGGTTCAATTAGTTTGTAACATCAGATGATGATAGCAGCCCTTGCCTCGTTTTAGATTTCTTTAGGAATTCAAACTTGTCACCTTCAATTTTAGAAGTTGATGGAAGTTAGGAGAAGACATATAAGCCTAAGTTTAAAATTGCATAGGAGTTTGAAAATTGTTTTCAGTTTATGCCATTAAGGAGTCATGGTATTCCTTCTGATGTGGTTAAGAGTGTTCGTTGTTAACACAATTTACAGTTTCTTACTAAAATGGAAAAAAGTGTTACTTTTGATGCTGACAGGAAGGAAGATGTTAGAATGACATCATCTAATTGTCTTAAACCCTAGGATGATAATTGGTGAAATAGGAGATGCGTAAAGTGTGGTCTGTAGGTGCTTCAATCCCTATTTTTTTTAAGTCCTTGAAATCTCCCAGCCAAACTAGTAGCAGTTTTATGGGATTTTCTTCTTTAAGAGGCTAGTTTGATGGAAGTGGCACCCAATTCAGATGGGTGATTTAGCACGCTATACTTACCTAGTTGACAGGAAGGAAGATGTTAGAATGACATCACCTAGTTGTCTTAAACCCTAGGATGATAATTGGTGAAATAGGAGATGTGTAAAGTGTGGTCTGTAGGTGCTTCAATCCCTTTTTTTTTTTTTTTGGTCCTTGAAATCTTCAAGCCAAACTAGTAGCAGTTTTATAGGATTTTCTTCTTTAAGGGGCTAGTTTGATGGAAGTGGCACCCAATTCAGATGGGTGATTTAGCATGCCATACTTCAGGTTTCACATCCCTTTTCAATGATCATATTGGTGAATTTTTACGCTGGAGAATTGGGATTTAGAATGCTAATAAATAGAAAGATTTGGTTGGAGCCCATGATATGGCTAAAAAAAAATAATATAGAAGCTGAGGGAGGAGTACTCTGCAATAACCTGTCCACATGATTGGCACTCCATTAGCTTAGAGTTCAAACCCTTGAGAGATAACCAGTAGAAAGAGCAGGAATGACTATTTCCTGCTCAGAGTAGTTGTCAGGCAAGCATGGTTCAGCTTGTTACGCTGGCAAATAACAAGGGTATGTTTAATTTCAAAAGAGGAATTGCTTCAGTTATTAAATTTTCTTGTATTTTGACTATTGTATGGATGGTTATAGACTTATAGCAGATTTACTTTAAAAAACTACTAAACATAATGGAGTTATTTTATTTTATTTTTTTCAATGTAGTCTTTCAGAAAGTACAAAAAGTTTGGACATGAATGAATATTTAGTTGATCATATGGTAGCAATAAATGGAAAATGTAATTGTGTTTCAATTGCATTTTCTGAACAACTTTTTGGCATTGTCTGTTTTGTAATCACTGATAATAATGGTTACATGGTACTTTGCATTGTTCATCATCATGCAATGTTAACATTTTAATGCTATTATAATTTATTTTAGGATTTGGCATTTGATCTCTCCCTTTCTGCACTGCTGGGAGATAACATCTACAACTTTGGGGAACTGCTCGCACACCCTATTGTAAGAATACCTTCTCTAAAGATGTTGGTTTTTCGTGCAATTTTCCTTTTCATTTGTTACTGCTTTACTTAGATGAGAATCATATTTGACTGCAATTATGGTCTCTCAATCAACTTAAGTAGATGGCATTGAATGATCACTTCATGTAATATTGTTTGTGCATCCTCAAACTTCTCAGCAATTTATTTTATTTCTTTGAAATTTTAAAAAGTTGCTGTAATGCCATTGTTGGTTATCATCTTGCACACACAATATGACTGATGTCGATGTTAGTTTTAAGTTTTATACTCATAAATGTGAACCATGATATATATGTACACATTGTATAGGTACAGATTGGTAAATATAGTTCTTATGATGTCCTGTTTGTGGGCTGATTGGTTGTCCTATTTGTGTCATTGTGGGTACTTTCTTTTTTTTTGGGCCTAGTGGCTGGTGCTTTTATGATTGTCTAGATGCAACATTGCCAAAAATTTTTAACGCAGTTGCACAAGTGGAGAATTGTTATCACGGAATTATTTTACATTTCTGATAATCATTTTGTGATGCTTTGGGGTGATTTCCACGATCTTTACTGTTGTGCTTGAGATGACGCTTTCAACTGTTGTTACAGATAAATAGTCTTACAGGAACAAAGGTTGAGTGGCTCTACTATATTCTCCAGGCATTCAACCTTGGTGACTTAGTTCGCTATCAGGAATTATGCCGTGTGCACAATGCTGCTCTGAGAGCTCAACCAGCACTAGTTGAGAATGAGAAGAAGCTATTGGAAAAGATTAACATTCTCTGCCTGATGGAAATCATCTTTAGGTATTGATTATTTTAGCTTTTTTTTTTGTATATTTAATAATTTCAGTATGCTTTATTACTGACCTGAATTGACATGCCTTTCCTTCTAGCCGGCCTTCCGAGGACCGAACTATTCCATTAAGCATCATTGCAGAGCGCACAAAACTTTCTATTGAGGATGTTGAGCATCTTCTCATGAAGTCTCTCTCTGTAAGTCCCTTTATTTTTTACATTTGTACAGTTATTCTAGTCTTTGCAGAAGCACCCTCTTTGATTGGCAACTAAAGTACCTTGAATTCCTTATTTGCCTTGATGTGGGCTATGATTATGGTTGCCATTTAATATTATTTATAGGTTAATGAGAAATGATCAGTTGGTGATGAATTCATCTGACATGACACCAGATTTTAAAATGCTCGGTTTAAGCCCGAATAAAACATATCATATTCAAGTTGTCTTATAATTCCACATTAGCAACTTGATTGCTTCTCTTTTGCAGTCGTAAGATCTGTCAATATCAAGTGCAGTTACGATTATGGTAATGACTTATCTTCTCTGAAGAATTTGAGCAACACTTGAATTAATATTTGTATTTTTGACTCATTTGTGAAGGGATTATAATTTTTCCCAAGTTTGCTATTGGTATGTAGTCATAGAACTTCTTATTTGATGTGCCGCATGTGAATAAACTCCCAAGTTTGCTATTGGTATGTAGTCATAGAACTTCTTATTTAATTATATTGCCTATTCTAGACATATCACGTATATAACTTAAAAGTCTATTCAAAGCTTATCTATTAAATGGTTTAAATACTGGGAAAATTTTGCCATTGTTTTTTTTTAAATAAATAGAAATTCTTTGTGTGAAATTTATTATCTTTGAAGTTTGTGGATTCAATGATTTAAAGAATGGGATAATGTTGCCATAGGTTCACCTCATAGAGGGTATAGTTGATCAAGTTGAGGGCACGGTACATGTATCCTGGGTGCAGCCAAGAGTTTTGGGAATCCCGCAGATCAAATCCTTGCGTGATCGGCTGGACAATTGGTTGGGCAAAGTACATACCGCTTTGTTATCCATTGAAGCTGAAACACCCGATCTTGTTGCATCATGATTTTTTTTTTCTTCGTGATTTCCTTTCTGCTCCTTGTAACAATGTCTTTTGAGAAAACGAAATGAAACATGCCATTGGCGGCAAAGAGGAGATAGAGACGGTAGTTTGAAATTTCTAGGTCACTCAGAGCCAACTTTGTATGCAAATCCTTTAATTGTTGCTTTATCCCTTTTTCCTGAATCATTTTTTTCTGAAAGGAGCGGCTCATGTGCTTTCCTTCAATTTAGTGTCATTGCTATAGTAGTCTCTTTGAGACAACTTGAAAATTGATAATGGCTTTTCACTATTTAAAATTGAAGTGGTTATCCAACTATTTATTTGAGAATTTTCTTACATACAATTAGACTGGAGATGTCAATCAACATCAATTCCCAGGGAGGGCAGCAATTGTGTGTGGTCCAATGGGCTTTTACTATGCGGAATGTAGGCCCATCTTGGTACTTAAGGTACTGTATCTAGTCTCCCTGTATATCGTCAAATGGTTCAAAAAAGTTTAATAAATTTGATAATTTTGTTCTGCTGCATCGTCAAATGGTTCAAAAAAGTTTAATAAATTTGATAATTTTGTTCTGGCCGCAGCAGGAAATTCAATTAATTCATATTTATTCAGATTTGAGGGGAAAAAAAAAAAAAAAACTAGGCAAGACTAACATTATAGTATCTATTTAACCTCACCACTAAATTGACCCTTATAATATTAAGACTATTATTATTATTCTGTGGCACTATTTATTTGAGGTGTAAAATCTTTTGTATTAAAAACAAAAGATTTGAGGTTCCGTTTAAACGGGTGAAGATGAAACTAGAAAAAAATTTGGCGCATTTTCGTTTAATCCCTCCAAAGTCCAGGTAAATACTAGTGTACCTATTCCTTGCGTCAGTCCTCATAGGGATAAATTTAGACTTTGCTACAAACATTGCAGCTACAATGCAACCTTATAGCCAGACAAACTGAAATTTATTATATTAATAAAAATTACAAATTTCACGCACAACACAGAGAGAGAGACTTAGGAGATGCATTAAATTTGGCCAGCTTTAGTATACATGAAATTTCCATCATTGATTCTGGCATAAAAAATGCAAATAAGGCTCAAAAAGCACATCATTCTTGCCTAACAAATGGCGAGGAGCTCATGTCTGTGCTGTAAAATGAATCCTCCACTCCACCGTAGTAGTTCTCTTCTTTCTCATCATCCCACTTAAGGACCTCTCTTATGTACTTGAATGCCTCATCAACTGTCACTCGATCCCTTGCCCTGGCTTGCCACACGAAAAGCTTTCTTCCAGTAAGGGAAGCATATAGCTCTTTGAACTTCATGGCGACATAGTAGTAGGCTTGGTGGGCCAGTGACTGGTTGTTATGGTGCGTCCGGACTGGACTGAAATCATTGAACCATTCGCAAGTACTTAAATGCACTCGATTGACCTTCTCCTCGAAGAGATCATACTTGTTCAGTATCAGCACAAAAGGAGTATCCTTGAAGCAAGGATGCTGGACCATCATCTCGAAGAGCTCCTTACTTTGTATCATCTTGTTTTGAAGTAGGGTTCCACTGCCACTACTCTCTGGACAAATCCACATTTGATCATAATCACTAAGGGCAACACAGAAGACTACCACCCGAACATCTTCGAACATTTCCACCCACTTGCAACCCTCATTCATCCCCTTAGCATTGACCCTTATAAGTTGGTATCTATAAAAAATACCATACAGGAATTGTTTAGAATCCTAAAAGCAAATATCAAATATTTTGAAACCAAAGCGGAGCCAAAATGCTTATGCAAAAATGGATAGAACAGGTGGGGCACGTTTTTCTGCAATTAATATGGGCATGATTCATAATTGTAATAAGATTCATATCTAATAAGACTCTGTTAGGGGCCAGAATCCATGAGCATTAGGTCAATACAGAAGCTACACTAATCAAAGGACTGGTTTTAACTGATTCCCAACTCAAATGAAATGTCAGCTTGGGCCTCTTTTATAGCAGAAGTTTTGCGCATCTATAATCAAAAGATACAAAAACTTACTTTGTCAGAGGCTGAGGTTGAACTTCCAGATTGTCTGTGTAGGTTTCGGACATTGGACTACGATCGTCAAGGGAAAATTCTATGAAAGCCAAGCCATTTCCTTGAGTAACCCCTTCTGCATAAAGAATGTCTCTTTCGGAAGGTTCATATTCATTGCTCGACACTTCAACAGCCTGGAACAAGCAAGATCACAAGACATACCATTCAAGATTAGTGAAAAATTCAAGTTTTATCAAGGCTAACACCTTGTTTGAGTGGCTGTTGAAAGACGCCATATATTAGATGCAAATATAGACTATGGGGATATCATTTGTGCCCAAAATGGCATATCTTGTGTACTCAATGAATACAATTTTACAAATATCAACCTTAACTTCATGATTTTAAGCAATAACATCCAACATGGGAGCACCATGTTAATAATGTAAAGAGCTCCAAAAAGTAAATAAAGCACAAAATTCAGAAGAAGCTTCCTAGGGAAGCAATGAAAGCAGCTAAACATCGTGTATTTAAATGACTCTAATTCCCCCACTTGCTTTCAAAAGATAATAACTTGGTGAACATCAACTTAATTGGACATGAATAACCATTCAGTCACAGAAATTCTTTTCTAGACAAGTATGTTGATAATAGAATTGTAGGAAAGAATGATAACAGACAATATCTTGCTTACTACAATTCAAACCAAAACCTTAAGCTTAACTTAATGAAACCCCGGCGAAAACCCAAAATAAACTTGACAAAACCCCAAGAAACATCCAACTTCATGAAACCCCAAGACATACAACTAATATCCCAACTAGGAACAGCAACAGATGAGTAAATTGATTTCCATGAAGGTTGATGGGCCATTGGCCCAGCGGCATACCATCTAATCACAAGTTAGAGCTAGGGGAAGAGCCTCCATGTCCTAGCATTCTAGGATGCCTGGGAATTATGGGCCAAGGAGAAAGAAGGGAGGTCGGGAGGATAGGAAGAGCTCAACTTGCCCCATTAATAAATATTAAGTTAAACATCAGATCTAGGAAACTCAGCAATAGTGAGCTTATACAGGTAAAATAAGCAGCTATGTTACAAGGATCCAGAAAAATACCCGGCTTAAGAAGTACTCTGCAACATCAGGGAGGAAGTGGAGCTCATCTTTTCGTTTATAAGTTTCCTGTATAGCAGGATCCTTCCACACCTCATCAACTAAAGGAGCATACTCACGTGTTGCTGCAGGAAAAAATGCATCCAGATCTCCCGTGGCTATAATGTCCAGCAGCCAGTCAGAGAAATGCTTCAACCTTGGGTTAATGGAATAGATACACTGAGCAGTTTCGCTGGGATCAGCCTCTCCACCTGAAAAGCATTTCCAGAAACACATTACATATAGAAGCCACTTTAATGTGTCAAGCAGCAGAGATGTATATGGCATTTTGATAAGGTCACACAACTTAGTTTGGTTCATTGGGTTCCCTACATTTCCAACCTGCAAAGCCAACAACTCTGATTTGGTTCTAGTCCATAATTATAGTTAGGAGTTTGAGCCACAAGATACCTGCAACTTAGACTCACAATGGGCTCCTAATTTGTGATGTAATAATGCCACTGTTAAATACTGATAGTGGACTGAGACCAAAAAGTTTAAGCTTTCGAGTCACGTGGTTTTGCAAACATAACATAAAACCTGTGGTGTTATACTTGAATCCCCACATTCTCACTCAATTTCAATCAGTTTCAAAACTTGTCTCAATCAAATCAAATACTGGTCTTGTTCTTATGCAATGCACATTTATTGCAGTCTCACCCAGTAATCATCGGATCCATATTCCAAGTGAGCAGACCTCTAAGACTTTACATGAAAATAATGTTGGGCATTTCCCTAATAGTTTAGTCCCAAGTCAACTGCTTTCACTGACCGTAAGCAAGCTTCATATGCATCCAACAGTTGAATACAAAAAGACCATGCATTGAGTTATTTGATGACAATCATGATAAAACTTGTAAATGTTTTTTATGTGGAAAGGACATATTAAACCACAATGCTCTGAGAATAAAAAAGTCAATCAATTAGAAATAGACAGTTATAATATAGAAGAATAGATTTTAGAAGTAGAAGAAATTCTTAACATAAATCAATTATCTGATAGTGATAGTACATGTATTGTTAGTAGTATCGAATCAGACACTAGTAGCAATTCAGGTTTAGAATCAAATTTGAAAGTAGAATTAGACTTGGAAATTAATGTTCTAGAAACTTATACATCATTTTTTGGTAAAAACTGTACAGATTGCAATAAACAATTTGAATTAGAATATAGAAATACAAATACATGAAAATTCTTTTGTAATAATTGTAAAGATAAACAAGAAGAAGATGAAACAATAGAAATTAATAGAGCAGGTAGTGAATGAATAAGCATGGATGCAGAACTATTATTTAAAAAAGAAACAATTTATACTAAGGCAATGATAGACACAGGTGCAAATAAATGCACATTATACATGATAGTTTAGCACCTAGAGAAAATAGGAATAAGCTTAAAAACCAGTAAATATTAGACAGTTTAATAAAGAACTAATACAAATTACAAAATGTATAAATAACATACCTAAAACAATAAATGGAGAAACACATTTTTTACCACAAACATTCATTTCTAATAAAAAAGGTAGGATATAAATTTATTTTAGGATTAAATTTTATATTAAGAAATAATGATAGTATATTAATAACTCCAAATGGAGTGAATTTCTTTAAAAAATAGCATTTATTCAACCTAAATATGAAACACACATTTTGCCATATCAAAAGAAATCTGTAATGTTGGAAAAAGATGTAGATGTAGAATTTTTTGATTCTCCATTAGAAGAAGACAAATTAGAAAATACAAAAGAATTAGACAACGACAATAAAAGGATAGATTTAGAGTTAGACAGGACAATTGAAGACTAGATTTAGAAAGCGACACGCATAAGATAGAAATCCTAGATGACGAAGAAATAGACAGATACTTAAAAGATGTGATGAATGTAAAAAAAGAAGTAGAATGCTTAGAATGTGAAAAATGACCGAAAGAAATTAGAAAAAAAATAGAAGAATTATAAAAATTAGAAATAAAAGGCAATAATCCAGTTAGGAAAGATAATAAAGAAGTATATAAATTAGAAATTATTAATCTAGACATAATAATATAAACACAAGATTTAGCTTATAGTTTAGAAGATAGAAAAGAATTTAAAATGCATATAAGTAAACTATTGGAATTAAAAGTTATTAGAACTAGTACAAGTAGACATAAGAGTCCAACATTCATTGTAAATAATCATAGTAAGCAAAAAAGAGGTAAAAATAGAAAGGTAATTAATTATAAAAGATTAAATGACAATACTTTAGATAATAGTTATAAAATACTCAATAAAGATGAATTAGTAAACTGTATACAGCATGTTAAATATTTTTCTAAATTTGATTGTAAAAGTGGATTTTGGCAAATACGACTCCACGAAGAATCTGTTCAATGGACAACTTTTAGTTGTTTAGGACATTTTAAGTGGTTAGTAATGCCATTTGGATTAAAAAACACTCCACAAGTTTTTCAAGTTAGAATGGATAGAATTTTAAAACCTTTTTCAAAATTTTGTATAGTTTACATAGATGATATTTCAGTCTTTAGTCAGAATAAATTTATGCATATTACTCATATATATAAAATTCTAGACTGTTCTAAGAATAATAATATAGTAATTTCTAAAAAGAAAATAGAATTATTAAAACAAAAAATAAATTTTTTAAGATTAACAATAGATGGAGGAACAATAGAATTGCAACCACATATGATCAGTAAAATATTAGACTTTCCAGATAAAATAAAAGATACTAAAGAATTACAAAAATTCTTAGGATTATTAAATTATAGTGGAAAATTCATACCAAACCTTAGTACATTAATAAGATCTTTATATAATAAATTAAGTAAAAATGGACAAAAATATATTTTAGTAGTTAAGACATAAAATTAATTCAAAAATTTAAAGGAATAGTTAGAAATCTCAAGCCATTAGCATTACCAACAAACAATTACTATAAAATTATGCAAACAGATGCAAGTAGTTTAGGATGGGCAGAAATATTAATACAAAAGCCCAACAAAGATAGTTCAAAGGATAAAGAAAAAATAGCCATATATACTAGTGAAAAATTTACAGAAACAAAAAGTAGAAAATCGAGTATAGAATTAGAAATTTAAGAATAATAAATTCTTTAAATTCATTTCATTTGTATATACAAAATGATACATTTACAATAAGAACATATTGTAATAATATTATAGAGTTCTATAAAAAAGTGCAAAAGAAAAACTTTGAAAAGAAAAATTCTTTTACTTGCAACCAATGGATATACCTTTTAGAAGTAATAACAGGTCAAAAATACAAAGCTAAATTTGATCGCATAATAGGTAAAGATAACACTTTAGCTGATATTTTTTCAAGATTAAGTAATCAATAATTATTTTGCAGGAATGGAGTGATATATGAATTTCGGTCCAATTAAACTTAAACAGTTCCCTTGAGGAACAAATTTAAGTTTTAAGAGTAAATTTCAACTATTAGATAGTCAATAATGCATTTTAGACAATTTGTGGTATTGTAATAGCCCACAAAATAAATTAAGAATAGCCAATGCACTCATGCATTATTTTAGATAGATTAATGAACACGTAGACTGTAATCACTTTGTATTTTTTGTAGTAGTTACAAATAGACAACCAAACATTTATAGTCAGTGAAGAGAGGTAGTTGATTTAATAATCAATTATCCTGATTCATACTATAGAGGCTTTTATACATTTCATGAAGTTCTAGAATTTGCAAGACAGGAAAAAAGACCTAATTATCATGTTAGTTATTTAATTAATCCATTAGACAGAGCATCAATATAATCAAATAGACAATTAAATAATAATTTAAACAGTGCATCATCTTCATCATCAATACATTTTTGCAATTATTGTGAGGTCATGACATGCACAATTAGAAAGCTTAATAAAACTAGATATCATTTAGACAATATAGTTAAAAGCATGTAGGCAAAAAATAATTGCATTAGAAAAAGCTAATTTAGAATTAATTTGACAGCTCACGATTCAAAATAAAAGTCATACATTAGACACTTAGTATCATAGTAGCTAGAATAAACAAACAATAATAAGAAAAGAACGGGATGAGTATGAAATTATACCAGCTCAGCATGAAATAGTAGCCATCTTTCATAAATTTAGACTTTTACTTATTGAAACAAAATTTTCTTGGCCCTATAAGCAGTTTAACATAGAGGAACAACTTAAACACTTGACTAGCAAAATAATAGGTAGACAGTTCCACTGGAGTCATTTTGAGTTTGAAAAATATATTCTCATCACTGATGATGTAACTCAAATAATCTATTCAAAGCAACCACTCTCAGAAGTGTCCCTCTTCACCAAAACCAAATATACAAAATTGGTTGAGCACTATGCTAAGAAATTCAAAGCAGAAATCTGAGCTAAAGAGAGAACAATAGGAAATAGCTCAACGTGAAGCTGAATGGTGGAATGATTTGGGAAGTGAAGAAGCATACAACATAGAGAACGTTATGGACAATTAGTTAGCAATAGACAGTTAGTATTAGTCAAAAGTAAATTAATCAGAGTCACATATTTGTACAGATGACCTTCCTTTACTCATTATCTGATAAGGAAAAAACTGTGAAGGCATCTTTTTCATTTTGTCTTTTTTTTACGGATAGTGAGTCAGTATAAAAAACATTAGTCAATTATTATTTATAGACAGTGAGTCACTACCAAGTAATAGTAGCTAGTTAGTCTTTTACTTTTCACTTTTTTAGTTAATCGTTGGCTTTTCGCCATATGTAAAGTGTAATTTTAAAGTTTTGTCTTTTGTACACAGAGTCATAAATCGAGTAAATAATTATTTAGCTTTTGGGTTTAGGAGTCAAGCCTAGTTAACGAAAGTATACATTATATTTAAAGCATTAACAAAAGGCAGTTCTTATTATCATGCAAGAGTAAAGGATTTTGGAGGAAGAGTTTTTGAGAAAATTATGGTTTTCGTTTTTGACAAATAATAAGAACTTAGTAAAAGTTTCTGCTAATTTTTTAAAAGCTAAGAACTTAGTAAAAGTTTCTGCTAATTTTTTAAAAGCTTCTCTTTAAAAAACAGTTTTCGTTGGCCCATTTAGCCGTTAATGTGTTAAGAAAGCGTTTTGAGTGTGAGTTGGGCGTTAAAAATGTTTCTAACTTGCATGTTTTCAGAGCGTTAAAAATGTTTCTAACTTGCATGTTTTCAGAAGTAGTTAAATAAATTTTAAAAGGCCAATTTTTGCCAAAGTAACTTCTGCAGTTTTCACAAAAAACATACGAGTTAAAAACGTGTTTTTAATTCCTAAGTTATGCCCAAAGCGCTTTCTCAACACATTAATGACTAAACGGGTCAACAATGACTTTTTTTTTTAAAGAGAAGCTTTTAGAAAATCAGCAAAAATTTTTACTAAGTTCTTATTATTTTTGTCAAAAACAAAAACATTAATTTTCTTAAAAAGTTTTCCTCCAAAATCCTTTGCTCTTGAATAATAACAAGAACCATTCTTTGTTAATGCTTTAAGTATAATTTATAGATTCGTTAAATAAACTAGACTTTTAAACCCGAAAGCTAAGTAAATAAAAATAAAAGAAATAAAATACTTACTTGCTAAAAGCTTGCTAGTTGCTGTCTAAGAATTTGCTAAGTATTATAAATAAGAAGCTTTTTATTGATTTTTTGTTTGAGTAAAAAGTATCGATTTGCTTTCTTCTCAACTTCTAATAACTCTTGCTCTACTTAGTGATCCTAGAGTCTTTTATATACAACTGAGGACTTATGACAATTATTGACTTGATTTATGACTCTGTGTACAAAGATAAAACTTTAAAGTTACACTTTACATGTGGCAAAAAGTCAACAATTAACTAAAAAGGTGAAAAATAAAAGATTGACGGGCTACTATTACTTTATAGTGATTCACTGTCTATAAATAGTAACTGACTACTATTTTTTATGTCGACACACTATCAATTAAAAAAGACAAAACGAAAAAGACGCCTTTACAATTTTTCCTTTACCGAGTAGTGAGTAAAGGAAAATCATTTGTACAAATAAGTGACTTTGACTAATTTACTTTTGACTAATGCTAGTTGTCTGTTGGTGACTAATTGTCCATGACGTTTTCTATGTTGTCTGCTTCTTCACTTCCCAAATCATTCCATCATTCAGCTTCACATTGATCTAATTTCTGTTGTTCTTTTTGAGCTTGGATTTTTGTTTTGAATTCCTTAGTATAGCGCTCAACCAATTTTGTATATTTGGTTTTGGTGAAGAAACACTTATGGGAGTGGATGCTTTGAGTAGATTTTTTGGGTTGCATCTTCAACGATAAAGATAAATTCTTTAAACTCAAAATGGCTCCAGTGGAACTGTTTACCTATTACTTTACTAGTTCAGTATTTAAATTGATCCTTTATACCAAATTGTTTCTAGGGCCAAAAAAACTTTGTTTCAATAAGTGAAGGTCTAAATTTATGAAAAATGACTATTATTTTAGGCTGGGCTGATATAATTCCAAACTCATCCCATTTTAGTGGTTTACCATCTATGATTAATTCAATAAATGGGTTATTTGTATACGCAAAAGTATTTAAGACAACTGTGGCTATTTTTCTACCAAATGGATCTGTTTAATCAGGATCTAAAAACATTACTTGACCTAATAGACCATAATCTAGCAATAAAGTTGGTGTTAAAACTATTTTTTCATCTTTGTATTAAATTTCTAAGGGTTTATATTTGGCTAAATCTATACAAGCTGAGGGTATACTATAAAAAAGGTGACATTGGCAAACAAATATTTCTAAAGGAACTTATATGCACAAGGGATTTGTTTTAGGACAATTTACATTCTTAATTTTATACTGTGTTTCCCATATGATAGACAAACCATTAATATTTATGTTTGACATAGCTAGATCAATTAAAAATTTGATAATATATATTTGCTTATTTGTAGCTAGTTTTAATGCTTCATCTCTAATTTTTTGAATTAGATGTGTTGGAAGTAGATATTCCCCCTTTGGAAAAACATAAAATTTCCATTTTTCAAGTTCATCCCATTCTTTTCTTATTATTGTTTGTTTATTCTATCACGATACCGAGTGTCTAATGTATGACATTTATTTTGAATTGTGAGTTGTTTAATTAATTATACATTAGCACTTTCTAATGCAATTATTCTCTGTCTACATGTTTCAACTACACTATCTAAATGATATCTAGTTTCATTAAGCTTTCTAATTGTGCGTATTATGACCTCACAATGATTGCAAAAATGTATTGATGATGAAGATGATGATGCATTGTCTAAATTATTATTTAAATATCTATTCGATGATATTGATGCATTGCCTAATGGATTAATTAAATGACTAACATGATAATTAGATCCTATTTCATGTTTTGCAAATTTTATAACTTCATGAAATGTATAAAAGCCTCTATAATATGGATCAAAATAATTGATTATTAAATCAACTACCTCTCTCCACTGACTGCAAATGCCTAATTGTCTACCTCTAACTATTACAAAAAATACAAAGTGATTATTACTTAAGTGACTTATTAGCCTAGAAAACCAAACATCTTCGCCTCCGACACCATCAAGACTCTAACAGCCACAGAGCCTAAAACCTATTGTATTACGGTTGGATATGCAGAAAGTAACGGCTTAGTTCAGTTGTCATCTTTAGCCTATTAAGTTCTTCTAGAAGTATTGGTTAGTAACTCTGGTACTCTTAGGTACATATAAATTGCAGATCACTATGTTGTTTATGGAGTGCTTGATCATTATACGTCAACTAAGATACAAGATGTAACAGTATCAGCAATATATATCATTTGGAAGAGAAAACTTATTTTTCTATCTGTTGCCAACAAACTTCCTACTATAAAAAAAAGATATCTAAAATACAACATTTGAACCCAATAATATGATCTCTTAAAAGACAGTCATATCATGTATGCAAAGACAGATATTGAGTAGGTTTGCCAGATAGTAACAAGTTTTGATTCATAAACGTAGACAACTATTTTTACTGAAAACATAATTATTTTAACATTCAAATATAAAACATATAGTATCTGCAAATGTTACCTGCTTCAGAGTTTTGATCGTGGGAACCCAGTGCGTTCATCCTAGCGGTGGCCTCCTCCTCAAAGCGCTCCCGTCCATCAAGCAAAATGCTCAGATATCTGTACATATTGCTCTGTATCATCAACTTAATATCCTGTAGTTCTTCTGAAGTGAACTTGTTCCCATACAAAAATTTGGCCTGTCAAATAGTGCACAACATCATTTCGGAAGAAGTCCTAATAGTGGGGCAATGTTGAGTAAATGCTCATTCAGAAGTCTACCAATTTCAGGATGGTGAAACATCAACGAAGGATGCAGTAGATGAATATGAATATACTAAAAGTGAATAAATATATTTTGGCACCCACAAGAGCAAACAAAAATTCAGTCAATGTATCGCAGGACAGTAAATGTAGCATATGTTAAAATGATTTCAACCTGCACTGAGTTTCTACACTAGACGACTGGGATTTGAGCAATTTTTTATTGCACACAACAATTTCAGCCAGTAAAACCCTCAGTTAGTCATTCTGATTAAGGATGCTTACAAGTAAGCTTCGATTGTAAGAATTATACAATGATCTGATAATTCTCATAGTTGATACCTCCATCATCTATTTTTCTTGGTTTTATTCACCGAGTATTTAAAGTAGAAACTTAAGAGTTTTGTTGGTGACCCTAGTCTGTCATAGCCCAATCAAAATGTGTGGCATTAGCTATCAACCTTTGTGGCTCTAGCAGTATCATGTCAAGGCCATTACCGGCTGAGTCGCATGAAAACATACAATATCTTTCATAATAGAAGGACATGATGCAATCCACTGTTTTTAAGGTTGTAATGCCAGTTAAATCCTGTTTCAATTGACAGGAGGTTCCAACGCTTTCAGTATAGTGGGATATTCTGTATTACTTTCTGGAGATATTTTATTTAGTGGAAAAGTACCATAACATAAATTCTCTCAAATGAATCAGGTTTATGCAACAAATGCTATCAATTAAAGGAAAGTACTGAAGAAAGTGGTGCACCATAATCCGGTTTATGAAGATAGTGGATACTAATTGTAACTAGGAAGAATCAGATTTGATTTTATTCAGCAAATAGAAAATGTCTGTGGTACACATTATGGTTTCTCAATTGTCCAAGATTTGATTTCATTCTACCTTAACCCAATTACAATAAAAGTTGAATACTAAAGTCTAGCATCATTTCTCTTCATTAGAATTGTGTCCAGTATCCTAAATGGTTTCTATTTTAGATAAAGCCTACAAGATACTGGATGGTAAATCTAAAATCGAAAAAAAATGCATTTCACATGCTTTCAGATGAAGAAAATAGCATTAGCCCAATTGTTTGGGGTCCAATCAAAAACCCTGTTTGGCCAGGCCATAGCATCATCACAAACATACAAAATTAGATGAATTAATTATCGATATCTAATTGCTAAATATACTGAAGGAATAATAAAAAACTCACCATGCATATGATATACCTATTTAACATTACAAATTAACAACAATAAAAGAACAAAATTTTGATAAACACTGTGAAGAAAAACTATGGAGGATTCCACAGACCATACAGAGAAATTTTCATAAGTATTTGTCAAGCTACAACCACAAAGTTTGTAGAGGAGTTTTAAATCAAGAAAAAATCTGCATGGTGCAGCTTTTCTTCTCATACTGTTAGTTAATTAATGCACGTCATAAAAGTTCCCTTTAGATTGTTGCAATACTACTAAACTGTTAAAACCTCAGGCCATCAAAAGCATCATTTAAAAAATACCAACCTGCTTGAAGATAGTACTGGTTCCAGCGCCTTGAAGACCAAGTAGAAGAAGCTTCTGAACTTTCTTCTGCTCTAGATAATTTGGTACGGTAGTATAATTGCTAGCCTCATCTCTATGCCCCTGCGGTTGACCATGAAGCACAGGCAAGGAGAGCAAGCTACAGACAAACCGTGTTGTTGCCTGTTTAGCAGCGAGCAAATCCAAAATGCATCACATAGAATAGCCATGATCCAATATAGATTTTGTGATGATTCTAACAAAGAGTTTGACAGTACATACCTTCTCCCAGATGTTTCCCCTGATGTTATTCTGACCTTCTTCCTCGTAACGACCATCATCATAAACCCAAAAGTGAGTGTCACGTGGGCATTGTACATTTGCCAGCTGAAATTGTAAATGAAATAGGTAATAAATCCATCGGCATAATTGGACAAATTGAGAGCAAAATTTGTAGCATTAACAGGGCTAAACACTTATCAAAACAAATATTCCTACTCCAAGTTAAAAGACTGTTTTATGAGCAAGCACATTGGAAATAGTTTGAACGAAATGCCCTAATAATTAAAAATAAGCGACTAACTGTCATACAACTATGGGAAACCAATTTTATTTTAACCTTAGATGTTTGTCCAATACTATGGAAATAGTATCACTGGAATGTGCTGTGAACATGACTGTGTATCAGGAAAGTGAATATGTGCAGGTCAGGAGCTGATTTTCCGTGAGAAAGTCTCCTGCAAAGTTTTCAAACATTCAGGGTGCATTGAAAATGCCCAGTGAGCAAAGATATAGAACTTTGCTCGTGTCATACTGTACAGATACATTATTTTAGAAGGAAAACAAATAGTTAGCACATTACAATAAATTCATGTCACCAAACTGTCTGCTGGGTTGCTAACTGAGACAGCTTTGATTAAATCAAAAAGATGCATCCCTATATGTTAACAAATCCAAGAATATGTACAAAGAAAATAACCAGAAAAACCTATGAAAAATATATTAAAGGCTCAAACATCAGCTACAGCGTAAAACAACATACGGACGCAAGGAATGAAGAACAATCTTGAACAAAGTGGATGTTATTCATACGTATGCTCACAAGAATCAATGATATCGTTTATTAGTTTACATGATAAAAGGCCTCACCTTTAGCACCCTCCTTTCTAGTTTTGTAATTTCTCGGCCATTGATGTAAACTTGTGTGTTCCCATTGCTTGCATCAGGGCTTAATTTTCCTGAGAAATTTAAGTTTGAACTAATAATTCTGTCTGGTTTTTCACCCTCCTGTCAAATCACAAAGCACAGACAATCAAATGATTTCCTGCTTCTCGCATGTGCAACTACAGAATGCCAAAGTAGAAAAGATCTCAGTTGAGGCATCAAAACATACATGAACCCACCTTTCCCCATAGACCAGATTCCTTGTCATACCAATATCTACCAGGCTTCAACTTTCGTGGAGGTAAAGGACATCCAAGTAACTCTGCCATCTCTTCAGGCTTCAGAGGGAAACCATTAACAATGAGCTGCTCTGGCCGGAGCTGATTAGCAGGGCATTCTTTCTCTGCTTTCATTATCTGCTTTACTTCCAATGGGCTCAGTAATCTGGATAAAACCCTAGAATGTTTACCCAATTTTAAGCGTTTTGATTCATCAATAGGCTCACTGATGCACGTCACACACTTACGCCCTTCAGGCATGGATCCCATTGCCCTAAGCACACAATTGCTGCAGTACTTGGCATCACAAACCAGGCATGACTCCTTCGTTTCCCACTTCCCTTTACCACACCTATAACAAACTCTACTTTTCTTCCTCTTCTTTTCTTTTGAGACCCCTGCATACTTGGGATAAGTTGGTGTCTCCACATCCACCTCCTTCCTCTCCGATCTGTCAACAGTACTGTCAACAGTATTAAACGTAACAACAGGCACTCTCCTTCCTTCATTGACTGGTTTTGGAGGATTACTTGGACGATTCTGGATGGAACCTGGAGATGCTGAGGGTGATGCTGAAGAAAAGTCAGGATTCTGCAAGACCGACACTACAGACTCAGAGCTTGCTGATAACCTTGGACTCTGAGTAGGCGAATCAGTGACACCATCAGCTATCCGCGACACTGGCAAAGGAATTGGTTCGATCACTGGGGCACCTGCATTAGCAACTGATCTTTGCGATTCTGAAATGGGCTCTGCAGTTGGAATGGCACGAGAATTTACGTCAAGAGGTTCTACTCTAGGGACATCATGAGAAACTGGGGGACCTTTGTACTCCATGGCTATCGAGTAATCAAGCTCAGACGTTTCTTCTGGAAGAGGAGCTCCCGGTGGAAGCATCTTTCTCACCAACTCCTTCCAGCTCTCTTCCCCCTTTTGCTCCATCATCCACAATAATAACCACTATGTCTTCAAATATAGAATCAAACTCTGAACTAGTTAAATTCCAACCATATGGATGAAGATGGGATCATCCCAACGAAAGTTCAACTATGTGCTCTAAGAACTTCCCATGATGTAGACTTAACAATCAAAAGCAGAAGTGGTCATCAAGCTGCTGCCGCATCCTTTGCATGCCTTCAAAATTTAAAGAATTAATCTAGAAACTCATCAAATTCAATCATTCAAAGTACAAGCATGACAACATTTTTATATTAGCAAAATTACACAAACCCCGTGACCAAATCAGATGAAATCAGAGTCAAATAGAGGAAAAAATCAATCCAAACACAAATTGCACAACCCCCATGTAAGAAAATTCAAACCTCTCTACTTTTCAGCTAGTTCATCGTCAAAAATCATAAAACCCCACTTGTAAATTACATTACTTTCAATCTTTAAACCACTTAATAACCCTCAGCATAACACCAAAACTGCCATTTATGATAGTCCAAACCAACATTGAATAAATCAGAGTCAAACAAATTGTTCAGGAAAAAAATTAAAATAATAATAATAATAATAATAATAATAATAATAATAATAATAATAATAATAATAAATCCAAGACTAATTCAAACATAGAAACATACACAAAACCCCACCCACTTTACCACTTACATTAGTAAAAGGGCATCAAAAGAAAATGTATTTTTCAAAACCCCTTTTTTGAATAAATCTTTGGACTTTCTAGAGAAACTAAAGCTAAAAGAGATTGAGTGAGAGAAAGAATTTACCTGAGTAAGGGACAAAATTAAACTGAATCCGATGACAAATCAATCAACTTCACATATCTATAATCTATTAATAATAAAAACAAAAAAAAATAAAAATAAAAATTTCACTGCGAAATAAATAAAATCCGGTGAGCCAAAAAGTTTGACGATATGGTGAAAACAACAGCTACCAGTGCCCTGAAATGAAGGAAGTTGTGTGGGGCCCGCGGGTCTTTTCACTTTACAAATTGTTCTGTGTCTTCGTGGTGAGTGATGACTGATGATAAATCAAATAATAATAGCTCTAATATTATAGACACATGTGAGCTCGTGTGGACGTGTGTTACACGCGCTACCTCTGGGGCGTACGGGCATCTTATGTGTGTTTAAAAAGTTCGTACGTCCATAATTTTTTTAATGCGAAATTGTTGTTCTCACGCGCGTTGGAGTCGCGTGTATCGTACTCTTTTGTGGACATATGAACCGATGACCTACTCCTTATGAGTTTAATGCTCTGGCTTGGTGGCTTGAAAATGGACGGGCTGTAATAAATGTGATGTAACTGAATCGATGCCTTTAAACTGGGTGCATAAACAAACTTCATCTTTGAAACTTTTGTTGGGTTTCTAGGCCCAGCCAGGGGTTTTAATGGAAGCTCCGGTCCATGCCCAGCCTCGTAAGGGCCTGCAAGCTAGAAACCCATGCCTGAACTCTTACACGCGGAGTCGGACCAGACCCAAGCTTTTTTGCCATTTTCGTTCATTATTGTCCTCCAGTGGTGGACAATGGCTGGGTTCAATTCGATGCCAAATCGATCTGAAGTCTGAACTATCAGCTTTTTAGAAATCATGATTCGAATCAGCTGACCGAATTGATTGAGTTTGGTTTTTTTAGTTTTAAACTGTAATTTTCTTTACATTTTCTAATTTTCTTTTGATTTTCATTTTTTTATATACTAATTGATAGTTTTTCAATTTTAAAAACCTAATCGAACCAATTTTCTCGAAATAATGGTTTTTTGGCTCACCCCTTTTATCCTCTTTATAGTTAAGATTACCTTTTATGTCTTTATTATTTAATATGTTATTAATACGATCGGACTGAGTGTCCAACCGCATGAAGAGAAATAATTAGTTTCTTAACTATTCATAAAACGATGGCAAATTTCTCTCCTTTTACTCTTTCTTGCAAACTAAAATATGAGCATCAGCATATCCATCGGATAAAATATAATTTCCCAAATCGACCCACATTTATTTAGATATTACCTTATAATATCTATATTCACATCCATATAATTTTAGATAGATATTATCCAATTCAATATTAATAAATATTCTAGATATCCAATTGCCATCCCTAGCAAAAAGTATGAAAATCTTTATTTTATTTCATATATATACAACTTCAATTTTCTCTAATATTAATTTATATATCTGCTTAGAAAGAGGGAATCAGAAGAGTATATGTTTAAAAAGTTCTTCTTTCGAGCAAATATTTGAAATGAAGTTTTAATGTTTCGTTCTGGGTTTTATGTGCATATTTTGCATCACTGAAGGTCGTAATTTGGACGTAACTTTTGATAATTTTTTGTTCCGCAGTTGTGCTACATTAATTCTTAAACCATATGAAATAATGGCCCAAATTAACAATAGTTTGAGCTTGTCTTGTCTGGTCAGGTTATCAACAAAAAAAAAAAGCACTAAATAATATTTTTCTGTACTTCCTACTCAATGTTGTGCTCTATGATTACAGAATTTCCTGCTCCATGCTATGAATTAAAGAATTGATCAGGTCACTCCTCTGTGTGCGCAGCATCTGGAAATAAAAGCTATTTTTCTGTGAATTGTGAAAACATGTGATAACGTTCCGCCAGTTGAAAGTTTATTTCCATTTTCGTTGTTCTACTTGTGCTTTACTTCACAGTATCACTACAGCTTTGAAAGTGTTAAAGCAACCAACCCTTTTGCAGTCTCCTTCATTTGAATATCTTAAGTTGAAAGACGATTAATATATCTATTATAAACACGTATAAGATTATCTTGTTTATAATTTACTATTGTTGTGGTTACTGTTATTATTATTACTATTTCAAAATTTCAAGGTATTGGAGATGTGAAATTTTAGATCTATATTCAAGTTACACTCTGATGCTTAATAGTTAATACATGACATCCAACGTCTCGGTTTGTGTATTTTTTTTTGGCGAATTTCAAAGAATATATAGGTTTTAAAAAGTTCCTCTAATCATGTGCTGAAGGTCTTATTCAGAGCAAGTGCATTTTCCAACCTAAGCCTTTCTATTTGGTCAAGATCGTCTAATTTTTTTCAGTATTATTTTTCAAAAGGTAAAGGAGTGGGTAAAGTCCATAGCAATTAGATTTTTTTAACCTTCTACTTTTATAGAATTCGAACACAAGCTATCAGCTGCTTAAAAACCACTAGTTTAAGTTTTTAGAAGCAAATAATAAATTTTTTGGGAAACCACCCCATGTAATTAGCAGGGACACACCTTAATCACCATCCAAAGTGACTTTAGCTTCTCATTTGTTTTATCAACCGAATTAAATCTATAAAAGATAATTCGGTTGTAAAATAAATTAAGTTCGTAGTTGATAAATAAAGTTAAATGCTCTATATATGTTTAGATGGTAGCAAATTTATTAAATGATTTGTCATAATTATGTATGAATTTATTAGTGTAGTTTGACTATATTGAACTAAATCATATATGAGATTTAATTAACCTTAAAATAACCATAGGCATTGATTTTATTTTAATCTTAATCTTGAGTTAATTATATTTTCATGGTTATGATTGTTATTTTATTTGAATTACTAATGGACGCAACGTACATTTGTAATCACGATTATTCGATATTTTAGTGAGAGCAATTATCTAGTATTTTAGCAGGAGCAATTATAAGCAGTGGGATTATAAATTAATAATATAAAATTTGTGCAACATATCTCTTGATGGTTTTTGGTATTTGATCATAGATTTCTTTGCTCAAAGTTTGTATGTAGAATATTATCATTAGAGAAAACTAATAAGTGTGAAGAAATAAGATGTAATTAAATTGATTGAACAGTTGAATTATCAATTTAATTAATGATGTGATACAAAAAATTGTTCATTAAAAAAATCATTGTGGCAAAGGTTGAATTGTTATTTAAGAATACTATCCTAAATAGCATATAATTATGGACATTAGTTTCAATCTTTTAGTAGAGTATATTTAGAATTAAATAATTAAACTAGTTTAATTATAAGCTTAATTATGGTAGTCGCTAATTTATATATATCAAATGAACCTCGGGTTAACTTGCTTAATTGATTGCACCATTGTTAGACTAATAAGCAAGATATCTAGCTATTTGGATTAATAGTTTAAAATATTATTTGGTAGAAGTCTCCATTTAATATCCTTGTGTATTAGGGGCTTTGTGTTATTTTACAAGGTTGTTGCGCATGTAACAAATACAAGTGATATGCCACATTTCAGCTTTACCTTATATTTTAATTTAAATAAAATATTTTATTTTTAATGGAATTCAAAAAAAGAGATAAAATAGAGGACTCTAGAGTTTCCACAACAA
This sequence comes from Luvunga scandens, assembly GCA_030449905.1. Classification (NCBI taxonomy): domain Eukaryota; kingdom Viridiplantae; phylum Streptophyta; class Magnoliopsida; order Sapindales; family Rutaceae; genus Luvunga; species Luvunga scandens. The sequence continues at coordinate 4,430,953 of JASUUG010000298.1, read as the reverse complement.
GATATAAAAGAGGCTTATACTTTCACAGAAGAATAGAAAAGCCATAATAGATAAAAACAGAGAAAATTAATTTTTTTTCTCTTTAATTTTGACAGAAAGTTTTTTGTTGTTAGTTACTTTCAAGAGTGATAAAAGGCATCCACACGTTAATTATAAATTGAACTAAGTCATCTAACAAAATTGGTGGCGACAAATCGTGACTTGAGAGTCTAAATTATTTTTACCAAAAAACAATAGTAAGATTTTTGGATTATAGTAATTCTGTATGTAGTATGATAATTGCGATCCAAATATTTTCACTGCAAATGATTTTTAACCAATAATCTCTTCCACCCCTTCATAATTATGACGGCTTTTTCTAGTCAACTGTTGTAAGTTTTATTATAATGTCATAAGGTCTAAATGTCTAACCAAAACTTGCTTTAAATTTTAGAATATGTATTGAGAAGATCAACATATGAACTGAACAACAAGCCTTAATAATTTAGATTTTTGGATTATAGTAATTTTGTATGTAGTATGAGAATTGCGATGCAAGCATTTTCACTGCAAATGATTTTTAACCAATAATCTCATCAACCCCTTCATAATTATGACGGTTTTTTCTAGTCAATTGTTGTTAGTTTTATTATGATGTCATAAGGGCTAAATTTCTAACCACAACTTGCATTAAATTTTGGGAAATTTACAATATTAGCCAAATAATTTTTGCAAAATACATAAATAACCACACAACTTTTTTTCTTTCAATATTAGTCAAATCACACAATTTTGGACCATTCTAACCCTCTCATTCTCACCCAAATTTTTTCAAACGGAAGCATTTCTCTCAACAACTTTCTCACCGATCGATGGCACCGGAGAAGAACGACGGCGTCAAGCATCAGCGGCAATCACTAGAGCCCACGTCGAACAACATCAATCACACCAAAATCAAATCCAATACAAGTGAAGATATCTAAAAATCAAAGATTCAACTTCAAAAACCCTAGGTAAGAAATTAGAAATAAATTATTTATGTTGTTGTTGTGTTGCGTTTCCTTGTTTTGTGGTTGTGTGTTGTTGTTTTTTGATGTTGTTTTGGTGGTGGTGGTTGTTGTTGTTTTGGTGGAGGGTTGAAGGAGAGGAGAAGGAATTTGGCTCGCGCGGAAGCCTTAGGTGCGCGGGTGACAGCCTCGCGCAAGCCTCGAGCATGAGGCGCGCGCAAGGCTTGCGCGCGAAGCTGGGCGACAGACCGAGCTGTGGCCCGCGCGCGCAAGCCTTGCGCGAGTCTGGGCAAGTATAGGCTTGGGTGCTGTGATTTTGTGCGACGGGCCGTCCGTCGCACAAAAACACAACAGCTATGCATAAATATTTTGTGTGAAGGCTAAAAATATTTATGCATAGCTGCTTTGTTTTTGTGCAATGGAGACCCGTCGCCTAAAATTTTGTTCGACGGATCGTCTGTCGCACAATATTTTAAAGAGCGCATCTCTCTCATCGCACGTTATTTTGTGTGACGGCTAAAAAAAGGTAGAAACATAAGTGCTGTAATTTTGTGCGACGGACTATCTGTCGCCCAAAATTTTGAGCGACGGATAGCCCGTTGCACAAAATTACAGCATCTATGGTTTACCTTTTTTGGCCGTCGCACACAATAACGTGCAATGGAAGAGAGGCACTCTTTGAAATGCATAGCGACAGATGGTCATCGCACAAAATTTTATAGAGCGCGTTGCTCCCATCGCACGTAAATTTGTGCAACAGGCTGTTTGTTGACCAAAATTTTGGGCAGCGGATGCCCGTCGTACAAAATTACAGCAGCTATGTTTCTACATTTTTTGGCCGTCACACACAATAACGTGCAATGGGAGAGAGGCGTTCTCTGAAATGCATAGCGACGGATGGTCGTCGCACAAAATTTCGGAGAGCGTGTTGTTCCCGTCGCACGTAAATTTATGCGACGGCCAAAAAAAGTAGAAACCTAAGTACTGTAATTTTGTGCGACGGGTTGTCCGTCGCCCAAAATTTTGGGCGACAAATGCCCTTCGCACAAAATTGCAGCAGGTATGTTTCTACCTTTTTTGGCCGTCGCACACAATAACGTGCAATGGGAGAGAGGCGTTCTCTGAAATGCATAGCGACGAATGGTCGTCGCACAAAATTTCGGAGAGCACGTTGCTCCCGTCGCATGTAAATTTGTGCGACGGCAAAAAAAAATAGAATCATAGGTGCTGTAATTTTGTGCGACGGCCTGTCCATCGCCCAAAAATTTGGGCGACGGATGACCATCGCACAAAAACACAGTATCTATGTTTCTAATTCGTTTGGCCGCTGAACACATTATGTGCCATGGGAGCACCGTACTCTCTGTGTTTTTGTGCCACAGACTGCTAGTTCTACCAAAACACAGAGACTGTGTGATCATGTTTCTGCTGCGCAATTTGTAGTTTCAATTAATTTTGTTATGTTTTTTTATTATAATAAGTTATGAATTTTAATAATTGATCGAAATTTCATTTTGTTATAGATACATGGCGAAACAGAGTTTTGCGAAGCGTAATCCGCCAGGCTCGAGGAAGGATCCAGGCATAATGAAGTTAGGATTTGATAATCATTTTTCGGGACGTATTACAGAGACATCAAAATTTAAAAGAGTCATCGAAGCGATCCGTAGTAAGTTAACGAAAAAACAGTTGTCATTATTCAAGAATGATGTTTTCGGGCAGTTTTTGAATTTAGAGAGTTATGCATTCAGTGGTGTTATAATCCACAATTTATTGCTTAGACAAGTGGCACATAATAAAACTGATGAGAATCAATTGTGGTTTCAAATAGGAGAGCAATTAACACGCTTATCAATTGAGGAGTGGTGTTTAGTTACGGGGCTGTCAGGTGGTAAAAACATCATACCACTGATCCACCAGTGCATCATAAGTTACTCCGTAGTATTTTGATGGTAGATTTAAACACTTGAATCTAAAAGAATTGGATATTGCTTTTGCCAATTTGAACTTTGATGTAATGGACGACGTTGATGCATTGAAAATCGCATTGTATTACTTTGCCGATAAGGTGCTGAATGGTAGAAAGGATAACAATCAGGCTGATTTCCAATTGTTGAATTACGTTGATGATGTTGAGCATTTTCGAAGTCTTCCATGGGGTCGAATATCATGGGAAACGGTATACAACAGCATTGATAATGCATTGAACCAAAAGGCTGAGAAATTTCAGGACCAGTACGAGAAAAATCCTTCTCATAATATTGAGAAATATAATATTTACGGCTTCAGTCATGGAGTGCAGGTGGGTAGGAAAGAAATTTAAGTTCGTTTGTGTACTTATATATTCACGAAGTAATTTTATTTAACTTTGTCACTTTGTTTATTGCAGGCTTGGCTTTATGAAGTTATCGAGAGGGTGCCATCAGAGTGGGCCGTGCAGACAAGGAAGAAAATTCCCCGCATATTAAAATGGAAGGTATTTTCTTCGTCGAAAATAAGTTATGGGGTCGTACATGAATATCTCAGTGACAACACTCGTATTGTAAGTATTACATTAATAAAATAAGCAATAATATTATTAAGGACTATATCATTATTCGAACATAAAATTCTGTCTACTGTACGCAAGGGGAATGTTATACAAACCATCAAGCCAAGTACAAAGGAGATGGGAAAAGGGTATTGGAAGACCGTGGAGGATAGTGTGCCATACGTCTCAAGATGGGTTCTTAACGTAAGTATCTTTCAGCACTAATTTACAAATAACATTGAAACTCAATACGATATCCTCAGTGGTTTTTTTTTTTATCTATTCTGTGCAGTATGAACCTACAATCAATGCGACAGCTATTCCAAGCAGAGTACAAGAGCCTGAGGAGTACACGGGTGAAACACATGTGCAGTAAGACCGACTCCTTGACGGAAATGACGATCATGAGCAGCAAGACCCACTACAAGAGCCTGCTGCCGCTGAAAATGACAATCGATCACATGAAAAGAGTCACCGACATGAGGCAGAGGTAACATCCTCATCAACGATCATTTTCATTTTTTGTATGCAAATTGATATATGCCTTTAACACAGTCTCGTTGCACTTGTGTTTGTTGATAACAGTCAAGGACAAAGTTCTGTGACGAGTATTTCATTACGCGGATGAACAGTATTGATCGTAATCTCTTAGAGCTTAAGTCCGCATTTGAGGCAGAGCTCAAAGAACAAAGGGAGTTTAGAAAACTCGTCATGGGACTTTTTGGTTCAAACAGCGAGAGTACATCCAATTGGTTGCACGACGATTTCCCGATTGGACGCTCGTACACAATGAGCAACTTTATCGCGTTGTATCTTGTGATTCTTTATCTTTTAATTCGACAGGAGTTGAATATGTTTATATTGACCATTTGACAGGCCCCAGATGACGTTGGAGTTCATACTGATGTTAGTCATCCTTCTCACAGTCCTTTGACATTGTACAGCTTTTGCGGTGACCTAAGTGGTGATAGCATTCAAATTTTGATGAAGGCACCACCGGGCATAAGTAAGTTCGGACGTCCTTATCGGTCGTCATATATGGTTAATAGTTCGTACATGATTCCTCCTTTCAAGAGAGGAAGGAACGTGAATCCGCAGTCCAGAATCGAAATAATTGACCATGACATTGATGAAAAAACAAGTGTGGATATAAATCTACTTGGAGGACTAGAGGATCCAACACATTTTCATGAGTTCGATAAGTGGTTTGCCGGTGAAATCACAGTGGATCGCACAATCCAACAGTCACACGAATTTTTTCAAATTCTGTTGGGTCATGCGTCACTTGGATGGCTAGGGGATGAGATAAGTGATGTTGGTGTTTACTTTTTCAACTTTTTTGTACAATCTTCTATTATTAACAATTGTCCTTTTTTTTTTCTATAGCATATCCATGAGTACTTCCGGTTAATTAGTGCAAAGCAAAGACAATACCCAAATGCCTTACCTTAACATGTCACGCACATGGATTCCTTTTTTTAGGTAATGAGTTAAAAAAGCTTACAATAATTGATTACAATGTTATATCTCTTAATGCCTTCAATCCTTAATTTGAACTTTCATTCCACGTAATATATATGTACTAGGTGTTCTTGAAGCAATTATGGAACGACGGTGATTGTGATTTGAATTCATTACAATATAGCTATAACTTTAATAGCTATATTGATGGGCAGTCGGACATCATGTTCAAACGGTTAACCGACGTTGATATGGTAAGAATTATTATATAATATTAAAGTTATCTAATTTTGTTAGTAATTATCTAAGATTTTTTTTTTATGTTCATGTGCTTACTCAGGTATTTGTTTCTGTCAATTTGGCTAGCGACCACTGGATAGTAGCCCGAGTGGACTTTCGAAAAAAGAATGTTTGGATTTATGATTCGTTGGCAGAGTCTCGGGATAATAAAACGTATATGCACAACTTCAAGCCATTTGAAGTTGTTTTTCCTCCCTGGTTAGAAGATGTTGGATTCTACGACATACGACAGGAGTTACGAAGTGCTAACCAATGGAAGGTGAAAGTAATAAAAAATGTGTCACAACAAGAGCCTGGAATTGGGGATTGCAGAGTTTTTTTGTTGGTGTTTACAATGTATTTAATGTTCGGGCTCAAACTTAATTTTAGTAGTAGCCATGGACAATACTTTAGGAAAAAGATTGCTATTGACATATTTAATGGTGATATTACACTTTAGACCATTGTTCTCATTTGAATATTTATGCACGTGGAATTTTTCTTCTGTACAGATAATTCATATAATATAATATAGACTAGATGCCTCACTAGATATAATGTTGCAATAAATAAATAATAAATGCTGAAAACACAAAAGTATTTATCATGATACAATTAGTTTTGATTCGACGCAATGAGATTCTTACATTTCTTGTGATTATGTCCCGTTTCATTGCATCGCCCATATCTTACAGTTCTCCTATTTCCATCCTCACCAACGGAGGGTATTCTGCACTCAGGACGACGACCAGATGGTGGTGCTTCAATTGGCGGGTTAACTCCAATTCCTTCGATTTCCTCTGGAATCTCCCAATCTGTCATGTCGCCAACTGGCTCGGCAGGTTGTGCGTAAGCCATCACTAATGAATTCTTGGTGTAAAAAGCAGAACAAAGACTTATGTAATCCACTTGTACAGTTAGGCAAGCAGCAATTGCATGTGCACAGACAAGCTGATCAAGTTGGAATACTCTATAGGAGCAAGTCTTCTCACGTATGTCAACAATCCCCTCTTTAATACTACCACTCAGAACATGAAATCGAAACTGAGACACAGGATGAACAGTTAGTCTTTCGGCCACAGTTCTTCTGTCGGAGACTATTTCTTCTGCCCATGTTGTTAGACGGGTACTCATCGATTCAGCCATATTTGTTATATCATAAAACTATTGCTGCAGTGTTTTTCTAAAGTGATCGATAAGATGAGTAATCAGAAATTTCTACGGTTCCCTTATGAAAGAGTTCACACTCTCTGCAATGTTGGTGGTAAGAATACTGTACCTCCGACCGTCAAACTCAGACCTTGCCCAATTACATGTGCTGACATTATTCTCTAAATAGTCTGCCGCACCCGCATTGAGTTGCCACAACCCCTTAAGTTGGTTTTTAAATTCTTCATGTCCATATGTTTTTGCTGCGTTTATGAAAGCAGGCTCAAATTGATCCCATACACTTTTGGACATCTTGAATTTTGCCTTTATATTACCTTTCACATGATAAAAGCAAACTCCATGGCCAGTAGTGCGAAATACTGTCAAAACAACTCTTTTAATGGCAGTGCATGGATTAGATATAAACACTAAATCTGGTTTATCGCCAATCACTATATGTAATTTCATCACAAACCATTCCCAACCATCATTATTTTCGGAATCCATGATCCCAATAGCCAACGGATACAGTTGATTATTTCCATCTAGGCATGTTGCCACAAACATACTTTCGCGATATTGCCCCTTCAGATGAGTGCCATCTACAGCAATCACTGGCCTGATGCACTGCATGAAACCCTTAATAGAAGATCTAAGAGAAACAAAGTAGTATAGAAAATTGTCATTTCCATCTCGTTCGAGGTGAGTAATGCTACTTTCATTTGCTTTAGTCAAAACGCATGAGTACTTAGGAAGTAAGTTGTATGACTCTGCAGTATTCCTTCGTACTATTTGAAGACCAACTTCCTTTGCCATATACGCCTGCTGATATGATAACTGGATATTGTATTCCTGTTGTGTATCAGCTCTGATGTCATTCGGAGTGTATATCCGTTTTTCCTGAACAGACTTATCTGCGATGATATGACCAACAACTCGGCTCCTCACTTGATGAACACCATCCGCCATCACCTCGTTACAACAAGTGTGTACGTTGTCAACTCTGCTGACTAACCATGGAACTTTTTGCTCACTCGAAGCTCTTGTTGCTCGGAGACGCCATTTACATGATTCCGAAGAACACTGGGCCTCGAAGCATTTCGTTGTGGACCGTGTGATCTTAAAATCAAACTTACCTTTCAAGGCAACTTTGCACAGTTCTAGTATTAACTCATTCTTCTCAACAAACAACATTCCCACACTAATATCATCATGATTATAATTTCTAACCATATCTAGAGCAACCAAGTTCGAAGCCAAAACTGGAGTAAGAGTTACGAGGTGGTCACCTGTTGTCCTTCTTCTTGAACAGGCCATTGAAGGAATGGATGGGCTGTCTCTGTTATTAATGGGAATATCGTTATGATCCTCATCTTCATTATTAGTAGGAATACTAGAAGGACCAATACCCCCATCATGATTTGAACAATTAAAATGATTATATGTGGTATTATTATATAGTTCCCTATAAACATTATTTGCTTCTGTGTTGCCGATGTCATTAATAGGATCATCATTGTTGCAGAAATAATTGTTGTAGAATGAAGAGTAACGTTGCTCTGACGGCATTGTTAGTGGTAACTCCTCTTCTTCAACATCTCCTACTGTTATGTCATTGTCATTAATGGTGTTATTGTAGTCGTGGAGTGGAGAGTAACGTTGCTGGAAAGATACTGTCTGTGGTATTACCTTTTCTTCAATATCCGGACTAGAGATGTTTGCTCTAGAAGAAGTTTCAGTAAGTACAAGTGGCTTACCATCTTCGTTCTGAACTCGAGGAGATGTGGTAACAAATATAGGGATGCATCCGTAATTGACCACATCAGAAGCCATATGTAACACAACCTTGATCATTTCGTCATTAAATATGTCCATAGGTAGTGAACATGTACTATATATTGTATTACTAGACCTCAAAGTTGTCTTCATCGTGATATTCCATTCATTACGATCTATTTACAAAACATCATGAACCCTTGCCACAAATTGATCAAATGAACAATCTTTCTGAACTAGAAAAGCTGTATTATTGCCATTCATGTACTCCATATGCCCATCCGCCAACGTCTCGCAGCAACTGTTGTAACAAAATTGAAGCACAACTAAATCTATTAAACCTGAAAAATATTTAAAAAAAATCAAATGTGGTTACACACTACAAAACATGTTAAAGTTAATATACCATACATTTTACATGGATAACAAGTGTGTGTCACACTTAAATCGAGGTAAATTTTCTATTTAACTATGGACAACATCGGCAAAAAAGTTGAGTTTTATTCGTCTCGTCACAAGCTTTAAAACGGTATATTATACGAAAAAAATGAACACATGTAGCCAAAATTATAATGTCAAAAAATGTGCCAATCGCACATGCTGTATTTTTGTACGATAGGCTCAATTATGGGCGACAGGTTGGGTGACAGGCGTCTGTTGCCCAAAATATGAACTTGTCGCACATGTTGTATTTTTGTGCGACAGGCGCATGTCGCCCAAAATATGAACCTATCGTACATGTTGTATTTTTGTGCGACAGGCTCAATTTTGAGCGACAGGTTAGGCGACAGGCACCTGTCGCACAAAAATACAGCATGTTCGACAGGTTCATATTTATGTGCGACAGGCGCCTGTCGTCCAAAATCTGGGTTTCGATTCTCAGTCGAGTTTTAACTGTTTTTAATTTTTTTTTATTTCTCAACTCAAATAACTGTACTTTTAACAAATTACATTACTTTATACAAAAAAATAACAACATTTACAACAAAATCTACATCAATTTTCAACTTAAACACTAGTCTTAAAACATTAAAAATCTATTTTGTGTAAGCACATAAACTAACATTGAATATCCTCTTCAATTGATGATTTTATGCTTCTCTTTTGTTGAGAATGCTAAGATCTATTGAGTGTTGAGATTTTTTTGGGTGTTAATTGTGTTGGAATGTGTTTAACTTAACTTACCGTTTTGAGTTGTGAGAATGGCACGATTTGAAAATTTGATGAAATAACGAGGGCAATTTCGTCAAACACTTAGGTTTTTGGCTAATTATGATAGAAAAAAGTTTGAGTGGTTAACTTTGATAAATACATAATTTTTTTTGGCTATTTTTGTCAATTTCCCTTAAATTTTAGAATAGGTATTGAGGATATCAACATATTAACTTAACAACTAGCCTAATATAAGAAATGAAAATGATTAAAGCATAACGCGGTAAACTTTTTGGGCACTCAACCATTAAACCAAAGGACATTAATGGCCTGTTTAGAATTAGTTTTGAGAGCCTCAAAAATAATTTTAAAAATTTAAAAGTTAATTTTAATTTTTAGTAAATTTTTTAAAAAAATCACTTATGATAAAATCATCTTATTCTATAGGGAATTTTGAAAAACAGGAGAGGAGTAGCCTTTCAAAATTAAATATGGTCTTGAGAAATAATTTTATATTTAATATAATACCATCTATATCCTCACATATATTATAAAAATTCAAAATTATTGTTATTTAATTAAGAAATAAAAATTTCAACTTAAAGTGATTCTTATTATTACCAATTATATTCAGAAAACAAAATTAAAAAATAAAATTAATAAAATAACAATTGTTTTAGTTATGAATTATTATATATGCATTATATATACATGTTAATAAATGTGTAAATAAATTATATTCAATATTATGTTCATTTTAGTCATTTGTATTTTTATAACAATTTAATAATAAGATTTACTGAAGGATAGGGTTATTTCTCTCAAAAAAAAGAAAAGGATAGGGTTATTTGAACCCACCAAACTACTCATTGAACCCACTTTTGAAAATAATTTTTAATTATTAAAATACACTTAAATCAAATTACAATTATGAACACTAAAATATAATTGAAAAACAGAATTTTTACTCTTTGAACCCACTTTTACATTAAATATTATATTTTTTTTCTGAAACTTAAATTGATATTTGTTTATTTTTTATTAATCTTAGAACACATATGAAAGTGATTCATATTGATTTTATACTAACAAACTGTTATAGCTACATTAAAAAATATTTAACCTGTTCTTATTCACGTAGTGAAATGCAAATAGCACATTCAAATGTTAAGGAACTGGAGAGGTGCTGCTAGAGATGAAACATGTGAATTCAACATCAGAGAAAAATTATGTTTGTAATCTTACAAGACAAAACAGTGAAACGCATGGCAAAGAAAAACTACGTAATTCTCATTTAGAAGGGGACAAAATGAAATACAATTAGAATGAGGCAGCCATCAATCAAACTATTTCACCATAACTAATAGAAAATAAAGCACGCGGAGTGGAGGCTGAAAGCAAGTAATGATAACTCTTTCAACAAACTAATATATATCAAATGCAATATCGGCCCTAACAAAAAAAGAAAAAAAATCATTACAAATACCTGTTAAAGATATCCCAATTAACTTTAATGGCATTGAAATATTTGAGATTGAAGTGGAAATAATACTCAAAATCAATTGAGAGGCGTAAATGAGAAACCCTAATACTAATTAACAAAAGTATTATTATTATTATATAAATTAGATTTAGTAAGGGTATATTGAGTATTTAGGTGGGTTTGTTTAGTAAAATTTAAAATTTCAAAATTTAAGAGTGGGTTTATTTAGAAAATGGATTAATTGAGCAGTTTGGTGGATTTAAATAGTCTCACCTTTTACTAAATACATACAATTATTTTTAAAATTGATAATATTTTTATAAATAAATTTTATCAAATCTCTAATTAATTCTCTTTGTAACTGATTATTTGTACATCACAATTAACGGATATTATTTTAAAAACTGTTGCGTTATTAAATTGATTGTAAGCCAATTTTTATATAAAAATTTTTTGTATGCTCGACAACTAAACCAAAGTTAGAATACACTTTTGCTTTTAAAAATAAAAAGTAAATTCACTCATTTATTTTTTTAAAATAAAAAGTAAATTCGCTCCTCATATAAAAAGTAAATTCACTCATTTTGATTTTATTACCATGTGCAGTTTATTGTTTACATTTTACACGCGCCTGGCTTTTGCGAAATTAGCTCCGAGTGGACCACATATTGTGATGTTAAAATTCGTAATAATTATCCTTAAAAAAGAAAAATCTGTAATAATTAACAAATTGCTCCAAAGATTGGACCACATACTGATTTTTTTTAGGATCAAGCTACGGTGCCACAGGCACACCATACCCCCGTTTTGTCTTTTTTCATTGCATCATTTTCCTTTCTTTTGTATTTACAATTTATTAAAATAATTTCTTTGTCCTCTTTCTTTCACCCCTCACCTGTACAATCTTCTAGATTCTTTCCATTTTCAATTAAACCCGTAATCAACCAATTGCAATCAATAAGAAAGAAGTTGACATTCTCATTAAAGCTATTTCTTTATTATCTTAAAATTCATTTGCTCTACATCACATAACCAATAACAAATTGAAATTTTTATATGAAAAGAATCAGATAAATATATTTGTCTACCAATACTTTATTTATCATTTACAATGAACTTAAGATGTAAGTGACTTAGATTTTTTTATCTTTTCTTATGTGTATTCTTTCTCTTTTCTCCTCCGTGTGTCTCTCCATTTTCTCTTTAAACAATCTAACTATAAGGCTTTCTAATAATTGGTTTATTGTTATTATTTTTATAAGTAAAACTTCTCTTTATTATGTCAATAGGTTTATTTTCTTAAAAAAAAATCATAATTAACCAAGAGTGAGAGCGTTAATAAAAATTCAAAACTCATTTTAGTTTTTTGTTGTCTTTTTTGATGCACCTAGCATATTTAATCACTTGATTATAACTTATGAGAGTAAATATTATAACACAATGACGATTAATTAATGATTACTATTCTTACTAAAAGTATTTGAAAAAAATGAAGTTGGTGCAAAATTTTATAAACTTTGATTTTTCTAAATTTTTATCAAATAGTAGGGGCCGAATTGTTAATAAGTAAATAAACACATCCATACCATTGAAACTACTTTTATATTAGATCCAATGGTGGCAGCACAAAAAGACAAAAAGAAGGGTACGGTGCACTTGTTGCACCGTAGCTGGATCCTTTTTTTTTTTTTTTGTTTGAATGTGCATATCGAAATTAGAATCCTTATATATTCGTAATTTGTCTTAGCGGGATTTTGTTTAATCAAATAGAAATGGAATATTGTGCAGTGCGTTCATATTGCTTTTCTATTGGGGCTTTGATTTTTTATAAAATAAAAATGAGAATAAAAATAGTATCTTTAAATTTATTTTTAAAAGTCAAGAATGCATCCGGTATCATTTTTAACATAATAATCTTGCAAATGGAAAATGTGAGACTCGTTCTCAATAGATTGTGTTGATAAAATATTTCAGATATCTATAGTTGATAATTTTCTATATTTAAAAACTTTGATGATTTTTATTTTTAAAAGAATTTATAATCTTGTTAAATTCTTTATTTTATACTAGCTCGAAGATTGAATTTTATAGTTATATAAACTTTAATTAAACATTTATTGTCAGTTTTCCTCTAATCGAAATTAATGTATACCACTAGCTTTCTTTTTGTTTTGATAATATCAAAAAAATCTTCTAGCACCAAAAATTTAAAAGAAAGATGGGTAAATGGATCATTTCCTTGATAATTTATCTTCAGAATATGAAATATATATTTATTATAAAAAAATTAAAAAAATAATAAAAACTATAAGAAAAATATCTTATTATTAATAATTATTCACATCAAAATATATATTTTTTATTTTTAACACTTAAATTTTTTTATTTTAATTTTCATTTATATGATTTATTTAATTAATAGTAAATACTAATAAAAGTATATTTGAAAATAAGTGTAATCTTGTAAAATTATGCTACTTGAGGGATATTAGCTATTATAAAAATAGTAAGCGGGTAAATAGTATATATTGATTTAAGTAAGGTGGAAATTGGCAATCTTCCTAAATATTAATTAAATAGTTGTATAAAGGATATTAAAAGTACGGAAACAATAAAGAACACAGGAGGATTTTCATGTAGTTTAGAGTTTAAATTCCTACATCCTTAGGTCACACCCTAAGATGTCTATAAATACAACCTATTTGATACTAATGAAATGTTCAGACTTGCTCTTACTATTTTTCCGCCACCTTATTGTAACAATCTTAATGAGTATTCAGCCACCACCACCAGTCTTCTTGTTTGATGTGTGTAACATATGCATTGTAAATTATTTAATTGAGTGTATAATTTTTTTTTATTTCGTTGCAAATTTTTAAAGTCGTCGGATTGTTACAAATTATGCAGGTAATTAGACACGAATAATAAATTGATTGCGCTTGAATAATTTAAATTTTGTCGCGATAAAAAATAAAGACAATTCGAACGCGATTCAATGGTTGCGTAGTTGGATTTATTTTGGCACTCGTGTTTGGTATTAGCTTAATTTGTATTAAGCTTATAAAAAGAAAAAAGAAAGAAGGGGTTTCTATAAAAGGAAAGAAAGAGAGAGAGAAACGTTTTGTTTTCTTTCCAAATATAGAAAGGAAGGAGAGAGAAAGAGAGAAAAAGAGAAAGAGAGAGAAAGAGCTGCAGACCTGGATCCGCGACTCGGACCCGCAGCCTAACCTGGTCGGATCTCGAGTTTTCGACCACCCCATCGGCCAATCTTGGTACCGATCTAAAGCTTGGGAGCCGGGTGACGTATCCCTACAGTCTTTGTCACTGGGAATCGGCCAGAACGCCAGCGATCGAGCTCTAAAAGCCGTGGCCAAACCTGCTTCTCCTCGTCATCATTTTCACCAGAATTAGGTCGAGCCACCACTTGGATCTTGTTCCTCAACTTCCTCTTATCATTTTCCGACCAACCCTGTCACCTGAAACGACTAGATTGCTGCCAATTGACCGCCGGAAAGCTCACTATTTTGGGGAGCTCGATCCGTCATCACGGTCGCGCATGGGATGTCACCACCGACACATTGGACTCATTAAGGTTAGAACTATCAAACTTGAGCTTCCTGTCGCCGTGGACTGAGTTTCAGTCACCGTTGACAATTAAGGGCAATTCAATAATTTTATAAACTTTAGGGGTAAGTCTATAATTTTGAAATTGGTGGACATTTTGATAATTTCAGATTAGGACAATTAGATAATTTGAGATTTCGGGGGTAATTTGGTAATTTATGTTGTTAGGGGCATTTTGGTAATTCTGTATTTTTTTAAGGGTAATTTCATAAATTCAGAACTAGTGGATATTTTTGTAATTTGAAATGAGGTAGTTTGGTAATCTGTGATCTTGAGGATAATTTGGTAAATTTTGATGTCGAGGGCATTTTGATAATTTTATGAACTCGAGAATATTTTATTACGAATAAATATCATTTCGAGCATATTATTTATAATTCACAATTACAGATAGTAATTATGTTATTTTCTTAAATTAGGAGGATCCATAAACGAGAATCAACCCACGAATGTTGTCGATACGAGTTCGGACATCGTCACTGTAAGTGGAATATACATAACCTATTTTCATTATAGTTTATTATGATTTTAAAATATGGTAAAGCTTGTTTACGAGATTGGTTTTAAAGGCTTCGATTTAATGATTTTATAGAAAAGGATTTTATTTGTGTTTTGGTATTTATTATGATAAATGTGTTTGATTAATGATTTTGATTACCGATTTTGAATATGCATGATAATATTTTAAAGAAAAGAAAATAAGATTTAAGACATATTAAATGAAAAAGAAAATGAGATTTCGAATGAGAGTTCGGATGAGATTATATGTTTATATATATGTGTATAAAGGTTGTTTGCAAAATCATTAGACAGACGCTTCCCTTTCAGATACAGTGATACAGATGAGATGACATATGCATGCAGTATGATGAATACAGAGATACTGATATTGAGATACAGATGATTGTACCCAGATAGTACGTCATTGCCCGTCTGTTGGGGTCCAGATATGATGAGATTATTTCCCCTGGGTACTTGTTTTGTGATGGGTTTTAGTATTCAGTATTGATGATATAAGTATTATGACTTCATTGATTTTATGCAGTCTATTATGATATTGTTATTTGAGTACATGATTTGAATTTAATAAGTTATTTAAGTTTTTGGTATTCAGTATTGATGATATAAATATTATGATTTCATTGATTTTATGCAGTCTATTGTGAAATTATTATTTGAGTATATGATTTGAATTTAATAAGTTATTTAAGTTTTCGGTATTCAGTATTGATGATATAAGTATTATGATTTCATTGATTTTATGCAGTCTATTGTGATATTGTTATTTGAGTACATAATTTGATGAAATTCTGTTTTGATATGATTAATTATTTTAGAGTAAAGTTATATTCAAAAACTATTATCCACTTACTGAGCTCACTAAGTTTTATACTCATCCCGATTTATTATATTCCCTCCCCCCCCACAGGAGAATCGCAGGTACAATAGTCGACCCAGCAATGATAATTATTTTAGAGTTATGACCACGTGATAGAGTTAGAAGTCATAGATGTTTTATTGAGATATTTTGGGATTGTATAATTTGATACATTTCGGTGATTATAGACAAATCTATGTAATTGATCTGATATTAGATAATTAAATGATTTGGTATTTTGTTAAGGAGATTGATGGATGAAGTTGGTTGTATTTGGAATTATTTTAGGAGTGCTTGTTTTATAATTTTACAGATTTTGTTATGTGACAATTATATGGGAAACTCTGCTGAATTTTTGACAGAATCCTTATGAATTAGTTTATGTGAGAACGATTAATTAGAATTACGCAGACTTGCCTTGGGGATTCGGGGCAATGTGTCTCTGTGAAATCCCATTATCAAATCGAACTGCTTATTGACTTTATGCAAAATGGTTCCACTACGAAAAACAACCTCCTCTGCCAAAGAGACGAAAAAAATAATCACTACAAAAAAATAGTTATTTCTAAGGGCAAATACCTTACAAAAATACACAAATGTCCTTAGAAAAACTCATTTATGAGAAAGTCATGACTTTGACCATCGTCGTATTAAATTGCATCGAAAAAACACAATTTTTTATGGGTTGTCAAAGAAAAATTTTATTATGATTGCAATCAAATGCCCTCAGAAATAATCCCTATAAAACAAAAAAATATGTATTTCCAATTGCATTTGCCCTTGGAAATGGCATTAACTGCCCTTGAAAATAAGATTGGATAACACAATTTATTAATATTCCAATCGTAATTTACCCTCCAAAATGCAAGATTCATGTTGGAAATATGCTTCTCTTTATTTAATGATCCATTTAAATTATTTAATATTATTATTTCTTGAACTTTTTATTTTCATTGTTTAAGTATATGTATTACCAATGCAACATAATTAAAAAAAAGCAATGGTAACACAGAAAATACATTAAATGTAGCATCATTAATTTAAAAAATCCGTAGAAACCACATTCACCAAAGTACAATAGAACCAATTTTAATAGTATGTTTTGTGAAAAAAAGTTCCCAAATGTATACTCAATATGATCTCATATCCTAAATTATTTCAAGCATCTCGAGCACGACTTAAGATTCACTGTTTTTACTAAGCAAAGAATCAAGGATCAACATTTATTTTGTATTTTAATTTCTCTTATTTCTCTTATCTAATAACCATTGATACAATACTCAGCAAAAGCTCAGCTCAGCACTACATTTTATCCCTCCAACACGTCGTCTTCAGTCTTTAACACTTCTTCTTGATTTTATGAAACATTTGCCTCAACCTCATCTTCTCCATTTCGATTATCGTCTTGAATCCGCCAAATAATATCCTATATGAATCAAAGAAATATTAATCTTCTCCATCCCCATTATCATCATTATTTGATCGAATAGTACTCTATATGAATGATGAAACATTAATCATTAAACTATCAAATTAGTAACTAGTATAATAATATGTTATATTTGAATAATCACTTTGTATAAAGCTGAGCATAAGTATTAAACTAAGATATGTTTAAAAAGCCCAACAAAGTATGAGCTGGAGCAATAGATAATAATCATTAGAGCAATATTCTATATAAATAAGCAAACATGTTGATATTTGGGGTCAATAGCATGAATTGGATTCTAAATTTAGCAAGTATTTACTAACCTATCAATTTGGACATTAGTCCCTATACAAGTTTAGAGACGTCGAAATCGCCATTATGTGTTTGTGATAATCTAGTCTATCAGTTACAAAATCGTATTATGGTTAGTTTCTATAGATTTGAAAGTGAAAAAAAAAAAATTAAAAAAAAGCCTGAAAGTAAATGAAAATTAACAATCTATACCGTAAGATTTTCCAAGCATGAGCATCACCATTCTTTTCAACTTCTTTCACTTCCTTCTCCAGAAACTATGATACAATGATGAATTCTGAGCAATAAGCATGAAATAATTGTTGCTTGAAGTATCAACCATTGCCAACTATAAATTATCCACAAACCATGAAAGAGAGTAAAACTACCACAAAGAGTTTGGATTCATCATCATGAATAGACTCTAGGTTGATAAGCCTCAAGCCTTTTTTCAAGTCTCGGGTCCTCGCCTGTGATAAGCCTCACGTTGTCCCCACATCTATTACTCTTGGGTCTTTTTTCTTTACCGTAGCCGCCACCAACTAGATAAATAAACTCCTCGTACAGGTCGTGTTGTTGGAATTATGTGCTCTTTAAAGCATATTGATTTATTTATTTTTTGATTAATAACATATTTAAGATATTTAAGATATCTTAATTATATAAATATTTTAAATAAAGTCCGTTTAATCATATTTTATGTACTTTATGTGATCATTATATGGATTCACAGAAGACATAAGTACAAGTTATTTTATAATTAAATAAATTGAGTTCCCAATTGATAAATAAAGTTGAGTACTCAATCTATGTTTAGACTATAGTAAATTCATTGATTGATTTGTCCTAATCATGTATAAATTTGTTGATGTAGTTTGACTACATTAAATTGGATCACATATGAGATTAAATTAACCTTAAAATGACTGTTAGACTTATTAAATCTTGTAGGCATTCATTTTGTTGCAATCTCAATCTTGAGTTAATTACAATTTCATGTTTGTAATTGACATATATTTGTAGTCAAGATTTTCCGGTATCTTGGTAGAAGCGATTATAAGTAGTGAGATTATAGATTAACAATATAGAATTTGTCCAACACATCTCTTGACGAGTTTTCAGTACTTGATCATAGAATTTTCTTGCCAGAGTATATTAACATAATTAGTATGTTGAAATTGATCATTAGAGAAAGCTAATAAGTGTAAAGGAATGTAATTAAATTGATTGAGCAATTGAGATATCAATTGAATTAGCAATATGGTACAAATGATTGTTTAGTAAAGAAATTAATATGGCATGGGTCGAATTTTTATTCGAGAATACTATCTTAGATAACATACAATTATGGAGATCAGTTCTAATCTTTTAGTAAAGTAGATTTAGACTCAAATAATCGGGCTAGTTTAATTATAGGGCTAATTATTGTGGCCACTATTGTATGTACCTATATGATCCCTGGTTCATTTAATTGACTGCACTATTATTGGATTGATAAGTAAGATAACTAGCTATTTAAGTAAAAAGAAAAATATATTATTTGGTGAGAGGCTTTATTTAATATGCTTGTCTATAAGGGAAACACCACCTTTGGTTTTATCTTTTTTAATTAAAATCAATTTGATTTAATAGAATTAAAAAGGAGATAAATAAAGAACTAGGGTTTTCATTAAATAGATATAAAATAGGCTTGTTCTTTCACAAAAATATAATAGAGAAGCCACAATATACAGAGAAGAGAAAAAGAAGATTTTTCTCTCTAAATTTGAGAGAAAATTTTTTCTCTTACTAGATGCTTATAGTAATGATAAAGGTGCCCCCACATCAAGTACATATCAAACTTAGATTATAACTGTTGAGTACTAGAAAGTGTGTATTTATAATGGAGAAAATCATCATTTTATACTCTAAGTCTCACTAACATCCCTATTTTTATGTCTTTAAGTCCCTTGTAATTTAATTATGTATGTTTTATTTTAATTAAGTATTTTATGTATTTTAGGGGATATCATGGTCATTTCACAATAAACGAGAGATCAGATGGAAAAACGGACAGCACTTTTGAACTCAGGACAGTCGAAAACCTTAGGAGGAGCATAAAAAGAAAAATGGTACTGTTCACATATACTGATCTTGTTCACACATACTGATGACGGTTGATATATACGATCAGTACACGGCTTTCACTTCACTGTTTCACCTCTGTATCTTTGCCGACGTGGCATGCGATGACGTGGCACTATACGATGACGTGGCAGCATTTGATTGGACGAATGATGTGGCATTGACCGCTTATGTGGCATTGACTGATGATGTGGCGTTGACTGATGACGTGTCATGATCCTATTGAACCAAAAATGTTGACCGGTGACGTGGCAGAATATTAGTGGATCGAAAAAATGTGTGTACGGTACATGCATATACACAGAATAACAGCCCCTGATGATGTGTTCCATCCAATAGGAACTTGCCACGTGGCGCAATCTGACGTCCAAATTGTTTTAATCCGATGGCCATGATTTACTCAGTGTATCTATAAAAAGGGGGCTCCCCCCCCCTAATTTGACACCCCTGAATCCATTTTTGGACTCCATTTTCTGTAATTCCATCTCCATCTTGTATTTTCTACGTATTTTAATAAAATTCCCATTTTACCCCTAGTTCAAATATGAGTGGCTAATTTCCTTTCAAGCTTGGGTTGAAGGTGAAGTCTCAACATGCTCCATGGGCTTAATTTGGTAAATTTACTTTTCCTTCCCCTTTAATTTATGTGGTTGTTTTGACTTTTCGTAGATAGATAGTAATAATCTTGTCTGGATATCTACGGATTAACCGCCTCCCTGCGCAGGTTATTCTTATTTGGCACGGAAGCCCTTAGCACCATATCTATTAAATTGTGGTTCATGATGAGTGGAAGTTCCCCCTTCATGATTTAATTGGTACTAATAATGAATATTAAGCCGATGGTACATGTTGAGACTGATCCGGAGATCTAAGCATTTTATTTTAATAGTTTATTCCTACCACTTTAATTTAAATTAATTGATAGCCTACATCATTTTCATTATGAATCCAACCACCAACTCAGAAAATTAATTCTACACATAATTAAAATCCACCTTCTCGTGGGATCGACACTCGTCACCATTAATCTATTCTACAATAGATTCGTGCACTTGCGAGTTCAATAAAATTTGCACAACAAGTTTTTGGCGCCGTTGCCGGGGAGGTAAGTATTTTAATTTGTAGAATTTTTTTTTTCTTCTTTATTTATTTATTTTAGTTGTTTCCTTGTAATTTTTTTTTATTATTATTAAAAAAAAAGTGAATTAAATTTTGAAGTAGGTATTATTTTTTTTTCTTTTCTTCTCTTCTTTAAATTTCTGTAATTTAATTTTCATGTTATTTTTTTTATTTTGTGAAATCGGCAGGTTCAACCGCTTCTTAATTTATTTTAATTTGTTTCACGCATTTTCTTTTCTATATATAGCGCTTGAGTTATTTTCATAAAAAAATCAGAATAAGATAAGGTTAGTATTGTAATTTCTCCTTCTTATTTATCTTTATTAATTTTGTTATCATTTTTTTTTCATTTGCATGCATGGTCGTAGGTCAAAATTACCGAATCTTGAGCATATAGACTTTGAATTAGAAAAAACACTTCGCACACACACAAGCACGTTATAAATAAAAATAAATTTGAAATGGATTTGCAACCAAAGACCACAAGAGAGGCCATTTAAGGACTACTTTAGTCCATAGCTAACTTGAGCACATCATGCATAAGATACCCAAATGTAGCTGCTAGAGTTTTGAATTAAAACCTAGTGTGCTAAATTGTCTCCCAACATTCTATGGACTAGAAAATGAAGATCCATATAATCATCTGAATGATTTCCATGCTATTTGTCAAACTTTTAAATATGAGAATTTTTCAGATGATGATGTTAAACTTAGATTATTCCCATTTTCTTTAAAGGATAGAGCTCGTTCATGGTTCAATACATTGCCTGCTAATAAAGCATTACATCATGGGAACAAATGGTAACAAAATTTTTGAATAAATATTTCCCAAGACATAAAACCAATGCTATTCGCAGGGAAATTTCAGAGTTTACCCAAAGAGAAGATGAGCAATTTTTCAAAGCATGGGAGCGATTCAATGGGCTACTCCTAAAGTGTCCACATCATGGGTACGAAAAATGGCACCAATGCCAATACTTTTTGGAGGGATTATTGCCGAATGTGCAAGAATGTCTAATGGCAACAAGTGGAGGAGAGCTAATGTCAAAAAGTGCATCAGAGATTTGGGATTTCTTCCAAATGACAAGCGATAATTCCCAACAACGGAGTCATTCGCTCAGGAGTACTAGAAGAGTTAAGGGAGTGAATGAGGTTCACATTGGCAGGTCAAGTTCAGAAATTAAAGAAGTCAAAGACATAGTTGAAGGTCTTTCCCGTCAAATAGCATCGTTAATAAATTTAAATTAACGGAACCACATGACCAGGACTCATACTTCGGATCAAGCCAATGCCATAGGTGTAATGAATGAAAGCCATCAACCTACAACCCTTACTCCAACACATATAATCCTGGATGGAGAGACCACCCCATTTTTCATGGTCTCAAGGATTCCAACAGAATGGACCAGCGACTCCACTCTACCAATGCAACCAATTCCTCAAAATCCTCAAGCCTCTCACCACCATTTAGACCGTATAAATCGAACCCAAACTATTCTCGGCTAGACCATGGGAGGATGCATTCCAGAATTTCAAGAATCTTACTTACTCCAAAATCGAGCAACAAAACCGCACCATTGATGAATGCGAAATGAGATGAGAGCGGGTTTCAACTCACAAACCCAATCAATTTCAAACCTTGAAAAAATGGTGGGACAACTTGCTTCGTCGATTCGGACCTTGGCAATGACTGTTGAAAGGTAAATTCCCAAGTCAACCAGTGCCAAATCCTAAAGGAGTGTATGAAGCAAGTACCGGTTCACACTCAAAGAAGACATGGAGAGGTCAAAGCCGTCATGACCTTGCGAAAAGGAAAAGAAGTCGACAACAACGTAGAGATGCTTCTACAAAACAACTCAAATTGTACCGGTAAATGAAGAAGACTCATCATCGAGAGGAGAAAGAAGAAACCAACCCACGAGAATACGTTCCAAAAGCTCCATTTCCCCGGAGGTTAGCTAAAGCAAAAAGGGAAAATCTACAAGTGAGATTTTTGAAATCTTTAAACAAAAGTGTTAACATCCCTTTGCTTGATGCTATAAAACAAGTGCCATCTTATGCCAAGTTTCTTAAAGACCTTTGTACTAAAAAGAGAAACATTCATGTTCAAAAGAAGGCATTTTTAACGAAAAATGTGAGTTCTATACTCCAACACAAACTTCCTCTAAAATACAAAGATCCGGGCTCCCCACTATCTCATGTAGTATAGGGAACCACACAATTGAGAATGCTTTGTTGGACTTGGGAGCTAGTGTAAATCATTGCCTTACTCGGATTTGTGAAACTTGGGTGGGAGAATTACACCCAACTCCAGGTGGTGTTACGACTTAGACGGTCCATGAAAAACCTCGTGGTATTGTGGAGGACGTCTTATACAGGTAGATAAGTTTTATTTTCCTGTTGATTTCATTGTAATTGACACTCAACCAGTCCGAGATTCAAGGAAGCGAGATCCCTATTATCCTAGGACGACTTTCTTGCAACTCGCCGATGCTCACATTCAATGCGGGGTCGAAATATGCGATTGTCTTTTGGCAATATGACGATGGAACTAAATATCTTCAACATCGCCAAACAACCTCCCAATGCAGATGATGAAATTGTTGATGTGGATTCAATCGAAGAATTAGTTGATAATACTTTTCTTTCAAATCTTAGTGATGACCCTTTTTACAAACATGTTTAACTCACTTTGGTTTGAATTTTGATATTGACAGATCAATAGATGAGGTTAACGCCTTACTTGATTCAAGACCATCCATGGACATTAACAAATGGAAGTCAAGAGTGGAACAACTAGCACCATCGTGAGAAGAAAAAGCGAGTCCATCATTACAATCACCACCAAAACTTGAGCATTGTGCATACTGGGCCAAAGAAGAAATTCAACTTTGACATGCAAAAAGCTAACTTAGAAAGAAAATCACAACTGGCGAACTTGAAGAAAGTCGTAATGATGTATACAAAAATGCCAAGATTTACAAACAATGAATGAAAGTCTTTCATGACAAGCAAATTATGAGAAAATCTTTCACACCAGGTCGAAAGTATTTTTATTCAATTCTCACTTGCGCTATTCCCGGGTAAGTTACGCTATCGATGGATCGTCCCTTTATAGTCCACACTGTTTTTTTTCATATGGGCGATTAAAATTAAGGATCCAAAGAACGGTGTAATTTTTAAAGTTAATGGTCAAAGATTGAAGCCATATCTAGAGTACCAACCACGTGAAAATAGGCACCGAAATAAATTTGAGTGACCCACCAAATTTAAATTAAGAATTTTTCTTATTTATTTCTTCTTTTCGGTGATTTAAATTATTGTGAAAGTGTGTTTATTTAATCATTCAGTTTTCTTTTATCACTTCTAATTATGTGTTCCTCAACTAGACAGTTCTCTTGAACATTCTCGCACAACTTCAACGTGTACAATCTCATCCGAGAAGCGGATACGATTTTGTAAAACGATCGTATTTGGAAGCTACAACCTCCGAGTTGGTATCCCACGTTGAAGATCTAGAAAGACAACTCAAAGAAATTGAGGGAGGTATCAACGAAACCCAAATCGAACTTGAGGAAAACTCAATAAGAGGACAATTGTGAGATTATTATTTTTCTTTTCTTTTCTTTTCTTTTCTTTTTTTGTGTTTCTCTAGTTTGTTACCCGGTTAAGTGGCGGATAACGGTACTCGTGACAATCAAAGTCGGTTACTTTAGTTTCCCATAACAACTAATGTTACGAGAAGAAGGTATGGACAGAAACGCGATTCTAGCAAAGCTTCACAAGCGATTTCCTTCACTTCCTCGAGAATGCCCTCCTACGATCTATAAAGCTCGGTCCGAACGCATGCGATTGCTTATGAGAAATAACGTCCTGCCGACATCCGTTGGTTAGTCGAGGCCAAGGTACGTTTGGCGGTGAGTTACCTCGTAAATTTATTGCATACATGCCTGGTTGTGGTAAAGGAAATTACTCGAGAAAACGAAGAGTGAAAAACTTCATGTTAATTGTCATAAGTGTGCCAGGATGAAATGCAATAAAAATCCTTGTTCTTTCGGAATGATGTCGATAACGAGAGAAGATAAGATTCAATTCATTAGGGATGGCTTGAATAAAGAGTCATTGGATGATATCCTTTTGTCTCTTGAAACGCATCCCAAAGGATACGCATACAAAGAGCAATTCTCGATTATGGCCATTATTTCAAAAAGAGCATGCGATATAGTCTTGGGAATCGACTATAAACGACCACTGTTTGCGATTTATAAGAAAACTGGATGGGAAGCCTATCCTCGACCCATAGAGGCGTTGGCCGTTTACGGACGTAAAACCGAGGAAAATGTGAGCCACAATCACAACCACCGTAAATATCCTTTTCTTTGTTGTTTTATTTTACTGTTGTTTTATTTCAGTGTTGCTTTATCAATTGTATTATTGTCTTTAATAATTGAGTGCTTTTTCTTTTACTATTTTCTTTTTGACTCTCGAGCCATGTGCTTTACGCGTTAATTGACATAGACATGCTACCTCCTATCTACAAATTGTAAATCATTGTCACCAAGATCCTTGAAATATGATCATTTTCTTTTAGACTCACAAATTGTTTTTGAGAAGCATCCCAATGGCAAATACTCCCAATAAACAATTCAAGAACATTTGTGTGCTCTCTGGATTTAACTATGGCAAACATAAAGAGTTCGTTGAGGCGACCATCGATCTTGGTCAACGCATGTTGAGAAAGAAATTTGCATCGATTTATGGAGGAGGTGACCGAGGGTTATCAAAACTAGTCTCGGAAAGCTGTTTATCTCGGAGGAGCCAAGTGTTAGGCATCATCCCAAGAAGCCTCAAACCGTTGGCTTTGTATGTCGACTCACCAACCGGAGAAGAGTTAGTTGTCTCGGGTATGCAAGAAAGAATAAGCTGAAATGCTAAATCATGCGATGCTTTTATTTTCCTACCGGGAGATCTTGCAACTCTAGAGGCACTAATCACATTAGCATCTTGGGCCCATCCAACATTCATCGAAACCCATCCGTTTGTTAAATGTCAATAACTTTTATGATGGCTTCATCGCATTTTCTTAACCATGCAATAAAAAACCATTTCATCCCTTTCACAAATAAAAAATCTTTATTTGTGCTCATCGCTAACGAGTTAATTGATCTCATTACAAGCTTATAGACCTGCAGCCGATCCCAAGACCACTTGTCTTTGGAATGGCCAACTAATGATGGTAACAGTAACCGTAGTAAGAAGTGCAAATTAGATTTAACTCTCCGCTTGTAAATATTTTCTTCTGTGATCCAGCACTCAGGTGATGTCTTCTAAACCCTATTTTCTTTCAACATTGAGGACAATGTTTCGTTACAGTTGGGGGAGGGAATAGTTGACAATTGTGGAATATCTCAATCTTGGTGTAGTTTTTACTAATTTTTATTTTAGAAACTAATCAGGTTAAATTTTTTAGTCGAAGATGGTGAATATGGAGTGCGGTGACTCAGAAACGCATCTTCTAAAAAAAAAAAAAAAAAAAAAAAAAAAAACGTTTTGTGTGATCTTTTCATAATTAGATGACATGATAACTTTCAAATTTTAGTATTTGTATTATCTTTGGTCTTTAGTTATGTTACACCATGTTTGTTACTCTACATGTTTAAGTTGTATACAAATATAATTTTCTTGAAATAATTAAAATTTAATAATAATT
Organism: Luvunga scandens; assembly: GCA_030449905.1. Classification (NCBI taxonomy): domain Eukaryota; kingdom Viridiplantae; phylum Streptophyta; class Magnoliopsida; order Sapindales; family Rutaceae; genus Luvunga; species Luvunga scandens. Next base: position 4,404,462 of record JASUUG010000298.1, on the reverse strand, counting down.
TCCAAGTGAGTATTTGATCCTGTTATTTTTCTAGGAGAGTAACCCATTTTGACCATAATTCATTCAGCTTTGCAGTTTATTGCTTTATACATTATCTCCAAATTTCTGTAAAAAAAAAAAAAAAAAAAAATAAAGTGTGTGTTCCACATCCCGAAGTCCATCTAACTAGTAGATATGGAAGATTATTTAACCCTAAAGATGACGAAAGGCCATCTTTGGTCCGTTTGAGCCTTTCTAGCCAACCCTATTAATATGTATCCATAGTTAACCACTTTGAGCCTTAAAAAAAAAAAATAATAATAATAAAATAATAATAAAAATAAAGACTTTTTCTTTGTGACCTATTATCTTGTCCACTCCAACGGAGTATCACCTTATATTTTGTATTTCTCACCACCCATTTATGTTTGAAAATAGAGATAATTTTGTATAAAAAAAAAAAAGGTGCTAAAAAAAAAAAAAAAAAATAGAAAAAGAACCAAAACAAAAAAAAAGTTTACAAATAAAAAAAAAATAAAAAAATAAAAAAATAAAAAATTCAAGTGAAAAGCACCTTACAGTCTCTAAAGTTCTCTATTTTTCAAACATATATTTTATTTTTCCTATTATACTTTCTTTGTTAGCCACGTCCCTAGCCTACGCTACGTCCTAATAAAAGTCCTTCTTTATTTTTGGTAAATATTGTCTTAAATATAAAATAGTTATATTGTTTTAAAATATGTGGCAATGCATAATACAAAAAAAAAAAAAAAAAAAAAAAGATGATGAATGTATTGGTTTGATTAGCATTGAAATCGTACTATTTCTAAGCTGAGGGCATATTTTTGTCACCTTGGTGAGAGTGTGTGATATTATTTCTTTATTATTTTCACTCAAGCTACCATTCACCTGGAGTGATTATTTTTGGGTTTAATTTCTTTGTGAGAACGTATTACTACTACCAGGTGAGATTTTGGGGTTTGCATGTCATTCTTAAAAGTGACTCGATTACTAAAGTTGTGACAAAGTTTTCTAAACTGATTCATGTGGAGAGTTGATGTGGGAATGATATTTCTTTAGACTATAGATAATCTTATACTTTTATTTGATTGTTATCATTAGTCGATTGAATAAATACCACAAAGATAAAAAAAAAAAAAAAAATTTCAGCTTTGTTTTTTAAGCTCAAATTGCTAGGGACTAGCAACAAGGTGGTTGGGGGTGTGTTGAGTCTTAGAAAGTGTGTATTTATAATGGAGAAAATCATCATTTTATACTCTAAGTCTCACTAACATCCCTATTTTTATGTCTTTAAGTCCTTGTAATTTAATTATGTATGTTTTATTTTAATTAAGTATTTTATGTATTTTAGGGGATATCATGGTCATTTCACAATAAACGAGAGATCGGATGGAAAAACGGACAACACTTTTGAACTCGGACAAAAAAACCTTAGGAGGAGCATAAAAAGAAAAATGGTCGCTCACATATACTGTCTTTCTCACACATACTGGACGGTTGATATATACTGATCGTACGGCCTTGACTGCTTCACGGCCTTTGTTCACCTGTCGTATCTTGACGTGGCACATGCGATGACGTGGCACTATACGATGACGTGGCGGCATTTGATTGGGCGAATGATGTGGCATTGGCCGACATGTGGCATTGATGATGTGGCGTTGGCGATGACGTGTCATGATCCTATTGAACCAAAAATGTTGACGGTGACGTGGCAGAATATTAGTGGATCGAAAAAATGTGTGCGGTACATGCATATACACAGAATAACAGCCCACGATGATGTGTTCCATCCATAGGAACTTGCCACGTGGCGCAATCCGAGCGTCCAAATTGTTTTAATCAGATGGCCATGATTTACTCGGTGTATCTATAAAAAGGGGCTCCCCTAATTTGACACCCCTGAATCCATTTTTGGACTCCATTTTCTGTAATTCCATCTCCATCTTGTATTTTCTACGTATTTTAATAAAATTCCCATTTTACCCCTAGTTCAAATATGAGTGGCTAATTTCCTTTCAAGCTTGGGTTGAAGGTGAAGTCTCAACATGCTCCATGGGCTTAATTTGGTAAATTTACTTTTCCTTCCCCTTTAATTTATGTGGTTGTTTTGACTTTTCGTAGATAGATAGTAATAATCTTGTCTGGATATCGGCTGGATTAACCGCCTCCCTAGGCAAGGTTATTACTATTTGGCACGGGAAGCCCTTAGCACCATATCTATTAAATTGTGGTTCATGATGAGTGGAAGTTCCCCCTTCATGATTTAATTGGTACTAATAATGAATATTAAGCCGATGGTACATGTTGAGACTGATCCGGAGATCTAAGCATTTTATTTTAATAGTTTATTCCTACCACTTTAATTTAAATTAATTGATAGCCTACATCATTTTCATTATGAATCCAACCACCAACTCAGAAAATTAATTCTACACATAATTAAAATCCACCTTCTCGTGGGATCGACACTCGTCACCATTAATCTATTCTACAATAGATTCGTGCACTTGCGAGTTCAATAAAATTTGCACAACAATAACCTAGAAGGTTGTTGGTGGTGGATCGTCATCTAATAAGATTAGTGGTGACAAATCGTGATTTGGAAGCCTAAATTTCTTGTACCAAAAAGCAAAGGTACAATTTCTAGATTATAATAAGTCTATATATTGTATGAGAATTGCGATTGAAATATTTTCACTGCAAAGCTATTTTTAAACCAACACATGTGATGTTGACTGCATAGGTACTTTAGTTATTGAATCGTAACTTTAAACAGTACCAAACTGCGTTGACAACTTTTAGTACAACAAAATACAAGAAATAATACATGTAAACTCTAAACATGATCAAGCTATGTTGTTAACTTGTGATTATAATGAAATACATAACGAGTTATAAGATCATGCTATGTTGCTAACTCTTATAGTAAGAATGAGTGAAACGTCACTTTTGGTTTTGTCTTTTTTAATTTAATCAATTTAATTTAATAGAATTAAAAATGAGATAAATAAAAAGCCTAAGGTTTTTACCAAATAGATATAAAAAGGGCTTGTTCTTTTACAGAAATAAAATAGAGAAGCCACAATATACAAAGAAGAGAAAAAGAAGACTTTTCTCTCTAACCTTGAGAGAAAAAATTTTCTCTTGCTAGTTGCTTACAGTAGTAACAAAAGCACCCATACATCAAGCGCATATCAAATTTAAGTAATAACTTGGAAGATCATTGTTGACGGATAATGATCTAATAGGATTGATGATGATAAATCATGATTTAGGAGCCTTATTTTCTTCTATGAAAAAGCAAAAGTTCAATTTCTAGATTATAGTAATTCTATATATCATATAAGAATTGTGATCTAAATATTTATGCTGCAAAATTATATTTAAACCCGCACGTGTGATGTAGATTCCATCGGTACTTTAGATCTTGAATCGTAACTTTAAACAGTACCAAACTGCATTGACAACTTCTGTTACAACGAAATACAAGAAATAATACATGTAAACTCTAAATAAGATCAAGCTATGTTGCTAACTTGTGATTACAATGAAATACATAACAAGTTACATGAAAAATAACTATTATATTGAAAATTTCAATCACTATGAATAAAGCATTAACAAAGTTGATTTACCATAGGAAAATAAAGAAAGTTTTTTTTTCTAAATTTTTTTGGTTAAAAGTGTAGAACATTTTCAAGAATATTTTAAGATTTCACAAGCTAAAAGCATATTTTGTTTCTAAGTAACTAAAAAAAAAAGAAAATACAATTTGCAAACAGTATCAAAAGTGCACTAAATTCTCTTTTATACTTCATAATCAAATACTTTAAGAAAAAAAAGTCATAAAATCATATATGATATATTGAACTAAGAATTTTAATGTTAATTATGTAGAGATTTCAATGCATTCATTTTGAAGAGGCAAAGTTCTAGCTCTAATTGACTTCATTTCGTATCAAACCTCATTGTCTTTCTTAATTTTTTTTGTTGTTGTTCAAACTTCAAAGTTCAAACCACCCATAATAACAAGTTGTTAGATCATAAAGTTGGTCCAATTTGAAGAAATCCAAGCCTCCTTCATACAAGTTTCTTGTTGTAAGTAAGGTTGGTTAGTGTAGTAGGTATGGTAGGAAAATTTAGTATAGTTGGTAAAGTAGGTGAGTAATAGGCTTTGATGAATGGTGAGGATTTGTGTGGTAGTTGAATAAATGAATGATTGTGATTAATTTGTTTCATGTACAAATATCCCATTCCCTTTGATTTATGCATCAAGTATAAGAAAAAGAAAGTATAAAAAAACATAGCTTTTAAGAGTGATTTGTGAGTTTGTGAATTGTGTTACAACAAGAAAAACTTTTAATGAAAACCATCACCTATACTCCAAGAACATTCATATTATATCATTAATCCATAACAAATTATACGGAAGTATACCTGAATCCATAACGTTGAATTGCTCTCTAGGGTTGTATGGTTGGCATTTTAGATCAACACGTTCTCCTAGAAAATTCTTTAATATTCTTTGTGCTTTCTCTGATGATGGGATGTCAAAAAGAATATAAAGACACGTGTGACCTGGGAACTATGACCATTTATATAGATAATTTTTTCCTGTTGCCATTAGGTATTCTTAATTTTGCTCATCACAGAATTAGAATATCATTGAGTTTCTACACATTAAAGGCCTATACCTTATTAGATATATTAAAGCCTATAATACCAAAAAATCTTAATATATCAATTTTAATTGGGCTTAGTCGTATATGATAGTTTGCAACACATAATTATTCACATATAAGCTCAATGTTAGATTAAGGATCCAACAATGCTAGATTAAAAAATCTAACAATCTCTCATTTGGACTTTATGTATAACCTTATAATTATGCTTTACAAAAAGGTAATCATATAAGTTCAACCTTACTATCATTACTGAAATGTATCTATAACCAATCCAGACCATCAATAATATCAACAAAGGATCAAAGCAGCTTTTGTTACAATTATCGTAACTCAACCTATCAATGGTTATTATGCTAATACAACTGAATGACATGGATCATAATGTGGATGTGTAGTATGAAAATTTCATGCAATGTGACCTTAACATACCCATTTCCAACTAGTCTAGCTTAAACCTCAGTAAGATCAATCTATACCAAAATTAGAGTGTAAATAAACCAAAAAATTATTTTTGTAGAAAATAACCCGAAGTATCTGTAATCTGCAATAACTGAAAATTTCTATATTTAAGAACATCTAAAATCATAAACTCTCGTTAAAACTGAATATCTTTAAATGACATGATACTTATACGAGCAGTATGCTCATAAAACATCTTGGATGGCAATCTCTTAGTAAGCGGATCCGCAATCATGGAATATGTGCTTATGTGCTCTATATATAACTGCACACTCTGAACTTTTTCTTTGATAATTAGGAACTTGATGTCTATATACTTTAACTTTGTCGAACTCCATCGTTATTAGAATACAACACTGCTGACTTATTGTTATAAAATAACTTAAGTGGTTTATCAACACTATCTACAAATTGCAGCCCTATGACAAAAGTCTGCAATCATATTCCTTAATTGGATGCTTCATAACATGCTTTGAACTCTGCTGCCATCATAGAATGGGATATAAGAACCTGTTTAACATTCTTCCAAGGGACAACACCTCTAAGTAGCAGATAGATATAACCTAAAGAGGATTTCATACTATTTTAGCATCTAGCAAAATTGAAGTCAGTATACCTAATAATCTCAAGCTGATACAACCTTTGATATGGGAGCATGTGGTCTTTTATTCTTTATAAGTACCGTAAGACTCGTTTAGCTGCTTTCTAATAGTCTACTCTTGGATTATTTAGATATTTGCCTAACATCCCTGTAACATATGCAATATTCAGTCGCGTACAAACTTAAGCATACATCAAACTTTCCTTACTAGTAACGCATAAAAAATCTTCTGTATTTTCTTCTTCTCGAAATCATTCTTAAGGCATCGATTAAAACTAAACATATCTCCTTTAGACACAAGGGTATCATTTAGTTTGCAATCTTATATGTCATATCTCTTGAGAACTGTTTCAATATAAGTCTTTTGTAATAATTCTAGAATACCTCGAGAGCAATCCCAATGTATTTGTATACGAAATATAAAAGCGGCGTCACCAAGATCTTTCATCTTAAAATTTTTAGCTACAAATCTCTTGGTGTCATGTAATAAGATTATATCACTGCTGGCAAGCAAAATATCATCAATATATAAAATCAGAAAAATATACTTGCTCCCACAAAACTTATGGTATATACAATCATCAACCAAATTTATCTCGAAAGCGAATGAGATGATCACTTGATGAAACTTGAAATATTATTGTTGAGATACTTACTTGAGCCCATAAATGGATTTCTTAAGTTTGCAAACTATATTGTTTAAGTATCCAATCATAAAGTTTTTAGCTGTACCATATAAATCGTTTCTTTAATCTAGCTATTAAGAAAAGTTGTCTTCAAATCCATATGATGTAACTTAATATCAAAATATACCATTAGTGCCATTATGATCCTAAAAAAGTATTTTAAAGAAACCAGAAAGGAAGTCTCTCTATAGTTGATGCATTCTTTTTATGTAAAGCCCTTTACGATAAGACGAGCCTTATACCTCTCCGCATCTTGATTTTAAATATCAATTTCAGCCAATAAGTTTTGCACCTTTTAGTAATGGGATGAAATCTCATACGCCATTGTCCTTCATATACTTCATCTCCTCATTGATAGCATCAATCAACTTATGAGAGTTAGAACTTTCTATATCTTGATAGAAATTGATTGGATCATCTTTCATCACACTGATGTCTACCTTATATTTTTAGAGAAATACAATGTAGTCATTTGACACTCCATTTCTCTTTTCATTGGTGGATCTCCTTAATGACAAAGGTTATTGATGTGGTAGAGTTTGTTTTTCTAAAACAACTTCTTATATAGGGGGTTCTCTAATATTGTCTTAATCTGTTTTGTCTTGAACAAAGTTAGAAATGATCCCCTGATCTATACCAATAAAACATATGAGAATATTAACATATTCCTTTTTAAAAATAAAGTCCCTAACTATATCTCCTCCCGCAAACTCGACATTCTCAAAAAACCAAGCATTTTCTAACTTGAAAATCAACTTAATCGTGGAATCATAAAACTTGTACCCCTTAATTGTTCTAAGTATCCAATGAAATAGGAACTCAATATCTTTAAGTCTAGTTTATTCTTATTAGGCCTATAAGGCCTTGTCTTAGCTAGACATCCCTAAACATGCAAGTGCTTTAAACTAGGCATTTTACTTGTCCAAGGCTCGTAGAGGTTTTAGCAGTCATTTTAATTGAAGCTCTATTAAGAATATATGCTACAGTCTTAAGTGCTTCTCTCTATAGTGATTATGATGAAGTAGAATGACAAATCATATTCCTTACTATGTCCTTAAGCATTATATTTCATCTTTCAGCAACATCATTCATAGTGGGTGAACATAAAATAGTGTATTGTAAGAAGATACCGTATTTCTCAAAGAATTTAGTAAATGGTCATAGACATTGTTCACCTGAACTATCATTTCTATTATAGTATTCAACACTATGGTCAGATCTGTCGCTTTTAATTATTTTGCTAAGTTAGTTTTCAACTTTAACCTTAAAATTTTTGAACATATTCAAGCATTGTGACTTTGCATGGAGGAGATATACGTAGGCATACCTAGAAAAATCATCTATGAACATCATAAAATATTGTTGATCATTCCAAGAAACCACAGGGAATGACCTACAAATGTTTGAATGTATGAGTTCTAAGAAGTCCAAAATTATATTGGCCTTAAATCGCCTTTTATTGGTTTATTTTTGCTTGATACAGTTAACACAAATGTCAAAATCTGTTAAATTTAAAGGGTTGAGAATTTCGCTTGATATAAGTCTTTCTATTCTTAGTCTGGAGATGTGACCCAATCTTTTGTGCCATAACGTAGCCGACTTCTTATTGATTAATTTTCTCTTTAAACCTCGTATATTTAATTGTAGGGATTTAGTAATTGAAAAAAATTGTATCAAGCATATAAAGATTATCATCGCCTAATAAAAAACCAAAACCAACCAGTTTCAAATCATGAAAGAAACTAAATTTTTCATTTCTAAACGAACAAGAATAACGTGATTTATCCAAAGCGAAAATGGAAATCAAATTTCACCTTAAAAACAGAACAATAAATGTCTCATCAAGATCTAAAAAAAAATGATCTTTAATAATAATCTATATTTTTCAATTGCTTCAACTTCAACTGTCTTGCCATAGCCGACATAGATGTATCTTTCACCATTATTGGGCTTTTGGCAATTCAAACAACCCTGCATGAACAAATTGATTTGAGTAGTTGCACTATAATCTATCCACCATAAGTGTCTAGATACTGAAGTTAAATTAACCTCAGAACAAACAAAACCATGCCCTTCAAATTGCAAAAGAAACAAGGAAAATTATCCACCGACCATCTAATGTTTCAGACTTTTTCAAAAATACACAAATTTTTTTTTCCTGAATTGCAACCGAAATAACATTTCTTTTCATTTTTCCACCTCCGTCAGAAAACTGTTAAAAAGACTAACGAAAACTTAAATAAATGACTATTTTACCCCCAAATGAAAAATTACAATTTCATCCTAAAAAATCAAAAATAATTAGATTTAATATTTTTTTCCTTATTACTGTAGCAAATGACGTCATTTTAGAGTTGCTCTGGTGAAATGACCAATTTTCCCTTATGACATCAGTAACGTTATAACAGTTTTCTAACGGAGGTAGAAAAATGAAAAGAAATATTTTTTTGAGTGTAATTCAGGAAAAAAAAAAAGAATTGTGTATTTTTGAAAAAGTATGAAACATTAGGTGGTCGATAGATAATTTTCCAAGAAAGAACTAATGGCTTTTGGATCATCTGATTTCTTTTGTTGTTTCTTTTGATGTATTGTATCTGCAGATTTCTTATATTTTTTCCTTTTCTTGCCCTTGTCTTTACCCTTATACCTTATTGAAATTAGACTTGTCAAGAGTGTACTAATTTTAGCCTTTTCGTTCTTAACAAATCTTTGTTCAATCTGTGTAAGTAACTCCTTTGCCATAGTTACTTTTTCAGTTATTAAGCCCTTGAATGCTTTTGGAATGGCCTTCTTTATGATCATGATACACATGTGATTTAATCTCTCCCATCTTTTTATTTCCCTTTTATCATTAGGAATACTCTCATCTGTAAGAAGTGGGGGAGAATCAACTCTTAACTTAAGATCAAGATCCATGACAGCGAGAACTATTAATAGGTTCTCTTGCCATGATTTGAAGTTAAAGTCATTTATCATAAGAATAGAATTGATGTTGACAGTAATGTTAGTAGTAGACATAACTGAACAAAGAACAATAAACAAATAAAATAAGCTCATATTAGTCTTAAAACAAAAATAAATTCAAATAAAGGTAAACTCAATCTCAAGATATCGGATACTTCATTAGTATTTCATCTTTAGACAAACTATTAACTTATAAATGATATTTTGATGTAGCATTTAAGCACTGATAATAAGAACATGTTAAACAATATCTTGGCAGTCATATTTTCTTTAAGAATAAATTTCTTTTCTCTACTATGAATAGGTAAAACCATATCAATTATCTTTGGGTCTTCTTGAATAATTGGTTTGGCAACTTCAAAATCAATTAACTCTACATGATTTTTAAAGCATGATGCTTTTATTATCAACTTGATTTGATGAAGTCATATCAATCATATTATCCTTTATAACAATTAATGCCTCTTTAACTTGAGTTTCTTGAACTACAATTGTACTATTCAACTCAATTCTCAAATTAAGATAAGAAATTAACTTGTCTTGTGTAATTTTGGGTAGAATTTCAATTATTTTATGATGCTTATATGTATATTTTTGACTTAGTTGAAGTTCTAATAATGATTCTTGAGATTCTCATGTTGAACTCTCTATTAATTCAATTGAATATTGCATTGATTGCAATGCCTTTGATGATTCTTCAAGATGCTTTTCTCGTCGTTCATCTTCCACTTCCTCTTCATTTAAATCATTTGAACTTAGAAAAGGTGAAATAACTTTTGTATTCTTACTAGAGCTACCTATTCCCTTTATTTCATTGATCTTCTTTTGCTCACTAAAATTATTTCCTGAATCAACAATGTCAATATCGTTGGCTTTTTTATTACTTTTTTGGATAAGCCTAATCTCTTTTAATTCTTGTCTCACACTAAGTATTGATTCTTCCATCGTCGTAATATGTGTTTGTATTGATTGTAGGGCTTTCATTATTTTGCACCATGCTTCGACTAAATGGGTTTATGATTGTTCAAGTTGTTCTATCCCCTTTGCAACTCGATCTTCAAATGAAGTATTACTGTCTCTAGTAACCTTTTTTTTGTCTTTTTCATTTTTTTTTGAGTTTTTAGGTTATTTTTTAAAAGAACAAAAAATTATGGGGTAATAATACAATTAAAGAAAAATAATAGGGTAAAATTATAAATAAGTAAAATTTTATGTTGACGACGATGGTGATCTAAAAATTAAAGAAAGATGGTTGAATCTGTAAGATTTTAGGTCGTTGAGTGTGATGGTGGCGATGATTTGACTTAAATCGTTGTGATTTGATTGAAAAATTGAATTGAAGTGGTGGTTTGAGGTTTTGTTTGTTCCCAATGAACAAAGCAATGGTTGGCAGTGGGTGTTGGTTCAAAAGAAAAGGCTAATAATGGTGAATAATTGAAGTTGGTGGTGGCTGGCAAATCGTAGCAGAGGGCCATGAATTGAGCAGTGGTTGGTGTGGTTGTTTTGTTGTTGTTTAGTGGTTTACGACGGTGGATTGGTGGTGATATAGTTAGGTTTTGATGGCCGACTACTTCTAGTTTTGATGGTAGAGAGGATTGAGGCAAAAGGATGAAGAACGACGGCAATGACAACCACATGCAATGGTTATGATGGTGGCTTCCGGTTTTGCTATTTTCATTTTTTTAGTTTGTGGAATTAATGAATGACAGAGAAAGGATTTGTGTATGGGGGATGGTTGATGGTCAGGAAAGCTCTACCTTGTATAGAAAAATGCTCTAATACCATTTGACGTAGAGTGGAAGTGTTACTAGATTACGTTCTAGCATACACTCTTAAAAATTCAAAAGGAGGCTCTAACAAAGAAGAAAATATCTCAATTGAGAAATATTGAAGATTATTGATGAGAAGCTTATGTAAAGAAACAAATATAACAAGCCTATTTATATTAGTTAGAGTTATTCCTATTCCCAATAAAATTATGATTCCTTATAAATAAAGGAATATGACTAAAACAAGAAGATATAAAACAAATCCTAATTAAACTAAAAAAAGGAAATTGAATTTATACTCATATAATGATTAGGGCTATCCTTCATTAGGGTTTTTATGTTTTTTTGAAAGTATGAGTAGTAGATGGGCATTTATCTCAAAATATAAGGATTAAATAAATTTCACCTTTTATTGATTCACACATACTTATTAAAGCTTGAAACATAACTTGTGCTGCAAGAAAACTACTCCTTATTACTAGAATTAGACCTTAGTTTCAAACTGAATAAAATTATAAATAAAGGTTATTCAAATTAATAGGTATTACATAGGTGGGTGCTTGTTAGTTGTAATAGTAAAATCTCTAAGAATAATATTTTATGTATGAATTTTTTAAACTTATACAGGTTGGAGAGGGGAATGAAAAAACTAAGAATAAAAACACATCATCCCTTTTTCATTGAATGTGCACAAGATGGTTTGGCTTGAGAAGAAATGTGAAAACCAGATAAGAGGAGAAATTAATAAAATAGAAAATGATAAATAAAAATCTTTTTTAAAAAAATCTATTGTGAGTTGTAAAACTACAAAATATAATTCTTTGTCTTACTATTGTGTGGAGAACAATGTTTTGACAAATGTGTCTTTTCACTACTCACCAAAAAAGAAAAATTTTGGGAGATGAAAGCTATAAATAAACCTTGTGTGGGGAGCTAGAACTTGTGTTGGAGAATTTGAAGAATAAAACACAAATTTTATTAAAGAAAGCTCAAGAACATTAAAAGAATAATTTGTTGGGTTTTTTTTCAATTTAGTATTGTTGGGTCTTTAATTCAACATTGAACTTATATGTGAAGAATTATGTGTTTTAGACTATCATATAGGATTAAATTCAATTAAAAGTGATCTATTAAGATTTTTTGGTATTATAAGCTTTAATGTATAGAATAGGGTGTGAGCTTTTAATGTATCTAATAAGGTGTGGGCCTTTAATGTGTTGAGACCCAATGATATTCTAATTCTATGATGGACACAATTAGGAATATCTAATGAGAACAGAGAAAATGTGTCTATATGAGTAGTTATGGCCCCAGGTCACACATATCTATCTATTCTTTCTGACATCCCATCGTCAGAAAGAAAGCTACAAGAAAATTAAAGGATTCTCTCAGAGAACATGTTGAACTGGAAAGCCAACCACACAACCCTAGAGAGCAATTCAAGATTATGAGTTTAGGTATGCCTCCACATAATTTGTTATTAATTCATAGTGATACAACATGAATATTTCTGGGTTATAGGTAATGGTTTTTCAAAAAGTTTTTTTATTCTAACAAGTAGTATCAGAGTCTTTTTATGTTGAATAATTGAGAATCAAATTTATTTTTTATTAATGAGGAAATCTTTAGTGTTCTTGAATTTAATAATACTGAAATTATTAAAATTATTGGATTTGAGAATAAATTTGTGGTTTTTTTTGGAAATTTAAGATTTTTTTTTAAATTTTATTGGAAATTTAGATTTACAATTTTAAAAAAAATCCGAATTCAAGATTTTGTGCCTTGCGGCAAGGATAGCCACTGGCACTGAAGATGTTAGTCACGCAGTCGTGGCCACCATATCACGATAGCCAGTAGAAAAGCAATAGCCATGAGGTAAAACAAAAAAAAAACAAAAGAAATAAAGAACCAAAAAGAAAGGGTGGATAGCTTCTAGCCAAGATGGCTTAGCTTAGCAAGCTAATCGCAATCACCACACTGTGGCAACTTGATTAGAGAATTAGCTATGGCCACTGCATAAAGGAGAAGAAGTGGCAACATGGTTGTTGCCGCATAGAAGAAATAGAAAAGAAAAAAATGTGTTAGGGTTTCATGGCTTCTATCTTTGAGGTCCTTAAGATATCATAAAATTCTTTTTTGGCAAAATAATTAAAAAGCTTCTCACTTTAGTCTTGAATTTGGTTGGACTTAATTAAACTTAATTTTGGACCCAATATGTTGGGCTTGATGAATTAAAATTAAGGGTTGGTTTAGATCAGTCCATTAAAATTAAAGTTAAGTTTAGCCCATTAAAAAAAAAATTAAAGGTTGGTTGATATGTGGGTTGGTTCAAGATCAGGTCTGAGTCAACCAAACCAGTCCAGCCCTAAACTAGTCAATAGTTGATCGGTTAATGGTTAACATTGACCATTGACTTGGACCGAACTTTGATATGAATTTTTTTTGGTAATTTTGGTATAATTTTAAATTCAAATATTAGTATGTTTATATTTATTTGATTATATATATATATATTGAGATGAATTAATTAAAGCAATATGTCACCAAAGTGACTTTTCTTGTGGAAATTAATTTGTTTTGAAATATAAATGATTCTGTACATGTAATTTTTGTAAATATTGATCAGCCCGAAGGAAGATCTATATTTAACAAAATTGCATATGCACTTATGGTAATAAACATGTGATGATTATTCAGTTTTACATGTGAACAATAAATCGATCCAAAGGAAAATTCATTGTTTGAAAAAAAGAAACTTGAGAGGTCTAGAAGTTATTTGTTTGTATGAGACTTTATATTTTCATAAAATGACTAATAAGATCAAGAAGAAGATGAAGTATGAAGTATTTCGAGTTTCAAGGAAGATTAACGTGAAAGACTATGAGTTTGGGTTTTCCATGATTCACTGCTACTCTACTTTAAGTTTCACCCTTTAAATTATCTTTTATTTTTAGCAAAACTCAAGGACGAGTTTTTTTGGAAGAGAAAGAGACTGATGTAAGCCAACCCTAGTCATTATAAGAGTATAAATTCAATTTCCTTTCTTTAGTCTAATTAGAATTTATTTTATATTTTCTTGTTTAAGTCATATTCCTTTACTTATAAGGAATCATAATTTTATTAGGAATAGGAATAACCCTAACTAGTATAAATAGGTTTTTTATACTTGTTTCTTTATACAAGCTTCTCATCAATAATAATCAATATTTCTCAATTGAGATATTTTTTCTATTGTGAGAGCCCTCCTTGAATTTTCAAGAATGTACGCTATAATAAAATTTAGTATTGTTTCCGCACTGTGTCAAAGCGTAACCTCCTTTACCATTAAAATAGAAACTTTATGACAAAAACATTAGATTCTTAAGATATAATTTAAAAATGAAAAACGTTTTATGATAAATAATGTAAATTTACATTAGAAGCTAATTGTTTAAATTAATTAGAATTGCATATGCAAAACACCTCGAAATTAATGGTGTTAGTGTTGAAAATAATAATGCAATTAGTTTTAAGTCTATTGACTAGTCTAATTGGTGATATTACTAGGTCTGGTAGCAAACTTGAAGTTAATTAGAATATGGAAGTCAACCAAACTATGAGCTAGAAGCAATAATGAATAATAAAGTTTTTTCTAACGCAACCCTCTCCATCCCTGTTGGGATCCTACACTGATTTGGGATCAGTTTGGGACTATGGTGGCCAATAAAATAAGTTGCTTATGCCATACAGATGAAATAAGCTACAGATTAAAAAAGAACCTTGGTGTTTAACAAACTGTATGAGTTTGAAAATTAAAGTACATACATTTAGTAAATTTTATTATGAAAGCATTATTTTATTATATAATGACCAAAATAGATATAAATTTAAATTGTCTTTTATTTAATATTATGGTTTATGAGAAATAAGACATAATTGTTCTTTTATTAAAATTCAAGGTTACAATAGAAATTTTAAAATAGTGTAATGACTTATTTAATATGTTGCTTGTAAAAAGAAATACTCCACATGCTTTTAAAATTAGTTGTCAAAATAGAGAAACTTATAAAATAATTAGCTTTTAAAATTTTTACTAAACACCATTTTTGTCAAAACTTAGGAAATAAACAACTTATATCTTTTCAATCTACATCCTAGCAAAATTTTATTATAAAATAAGTTTCATGTAAGGGATCCTTCAAAATTGACCTTCATGGTGGTTCATACACCTCAGCTAGGTGATGCTTCCACTTTAAAGGACCGAACTACTCTGATACCAATTAATTATTAAGAATTCACAAGGTAGAACTCGCTCTTAAAAATCAGATTGCAAGAGTAGGGTGTCTTGCCTTGGGTTTAATAAACTACCAATCGGTCTCAAAGTAGGTATGGGACTAGTTGGTGGTTTGTTAACCCAAAGCACCCTCCTCTCACAAGCTGGTTTTAAGATATAAGCTAAACTCCAAACCCTAAACCCTAAACCCAGAATGTTAAAATTAATTTAACAGCTAAAACGACCCTAATGGAAAATTCAATGCCACAAATTATCAAATTTAAGATCCCTTGATTCAATTGAAAGGAAAAAGCTCAGCCCTAACCCTAACTCAACAGCCACAAACTACCAAAATCAAAATTATATTTTATTTAATTTATAATCAAATAATAACAGAAAGATGCATGGTTGGCGAATGGCAGTTGGTGACACTGGCGTGGTGTGGTTAGGCACGGTGGTGTGGTTAGGCACGGTGGTGTGCCGCAGTGGCTTATCGTGACTGAAGTCAGCAATGAATGAGAGGTAAGAGAAGACGCTGAAAGTTTTATTTGAGAGAGAACAGATAAGACTGTAATTTTTGTTGGAGAAAGAGAAGAGGCTGACGATCACCCAAAAAAAAAAAAATGGAGAAGAGGGTGATGATCACCCAAAAAAAAAAAATGGAGAAGAGGCTGAGCTTGGTGTTGGTGAGGCAAGGATTGACAGTTAGCGCTTGTATCTTGCTGCTGATGTTGCTTCTTTTTTGTTTTTTTGGGAAGTTCTGCTGCCGCTTTGGTTGAATTCCTTTCATTTTTTTTTGGTTTATTGTTTGGTTTTAATTTAGTTATTGGGTTGAACTTGGGTTAAGATTTGGGTTTCAATTCTTTTAACATTTTCGTTTTAATTTTGATTATTTTATTTCATTTATTGTAATTTTGATTTATTATTTAACATCTAAATTGCAAACAAAACCGAAGTCATCTAATTCTTTTTGTTATTAAAAGTAAAATAATTATCTTGTTAATATAAATTCTCTCACGATGTTAAGAAAAAGTGGAACAATGATAAACATTGTAAACTTCAGGTGAATTGCTATTTAAAAAAAATATTTGTGTATTTTTTATAATGTTTGAAAAAGGTTTAAAAAATCAAACAGTCGGTGGATAATTTTCTTTTTTTTTTCTTGATTAAGCGCACATATATTAGTAAGACTTGAACTCAACACCTAAGTCTTAGCTAGTTGAGTCGTTCCTGACACTTGAGCTAGACTGCATCAACTAATTTGAGAAGTACTAATGCGGCATTTTCTATTGTTTTAATTTAAATTTTTACCCGTGATGTTAGGTATTGGTTTAACATAAGGCTTGGAGCAGTTTTCATATTCTAGATTTTAGATTTGGTTACCATTTTCCATGAGATATGTTAATTCTTCACATGCTAAGCAAGAATCTATTTTTTAAGCACTAATTGAACATTTTAGAATTCATATGGAAGATAATTTTCAACACATAACTTGGAAGAGCTCTTCAATTTCTGCAAACCAAAACTTGTCAATCGCAAAGCAGGTTAGACTTGGTAAATATATAATTGTTTTCATTTTTCTGTTTTTACATTTCAAGGGGTAAAATCATGTTTTTATGTATTTAAACTGTTCTAAGAGTATGATAGCCTTTTAATAGATTCTTTAACAGATTGAAATGGTGTAACGTACAAAATGGTTGGTTAATATATACAAATTGATAATTGGTGCCGAGTAAATTGTCATATTATTTTGCTCTCAAGGGCGTAGCCGAGTTGGTTTGCAGTGTAATCTGTCGCCCTTCACTTGTGTGGACTTGGGTTCGAGCATTAGGGGTGGGAAGGGGGTAAAAATTGATTTGGGCTTACCCACCCACCTTTCCTTTTAAAAAAATTGTCATATTATTTTATTTATTATTGTTATTTAATTTATTTGTACTCTTCCTAAGATGCATACCTTAATGCTACTCAGACCCACATGCCACTTTAATTTATTCAATATTTCAAGAGTCATTATATAGTAAAAAGAAGAGGAAAAACATGAAAAAAAAAAGATTTCTAACATTGTCACAAGCAACGGCATGATCCTTTAATAATTTTTAAGAGTGCCGAGGAGTGAAAAGGAATCTATCCCAAATTATATAAATTCCTTCATGGTAGTAGGTTGCACCACAAGTAAATTTCTGCCATTTTCCTCACCCCCTTCAATTCATGATACGGGAAAAGGAAATATGGTGTGAAGAAATTACATCTAATTAGACATCAAGCCCATTCATTTCTTTTCATTGGAACTGCTTGAAACTGTTACATGTTATCAATACCATATGATTAAATACAGCAAAAAAAGAAATCATATAATTAATTGATATTATTGAACTTCCCAAGGTTCGGCTATCAGATTACAAAAGAAAAATATGGAGTTATGTACGTCTAGTTAGAATTTAAGAATTAATGTATTATCCTTGAGATAGTATCTCCTGTATTAAAATAGGAGGTATGATATTCAAATTCTTTTGTATTTTGAAAAAAGTGCTTTTTGCTCGCAGATAATAGAATTTGGTTCATATTACATATATATGGATCGAAAGATTTACATTTGAATTATTAACAGTCAAAATGTTGATTATACATACATACAATTAGGAAAAGGTTAAAAGTAGTTAAGAAAGTCTATAATTGCCAGTGAAATTAAGCATACCAGAGTAAAGTCTTGTCTTTTGTGAAGACTCGAGCACAACGAAACGATCATTAAGTGACCCTTGAGGAGATTTCGGAGGAACGGGAGTAGGCCCAGAAGAATTATTTCTTTATTTTTGCTAAATAAATTAAAGTCATGAATCATTCCCAAATATATTGGAAATGTTCTCCTCAACATCATGACTTCTTTCGTGGAAACCCTAGCGGAGTTAATTTCTTTGTGCACGTCGACGTCCCAGATATCATTAGTGGTGGGAGGATTCACAGCAACTCTAACATGTCTTACATTGCCACCTTCCGGTGATGATTCGCCGGAGTCGCCGGACGCCACTGCTTGCGGTGGATTGCCACCAAGACAACAGATTAGATTTCCCTTTCTTTCTTCTTTACCTAGAGGATCGATGCGGAATTGCTGTGATTTTATAAGAAGAAAATGTTGGTTTATTATTATTATTATTATTCTTCCCATTCTTCTAGCCTCGTTGACTTGTATTGTGTTTGTCATACATGCATGTATTAACTTCATTAGTTCAATTTCCGGTACCGACTCGAGACAAAACCTAGTACGGATTTTTTCGTATAAGTTCTTTAGCTTCTAAAGTTTTCAATTAAATTTTTCTATATACATGCATATATTATTTAGACCCATAACAGGCCAAATCCATTCCTCTAATATTTGAGAGACATTTCTATCTTTACAAATAATTTGGAAAGCAATAGTCGTTCGTGAGATTCAAACAGGAGGGAGAGGCTTGTTACCAACCGGCTGCTAATCTGGGTGGCATATATATCTTATAACGCTGTTGCTTAAAAAAATGGACAAAGAATATGTAGGACATCTCATCTTAGAATAGTTTTCAAATACTCTATTTACATTACATACACCAGAAATGCATTAAAACTTCTCTCACGTAAGTGGCCTTTGTTTTTGTCTGAAATATAAATATATTTAAATTAGTTTGAATCATGAAAAGAACTAAATGTTTGAGTGAGATACTGACATATTTGTTTTTTATCTGAATCTTTGATAATAAATTTAAATTTTTTTTTTCAACTTAAAATGTTTGAATATCAATACTCTTATTTTCGTGCCCTTGCAAATTTTAAATATTAAATAAACAATAAACATCTCAATGGACATAAATAAGATAGTTAAACATCTTGACGAATATAAGTAAAAGAGTATTTTATCATAACGCAAATCATGTTAAAATGAATTCAATCCTTTAAAATTCTAAATTAGACATATTAATCAATTTTATTGATTAATATTAATGGAAAATATGAAAAATATTCATAAAAAATTTGCAAAGATTAATAATCCTCATTTGAAGAAAATAAAAAGATAAAAACAATAATAATCTACTACTATAGTATCACAAGTTATAGAGATAATTAATGATGCTAATTAATAAATTTTATTTAGGTATGGGTGAAAATAAATCAATTAGATATAAATATTTTAGAAATATCTTTTAATAATGTCATTCATGCTTTTTAGATTAAGTAAACAGCTAAAAGAATTGAGTTAATGACTTAATTACTGAAAATTGTGATTAAGTTGAAAAAATAAACAGATTTAATTAATTACTTAACATAATAAAATTAAGTCAATTAAGTGCCTTAAGATGAAAAAGCTAATTAACTAATCATGCATGTAATGATCACAAAATTCTAGATGGAGTGCATATTAGTCTCCGGAATATCTTTCCATGCGAAAGTATATCAACAAATTAACTGGAAAAGATATATATATATATAGAGAGAGAGAGAGAGAGAGAGAGAAATAGAACGTGATAGTAAATTATTAACAATCATTTCGTTGGACAGAATTTGAACATAATCACGGAATTGAAATTGTAATATGTAAAATGAAAGATAAAGTAAATTTCGTTAAACCTTGATCGTTGCTTTGATTCGTCAAACAATTCTCTTGCATTTAGGGCATCGTCGTGTAGCTACTCAGATTTTAGCTTTAAGGGTTCGGCGGGATATCTTCATCTCACTTTTTGTATAATCGTGTACATTCTGCACTTTTAAATTACGTTATTTTGTAAGTACACCCATTTGATACCAAAATCTCCTGAGTGCATAGACGCCGAGGTTAAAGAAAACAAAATTAAAATGCACATTTCGAAAGTTGCGGCAGTTATCTGAGACCTTTCGATTCTGACATAACCGGTTATAATTAAACCAAAACCTTAGTATGTAGATGAGAATTGTCCTAGATTTTAAGTGCAATTACAAACTTCTTCTAAATTAATTCTTGGAAAAATTATCTGTATTAAAGAATTCACCGACGAAATCAAAATTTGGTACGCCAAGTTGACTACGGAAGGATTAGGAAATCAAATGTATACGAGGGACTTTTGACTGTTTCCACATAATGATAAGAAGTTGCATTTAATGTATGCGTGTGACATCTTCATAACTGAGTTACTTGACAAACATGGTAAGAAGTTACTGTATATGAGAAATGTACATAGAACACTGAACATTTGTTTAATATATATATATATATATATATATATATATATATATATTGGTTTCTGCTGAGATAGGTTTCCAAATGATTTTTTTTTATATCGTTAGCAATGAAGTATTAGGAAAACTTTAGGAAAGTAAGTAGTAAAAACTGAAAATTCAAAGAGGAAAAGTTTCGATCTCTCTTTTTATTCTATTAGATATAATGTATAGCATATTACATTATTTATTATATGCTACTTATCACTACTGTTTTCACAATACCCAATAATCCCATAATATTATAATTTTATTAAACTACCCTTACTTTCAAATAATATTTATATTTTTTGTAAATTAGATAAACCAATTTAAATTAAAAATGTTAAATTCTAAAAATAAGAAAAAAATTTATTCTTGTTTTTATTTATTCTAATATTTTGATTATTTATAAAAAAAATATCTTAAATAAAAATTATGAATAAAAATTTTTAAAAAATATTTCAACCTCAAATGCACAGCTACTTTTACATAGATTGCAGCAAATATATAACAATTCTAATTCCACAACTTATATCTCTCTCTTTCTAGTTTCTATATATATTCAATAAACCCACTAATTGCATTTTGGGACTCCAGACACCTAACGATCACCACATTGCAAATAAATACTTTACAATTCTCAATTCTAAAAACAAAATTAAAATTTGATTACACACTTTTTTCTCAACGCACAAACTAAAAGAAAAATGCCTTATCAGCAGATTTTGTCGTGTATTAGAATGACCTTTATTCTAAAAGCGTGTCTTTTGTAAGTAATTTATATTTACCCAAAATATGACAGCTAATATTTATTTATTTATTGATCTTTTGGAGAGGGCTAATTTTTTTTATTAAACGCAAAAATCGGATCTTGTCCAGTCAATAAATGCCAAGCCCACTTTTTCAACACTGCGTATGATGTCAAAGACTCAAAGTAGAATCTTTAAGTGACTGTTAAAAATTCAAAGGCCAACTAAGAACTACCCTTTTCAGAGAATATTAAAAAAAAACATATAAATAAACATAAACAAAAACAAAACTCAAATCTATGGATAATTTGCAAAAGAAAAACAATTTCATTTTTTTCAAGGAAAAATAAAAAAAGAACACTCGACCTCGGGATTCCTGAAATTTTTTGTCCAACTGTTTATCGGTCAACAGTGGAAAGGTGCTAAGAAATTATCTCTATTGCTGTTATTGGATTCTTTAACGTTTTCAAATGGACACAAGTATCTTCCGATGTACCTTACTTTTTAGAACTTTATTGCTTTCATTAATTTTCTAAATTAACCGTTTAGTTAAACTTGGATAACCTACGAAATTGGATCTCGCATTAACATTTTTTTTTATAATTTTTAAAAGCACAAGAATTAACGAAATAATTAGCTCAAGTTATATGAATTAAAGTAGCATTACTTTTATTTAGTCGTAATTTTCATTTCTAACTTTCTATTTCAAACTAGGGATAACGAGACTCTACCAAATTGTAGATAGAGGAATAATTCTATTTACACCCTTTTATTATCCTTGCCAAACCCCTTTTCTATTTTATCCTCTTTATTCCTGAAATTAATAATCTTTGTTTGGTTCTTTCTTTTTACTCAATAAACTCCTCTGCTGTTTGTAGTTCTCATCCTTCCATTTCACTTTTCAACTTCTTCTTGCTGTGGCATTTTGAATGTAGAGATGACATCCAGAAATATATTCAATAAACTGGTGTGAATTTGTTGAAAAAAAAAAAGATTTATTAAGCAGCATCGACTCCCAAAAGAAGAAATAAATTGTAAATTTAATAAAGCTTATAATGGAACAAATTCACGCTCTTTTTCAGTCGACTTGAGTTTATAGTGGGGAAATAAATATTGAACCTGTACTTTTATGATCTAATGATTATCATTAATGCTCTGAACAGCTCCACCATGGGCACTGCCTTTTACTTTTAATACAATTTAATATATAAAAGATAAAATTGTAAATACAAAAAAATCGGGATTTTATTAGAGAAATTTAGTAGTGATATGGAGCGCTAAAAGGGTTGAAGCTAAATCAGGCCCAGCGTACTTCTTCTTAACGTTGCATGTGTAAGAATGGATTGGGTTAAAGCTTAGAACAAGAGTTGGTTCGGGCCACTCAGGTATTTTGTATTGTTTAGTAATATTGAGTCCTAATTAATGTGGCATTCATATAGTGAATGGTACATTATTAATTTTATTTGTAATGAAATTTATTATTTGATAGATAAATGACACATAACAATTAGATTCGAGTTGAGGCTTAACTACTGGATCTCAATTATTATTTCCTAAAAGATATTTTTTAAAATAATTTATGAAAATGAAAATATGTTTTGATTTTTTATTTTTAGGATCTAAGGACCAAGTTTGGAATCAGTTTACAAATCATATTTAAAAATGAAAATCATATAATGAACAAATAAAAGTATAGAATCCTTCTTTAATGCGGATATTAGCATGCTTTTAAGTAAAGGAGATAGTTAATTGAACAAATAATAATAAAAGTACAATAACACTATGTAGTGTTAAGCTGAATGCACATTTTAAAGAAGATGTGGATACCTACACTAAAACTGTAATTATTTTGTTGAGGAAGAAGAGAAACTTCATTAATCATAGGGAAATTGGCTAAAGTACACAACAAAGCCACTTTGGACACAAGGTCAGATAAAATCTTCAATTTTGAGTCCATCGAACCGCCTGTAAAATTAAACGTACGCCTAAAATACAGGACATATTCCATTTATTTAAGAGGCCGCCTAACTAAGAAGAAATACTCCATCACTAAGATCTAATGATGTGTATAAAATGAACTTTTTGAACGTGGCCAGTCTTATCACTTCGTGACTCTCCTCAACTACTGTAAATGAATTGTTCTTATTCAAGTGGAAAACAGAAATCTTCATAGTATAGTACATGTATAGACTAGGGATAGCAATGAATCGGATCTAATTTAAGATTTACTTGATCCAAATCTAATCGGGTCGGATTTGGATATTAATGTGCGGATCTAAGACAGATTTGAAGCAGATCTAGATCTGTCTTAATATCTAGATCTACCTATTTTTTAATTTTATTTTATTTTAAAATTTTCTTAACAATTATGTAATTATAAATGATAATAAATTCCATTCATAGCATATTAGTGGTATTTATCATGTATTTAAAATTTTTAAAACTTAAATATTAGTTTTGTAAATTTAAATGACAATATGATAAAAATAATTAAGGTTAGCCAACCTTAAAGCATGTACATATAATATTCAAATTGCAAGCTAGGTAATAATGTCAGTCAATTTATTTTATTATATTAGTCAAATATTTTCTAACGAATCTGGCTATTTCCCCATGCACTAGCGCATTATGTTTCAAAATTAACTTTCCAAATTGTCTTTGAAAAGAGGCTTATGAGAGTAATTAAAGGAATGTTTTATTTTCTTTTTTTAAGTCAGCATTTCAGCTTGACCTAATTTCTTTTAATTATTTATTCTTTACTTTAATTCAACGCCAACCTTGCTTGAAAAAAAAATTCAACGTGAGCCTCTTTCTCTCTTCAATGTACTCTCGCTTCTTTACTCCGTTTAAATGTTTGGATCAGTCCTTTAATTATCATATAAATCTTTAAACTTCATTTTATTATGTTATTTTCTTATATTCTTGTTCATGTTGTGTAATCACTAATTAGTGGTGGTTATCTACCGTAATTTAGTTAAATAATATTAAATTAGGAATATGGCAATTGTCAAATTACATGTTAGTTTTCCATTATCCTTACTTGATTTTGACTGTTAACCAATATCATATACATGTGGGTTAGCTTTTATTTGAATATATTTTAAATTTTGACAATTGATTTCATTAATAAAGGACCGGTGTGAAAAAAGATTAAATGAGAAGATTTCAATTATTTATTTAATTTATGCTCCTAATTTTATATATTCATTGACAAATAATTGTATTTTTTTGCTTGTCTTATATGGATGCATAATAATAATTTTTTTTCAATGACACAAATGCCTAATGTTTTTGGTTATTTTTTCATTTAAGTGAAATATGGATTTCAGCCCCTATTTACCACAATTAGAAAATGATGATGCTGATGGGCATGATGCTGTTGAAGTAATTGAACCATCAAATGTGATAGAGTTGAATTTAACTTCATTAATTCCTAGCAATGAAAATGCTGTTGGTAGTAAGAAGTTGAAGTCTATTGTGTGGAACATTTTACGAGGCAAAAGATTAATGGACAACTGAAAGCAGTTTGTAACCAATGCAATGGAAAGTTAGCTGCAAGAGATGGAATGAACCATTTACATAAGCACTTGCTTAGATGCCCACAACGTAAGCAACTAGCAATCAAGAATGCTATGTTGAATGCTACTGTAAGTAAAGGGAAAGTCTAAGTTAGGGCATTTTCTTTTGATCACGACAGTTCAAAAAGAGAGCTTGCAAATATGATTATCAAGCATGAATACCCTCTTAGTATGGTTGAACATTCTGTATTTAGGAAGTTTGTTGGTTCTTTACACATGTTTAAGGTTATTTTTCGGAATACGCTAAAGAAATACATCTTTAAGCAATATAAGTATGAAAAGTCTAAAATAATGAATTTGTTAGTGAGAAATCAAAGTAGAATTTCTATTACTACTAATTCATGGACTTCTAATCAGAAAATGGGTTACATGGTTGTCACCATACATTTTATAGATAATTCCTAGAGGCTGCAAAGTCGCCTTATAAGGTACTTTCTATAGCATTATTTATTTATATCTTTGTCGTTTCTTTTTCATTATGGTTCATAAACACTCAATTCATATAATAATATTTTTGTTTTATTGTTTGTCATTTTTATTTAAGTTTATACGTGTGATGTGTCCACACATTACTGAGGTACTTTTTGATAATTTAATAGAGTGCTTATTAGATTGGAATATTGATGGAAAATTGTGTTCTTTAATAGTTGCTAATGCCACTGCTAATGATGCTATGGTTGACATCCTCTTAGACAAACTTTCTAATTCATTGTTATTAAATGGGAGGTTGTTCCATATATGTTGTTGTGTGCACATCTTGAATTTGATAATGAAGGATAGGCTAGATGTCATTAGAGAAAGTATTGAGAGAATTCGTAATAGTGTCTCTTATTGAAAAATGACACTGAAAAGGCATGAAAAATTTATGAAGGTTGTTCGTGAATTGAAAATTTTAAACACCAAGCAATTAATTCCTGATTGCAAAACGAGGTGGAACTCTACCTATTACATGATTGACACTGCTTTAGTTTATAAAGATGTCTTTTCTCATTTAAAATCACGAGAACCATAATATTAATCATTGCCTAATGAAGAAGATTGGGAGTTTGCAAAAGAAATTTGTTGTAGGCTTGAATTATTTAATAAAGTTAAAAGCTGTTTTGTGGCACAAAATATCCTACAATGAATTTGTTTTTTTATTATATTTGTGAGATTAGGATATCTATTTCTAAGTGGTTAGGTTCTAACAATGATAAAAAAAAGATAATGGCAAAGAAAATATTAGAAAAATATGACAAATATTAGAGTGTGGTTAATGAGTTAATGGCAGTGGCAACTGTTTTAGGCCCTCGATAAAAGATGAAACTAGTAGAATACTATTTTCCTATACTTTATGGAGTTGATTGTGAACATAGAATTGGGAGTGTCCGTAAATATTGTTATGATTTAGTAAAGGAATATCAGTTAAAATCAAAATCATGTGGACATGTTTATCAATCTAATGAGCCTTTAGTTACTCAATACCCAATGGGGGCATTTCATTTAGGAAGGGAACAACATCGAGCTAGTTTTCAAACATTTATTAATCAAAGTATTAATATTGACCATGTGAAGTCTGAGCTAGACTATTATTTGGAGAAATCTGTCTTGCCTCGAATTGATACTTTTGACATATTGGGGTGGGCGAAGGTGAATGGATCTAAATATCCTACTTTGTGCAATGTTGCTAGAGATATTTTGGCTATTCCTGTATCCACAGTTGCATCTGAGTTTGCATTTAGTACTAGTGATAGATTTGTGACACCACATCGCAATAGACTTTGTCCAAATACATTAGAGGCTTTAATGTGTTGTCAGGATTGGTTGTTGGCTGAAGATGCTGGTATGAATTTCCATAATTGAATTCTTTATTTTATATTAATTATTTTTTTGTCTAATTAAATAAATTTTTATTTAATTTTTGTGCTCAGAATCAAATTCATGTTCTTCAACATATACTAGATTGACATATTCAAAAGATGTGGAAATGAATAAAGTAAAATTAACTATGTCATTCATATATTTAGTTAAATATAATCATAGTAAAAATAATAAAGCACTGAATATAAATCATATTTAACTTATTTATCACTATCTAATGTTGTAGGAATGATGATGGTTATGTCGTGATATCAAGATGATAGAGATAGTAGAATATTAGATTGATTTTACTCTTGCAATTACTTTTAATGGATATTTTATTATCTTTCTTATTTGCTTGTTTTGGTATAAAAGCATAAACTTCAATATTTATTAGATTTTTGGGACAAATTATGTAATCTAATTGTTATCAATACATATTAGTCTTTAATTTTCATTCTAAAAAATTATTACTCTTTTATTATTGAGTTTTAGAATTCATGATGAATCTAGAGCAGATTTGGATTTTAATATTTTTTTTGGATTTTGAGCAGATATAGAGATTAATTTCTTTTTTGGATCTAGATATGGGGCGAAAAACATGGGTCTATGATGGATCTGAAGCAGATACATATCTCAATTTTTATTATGGATCTGGATCTGAAGCAAAGTAAATCCAACTCATATTTGCCCCATTGTCATCCCTAGTAAAGACAACACATATAATTGCTACAATTTAATATCTCAATGGTGATCCTAGAACTAAAATCCGATGACTTTATTTAATGACAAAAGAAAACCAACAAAATAAAAAAATATTTCACAAAATGAAAAAAAAAAACACATACAATAAAAGGTACCTATAAAACGTTTCGCCAAAGTGCCTCCACGAAGAAAAACTGCCACATGGCACTCGTAAACTCCTTGCACCAGCAACAACTCAAACACAGGTGCGTCATCTCGATTTGAGCACAAGAATTAAGGGTGGTAAAAATACCTGCCCAATTCGGATCGGATCACACTCAGACGATATGGGTTGAGTAATATTCGGTATGGGTATGAAGTTAAGTCGGTCTTAAATATCACTTGATAAACTCATGACCTAGCTTAGAACTCAAATTTTATTAAAAAATATTATTAAATATATATTATTTTAAATATTTATATTTATTTGACTCATTTATTACATATATGTAAAGTTTTAAACACTTAAAGTTTATATTTTCATGTCAAATTTCATTTAAATAAATTTAAAATTTATAGAATTACAAAAAAAATATACATATATAATATTGAAAAAATATAAAATCTAGGTGTCTTAATTAAAACCTGGCCCAGTGCCAGGCTTTTTAAACACAATCCGGGTGTCCAAAAACTACATCTGAGCCAGGTTCGGGTATTGCGATATCCGGACTTGGACCTGGATTTTGCCAACCTTAACAAGAATGATACCAAGGGTCATCTGAAAAAAAAAAAAAACTTTAGAGAAGCAATTGAAAAAAGAAAAGAAATTCAAAACTGGTAGAAATTTTTAATAATGGCCAATAGTTATCAAAACTATTACGAATTAATAAGTGATAATTATTTCCCCTCTTATGTTCTTTAAATATCTTATTTATCTCAATTGGGAAATTATTTTAAATTTGTTAACAGGGATGCTCTCATCTAGTTTTGAGTTCTTCTTGGCTCTACATGGGTTTCTGGAGTTTCAAGTAAAGAATTGTAGATGCAGTTTCTCATCTAAAACATGGATTCTACTCAAAGACGCAATAATTAACTACTTCAAAGCTTTTGATATTTTTATTTAAGTAATTATTATTACTTTGGGGAAATGCCTTCATTCGTATCTGTAAGCATGTTTCTAAACACTGATTAACTAGTTGCAACAGCATATTCCTTGAGCTACAACCACTTTGTTACTACTAAATTTTATATTATAAATTCAATTGTATATAAACTATTTACCTTTATCATATAAAAAGCCCTTTGATTATATCAATGTAGCAAATTTTTTATTTAAACGACCGCAAATCAAAGAAAGGCATGCCAGTCCATTATTTTTTTAAAAAAAGGCAATGCTAGAAGATACTGCTGTCTGCGCACACACATATATGTAAATAAATATTTAGATGCAGGTGACCTAATTTTTTTTTTTACTATAAGGGCATATGGTATAACAATGTGCTTACATTGATTATTTTAAATTCTATAGCTTAGTAATATGTTTGTATGATAAAAAATAAAGATGCGTGCGTAAGAGAAGTATACACGCATACATTTATATATATATATAATCTTTCTCAAGTGAGTGTATTCTTATCTTATTAAAGTGAGGATTCATACTAAACTACAAAAGAATTACATATTTTCATATGTTGAAAATTGTGTTTCTTGTCTGATATTAACATCATCTTTTAACCGGATGTTATCAAGATTGTATATATATCCTGAACTTTGATTAAAGTATAAGAAAGTTATTAAATTACATGGTTTAATAATGTAATGACATTATACTTTTAAATTATATGTTTTAATAGTTTTTTCAAATTTTATATCTTGGACTAGATTAGAACTATACACACACAGTACTTTTCAGTTTTATGAATTTTGAGAAAGTTCATAATCCTAATTTGAAAAATTATCATATATAAGGCGAACGCCCTTATTTAGAAAAGATCATATGTTAATACTTATTTGGTGAATTATATCACACTTTATTAAAGTACGAAAAATTTATTATAGCAAATGGTATAACAGTTAAATGCCTATTAAAGTGTGGAATCTCATTTAAAAAAAAAACATATACATATACACACACACATACCGCCAAGGCAACTTGACAAAAAGATTTCCGAAATTTGTGTGGGATTTTGTCTAGCGGATTAATGAGGGTTAGAATAAAAAATGCAATGCAGTATAAATATAATAATAGTTGGTTATCTATATCATAATATGATTGTGATGGAGAAAGAATGAAAGGACTTCTATTCTAATAAAAATAAAACATCAAAAGGAATTCCTTTGTAAATTATAAATTAAGGAATTACAGATATAAAAGGATATTGAACGTGCAGGCAAGCCAACAACTAAAGACAATAGTAGGCGCCGACAGGAAACGAGAAAAGTCAGCATATGTTTTTAAACTTTTGATCCGAACATTAAAAAATTCTGTACCATGTGTACTAATAGTCCACAGTTGTCATTAAGCTAACAAATAAATAGAGTCAATGTCACTTAGTAAATTTAGTAAAATCTCTAGTTAATGCAGTAAAATTTCATGTTGAAAGTAACAGATCTAAAATTCAAACTGCACTCACATATTTGTAAAG
This sequence comes from Luvunga scandens, assembly GCA_030449905.1. Lineage (NCBI taxonomy): Eukaryota > Viridiplantae > Streptophyta > Magnoliopsida > Sapindales > Rutaceae > Luvunga > Luvunga scandens. The sequence continues at coordinate 4,374,349 of JASUUG010000298.1, read as the reverse complement.
AAGATTGAATTATCATTAGATTAGATAACAATAGAAAGAAAATTCACTATTAATCTAATTTTCTATTAATCATTTTATAAAACAAAGGATCTGATCGTTGTTTACTAGAAGGAGCGTATATCTTAATTAAATTTAACTTTATAATTGCGAACAGGCCCATCATAATGCTACCGTCTTAGATTTGTCTATTACATGAAGGACTGATCGCACATGCTGCCTGAAGTTTAATACGAGTACATTTCACTGTGTAAATTTTAAAAAATAGTAGATTATCACTATTCAGGAATTTTTTTTTCAGGGAAATTTCACTGTATCCCTTTAAGTTATGACATAATTCAATTCACCCAACAATAATTGAAAAACATCATCGCATCCCCTTCCATTATTTTTTTGTTAACTGTAATTGGCAAAAGGGTAAAATAGACTTTTCGTATAATATTACCAATATTTATAATTTTGAAATTAAGATAAATTAGAAAAAGATAATTTCATCAAATATTTTAGATCAATTGTTGAACTCTAACCCAAACCCAAATATAATTAAAATTCATCCGATGAAGCTCAAATTCATTTGTGTAATGGAGGATCTCCATTCTTCATTAAATTAACCAAAGTAGCATGCGACTACCGCTGTTGTAGAAAGAAGCCAAGCACGACTGCTCTGTAAGGAAGCCGCGCCTGCAAGGGCTAGGCAAAAAGACGAGGCTACAGATGACAAGGGGTTTTAAGGATATTATCCCACATTGATTGAAAATAATTATTTGAACAATAATATAATCTTGAGATAGTGTTTAACTCTTGAGTTTACTTTTGATTATGAATTAAGTCCATAAATGGGGTCATTTTACCTTACCATGTGATAAATACAGATAAAAAGACTGGCCTGGACATGATGTTTCTGACATTATCCCACATCAGCTAAGCCTAGTTATTTAGTTAATCATATAAGATTAAGGCATCCCCAAACTTTGAGCGCATCCTTAAACTTTTAAGTTAGTTTTTTAGTATACATTATACTCATACGCTTCTATACAACTTATGGTGCTACTGTTGCTACAAAAATAAGGCGAGGCACGGCCGCTACACCACCATGAGCATGACAGTGGTTTTTGCTCTTCTTCTCGCTAGCATGAAAATGTTGAGAACTTCGTAAATTTGTGGTCAACTTAGTTAAAAGGATTAGGATTTGGCAATTGATGTTAATTAGGTTTACGGTTTGGTAATTTCATTTGTTATGAGTAATGATATTTTTTTTTATTTTCTACTTTTTACAAATTTTCATTTTTTATGAATAATGTTTATTTTTTTGTTTTCTAGTTTTTACAAATTTTTATTTGCCACGAATAATCTTACTATTCCTAAATTTTAAAATTTTAACAATTACATTTTTAAATTATAATATAAAATTTTGAATTTTAAGGTAAAATTTTTTCTTACAAATAAATATGAATGTTAGTCAAAGTTAGTCAACTATTGAAGTAAATTTGCAGGGTAAAGTGAAATTCCTCCTTTTCTTTATTTCAAGATTTGAGAATCAAAATACTCCCTAGGGCAAGACTGTTTTACAACTTGCAGCTACTTCAAAAAATAACATATTCTTATTTCTAGCAGAAGAACCTTCAACTTTTTTTAACGTATAAATATTTTACAAATAGTCAAATTTTTAATTTAATACTATCTATTATAACCAAAATTTTTTATTAACTAAATAAACTTATGGAATGACTTTTGTTACGATGGATACTAGTAGTTATACAAATATTAATAGTTTATTAAAGTAAAATACTTTCGCTTTAATTTTTTTGGTATAAAAATAGCATTTTCTTTTTAATAATTGTCACTGATCATATTTATATTGTTGATTTAATTTTTTTTTCAAATGATTTGAAATTAATTTTCTTGCCACCCCATCTAAAAGGGTTCCAACATTTTGTACGACTCCAAAAGGTATTACTAACTAAACTAGCTAAAATGGTGTAGCAAGCAAATAATTTCAGACCAGGTTGAACAATTATTTTTTTAAAAAAATATGTATATCTTCATATATCATGTCCATTCTTTACTTATTTGATTTACTTCCACCAGCAAGTTTAATAGCATATAAATTACGTATAATTAAATTATGCAAATCAAAGAAAATTATAACTGAAATATTATATTTTAAAAGTACTAACAAATACCTGATCAAAACTAAATTATAATTTTTAAAAGAAAATGAAAAACAATTATACCTCAAGATGATATGCGACATAAATAACACTAATGCTGGTATCTAGAAAGACGATTTTCTTGATATTAAAATTTGATGAAGTCTCTTTTCGCGAAAAAAAAAATTATGAAGTCTATTTACTATTCAAAGTTGTTTTATATAGAAAATAATAAAACTTAAGTGAATGAATTGAAAACTAGAGGAGATAAATGGTCTAGAAGAAAAAATGAAATTGATTTAGGAGTTGAAATAATTACTTATTTGTTAAAGTATTTGAAAAAAGTTTGTTCGGGGCACATTGAATCTTACTCTTAAAAGATATTATCCAAGAGCAAGCCGTAGCATCCCAGCCCAGCTCTTTCTCCTTTCCACCACTGCCAGCTGGCACCTACTCCCTAAATATTAATATTAACTAATGATATAAAAAATTAACTAGTGATCCTTTTTTTTTTCATTCTTCGGACAAAATAATAATATCTTAATGCAGGCGGTAATTGTATATTTTTACCTCATATTTTTAAAATATATAAACTACATGTAATTTTACAAAGTTTCAGGAATAGCTTCTGGAAGTTTGATTAAATAATTTTCAAACAACTTGCCCGCCCATCACGTTAGTTCGAATCTTAAAAAAACAAAAAGTTAAAAAATTGATTTTAACTCTATCCACGAAAATGTACACAATCGCTGGCTAGGCTAATTGTAATTAAAAATTAGAAAAATATTCATAATGGCTGGCCATTTGTAATTACTAATTACTCGTTAACAAACGCCCAGCGGTAATTAATTCAGAATTTTACTGAAAGCTCTTTTGTTAAAAACTTTTCATAATCAATGAAAATGTCTTAAAATCCCCTTTAAATCTGAAAAATAAACTTTTGGAAAAATCTACATTAAATAAGAAATGTTGTCCCGTTGTATTTTACAATTTTTCTGATAGGAGCCATATGAACAATCGGAAGATCAAAATCAAAAGAAAATGCTACCAAATGAAGATAGAACGTAGAAATAAACAAAAATCGAAACCAATATTACGAACATATAATCATAGCCATTATGGCCTACAAATCTGGTAACTAAATCATACCCTTTATAGAATGCAAGTATGGCGAAATAATCCTTACAATAATTGTATTTGATTATTTTCCTTTATTATATTTTGTTAATATAGCAACATCCTAGTGATTGTACAGTAAAATCTCTATAAATTAATAATATTGAGAGTATACAAAACCTACTAACTTAAAAAGGTATTAATTAATTAAATTAATAATTTATTAATGTATAAGTATATATACAATTTAATGAACATGCATTTAAGTCAACTAAAAATTTGTTGTATTTTACCAATCTAATCAATTAAACATGAGTTAATGCACTAAATATAAATTAAATTAACAAAAAAATTTAAAATTTATTAATTTTAGAATTCAACGCTAGAACCTTTAAAAGCAAAAGCAAAATTAGAGATGAGATTCGACCATATTTAAATTCAAGAAAAAAAATAAGTAACGATAGAGTCATTTTTTATTTAATAAAATATCATAAAAATTATATTTTTAATTTTAGTAAAATATTAATTTATGATATGAATGAGACCACATAGTATTTTCAAAAAAAGTATTAAATTGTTAAGTTATCCCTTTGGCCTAAGTCGGGACATCAAAAAATGATTGTATAATAGAGGTTATTAATTTATCAAAAATTAACTTATAGACCTTTTACTATATTTTATTTATCTAAATTCTTCGCTTTCCACTTGATTCTTGACATATGTACAACATATTTTTATATAGACAGAAATAGTGCAAATATTTGGAGTACCCATACTCTCAAGCTTAAGTAGAAAACTTAAATAAAATTAAAAATTAGAAAGAAATGGAAGAAAGGGTACACGACAAGGGGGGGAAGAGGGGGTTTAAGGTGAATGTGCCTATATATAGTGAGTACAGAATGTGGAGTACATTAATCATAAGTCAAGTATTACTTCTAGTGGAGTTGATTTGGTGACCATATCTTTATTGGAAGCTTTCTGCAATCAAACCCTTTTTTGAAGTATCTCTGTTCAGGTTTTTATTTTTTCATTTTTTTAGATTTTTTTGCGAGGACTGAAGAATTATCACTGTGAAGTCCTTTATGTATGTGTTTGTATGCACTAGATTTTAGTTCATTTTTACATATACTTGTCTATTATAAATTAATACTGGAAGTGGAAATCAAGTAACGCTGAGCCAATTAATTAACTTAAGTACAAATGATGAAAATGGAATTAAGTCAGACTCAAGGTATTTATTTTCACAAGATGGCCTGAACTATGAAATCAAATGTACAAATTGTTTGTTAATAAGTACTTGCAAGATGAAGTTGAAGACGTATATATGCAATTCATGTAACTTGCATAGAATGGCTAAAACGGATTTCAGTTCGAACTCTTGTTCAGAAGTGGGAGGTTCGTTTTCAATACAAGTGTCAGAATTTGTTGAGAGCGAGAAAAGTTCATTAACTCCAGTACTTAGACAGCCTGCTCTTTACTTGCTTTCTGGTAAGAATTTTTCCTTTTTTTTTATGTTGCATAAATTCAACTTTCATAAGATTCAAAATTTTAACAGGGAAAAAGAGAAAACTATGCCGCAGTATACGTTTGCTGCTTTATAAGGCTGCACTAAAAGGAGAGATAAAGGAAATTGAAGGTTTATTGGAAAAGGATTATCGATCAATAATATGTGCGGCCATTACAGAGGGACATCAAACTGTTCTTCATGTGGCAACAGGAGCACAACGAACTAGTTTTGTTTTGCAATTGCTCAACTTTATGGATCCAGAAGATTTGATGCTTCAGGACGAAAATGGGAACACAGCTTTTTGTTTTGCTGCTGCTGTAGGAGCTGTAGATATTGCTAATTTAATGCTTAAAAAGAATCCGAGTCTGCTGGGAATCCGAGGCAGTAAAAACATGCCACCGCTCTACTTTGCTGCTTTGTTTGGACAAACGGATACAGCATCATTTTTATTCAATAAAAGTAAAAAGGAACTGACAACTGAGGACTGGAAAGTTATATTCATTACTAGTGTCGATACTCGTTTGTGCGGTAGACATATTCAGGTTATAAATTTCTATCTTTTAGATATATAGCACACCGAGGTTAAGATTTAGCTCTAATAGTAGGGAGCAGTTTTTTTTAAGGTTCGAGTCTTGGGTCCGAGTTTTAATAGGTGTATAAGTTATATTAATAACAAGTATTCTCAATTTCATTATGCTTTATTTTTGGGCATTAAAACACACATAGATTCAAGAAGATATGGCCAGAAACTATTTCAGGTTGAGCTAAAGAAATTTCACTTTATTTTTATTTTTTTTTGTTTTAAAATACCTTTATTATAACACATATCTAAATCAAAGAAATTGCTAAAAAAATTTCAAATAACATCTCGTTAACATGTAAGAAAAAAATGTACAAAGAATACAAATATAATTAAGCTCTATCAAAGTTGCGCTCAACAATATTTAGAGTGTAAAACATGTTAGATTTTTGGAGTTATGATTGAAATAAGGCAATGGTTATGTTGGAGATGATCCTTCGTGGTGCATTTCTTCACAACCATATGATCAAAGTGATAAATTGTAAAAAGTACATTATCATTTTGATCGTTTAGTTATAAAAGAGTGTTCTACGGTTGACCCTTAAAATAATCAAAATAAAAACAATAACAAAACTTTAAAGTAAATGCATTAAACATTAAACTAATATTAGAGAGTTGAATGAATTTGAAAGATATCTTGTAATTTAATCCTTAATTCTTGAAAAAAAAAGTACTAAAACAAAAAAAAATTAAAATGTACACTAAATTCTTTGGCTTTTACGAATTTGAGTACATGAGAGAAGAAAGAGGAAAATAAAGATTAAGAAATTAGGAATGGATGTTAGGTCCTAAAATTACAATGAGAAACCTCTAATAAATTTTGTAATAATTGAAACTCAAAGGTAATTGTGCAAATATCTATAACTTAAAAAAGAGGCAGGTGAAATTGCAAATAATTCAAACTTGTGTGTCAGGTTCGCAAATTCGTAAATAATTAGTGGTAAAACTGGCAATAGTTGATAACCTTAGAGGCTTCAACGAAAGTTTCCAAATATAGCCTAACTTTTCCTAGCCCGCACTAAGCTCAGCCTTGTCATACACTTTTCTTTCATGTTAACGTTTGGACTTTTCTTCCTAGCTATTTATTTATAATTTATGTTAGAGTAGTGGTAAAAATTCTAAAATTTTATTAAAAACTTATGTAGTATTTATCGACTGGATAGTGATAGGATAATAAATTCACTTGTAACTTAAATAAAATTATCAACCACTTGATGAATGAATGTTACGTCACATTTCATATTATTTTTTATGAAGTTTAGAGATGTTTGTGGCATTATTCTTTGTATTAGACTAAAGGGTATATTTAGTTGGTGGAGTTAATGAGAAAAAATAAAGGGTAATAGACGGGGAATAATAATTCCTTTGTTTGATTAGCGAAAAGTGACCTAATGCAAGAATTTAATATTTGGACTCATGACTCATGGTTAGGAAACCGAATTACTTCCTGTTGTCGTGTTTAATTTTCCAATATTGTCATTTTAAAGGTTTCAATTCGAATAATATAACAATAGCAATAAAAGTACAAAAAGTTAGTCAAGTCTGTCAGTGGCATATTACATTCTCGTTTTATATTGCTGGTATCATGGTAACTAAACGTTTGTGTGTCAAAAGCAAGGATTGTAGTTTTAATATATTTATGGGGAATTTGTAGTGCAAGTGAATCGTAGGGATTGCATAAATAAGATTTTCTATATTGCACTGTACACTATGGCACTTTCTGGTTTTGGGATAAAATTAATTCGGATGAATTGGCCAGATCTGGCGTTGAAATTGTTAAAGAATGACAGACAGCTAGCTCTTACTCATCATGTCCAACGTGGCACGGCCTTGCATATGTTGGCTCGAAATCCTTCTCCATTTTCTGGCAGAGGTGGAGGACCGCTGAAAGGAATTATTAACTCAAGTAATTAATTTCTCCATTCATTGATACACCTTACAGTATTTTCTATTTTTGAATTACTTTTGAAACAGAACAAACTAATTATTTAACCCCACCTTCTCCAGTAGTCAATTAAAGAAAGCTGCTTTAAAATCACTGGGTTGAGCCCCTGTCACATGTATATAGTTTTTTTTTTTTTTTTAACACTATCGCTTCCTAATCACTTGTTTCTCACCTTCCTTAGTCCTAGGAATAATGAAGTGCAGTCGAAATATTGAGCTGATGAATAATCAAGCCCTTGAACTAGTCAAATGTCTGTGGCGATAAATAATTAGACAACAAGATGCGGATGTTGCAGAAGTGATCAGAAAACCTACAACATTATTGTTCGATGCCGCTAAAGTAGGGAACTGTCAGTTCTTGGCTGAGTTCATTGGCTCTTATCCTGATTTGGTTCATGAATTAGACGAAAATGGTCGCAGCATATTTCACATTGCCATTTTGCATCGTCATATGAATATATTCAATTTAATCTACGAGCAAGGCTTCAATAAGCAGCTTTTAGCAACCTATTTAGATAGCTGTGGAAATAACATACTGCACCTGGCTGCAAAATATCCAACTCCTAGTCCGTACAGAATCGTGTCTGGTGCAGCTCTAGAAATGCAAAGAGAGTTACTAATATATAAGGTAAAAAATAAAAATAAAAATTCATTTACCAATTTCCTAATTTTCCTATGATATTCGAAGCTAGCCTTATGAAGATCCAATGCAAGTTATTATTGTTTATAATATTATTTTATAATGGCAGGAGGTTGAAATGATCGTGCAACCTTCTTACAGAGAAATGAAAAATTATGACGGGAAAACACCTATAGAATTATTCACTGTGGAGCATTTGGAGTTGTTGAGAAGAGGAGAACAATGGATGAAGAGCAGAGCTAGTTCAAGTATGATTGTTGCAACACTTGAGGCTACAATGGCATTTGCAGCAGCCTTCATTGTGCCGGGCGGTAAGGATGATAAAACAGGACTACCCACTCATCTCAGAGAGAATTGGTTTCAGCTCTTTGCAATATCAGACGCAATCGCATTCTCCTGCTCTGTAATCTCCGTAGCTTTCTTTTTGTCTATCCTCACATCACAATTTGCAGAAGATGATTTTCTCAGGTCGTTACGGCTTAAGCTGCTGGGTGGACTTTCGGCGCTCTTCATGTCTATTGTATTCGTGTTTGTAGCTTTTTTCTCAACCTTTTTCTTAGCTTATGATCATGGAGTAAATTGGATCGTTGTGCCTTCGGGCCTAGTTGCATTCGTGCCAACGGTTGTAATTGTTCTGCTTCAGTGTCCTGTTTTGAAGGATATATTTTGTTCGACATGTTGTCCTAGGTTATAATTTGCCCTCTAACCTATCTTTGGTAGAAAAGTCCAACTTGTAAACTAATGTGAATGAAGTAGTGGAGTTTTAGTTTCCACTCTACAATGTTCATTCAATTATGTCCTTGGTGCAATTTTTTTTTTTTTTTGAGTTAGACTAGTGGCATCTATTTAGAAATTCGTTAAAACTCCAGTTTTGTATTTATGTTTTCACCCGTAACTGAAATTACCTAAAAAGACATTTAAAAAAAATCTCTCATAATTTGATTTGAGTGAATACTCGTTGCTATCATTTAAAAAAAAAAATGAAGACTCCGTATTAGCTGTAAAACTCTAAAGAATTTGCAGTAAGGATTCTTAAAATTGTAAGCTCCGCAGTGAAGTTTAGGTAAAGAGTTTTCAGTAACTCTATTTGATTGTGAGCTTGAGCCCACCATCACTGACCTGTTAGAGTGGTGCATCGGACTCTTTAAAAATTGTTTCTACTGTAATTTAAAACAAAAAAGAAAAAATTACATGCGTTTAGTTTGAGTAAGAATTTTACCGTCATAACTGGGGTTTTGATGATAGCTTTTGTTTTTTTTGGGTTTAATTAATTAGGTTTATTTTGAGAATAAACGGGGTGCTATTAAATTGTAACATTATTTTTTAATATTTTAATAGAGTTAATTGAGAAAAAGGGTTTTGAGAGTTGTCTAGGAGGGTGTTAATAATTTCACTCTCTCTTTTTAAATCATTGGATTTGAGTGATGAATTGGATTTAATTTGATGGCGGCATGCAAACATACCGAAGTAGAGTGGGGGACATTTGACTTTTCAATTTTTATAAGCAATCCCACTTTTCAATTAACCTAATCTATTTTCACAATTATCCTCATTGAAAGTTAAAAATAAATATTAGTTTTTTTAACTTTTTTTCCCTCTCGCTTATGCACTTGATCAGGGACAAAACAATGGTGATCAAAAGCAACTAATGAGTGCTGGTTGACGGTATGTAGCTGCTTGGGAAGTTGGTTGATGATTGAATGAATTATGCGTGAATGGTGATAGAAGGCTTTGTTTATAGGTCAAAACCTAATCCTTATGGCTAAAGGTAGGGATGAGCCTCTCGGATTTCAGTTCAATTTTTCGGTCTTCGCTTCAGTTTGCAACCCACTTGGGTTTAAGAGTTCAACCCAAATAGGTTGAAAAATTATTACGATTTGATTCGGTTTTGTTCGATTCAGTTCAATTTAGGTTTGTGATTAAGTTTGGTTTTGAGTTGTTAGTTTCGGGTTGCAATACGGTTTGGATTACAAAATGATTTGGATTACTAATTCAGGCTGGGTTAATAATTCGGGCGCGAGCAAGTATCGTAAAAAATGAACAAATAAAAGCACAAGCTAGCAAATGATAAAAATAAACAAATAAAACAAACCAATTACCAACCAAAATGATAATTATTTTCAAATATTTCCGTTAAAATCATTTTTATGAGCTACGAAATGGACGAGTAATAAAATAAATAAATAGCCTCTGATTGCTAGCTGAGCTCAAAATCTGTTTTTTCAGTTTTTTTAATATATTTACGGCTGAAATTGAGGAAGGAACAAACAACTCCAGCATTGACTTTATCAAGAATCGGATCGTTAGGAGAGGGCACCGCGTTCCGCCGCCAAGACGACATCCATCTAGCTCATAAAATGGAGATCCGACTCGAGATCCGCTTCGATATCAAGCTCCGCATCGCCATGTAAACGTAATTGGTTTTTCTTCTTCTTTCATTCTAATCCGAAAAATAAGTGGTGAATTTGGTTTTGAGGAAGTGCTATCGTGGAGCGGCGTGGCGGCAGCCGGCGGTTTCAGATTTGAGAGAGGAGAGACCGCTGAATCGAGAGGGATGACCGGTTGAGTTAGGCTGGAGCTATTAAGACTTAAGAGTGTTTGTTTGGTTCTATGAAAATTGGAAACTTGGGAATCGGGTTTGGGTGTTCGGCTTTAACTGTTCGTGGATTTTTTTTTTTTTTTAAAGGTAAGCCTTTAACGAAACGGTTTTGAAAATTGAATATGTTCGCTTTTTAGGGTTAGCCTGAACCGAACCAAAAATCGAAGAAAACTTGGGATTTTGTTTGGTTCGGGTCAAGTCAAACTGAATGCCCACCTCTATCTAAAGGAAACATATCCCTATATTGTTGATATCGTGCACATTCAACGTATCATTAATGCGAGATCCAAAAAGTGTACACTTTGATCTTTGCATGTAAAAGCAGATTATAATAACGTTATGTCATTTTCAATTTGAATTGAGGTAGAGGATAATCACAAGGAATATCCTTATGTCAATGTATGCTTATGGCAAGAGGATAATCATAGAAAAGAAAATCTCTTCAGATCACATTTCAAAAGTCTTTCTCTCGCCTTTACACATCCACACCTTTGGTGAGTTTCTTTAAATTTTTAATATGTTTTACATATATCTCATGTCTCAAACACATACATTTTAGATACAATAGGAATGTTTATGTAGAAGCTCGTGAGAATAATAAAAGTTAACCAAAAGATATTATAACTCTTAATTAGAGTCCAATTAGACATACAATAGTAATATGAAACTCTATCAGAAGTTTTTAGATTGTTCTTTATGTTGGGCCAGTCCAACCCATCATGGATGCCAATTCTAGCATATATGATTGCATGTAACCTTAGCAACTTGGACTCGACTCTAGGGATGTTGTCCTAAGGTTTCGAAAAAATTGCACCAAATAAATAAACGAAACTATAGAGATACTTTGCAATACATTTGCTTAGTTTAGCCATGTGGAGTATACAACATCAAGGTTCTAAGAGAAATCAATTATTTGGAAGATATCGTGATGGTGGAATATATAGTTGTAGCTCTCCATCGTAAATAATTTTTTATTAGGTTGATGGTATTTATTACTGACACGACCCGCTCCGAAACCCCAAGGCAAATCGGCTTAATTCTATTTAATCGTTCTCACGTAATCTGATTAATCAGGATTCTACCGAAAAATTTGGCAGAGTCTCCCCTATATTTATCATATAACAAAATCTACAAAATTATAAATCAAGCACTCCCAAAAGAATTTCAAATATAACTATCTTCGTCAATCAATTACCTTAACCAAAATACTAAATCACTCAATTATTAAATATCAAATAAAATACATATGTTATCCACAATCCCCGAAATGTAACAATTTATAATCCCAAAATATATTAATAAATCAATTGATAACTCCTAACATCATAACGTGGCCATAATTCTGAAAGTAACTATTGCTGCTGGGTCGACTGTTGTGCCTGCGAATCTCCTGTGGGGGGTAAATATAATAAAATGAGGTGAGTATAAAACTCAGTGAGTGGATAGTAGTTTTTTAACATAATTTTACTCTAAAATAATTAATCAAATTAAAACATCATCTCATCAAAATATCACAAAAACTTAAATAACTTATTAAATTCAAGTCATGTACTCAAATAACAATATCGCAAACAAACTGCATAAATCAATGGAAATTCGTAATACTTATAACATCAATACTGAAATACCGAAAACTATCACCAAACAAGTACCCAGGGGAAATAATCTTATCATATTCGGACCTCGACGGATAGGCAATGACGTACTATCTGGATACAATCACACCTCGGAGCTACACAGATAGATTAGGAAAAGCCATATCATATAACATCATATCCGGACCTCAACGGCCAGGCAATGATATACTGTCTTAGTACAATCATGCCTTGGAGCTACATAGTTAAATAAAAAAAAATATCATCTTATATTTCATCATATTTGTGCATGCATAATCTGGTCCCCAAAAGACAAAGTCGCCTGAGTACACTGCCCAAAGCCTTTGTGTGTACTCAGACGGGCCTCAAAAGCCTATATCTCATATGTATCATTTGTATCTCAATATCAGTATCTCTGTATTCATCATACCACATACATATGTCATCTCATTTGTATCACTGTATCTGGAGGGGAAGAGTACTGTCTAATGATTTTAAAAACGATCATTTGTACACATATATAAACATATAATCTCATCCGGAATCTCATCCAAAATCTCATTCGAAATCTCATCCAAATTCTCCTTCCTTTTTCATTTAACATGTTTTAAATCTGTTTTTTTTTTCTGTAAAATGTTATCATGCATATTCAAAATCGGTAATCAAACATTAATCAAACACATTTCTCGTAATAAATACAAAAACACAGATAAAATCCATTTATATAAAATCATTAAATCGAAGCCTTTAAAATCAATTTCGTAAACAGGCTTTACCATATTTTAAAGTCATAATAAACTACAATGAAAATAGGTTTTGTATAATCCACTCAAAGTGACATTGTTCGAACTCGGTATTGACAACATCCGCAGATTGATTCTCGTTTGCGGATCCTCCTAATTTAAGGAAATAACATAATTACTAACTATAATTATGAATTATAACTAATATGTTTGAAACGACATTTATCCGTAATAACATATTCTTGAATTCACAAATTACCAAAATGCCCTCCACATCAAAATTCATCAAATTATCCTCAGAATTACATATTATCAAGCTATCCTCAATTCCGATTACAAAGATATCCACAAGTTTTGAATTTATAAAATTACCGAAATACCCCTAACGACATAAATTACTGAATTACCCCTGAAATCTCAAATTATCTAACTGCCCTGATATGAAATTACCACAATGTCCACCAATTTTAAAATTATAGAATTACCCCAACAGTTTATGAAATTATTGAATTACCCCTAAAGGTCAACGGTGATTGAAACTCGATCAACAGCGACGGGAAGCTCAGGTCTACTAGTTTTGACCTCGGTGAGTCCAATGGTATCGGCGGTGACCACCCACGCGTGGCGGTAACGGAGGATCAAGCTTCCCAAAACCGTGAGCTTTTCGGTTGTCGATTGGTGGCAATCCAGTTGTTTCAGGTGATGGGGTTGGTCGGGAAACGATGAGGGGAAGCTGAGGAACAAGATCCAAGTGGTGGCACGGCCTAATTTCGACTAGATCGGCCGCATGAAGAAATGGGTTTGGCTGTGGCTTTTCGAGCTCGATCATCGACGTTCTGGTCGGTTTCTAGCGGCGATGACGACGGAAATGCGTTGGCCTGCTCTCAAGCTTCGGATTGGTACCAAGATCGGTAGGTGAGGTGGCCGTAATTATGAGATCGGGACAGGTCTCGTCGCGCGGGTTCAGGTCGTGAACCGAGTCAACGGGTCAGCTTCTCTTTTTCTCTCTTTCTCTCTCTCTCTTTCTTTCTATTTTAGGAAAGAAAAAAAATGCTTCTCTCTCTACTCTTTCCTTAAATAGAATTTGTTTTTTTTATCCAGGTCCATATGTTACAATTACCATAGTAAACAATTTTTTTTGCACTATTAATTTGTCCAACATCAGGTGATTTCTTTTTTTTTTTTATCATTTTCTCGTAATATTATGTTGATAACCATTTAAATCTTCTCTACCAATATAAGAAAACAACTTTGGTTGATGGTACACTATAAGGATAACAAAATCTTCTACAACTATGGGACCTCATATTTAGCAATAGAACCAAAATTTTAAGATAGAAGTTGCCATTAATATTTTGCAATTTTTGAAGGAAAGAAATACTTTATATCATTAAATTGAAATTAAAGATAGTACATCAACTGGGAGCTTTCTAGTTAAACAATAGTTTCACTAGTTCTTATAGCTCTCTTAGTTTAATTATGAGCAATATCATTATAAGATCTATAGACATGTTGACGTCTAATTGCTTGGAAATCTTTTCTGCTACTATTGTGAATATCTAAAACAGGCCAAAATGTCTCAATCTTACTACCTTTTCTATTATTAATTAACTCAACCACTTCTGAGCAATTTGATTCAACAATCACATATGAGAGTCTAGTAGTTTTTGCTACTTGTAAGCCCCATTTGGGTGCCTCAACTTCTACAAAAGGAATATCACCATGAAAACTTATGCTCTTGACAACCACTGCTACATTAATAGTTGGAAAGAGAGTTATAATATTAAAAATCTCATTGAAAAGGAGTTATTTTTTTTGCGAGTTTATTTCTCGCATTATCTGTTATTAAAAATCTCATTGAGTCATTTTTAGTACAACAATATCTAATCACGTTTCGATTAGAGCGTAACCTAATCGCGTTGGTTTGATCTACTACTAGAACGATATCTAGTGTTCTCTATCCTATCAATTATTCTTCTACTACGCCTCACCCTATTAGTTGGTATCATAGTAGTTTTGTGCACTTCATACAACTTTCTTGGCTACCCATATCCATTCCCACCAAATTATCACAAAAAAAAAAATCAGAAAACCCATAAAAAAAAAAGAAATAGAAGCAGAAATGTTAGCCCCGTTGGCCACCATCCAACGTTGCTGGCGGTGAATTTCCTTCGTCGATCAAATCGTCACCACCACCATCCAAGTCAGAACAAACCGGCCATCAAAGCTCCACCTCATACGCTATCGTTCTATAGTCAAGATTGCTGGAAAATCGCCATAACAATCGTGATTTCCATCGCCAAAATCAACGGATTTCGTCTCGTTTTGCCCAGTATAATCAACATCAACCCACTCCTCTCCATGAGTTTAACCTCTTTCACTATTCCCCACCGCCACCCAACCGACTTATCATTGGAATCAAAGCCAACACCAAGCTGCCATTTTTATCTCTAATTTTCGGCCAAATCACCACCTTTTCGGACAAACCACCACCATTATCACACTTCTTAACCCTAAATATTCTAGATCCACCCATCCTTACAGGATTTCCGACCACCATCATCAGAAACCTAAACTTTCACTTAATTACTATTTTACCTAAACTTTTGTTTAATTTTTGGTTTAGCCCGAACGCTTTTAAAACCACCCTCTCTTACCATCTTCACTCCGAATCACAACCATACCAAACCCAAGAGTTGAGCCTTAATTATGATTTTTGCCATTTTGTGAAAAATTTGACCATAAATGGCAAACTACCATCTTTGCCCTCCTATTTATCATTTACCCAAATTATTTGCATACACTGGACCAAATAGATTTCTTGATTGGTTGGACAAGATTGAGCATTGTTTTCTATTTTGGCGCACTCCTAAAGAAGAGCAAGCATCGTTTGCTGCTAGTATATTAAGCATAAGTGTTTCAGAATGGTGGGATGAGTTGCAAACTTCTCGACTTGACAAAGACAAATGCAAAATTCGATCATAGAATCGTATGAAGCGTATTTTGCAATCTGAGTTTATCCCTTTTGATTATTGTTTGACATAACAAAGTACGAGATCCGTTTCTACTTATGCTTATGAGTTTGAACAACTTTATGGATGCAATTATTATTATGAGCCTAAAGAGAATATAGTTGTAAGATTTGTAAACGGGCTTGATTTACATATTCAAGAAAGGATGCCTACATAAACTTTCAATACTTTACAGCATGCAATTCATTTAGCCAAGCAAATTGAAGTGCAAATCAAGTCACAACAACAAAGAAGCTTAGATGATGTGATTAAAGAAATTGTCGAATATCTAACCAAACAATGGTCTATCTCTATGATAGTGCCCGAAAATACACCATTAAGTTTACCTATCATTAAGAAAGAAGACTAATGTAAGATGCTAGAGGAAAATGTACAATTTATTATTGATTTAAAATTTTAATCTAGTAATCCGTGTGAGAGTGTGCATAATGTTTCCTTGAAGGACAAGAGAAGTGTTGAAGATAATGAGATTCTTAATCTTTCTGTGGTTTTTAAAGAAGAAGAACAATCTATCCTTGATTTGTGCATTCAGTTTAATAGTAAGATCAAGGTTGTGCAGCAAAATCAAGTTGAAGAAGTTCAAATAATCGAAATGGTTCTACCTATTGACATTGAAGACATGAAGATTGTGCTTGAAGAAGATTTGATTGAAAAGATGAAATTTATTGGAGAGCGCATTGAGCGAAAATTATTTGATCTTGGAAGTCTTCATCACCTCAAAGAATGTACAAGCGAAGGATGTTGATGAAGTATGGATTCTTCAAAATCTCGAAAAAGATTGATGAGAAGGACCGCAAATTCGAATTACAGGATGATTTGGTCTTACACTACAAGTTTCACCCTCCAGACTGTATTCAAACTCAAGGACGAGTTTCCTTTAAGACAGGGAGAACCAGATTAAAAATCTCATTGAGCCGTCTCATTTGGGTGGCCCAATCCCAAAGTTTTATAAGTTTGGGAAATTAAGGAATTAAAATAAACTTAAAGGAGAAGATGAAATTTGCCATGAAATTCTCCTATATATAAAGGACATAAAGCAAGTGGTAGAGTGAAAAAGCAAAAAGACGAGTGGAAGAAAAGGACGAAAGAGAGAGAAAAGACAGTGGCTGGCTATTACAATTTGAGGGCAACATTTTCAATATTTAATTAGGCGATTGGAAGGTGAAATTAACTATGTTTTCTCCCAAATCTTCATTTTTCTTTTGAGTTAAATTGTTTATAAAGCCATTAAGGGTGGATCTGAGTTTTTCCTAGAGAAAGAGCCCGATTACTGACTTGAGCGTCGAGGGTTATCGTTGAAAAAACTTTCGGTGCCCTCTAACCGTGAGTTGTGAGTGCAGATTTCCTGGTCGTGGTCGAGCCGTTTGCTAGTTCGAGCAAGAATAGAGCAGGAGTTGTTCTTGCAAAGCACAAGATTGAAGGACAAGAGAAGCGTTGTTGTAGGGTCAGGGTCTTTACCAGATTTTTGCATCAACAGTAACTAATCCTCAAGCGAAGAAATTGGATCGAGTTTTGATAGTGAATCGTGACGATTTACTAGTATGAGCTGTTGAATGATAACCTATAATTTTGTGTCTTTTAGTTCCAGGAATGAAGTTCATCACCAACGATACAGACTCTTCAACTCTAGCACTTGAATTAGTCAAATGTCTTTGAAAAGAAATATCAAAAAGCACACACGAGGACGTCTTGAAACTTATCAGCAAACCTTCAAAATTATTATTCGATGCGGCTCATTCGGGGAATTTCAAATTCTTGTCTGTGCTCATTCGTTCTTATCCTGATTTGGTTCATCAATTAGATGAAAATGGTCGAAGCATATTTCATATTGCAGTTATGCACCGCCATCCAGAGACTTTCAAACTAATATATCAGATAGGATTCGACAAGGAGTTGATCGCAACATATGTGGATGTGTCTGGAAATAACTTACTGCATCTAGCAGCACAATATTCAAATCCAAAACCAATCAGCAAGGTGCCCGGAGCAGCTCTAGAAATGCAGCAAGAATTAATAACTTTTAAGGTAAATGTTTTATTTATTATTTCACCGTGGTCTTAGTTAATAATTACTTGATCATAACAAAGAGGTTTCCCACACACACTTTTGAGGAAGAAGTTAATTATTATTTCACCTAATTCAATCGTGTCATATATATATACATATACATACACACACGTACATACATATACATATATATAGTCATTTTGAAGTTGAAAATCTTGGATTTTATTAAAATTCGGGACGAGTTGACAATAATATCTACTTACTTTCACAACGTCATAAACATATATATAGAGGATTCAGTGAATCTAATCGATAAAAAATCAATTCACTTTTTTATGTCAAACTCTTATGTTGAGAGAACCCAATTATTCTCAGGTGCGGTGCTCTCGTGCATCAGTGCAAAGAACTTTTATAATACTGTAAAGGACATTAGCACCGATGTAACTGTAACGAGTGCGCACTGAATTTTTGTATATATTTATTTCTTAATATTGCATTTTAATTGAAAATGGCATTAATTGGTAGGAGGTGGAAACAATCGTCAAACCGTCGTTCAAAGAAATGAAGAATAATGACGGCAAAACACCATGGGAGTTATTCACCGATGAGCACAAAACGTTGTTGGAAGAAGCTGAAAAATGGATGAAGGGTAGGGCAGAGTCGTGCTCGATAGTAGCAACACTAGCAACTGCTGGGGTGTTTCAGGCATCCTTCACTCCACCAGGCGGTAACAAAGATGGAAAAGGAACGCCTAACTTCCATCTCAATGCTGATGTTCTTGTCCATTTTGATCACCTCCCGATACAGAGAAAATGACTTTCTGAAGCGGTTACCATTCAAGTTGATATTCGGACTCTTAACACTCTTTATAGCTTTAACAGCCATGATGCTCTCCTTTAGCTCAAGTTCTTTCTTGGCTTATCGTGATGGAACGAATTGCTTCTCTGTGTTTTCCATTATACTTGTATTTCTTCCAGTCGCTCTGTATCTTCTACTGCAATGTTGCCTTCTGGGAGACATACTCTATTCCACTGTCGTTTTAGGTTTATCCTTGAAGTAAAGTGTTGAAAGCTAGAAATTTGCACCCCAATTGTTCAGTTGAGTAAAAGTCTTGGGTGCTTTAGGAGAATAGAAAAGGTTAAGTACTTCATGAACACTAAAGATTCTCTACTTAATATAGTGGGGCCAAGGTTCTTAATCCCATCTTTTATATGTGATGATTGATAGTTAATAAAATGAAAACATAATAATTAAGTAAATTTTGACCAGATGATGAAAGGATTCTTATCTGACCAGGAAATTTTTTCAAGTAAAATTTTAATTTTAATAAAATATTTATAGGTGTGTATTTTTAAACAAATCAAATGAAGTTGGATGGATATATAAGAAACAAATATACATCAAGTCACACGAAAGAAGCACACAAAATTAATAATCAAACAAGAAATGCGCATACAATTAGATTCTATTGTATGTAGTTGCGTTGGAAGAAGATTAAAACTCAACAAAAAGTGAATTGAATAGATAATATCGTCTTGAATTTGTAAAACTTTAAGGCATTAGATCACACATTAAGCTAATGCTTGGGTGGCGGGTTTGAGAAATAACACACGCTGAGTTAATTAAGGTCTTTTGATAAGAAAAGTGATCAAACTAAAAGAATGGATTACTTTATTGTAAGTTATTTGTAACAACTTCAACTGCCTAATCTTTTCATCATATGTTTTAATCTAATTTTTGGTCAAAGCAGTAGTGGTAAAGGCCAAATGAGTGTTAAATTTATTGCCTACACTGCGTTGCAAGAGAGAGACGAAAATTGAGAAGAAGAAATTGGCAAAGTGATAAAACGTACATCTAAAACATATTAGAAAAGTGATTGGATTTTTTAAAGTCAACCAAAGTCAAATCATATAAGCAATATGCGTTTAAAAAATTTATTTATTTTAACTTTACCCATAATCTTTTATTTGAAAATAATAATTAAAAGAATCCTGATGCACAGATCCGAATTTAGCAAAATCTGGATCCGTGATTTTGCAATCAAATTGCCACCTCATCCCTAAAGCTCTTGTTGTAAGCATGGATCTGGGAGCTGACATGGCAAGTTTTAACTGGTCCTATAACTCAAATGAAGAATCTTGATGGAGCCCAAACATTATCCTATCCACAATCTTGCTTGTCCCATAACATAATCTGACATAATTTTTTCTGGCTGAAATTCTTTCTCAACTCTCATGGATGACATTCAATTCTTTCTCAAAGTCATGTACCTGCCATGCCCCTTTAGTTCTTCTTCCCATTTCACTAAGGATAAACGTTCCCGGGGTCTCCTTAATCATTGATTGATGCTTTGCAAGAACAACAATATTGATTGATAAATAATTGGTGTGGATAGCCGCAACATGACTAGGACATCAGTCCTTCACCAGTCCCTTCTCCTGACATAACCTGAAGAACCACCAAAAGACCTCGAGCTCAATCTGAGGTTGAAGGAACAACAATGTTTATCAATCTTGAAGAAATGCAGGAACTGAAAGAATTCAAGAAAGTTCATGTCCATATCCTGAAATGAGATTTCTTTTGGAACCCGTTTTGGGCAAGCAATCTTGTGGCAACTTGTGCTCTCCCACATTGGGGCAGCATGGACTGTTCAATTTCTCGACAAATCGATGAACCGGGTGCTTTTGATTTGAATGCTTTGATTAGAGGATTTGTTAAGGATTTAAAGTTCGAGGAAGCTTTGTTTCTTTATAATGAGATGTTTGTGAGAGAAGTGGAACCTGATAATTTCACATTTCAGCTCTTCTCTAGGCATGTGCTGGGTTACAAGCAGCATTGAAAGAGGGAATGCAAATTCATGGGCATATATTTAAGCTTGGATTTGAATGTGATTTGTTTGTACAGAATTCTTTAATCAATATGCATCCCAACAGCGAGAATATAGAGTTTGCTTCTACTACTTTTAAGCAAATGGATAGAGTTTGCTTCTACTACTTTTAAGCAAATGGATCCAAAGAGTGTTCTTCATGAAGTGCTATCATTGCAGCCCATGCAAGCTATTGGTTGTGGTCTGAGTGTTTGATACCTTTTGGAGGAGGCCTGAAGAAAGCATATTATTTAGTACGCTCTCTCCTTGCATTCGTTTGGGTGCTCTTGATTTGGGAAAGTGCAATTAAGGCTTCTTAATTAAAATACAGCTAGCAAAATAGGTTATCAGGTTGTGTTCATGTTACGTCAAATAGGTTATCAGGTTGTGTTCATGTTACGTCAGTTTTGTGTCATGTTAAATTTAAGTTAATCCAAACACGATTCATTTAATAATTTTTTAAGATTTTTTTTTTACAATTCTCATAAAGCAAGAAAACCTTAATTTGCATAAATTTCAATCCTTAAGATTATAAAATATCATGATTTTCACATCATCATAATTGAGAGAAGATATAATTTGATCCATAGTAATTTTCTTGATCAACTTTCAATACAAGAATTAAAGATTAGTAAAATTAATTTCTCTCTCTTGATCCCTTTAGAGTGACTTACTTTTTTGATGAAGAGAAAATTGACATGATGTCCTTTCTATATGGGTGGAGAGAGGACCAATTTTAATAAAACTCCAATTTCCATTTTCCATCAAACTGGGTAGTTAGTTTTTCCATTGACCAATAAAATTTCAGCCTATAATTTATTTTATTATTTAAATCCAATCGTAACCTATTCAATAATGTGGCACATGGGCCATTAATACGACAACATTCTCCCACTTGGTTCATGTGACAAAGTTAACTTAACAGTTTAATAATAATAAATGTTATGCATATAGTAAGAACTCAATCCTTACTTGCATTGGTCAAATGATAAAATCATCATTAAGCAAAAACTAATATAGATCATAGCGGTTCCACATCATTATTTTGACATAATTCCTTCTATATATCACAATATTAGTTTTGTACTTAACATGACCTGTAATAAGAAAGGAAAGAAAACAATAACGGTCTATTAATAATCAATAATGTTTTAGTCAGAGACAAAACCTATTAACAATCATACGATTCATGTATATACCATTAAATCAAACATGATATAAAGGAAAATAAAAAACAATACTTAAATGAGCTCAGAGTATAAATATATTAAGAGCCTAAAAACTTAAACATAATGTTAATAATGGCATTCATTAATGCTCATCCTTTCAATATGTTCACTGAAAACCTTTGGGTTTGTTATAGTGCATTTCATGCACTAGTTTTGAATTGTTTAATCCCTTTAATATCAAAGTTTTGCACTTAATAGTTGTGATTTACTTGTGTTTTATTTTTGTAGGTGCAATTCCATTGATTAGTGCTAAATTGAGCTATAAGATGATATTTAAAGATGAAATGGCTTCTTGGAGAAATTGTTAATTTCAGAAGAAGTTTGTCGATAAGGCGTGGGCGCGTGACAGTCGATTTCAGAAGAAGTTTGTTGATAAGGCGTGGGCGCGTGCTATCAATTACGGACTTACGTTTTTATTTCTTTTTAAACGTGTTTTATATTTTTATGACTCTTGTAAGTTTAGATAAGATTTTAGATATTTTTATCTTTATCCTTTTTAAGAGAACTATAAAAAGAGGAGATAAAGAAGGATTAAGGGAGAATCAGAATTCGATTATCAATTGTTTTTATCTTTTTAGGGTTTTCTCTTTTTCTCCATGAGGAACTAAACTTATTTTTCTGGTTGAAGGTTAATGAAGCTTTGATTCACCATTACTGTGAGATCTTTCTTGTGCTTTTAATTGTTTTATTACTTTTTGGGTATTTGTTTATTCTCTGAATTATTGTCATGATTATGTTTGTTAATTAGATAATTGGCCACTATTTAATTATCAATTTAATCTATTGCCAATTGAAAGATTCATCGTATGAAGATTTTGATGTTTGTGGCAAATAACATAAGCGGTGCGTTGTGTTATGGGAATAAATAATCTAATTTAAATGAACCATCGTATCGTTTGTTAATTAGGATTTGGGTCTCTCTAGTTTTTCCTTTGTCATTGATTAAATCTTATGATCGTATCTAGGATTGTCTATTGATTAGGGAAATAACCAACGGTCGTATGCTTTTTATCGACTAATTAAGGAGAGATTGGCTATTAGAGTGTCTCGAGCTATAACCTGGTCTATTCATAAGCGATAATGATTTATAGTTGTATCGATGATCAGTAGTCGAATCAAAGCTGAATTAATTCCTTCAATCAGAGTTTTCCCATTTTGAATTACACCTTTAATTTGCATTCTTACTAATTTAAATTGATTTTCATTATTGTCAACAATCCCCCAATTTCATATTTTTATTTTTAAAAGGATTTTAATAATTACCAATCTCTGTGGACACGACCCTGCTCAATCACTATACACAATTTTGTTAGAGTAGGTATTTATATTTGCTGGCTTCGACACCCATCAGGGTTTAATCCTTTTGTTAAAGAATCTGCAATCATAAAGTTGGTGCTAATGTGCTTGATTAGAGATGGCAAATTCCGGATCTGGATCCGCATTGAATTTGTTACATCCGGATTCGCATCCGGATCTGGAAAAAAATATGCGGATCCGGATGCGGGTAAGATCCGCACGGGTTGCGGGCGGATTTTTCGGATATCCGAATCCGCATATTTTTAAATTTAAATATAATATTAACTTTAATAATTTATTTAATAATATCAAATAAAATTCAATTATAATTTAACAATTAACAATTTAATATCAATTCAATATAAATAACATACATATCACCATAAATTCACAATTGATAATTTCAGAACATAAATAAAAAAAAAAAACTAAAGTAAACCAATTCATTTCAATATTCTCGAATTATTATTATTATTATTATTATTATTATTATTATTATTATTAGTATTATTATTATTATTATTATTATAGCTTTTTAACATACTTTTTATAGTCAATGAAGATTATAGAATTAATTATGCTTATAAATATTTTAATTTATATATTTTTTAATTAAAATTTAATTAAATAAATAAATTATATAATAATGTGGATCCGGATATCTGGTTTTCTGGATCCGGATTCGCACGGATCTTAACTTTTAAGATCCGGATCCACATTTTATAACATGCGGATCCGGATTTTTCCAGATCCGGATCTTCCAGATCTTTGCGGATCCGGGCCGGATCCGGATTTTAATGCCAACCCTATGCTTGATTGACACTCTTCATTTCTGAGCTTATTTTGTAACGGCAAGGTATTTCAATTTTATATGTTTAGCATCTTTTAAATACCTGTCATTCTTAGAGAAGAAAATTGCTACGATATTGTCACAATAAATCTTCAGCGGCTTAGCAATACTGCTGACAATTATAAGCCCTGAAATAAAGTTTTGCAACCATAATCCATGAACTGTGGTCTTAGAGCAGTGCCAAGAACTTCGCTTCCATACTACAAGTAGCAATTACGGATTGTTTTGCACTTTTTCGTGAGATGGCTCCTCTAGCCATCATGAACAAATAGCCAAATATGAATTTTCTTATATCCATGCAGGTAGCATAATCTGAATCTAAATACCCTATCACTTCGAGATGATCAAATCTCTTATAATTGAGCATGTGATCCATCGTTCCTTAGAAGTATCTGAATATTTTCTCTGCAGCTTTCTAGTGATCCAATCCTAAATTACTTTGATATCTTCCCAGCATTCCGACAACAAAATGGATGACTGTCCTGTTACACGTCTAAGCATACATCAAGCTTCCAATAATGGATGCATAAGGAATCCTTTCCATTTGTTTTGCATTCCAATTCGTTCTTTGGGCATTAGTTAAAGCTGAGCTTATCTCTTTTCTGAATTGGAACAATACTTGCAGAGCATTTTCCCATTCTGAATCTCTCTAAAACTTTATTAATATATTCTTTCTGAGACAACCTTAACAATCTTCGTGCTTTATCACTGAATATTTCAATTCCAATCACATAAGATGCCTCACTCATTTTTTTCATTTCGAAGTTCTTAGAGAGAAAATCCTTGGTCTCATGAAGTAAACCAAAATCATTAGCAGCAAGCAAAATGTTATCAACATACATAATCAGAAAAATAATCTTACTCTTACTAACTTTGAAATATATACACCGATCAATGACGTTTTCCTTAAATCTAAAGAAAGTGATGGTATTATTGAACTTAAGATACCATTATCAAGAGGCTTATTTAAGTCAGTATATTAATTTCTTTAATTTACACACAAGGTGTTCCTTTCTTTTAACTAGAAAGCCTTAAAGTTAGGCCATATAAACATCTCCTCTAAATTCCCTTCCAAAAATGCAGTTTTCACATTTATTTGGTGTAAATCTAAATTATAATGAGCTACCATTGCTATAATAATTATAAAAGAGTCTTTCTTAGAGACCGATGAAAAGGTCTCTTTGCAATTAACGCCGTTCTTTTGAGTAAATCTTTCGTAACGAGTTTGACCTTGTATCGTTCCATGTTTCCGCTTGAATCACACTTGGTCTTATAGACCCATTTAAATTGATTCGTTTACAACTTTCAAGTAATTCAACAAGGTGCCAAACATCATTGCAATCTATTGATTTCAGCTCTTCTTTCATGGTGTCTAACCATTTATCAAAGTTAGCACTGTCTATGGCTTCTAAAAACGAATCTGGATCTTCATCAATTCCTAAGTCAAATTCTAACACCTGTAAGTAAACCACATAATCATCAAAAATAACAAATCTTCTTTGTCTTTGAGATCTTTTTAATACTATTTTTTGTGGTTCTACTGCCATATGTTCATTATTAATGACTTCATTATGGGGTAATCGATTATTTATTTGTTGTAGTTGAAAGTTATTAGTGTGTTCAACAACTACAAGAACAACTTTAGAAAAAGCAACAGACAAGGGAACTTGCACTCTAAATTCTTAGATTTTCACTTTTCGTGGTTCTATACTCATATTAATTTTGTCATTTTCAATGAACCTAGCATTTTCATATTCAACAATTCTTATACTATGGTTAAGACAATAAAATATGTACCTTTGAGACTTTTTTGGATAACTAATAAAATATCCACCAGTTGTTCTTGAATCCAATTTCCTTTCCTGTGGACTATAAATCTTTATTTCTGCTTGACAACCCTAAACATACAGGTGTCTTAAACTGGGTTTCCTTCCTGTCCACAGTTCAAAAGAGGTTTTTGGAACTGCCTTACTAGGAACTCTGTTTAGCAATAAAATAACGGTCTTTAACACTTCCATCTATAACGATAAGGGGTAAAGATGAGTAACCATATCCATTAAGGTACGATTAAGCTTTTTTACTGCACCATTCTATTTTAGTGTACTTAGCATTGTGTGTTGAACACATATGCCACATTTTTCTAAGAACTTAGCAAATAGACCAAGGCATTGTCTAAGCTTAGTATATCTTCTATAATATTTACCTCCTTTATCAAACTTGACAATTCACTTTTCAATCTAGTCATCTTTTGACCTCTTTGATAAATACCTCTAGGGCATCTATTGATTAAGATTTTTCATGCAACAAATAGATATAATTATAATGTGAAAAATCATCAATAAAACTAATGAAATACTTTTCTCCATCAAAACATAGAATGTCATAAGGCCCAGATATATCAATATATATAATCTCAAAAAGTTGTGTAATTCTTGTGGCTCTTTTCTTGTGTGTTTTGTTTGTTTTCCCTTAATATAATCCATATAAATATTAAGATCAATAAAATCCAAATTTAAAAGGATTTCATTCTTTATTAATCTCTCTATTCTTACTTCGAATATGTGACCCAAATACTTATGCCACAGGTAAACTGAACTTTCATTCACTAAACCATGTTTAGTGCCAAGATTATCATGCAAGGTTAATAGAGACTGAGCAAAAGTATTATCAACCTTTAATTTATATATACCATCAGAAAGAATTACAAAACAAATAATATTATTATGTTTAAATAAATTGAAACATTCAATCCTAAATGTAAAAGAATATCTAATAGATTGAAGTTTGAATAAGGAAATTAAATTATGAGAAAAAGAACATAAAGAGTCTGAAAAAGATCTAAATGATGTTCAATATCTAAAATCAAACGGTAAGTCCCAATGCCTTCAATTGGAACCTTAACCCAGTTCCCCATGAAAATAAACTTCTTATTTGGATTTATGGTTCGGATGGTAAGAAATCTCTACATTGTATTTGAAACGTGAGTAGTATAACTAGAATCAATACAGCACGTGTTATAAGGAACTTCAATTAAATTTAATTTGAAACATACTAAAGCACTAGGTTTATCTTTCTTTTTTAACTAAGCTTTATACTATAGACAATTTTTAGTGAAGTGTTCACATTTATTGCAAAAGTGACACTATCCATTCTTAATGTCCTTCTTATGGACTTGGATTGTTGTACTTTTAGCTTTGATGCTTCTTTCTTACGCTTGTGATAATTTTCTTTTCAGCTTCTTTTTAGCTCTTTTTTTTCTTAAGTCTTGTCTCTTCCTGGATGAGCATGGTCTGGAGTTTGTTTATACTTCATTTTTTTTAATGGTGTTATAGTTTGTTTAAAATGGATCATACTCAGGAAGCAAGGAGTTGATAATGAATTGTACAAGGAAGCTCTCACTCACTTTGATCCCCATGGACCTCAATTTTGCTGTTGTTCTCAATCACATGTTGATGCACGGCATATGTACCATCAAATTTACCTGTGGTCAACATACCCATTAATGCCCTTGTATATGACTTATTATCTAATTCAGATTGAGAACGCTCTTTCATAAATTCCATATATTCCTTAGCACTTTCAATTCTTGGAATTGTGGACTTGATATTGTTAGCAACTATCATCCGCATAAACATTAGATTAAGTCTGTTTAATCTTTCCCATGTCTTATAGAGAGATCTCTCTTCAGCACTGCTTTCATTAGTAATAGTAGTCGGCCTTTCAGTTAATAGTGCTAAGTCAAGATCCAAAACACGTGAGTGCAACTGACTTGCTTGGACCAATTTGGGTAATTAAGGCTATTGAACATAACAATGGACAAAACTTGCGAATGAAGAGCAACAAGTACAGATGCTGCAAATATATATAAATGCTCACACATTAATGCTTTTAACTTAAACACATAATATAGATTCAGGCAAAATTCACACAAACTTTAAGCACATATTGTAGTTCACCTTTAGGCGATACAACAATCACTACAATCACCACAAGAATTTCATGTATTTACAACATCTTATATATAGCATTGCATGAAAAAACGCTATATTAAATAGTATAGACAACGTTTTATTTTGAAAACGCTGTTATAAATTATTTATTTTGATCAATTGTAGTGTTAAATTTTAAAACGCTAGAGAAGTTATTTGTTACATGTCACCTTGCCTTTATTCCCTGCACCCTCTAATTAAAAATAACATTTACTTGTACTAAAGGAATTTCTTTCAACCATTTAAAACAAACTCGCGCTAAACTCACGATCTTCAATTTCAAAAAAAAAAAAACACTCACGAGCTTCACTCTCATTCTTCATTAACAATCTTCATAACACTCTTTCGATTAAAATATTACATTCATTTTCATTTAACAGAACCAGGAACATATTGCAACGATTATTTAGATCAACAAAATCTTATAGCTGAAATTGTAATAATGGCTGGAATTCTTTCAAGTTTTCTTCATTATCTTAGCTATATGTGTTGATTAGGCAATTTTTTCTCAGTTTCTTACAATTTCAAGTAATTTCAGTTTGGATGTTGATTTGAGAGAAACAAAAGTTGTCTTTGGCTTCACTCTCTGGTAACTTCTGGAGCTCTTATTTTTTTCCTTTTAATTTGGTTAAATTTTTAGGTGCATATATTGATTAGGTTTATTTTCTCAATTTCTTAAGATTTCAATTAATTTCAGTATGGGCATTGAAAACATCAAATCTGAGCAACAATGGAATAAGTTCATTATAGATAGAAGCTCTATGGAGTTTCAGGTCAGTCTGATTTTTCTAAATTGTATAAGGAAATTTTTATGTAATAATTTACTCACTTTTCAAGTTTGTCTAGTTGAAAAGCAAATATTTCCAAGTTTTGAGGGCAAAGCAAAAAAAGTTCATCGTACAGGCCATAAAGGACTTCCTCGTTTAAGACATGAAATGGTAATTTTTCTTATTAAGCTTTTTATTTTTATGCACAACCAGTAGTTCAGTAATCAAATAATGATCTATATATTTTGTAGACAAAACAAAATCCAAATTCATCAATAACTCGAGTTGATGTTTGGTCTCGTGCCTATTCAAAGAAAGATGGAACTCCAGTTGATGAAGAAATTGCTGATAACCTAGTAATTAAAACTTCTTTTTATAACTATTTTATTTACCAATTAATTCTTTTGCTAATAAGAATTTAGGAACGCTTGCTTACAGGAAAAAATTAAAGAATATAGGACGACACATCCTGACTTAGGTAAATGTACTGTCAAAAGTGATGCTTTAAGTCATGTATTGGGAAAAGAACGTCCTGGACGAGTGCGAGGATTTGGATTTGGATTTGGAGCCACACCTTCTAAATTGGCTTTACAAGCAATTACCTTCTCAAATGTTTCTTAGCTTGAGAGCAAACTAAATGATCTTCATGCCAAATATAATGAACTTCAAGCATCATTCATCAATTACATGAGGACACATGAGGTAATAAATGTATATGTCTTTTTATATATGTTTATATTTGCTCAGTTGTATATTGAACTTCAAGCCTCATTTGTTAATTACTGAAAGTTGTTATTAATGAATTTAATTTCAATATATGAGTTATGACACTTTCTGAAAGTTGGAAGCCACATTGTTGTTTTGCATTGCTTTGTTTTACTTTTTGAAATTATTCATTCGCTTCTAATGCAAGTTTTTAACTTTAGTTACAGCTAGAAGTAATCTTAAGACATTTTATGTACTTATAGGTTCATAATTGTAGAAATGAGAAAATGCCAAATTTTGAAGATAATTCACAAGTAAGTTTTGGATAATTTTAAGAAGTCATAATTATGTTCTACGGTTAATACTTTTGTGGATAATTTTAAGAAGTCAGTAATTATGTTCTAAGACTAATACCTTTGTTTCATTGTTCTTGTTTGTGGTAGATACAAAGCACCAATAGACATGGATTTAATGAATCTAGTGTGGAGAATACACAATGCAAATTGTTGGATTGGCGGGGTACAAGAAAAGTTGTTGGAGAAGGAACAATTGCATCAACAAATCCACATCACATGGATCTTGGACCAGATTGCTGGAAAGTTTGGGTTACAGTCGCAATAATAGGAAAAACTCCTTTATATCTCACGACATCCGATTTTCATGTTCTTGATGATGTAATTGGAAGCACCATTGCTTGGCTGAAGAACTAGATAGCCTTAAACTAAATGTTTTGTTGATGTATTGAATATTGTTAACTTGATGTGTACAATCTATATTTGGATATTCAATTTTGATATTTGTATGGACATATTCAGTAACTTTTTAGATTTCTATATTTGTGTGGATATTCATTTTGAAATTTGGATATTCCATTTTGATAAATTGTATGAATATTCAATTTCAATATTTGAAGGAGTGAGTGAATGTTGGTTTTTTGGCAGGATAATTTTTTCAGCATTTACCCAATGTTATTTTGTCTTTACAGCGTTTTTATTACAGTTTTTTTACAGCATCTGCTGACTGTTATACTAGGCGTATTACCTTTTGCAGCATCGTCCAAAACAGTGTTAGACAAATTGCTACACAAGACTTAATGCGGCGTTCATCCAGTGCTGCAAAATGTAAACTTTCTTATAGTGAATAAACATGATGCTTAACTTTAATTTCACATATTTAGTAATCAACTATACATTAACTAGACATGTCTGCTATCTTTGGATATATTAAACATATCTAATCAAGCATACTAATTACCCACAATCATAATCATAGATTATAAAATTAATTAGTCAACCTTTGGGCGATTCCTAAATATTTTATAATCTTTCAATTTCAATATACCCATACAACGAAATCATCATGTCATTCAATTATAAGCATCACAATCATTACGAGTACATGAAACTGAATTTAATTTGACACCTATAAAGAAATTTGTAATTTGGCCACTTTGGTGACTAACAAATTATCATAATATAAGTGTCAAATTGAATATTTATAGCAAAGTAATTTTCTTAATAAAATAAATAAACCATAAAATCAATTGAAATTTCAAACATTAAATTTGGAACATTAAGAAATTTCAGAAACTATTAAATTAATCAGCAAAAGCATTCAAAGTTATGAGAACAAAACTTATAATGCTTAATGCATATGAAATCAGTGGCTTTATCATACTAAACCCAATCTATTGTATCTATAATTTAATAAAATAGAATATCAGGAACTAAACTGAACTTGCACATGCAATTACTCCTAAATTTCAGCCTTAAGACAGCACGTGATGATCGTTGCCAACTCTGTTGGACCTAAATGCAACCAAAATTTTAAATTTTGGCCAAAAAACATAAACCAAGAAAATTTTGGGTGACTCATGAAAAAATAGAAAAGAAATCCTAATTTCACCTCTATGTATTGTGCCGCCAACTGTAAAAAAAAACATCTTAGGCTGCTTTTTATAAAAAAAAATAATATATACATAATTCTTATGCCAGTAATTTTCTTTCTACGATATGTGCAAATATGTGTAAGGACAATTGAAAATAAGAGAGGGTTATTACAGATATTATAGAAAATTATGAATTCTTAAACCAAAGTTCTAATATCAATTGTTGGGAATTTTTTTTTTTTTACAATTCTCATAAAACAAGAAAACCATAATTTATATAAACTTCAATTCCTAAGATCATACAATATCATATATTTCACATTATTGTAATTGAGAAAAAACATATCCTGATCCATAACAATTTTCTTGAAAGTTTTACTGCAATAATTAAATATTAGTAAAATTAATTTCTCTCTCTCTTGACCCTTTTAGAGTGACTTACTTTTTTAATGAAGTGAAAATTGACGTGATTTTCTTTTTATATTGGTGGAGAGAGGACCAATTTTAAAAAAACCCTAATTCTGACATTCCATCAAAGTGGGTAGTTAATTTTTCCCATTGACAAATAAGATTTTACTCCATAATTTATTTTATTATTTAAATCCAATTGTAACCTATTCAATAACATAGCATATGGGTCACTAATATGCCAACATAATTGTGTTAAAATATTAAGATCCAAACCTGACACGGAAAATAAGCTGGTTACCCAATAATCCACTTAATATCTATATATTTCACAAAATCTACATCAAACATTTGCACATTGCCCTCTATATGTATGCATGCATGTATGTATGTATGTATGTATGTATGTATGTATGTATGTATAATATACATATCTACCAAAATATTCTACATTTACACTATTAAAATTCTAAATCTATATAAAATTCTATAAATGAAGCAATGTGCATATGTTCATCCTTATAAAAATATAAAAAGAGAGAATCGTGTCTATTATTTGAGTTTTGATAATAAGAACCTATAAATTAATTTAGAATAGAAATATAATCATGTCATCGTTCTGGTAAATGGATCAAGAACTTTAATCCTAACCCAACATAAAAAAAACTCGTGTCAACATAGACCCGGTTCATTTAATAATCATGTCAAATTTGATTATCCATACTATTTATTCGTGTCGTGTTCATCTCGGGTACTTAAATCATGTCGAATTTTGTTAGCTCTAGATTAGAAACATAAGTGCATTCAATGTCATAGCACTAGCTTCCGTGATTCAGTGTCATAGCACTAGCTTCCGTGATAGGTATGTATGTAAATTAAAATGTGGTTGTTTAGAGAAGAGACTTTGTTTGTTTCAAACAATTGCTGAGAAGAATCAGCTAACTTACATTGTGATGATTTCAGGGCTGACTATGCATGGACAAGGCAAAGAAGCTCTTAGTATTTTCTTAAAAATCCTCCGGGAAGGATTGGCACTAGATGATGTCGTCTATGTTGGTGTTTTGAGCGCTTGTAGTCATGTTGATCTTGTCCATAAGGTTATGTTTAGCATACAGGATTGAATTAGATTAATTATTAGGATTTGATTGGATTAAATTTAATTGCATTAGATTGGATTATATAATATTGTCTTATGTTTGATACAGTATTGGATTGGACTATATTAAATTATTTTTTAATGAAATTAAATAGCATTTAAGTTGACATTTAAATATAAATATGAACTATTTGTGAATATTTAATAATAAAATAATTATTAATATTAATTTAAAAGACAATTAATTAAGATTAAATAAGCAGAAAATTAGTTATTGGATAATCATAATTATAATAAACAAATATAAATTACATTACGTGAAATTAAATTAAATTAAAATTATTTAAACATTTGATTTAATTTTTATTAAATATTTTAAATATATTTTATTTTATCAAAAAGTTAGCAAATTATATAAAAGAAACCAATTATTGGTATTATTAATTTTCATGATTAATTTTAATATAGTGGTGATTAAACTAAATATTCATTAGCTATTCAAGTAATAATTAATTAAATATACAATTATTTTTAAGTTAATCCTATCTAAACTCATGTTTCAATTGGGATTGCTTATTCCATGATCTTCGGACTAAATTCAAATTTAGTCCTATGATCTAATCCAAAGTGGAGCTTGCCAAACATAAGATAAATAATTAGTCCCAAAATTAATCCAATTCTACACTTAATCCTACCTCCCAAACATAACCTAAGGGTCTATTGTGCTTTGATAGGATGAAACTAGAGCATTGGATGGTAACAACAACATTATGGTGGAGTGGTTGACCTCATGGGATTGAAATTATAGAAATTACATAAATTGTTAGTGTTATCAAAACTCAGAACTAAAAAATAATAATTTTAACCTTTATTAAATGTATATTTTCTAGTGTTAATTAATGAATGGAGTAGGCAATGAGCGAGAGGTAAGTTGGTAATAAGTTGAATTCTTTTAATTTTTTGGTTTAGTGTTTGGTTTTAATTTGGTTATTGGGTAGAGTTCGGGTTTAGGTTTGGGTTTCAATTCTTTTAATTACTTTCATTTTAATTTTCATTATTTGCTTCATTTATTGTAATTTTGATTATTTTGTTTTATTTACTGCCTAATATCTAATTCACAAAAAAAGACCGAAGTCATCTAAATTCTCTTTTTCCCTTTTAACTACGGTAAAATAAAGATTTTAAAGTAGTCATTTTGTAAATGTATTTAGTTAAATTTTCTCACAATGTTAACAAAAAGGAGGAATAATGATATACATTGTAAACCCCAAGTGAATTATTATTAAAAAAATGTATTTATGTATTTTATATAAAGCTTGAAAGATCAGATGATCGGTGAATAATTTTCTTTTCTTAATTAACATATGCACGTTAATAAGGCTGGAACTCAACACATGAGTCTTAGCTAGCGAAGTCTTTCGTTACGCTCCAGGTAGGCTGCATCAACTAATTTAAGAAATACTAGTGCTGCATCTTCTATCGTTTTAATTTTAATTTTTCTTCGTGATTGTAAGTATTAGTTTAACACAAGGCTAGGAGCAGTTTTCATATTCTAGATTTTAGATTTGTTACTAATTTCTATGAGATATCTTAATTCTTCACATGCTAAGGAAAAAGCTACTTTTTAAGCACTAGTTGAACATTTTAGAATTCATGTGGATGATAATTTTCAACACAAAACTAGGAAGAGTCCTTCAATTTCCACAAACCAAAAATTGTCACTTACAGAGTAGGTTTAACTTTGCAAATGTATAATTGTTTTCACTGTTTTTGTGTTACATTTCAATGGGTAGAAAAGATGTTTTTATGTGTTTAAACAGTATTAAGAGTAGGATAGTCTTTTAGTATAAATTATTTAACAGATTCAAATAGTTTAAATGACAAAGTGACTGGTTAATATATACAAATTGAAGATCAAAAGTGGAGCAGAGTAAATTGCCTTAATTCTCTAGTAGTTACGTGAAACTTTTGACTGAAAAAAAAATTGATAATTCTGAGATAATTTTCTTTATGATTATGATTTATTTGTACTCTTCCGAAGATGCATAATTCAATGTTCCTAGGACCCATATGCCACATTAATTTATTCAACATTTCAAGGATTATTAATGGCCTGATCCTTTAATAACACTTAAAAGCGCGTCCAAACATTTGGATCAAACCCTAAGAGTGAAAAAGGAATTTACCCTAAATTATATAAATTCCTTCATAGTCGTAGGTTGCACCACCAGTAAATTTCTGCCGGCTTCCTTACCCATTTCAATTCATAATACCGGAAAAGGAAATATGCTGTGAAGAAATTACATCTAATTAGACATAAAGACAATTCATTTATTTTTGTTGGAACTGCTCAAAACTATTAAGTGCTATCAATACCATAAAATTAATTACAACGAAAACAATTATACAATTAATTAATATTATTGAACTTTGCAAGATTTAACAGTGGAATCGCAAGAGAAAAATATGAAAGTATGTATGTCTAATTGAAGCTAAGAATTAATGTATAATCCTTACTAATTCTTGTGTTAAAACAAGAGGTATGGAATTGGAACTAAATAAAAAAAAATTGAAAACTAAAAGAAGTGCTTTTTGCCCGCTTATAGTAGAATATGGTTCATATTGCATATATATGGATTGAAGGATATTACACTTGAATTATTTACAATCAAAGTGTTGATTATACATACATACAATCAGGAAAAGATTAAAAGTAATAATAATAAAGTCTATAATTACGTGTGAAATTAAGCAAGCCAAGGCAAAGGTTTGTCTTTTATGGAGACTGGAGCACAATAAAACGATGATCAAGTGACCCTTGAGGGGAGAAGCTGGAGTAACCCCAGAAGGATTATTTCTTTATTTTTGCTTTATAAATTAAAGTCATGAATCATTCCCAAATATGTTGGAAATGTTCTCCTCAACATCATGACTTCTTTGGTGGAAACCCTAACAACGTTTATCTCTTTGTGCACGTCGACATCACATGATATCATTAGTGGTGGGATGATTCACAGGACCTCCAACATGTCTTCCCATGGCATCCTCTGTGGTGGGAGCATCTGTTGGATTTTTTAATCCAGCATTGTTGGATCTTTAATCCAGCATTGTTGGATCTTTAATCCAACATTGGGCTTATATGTGAATAATTATGTGTTGCAGACTGTCATATAAGGTTAAGCCCAATTAAAAGTGATCTGTTAAGGTTTACGGTATTATGGGCTTTAATGTATTTAAAGGATGTGGGCTTTTAAATGTGTAGACACCCAATAGTATTCTAATTCTATGATGGGCAGAATTAAGAATACCCAGTGACAATAGGAAACTGTTGTCTATATAAGTGGTCATGGTCCCCAGGTCACACGTTACAGAGAAATCTTTCTATTCTTTCTGATATCCCATCATCAGAGAGAAAGCGCAGAGAGAACTAAAGGACTCTCTAGGAGAACGTGTAGATTTGGAAGACAAACCACACAACTCCAGAGAGGAATTAAGCGTTATGGATTCAGGTACGCTTCCGCATAATTTATTATTGATTCTTGGTGATATGACATGAATATTCCTGGGTTATAAGTGATAGTTTTCACTAAAGGTTTTATTATCCCAACAGCATCCACAGGCCATCCGACATGTCTTCCCATGGCACCCTCAGCGGCGGGAGCATCCACAGGCCATTCAACATGCCTTCCCATGACACCCTCAGCGGTGGGAGGATCCACTGGCCATCCAACATGCCTTCCCATGACACCCTCATATGTGGGAAGATCCACGGTCCATCCAGCATGCCTTCCCATGACACCCACAGGGGTGGCAGGATCCACAGGCCATCCAACATGTCTTCCCATGACACCCTCAGTGATGGGAGGATTCACAGGACCTCCAACATGTCTTATATTTCCACCTTCCGGTGATGATTCGCCGGAGTCGCTGAACGCCGCTGCTGGTGGTGGATTGCCTCCAGGACAACAGATTAGATTTCTCGTTCTTTCTTCTTTACCTAGAGGATTGATTCAGAAATTGCTATTTATTTTATAAGAAGAAATTGTTGGTTTTTTTCTAATTATTATTATTATTATTATTATTATTATTCCCATTTTTCTCGCCTCGTTGACTTGTATTGTGTTTGTCATAAATGCATGTGCATGTATTAACTTCATTATCCTGCACATAATCGAGACAAGTTTAAAACCTAGTACGGATTTTTCTTCTAAGTGCTTTAGTTTCTAAAGTTTTCATCTAAATTTTTCTGTATAAATGTATAAATTATTTAGACCCATAACAGGTCAAATCCATCCCTCTACTATTTGAGACACGTTTTCTACCTTTACAAATAATTTGGAAAGAAAGAGTCCTTTGTGGGATCCAAACCCCTCCCTTCAAACAGGCTTGTTATCAACCGGCTGCCAGTCTGGGTGGCATATTTTATATTTGATAACGCTGTTGCTTAAAAAAGTTAACAAAAAAAATATGTAGAATTCTCATTTAGAATAATTTTCAAATACTCTATTTACATTACACACGCCAGAATGTATTAAAACTTTCCTAACTTAAGTGGCCTTCATTTTTCGTCTGAAATTTAAACAGATTTGATTTATTCTAAATTTTGAATA
This sequence comes from Luvunga scandens, assembly GCA_030449905.1. NCBI lineage: Eukaryota > Viridiplantae > Streptophyta > Magnoliopsida > Sapindales > Rutaceae > Luvunga > Luvunga scandens. The sequence continues at coordinate 4,336,735 of JASUUG010000298.1, read as the reverse complement.
AAACTAAATATTGAAATCTGAATGACATATTTATTTATTTTTTAAATATCTAATGGTAAGTACTAATTTTTTAACTTAAAAATTTTAAAAATCAGTACTTTTATAACTGTACCTTTAAAAAATCTTAAATGATAAATAGATTACATAAATCTCAATGAGCATAAATGAGATATTATTTTATCATAACACAAATCATGTTAAAGTGAATACAACCCTTTAATATTCTAAATTAGAACAATTAATCAATTTTAATGTAGTTTATAATGTATAATACGAAAAATATTCATAAAATATTGTAAAGATAAATAATGTTAATTTGAAGAAAATGAAAAAAAAATGATAATCTACTACTATATTAACATAAGTTATGGAGATAATTAATATTACTAATTAATAAATTTCATTTAGGTAAAGAAAAAAATAAATTAATTAGATAGGGATATTTTAAAGAATATCCTTTTAATAATATCATTAAGACTTTTAGATTAAGTAAAAAATTAAAAGAATTGACTTAATGACTTACTTACTGAAAACTCTTATTAAGTTGAAAAAAAATAGATTTAATCACCTAATTAATTGAGATTAAGTCAATTAAGTAAATTAAAAAACACAAACATCCCCTTAGACTTGCATATTCTTAAGATGAAAAAGCTAATTAACTAAGGAAAGGGATATTTAAACTTAAATTTTCAACTTAAAATTTTTGAAATAAAACTTGAGCCATTGATCTTATTTAATCCCATGGTAATCATGAAGGAAAATTATCTCAAAATTATCAATTTTTCATCAAAAGTTTCATGCAGCTTGATGTAGGACAATATTTTAGGATTTTAGAATTTTTATTATTTTAGGGTTTTCTATTTTAATTAAAGCCAATTATAGTATGTGTTTTAGTCTTTTATTTTTTATTATAATTGTGATTTAATTTCCCTTTTTAAGTTAATTTAGAGAAAAAAAGTTTGCTCTATTATAAATAGAGAGATCTTATTATTGTTTTCATAACTTTATATTCAATTATTAAATAAAACCTCTCTTTTATAATTTTTTCAGGGATTATTTATCAAAAATCTCTCTTGTAGAGTTATTTGAATTAAAGCGCCATCTAATCTCGCTTTAAGTATAATTAAAAATTTCGTTGAGTCGTTTGGATTAGAACGACATGCAATTATGCTTCGATTAGAGTATAACTTAATTATGTTGGCTTAGTCCAGTATTAAAACAATATCTGTTGTTTCTTACTCAATCATTTTCACTTCCACTACCTTGCTCCATTATAGCTACCAAAGAATAATTATGATAATTTACTTTGTATCACTTTGAAAGTCAAAGTAGTGTTTAATGATGCCAACTCATCTGCCATTGGACTGTACAAGATCAATAGCTCAAATATTACATTAAAAACTTAAGTTGAGCTATCCATTCCCTGTTAACTAAACATGAAGGATTGATCAGAAGATTATGCCTGGAGTGGCTATTAATCTTCTGAATATCTTTCCAAACCAAAGTTTACCAACAAGCTGGAAAAGATATATTGAAATAAAACGTGATAGTAAACTATTAACAATCCGTTGTGCATAATTTTATCTTAAGCACGGGATGGAAATTGTAATGTGTAAAATGAAAGAAAAAGTAAAAATCGATTTGTTTTTTCTATGATTTCTCAGTGTCTAATTCTTTTACCTCACATTAAAATTTCGTTAAACCTTGATCGTAGCTTTGAATCCTCAAAATCATTCTCTTGCATTTTAGGCATCATTTTGCAGCTACTCAGATTTAACCTATAAGGGTTCGGTGGGGATTTATATCTTCATCTCACTTTTTTGTAATCATCTACATCCAGCACTTTTAAAATAAATTTCATTTTAAGAATTTAAAATTATGTTATTATGTAAGTTCACCCAATTGATACCAAAATCTCCTGAGTGCATTGACGCCAAGGTTCAAGAAAACAAACTTAAAATGCACATTTCGAAAATTGCCGTAGTTATCTTAGACCTTTCGATTTTGGTATAACCGGTTATAATTAAACCAAAACCTTAGTATTTAGATGATAATTACCTTAGATTTTAAGTGTCATTACAAACTTCTTCTAAATTAGATTTTAAGTGTCATTACAAACTTCTTCTAAATTAATTCTTGGAAAAATATTCTGTACTAAAGAATTCACCGACAGATCAAATTTTGGTACGCCAAGTAGGCTACGGAAGGATTAGGATATCAAATGTATACGAGGGACTTTTGGTTGCTTCCACACAATGATAAGAAGTTGCATTTAATGTATGTGTGTGACATTTTCATAAATCAGTTATATGGCAAACAATTCTCTTGCATTTAGGGCATCCTCTTGTAGCTACTCAGATTTTAGCTTTAAGGGTTCGGTGGGATATCTTCATCTCACATTTTGTGTCGTCGTGTACATCCTGCACTTTTCAATTATGTTATTTTGTAAGTACACCCATTTGATACCAAAATCACCTGAATGCATAGACTCCGTGGTTAAAGAAAACAAACTTAAAATGAACATTTCGAAAATTGCTGTAGTTATCTTAGACCTTTTGATTTTGGTATGACCGATTATAATTAAACCAAAACCTTAGTATTTAGATGATAATTGCCTTAGATCTTAATTGCCACTACAAACTTCTCCTTAATTAATTCTTGGAAAAATATTCTGCAATAAAGAAGTCACCGACGAAATTAAACTTAAATTGACTATGGAAGGACACATAATGATGAGCAGTCGCATTTAAATTTTAATATATGTATACGACATTTTGATAGATGAGTTACATGACAAACAGGTAAGAAGTTACTGAAGCTGGAGCAGTGGACATTGAGCACGCAACATATTTGTATATATTATATAAATAATAATGAGATAGAAATATTATTATTATATCATTAATGTGAAATTATATTTTATCAACTAATAATTTGGATGTTACATGTCACGTCAATTTGAGATGCAATGATACAAACTAAAATATTATTTGAAACTAAAATATTATATGCATAGTATGATTAATTAAAAAACAAGATTGATACTTTTTTCTGTCAGTCTCACTTCTGGCAATAAAGTGTTAAAAAAAGGAAGAACACTTCAGAAGGATAAATGGGACCTTTCGCATGATTTAAAATAACGCATAAGTTATTGTCATGCTAACATTTGCTTTTAAGACTATGCTTGGATGTTGGGTAAATGACGGGATTAGTTTAGTTTGAAGAATAAAAAAATTAATTCAATCCAAAGTTGTATTTGGTTGCAATAGTTTCTATTTTCACATGAGTTTAAATAGGATTAAATATCTTATTTTAATCCAAATTTTCTACTCATATCAAAATTTTATTTAATAAGTTATTTTTAACTTGTTTTTTTATTTAAGATTAATATCAAAATTTTAATTCAAAAATTTATTTTTAACTAGTATATAATATTATATATAAATAATTGAATATTTACTTACAATAATATTGAATACTAATTGTTAAATTCAACAACTTGTAATATAATTTAAAGCTAATATACTATTTATTTAAATAGTTATTTTAACTTCTTTAAATTAAATTTAACATAGTCTTAATCGATATTATACCAAACAAATATACAGTACTTTATAATCAATAGAGTTTAATCTAATCCTAAAAATTAATTCAATTCAATCCAACCTTCCAAATGTAGCCTTAGGGTAAAAATGTAAAAATGATAAAAATAATTAGCATCAATTAACGGTATCTTTGTAATTAGGGGCGGATCTAGAACTTTATAGTACCTTAGCTAAATTAAAATTTAAGTGAACATGAAATTTCATATATCTTTTTGACAAAATACACCTAATAAGGAGGGACATTAGGAGCCTTTTTATACTGTAAAAGAAAATAATTCTTAAAAGGCAATACAAAATAAAAGTACAATATCAATACAAATTTACTACTAAAGTTGTACTTTTCGCGACTTCAAATACCAAAAATCATCAATTATAAAATCTCGGCCAATATTATAAGTAATTTCTCTTTCAACATAGATAACTATGCAATCTGAAAAAACTCATTTTCTATCCCACTACACATTGATATCTTGATAAGTTCCATGGTTGAAAAAGAACACTCTATGTGGCTGTGGAAACAGGAAAAGTCAATACTAGATGAATTAATCTATCAATTAAAAAATAGTGTTGTGAAATCCCCAAGATAAAATTTCTTAGCGATGAACTAAATTGTCTGTATCAAATGATTTGAACCTGTCAATTAGATCTAGTGCCGAGCTTAAAGTAAGGAGTTCCATAGTTTGCTTAGAGAATCTATTATTTAGTTCCATCAATTAAAAATCTATTACATCACTTAATATATCAAAGTGATAATGATGTTCCATTGTAACATAATCTTTTGTTGACAAGAATGCCTTATATTTTCCATATAATAAACACTCATATCAAGCACAATAATATCATATTTTTCACGTAAGGATACCACATTTCTAATAAAATCATCTCATCTACTATCTTGAAACTCTTGCAAAAGCCTTTTTATACTTAAGGCATAATTCGAAAGTCCAATGACTTTGTTTGTAGTGCTCGACAAAGAATATTAAAATTCCAAGAATTTCAACAAAAGCAAAATAAACACAAACTCTAAGGATTTCATCTCTCTACATGCCACCTTGAGCTTCTTCGCGCATATCTCAACTGGATCCATCATTAATTATCTTTCCTAAAACTTCAAGAGTTGCACAAAACATCTCAATAAACCTACTAACTGGAGTAAAATATGAGCTCCAACCTGTATCTCTACCCTTTGTAAAGTTCTAACTTGATCAGCCCCTATACTAGTCTCAAGTCTTCTAAAGCTATCAAATCTATAATTTCTTTTTCTCTAGCAGAGTTTAACTCAAGATAACATTTTATAGAAGCATGAGAAAAGTTAACAGCAGAAATCAACTTAAGAAGAAAATAGCTATACCTCATGCACTTCTTTAGATACTAGAACTAATATAAGTTGTAGTTAATGAGCAAAGCAATGTACGTAATAAGCATATGGACAATCAATTGAGAAATAAGGCTTCTAATCCATTCCATTCACCCACCATATTACTAGCACCATCATATCCTCGACCTCCTAAATCTTCAACTAAAAGATTATACCTCGCAAGCACATTGCATATCTCATTTTTTAAAGTCAAGGCCTTTGTTTCATCAACATTCACAATTTCAAAGAAGTGTTCTCGAATAAACATATTACAATCAACATATCTTAAAATAATAGCCATATTCTTTATGAGATTCATCCAGTGCCTCATCAACTATGATACAAAATTTAGCATAAGTTTCTCTCAAATCTTGAGCCGTCTTTATTTGCAATAATATTCAATAAGTCCTCTTGAATCTTAGGTGCCATGTATTGGACATTCTTAGAAGCATATGCTAACACAATTTTATTAATTTGCTCATTCATTATTGCTAACAACTTAATTAAAATAAAAGTTCCACAATTAAGAGAATTAACCGACTCATCATGACCTCTAAAAGCACATGCTTATTTTGCTAACCATTTGGTAGCTACTCTTGAAGTTTAAAGTTATAATTTAATCTCCAAAAATTTTTGTGAAGATTGTGCATTAATTCTCTTATTAATATATTTGGATGGATACTTTAGATTGCTTTATTTTGACATGGCATCATTGTGAGAAGAGCCACAGCCTCCTTTATATTGAGCAAAAAGACATATTTTTTCACAACCAAAATACTTCGAATTTTGAACCCCATCAAAAATAAATGCATTTGTAGATGGTTTATCATGGTAAAAATGGCATGGAAAACAAAATGCTTTGTCTTTTGATATGGAATACTCAAGCCAAGGAAACTTTAAGAGCCAAGGAAATTTGAATCAATGATTTTTCATACGATGTTTAGTCGATGGATACTTTTATAGCTTAAGTTGAAATGGTCCCATATTTATATATGCCATTTGCACATCTTACACTTGTCAACAAGAAAATTACTTATTAAAAAACATGCTTTGATACCAACTTGACACAACCAGCCCCGAACCCTGAGGCCAAGCCTATCTAAATCTATTAAATCGATTTAACATAATTTAATTAATAAGAATTCTGCCAAAAATTCGACAGTCTCCCTTATAATTTATCATACCCAAACCTGTAAATTAATAAAACAAGCACTCCCAAAATAATTCCAAATACAACCAACTTCTTGAATCAATCTTCTCAACAAAATATCAAATTATTCAAATATCTAATATCGGAGAAAATACATAGTGCATTCATAATCACCGAAATGTAATAAATTATATAATCCAAAATATCTCAATAAATACATCTTTGACCCCTAACACCATCACGTGGCCATATTTCCAAAATAACTATCGTTGCTGGGTCAATTGTTTTATCTGCAAGTCTCCTGTTGGGGGGAGGGGAATATAATAAAATGATATGAGTATAAAACTCAGTGAGCTCAGTGAGTGGATAGTAGTTTTGAAAATAACTTTACTCTAAAAATAATTGTATCATTTCTGAACACAATTTCATCAAAATATCACAAGAACTTAAATAAACTTGTTTAATTTAAATCATGCACTGAAATAACAATATCACATAATACTGTATAAAATTGATAAAATCATAACACTGATAATATCAAATGATGAATACTGAAAACTATCACCAAACAAGTACCTAGGGGAATCAATCTCATTATACTCGTATCTCAACGAACGGGCAATGACGTACTATCTAAGTACAGTCACAACCCGGAGTTACACGGATAGACGGAGAAGCACCATATCATATCTCATTATATTTGTGCATGCATAATCTAGCCCCTAAAAGACAAAGTCACCAGAGTACATAGCCCAAAGCCTCCGTATGTACTCAGATGGGCTCCAAAAGTCTGTATCCCATCGGTATCTCATCTGTATCATTTGTGTCTCAATATCCATATCTCAGTAATCATCATACCACATGCATATGCCCCCAAAAGGCAAGGGCACCTAAACACACGGCTCAAAACCTCTATTGTGTTCAAAGGGTCTCAAAAGCCCATATCTCATCTCATCTGTATCTCTGTATGTAGAGGGAAGGGTACTGTCTAATGATTTTACAAACAACCTTTTATGCACATTTACATAAACATATAATCACATTTGAACTCTCATTTCCCTTTTCATTTAACATACTTTAAATTTGCTTTTCTTTTCTATAAAAACATTGTCATGAATTAACTCAAATCAGTAATAAAATCAATAATCATACACATTTTAATAATACATATCAATATGTAGATAAAACCCATTTTTAGAAAATATCGAAGTATTTAAAACTTATTTCGTAAACATGCTTTACCGTACTTTAAAATCATAATAACCTATCATGAAAATAGGTTCTTTATATTCCACTCATAGTGACGATGTCCAAACTCAGTATCGGTAACATTCGCGAGCTGATTTTCATTCGTGGATCCTCTCAATTCAAGGAAATAACATAATTAACTTCCATAAATGCGAATCACAATTGAAAAACTCGAAACGATTTTTATCCATAGTAAATTATTTTCGAATAAATAAAATTCCCAAAATGCCTTCCACATCAAAATTTATCAAATTATCCTCAAAATCCCAAATTATCAAACTACCCTCAATTTAGATTACAAAATAACCACGAGTTTTGAATTTTTAAAATTACCCCAAAAATACAAAATTACCCTAAAAATACAAAATTACCACATTGCCCCTAACAACATAAATTATCGAATTACTTCTGAAATCTCAAATTACCTAACTGTCCTAATATGAAATTACTAAAATATACACCAATTTTAAAATTATAGAATTATCCCTAAAGTTTGTGAAATTATCGAATTGTCCCTATCGGTCAATGGTGACCTCAGCTTAGTCAACAGCAACGGGAAGCTCAGGTCTGATAGTTCTGACCTTAGTGAGTCTAATGGTACCCGTGGTGATCTCCCACGCACAGCGACGGTGGAGAATCAAGCTTCCAAAGCGGTGAGTTTTTCGGCAATTGTTCGATGGCAATCCAACCGTTGCAAGTGACAGGGTTGGTAAGAAAATGACGAGGGTGAGTTGAGGAATAAGATCCAAGTGGTGGTGTGGCTTAAATTTGACGAGATCGACGAAGATGATAATGGGTGGAGCCGCGGTTTTCAAGCTTCAATTGTCAGTGTTCTAGCTGTTTTTCTGCATCGATGACAGCAGAGATACGTCAGCCAGCTCTCAAGCTTCATATCGATACCTAGCTTGGCTGGTGAGGTACCTAGCTTGGCTGGTGAGGTGGTCGGGTTCGCGGGTCCAAGTCGGTCAAACAGGTCGGCAACTTCTCTCTCTTTCTCCTTCCTATTTTAGGAAAAATGAAATGCCTCTCTCTCTCTTTCTTTCCAAAAATAGAAACCAACATCGACACCCTCCTTCTAATTTTTTTAAGCATAATACAAATTAAACTAATACCAAACCCAAGTGCTGAAATAAAATCCAACTACGCAGTCATTGAATCGTGTTTGAATTGTCTTGATTTTGTGTCCTGATAAATTTAAATTATTCTAACACAATCAATTGAATAACCACATCCAATTTACCAGCAACGATTTGTAACCAATCCAACAACTTTAAAATAATGAACGATGAAATTAAAAAATATGTAATACACTCAATTAGGAAAATTAAGGTGGATATGTTACAATCACATTCTAAGTAAGTCAATAGCAGATGGAGTATCAACTTTCTCAAATTCGGCTCCGAGACTTAGGTGGAGAACTTGAGGCTTCAATGTAGCACATAGAACTTGTCCCATTTGATGATTGATCATCGTTTACTTTAGTAAAGAATGAAAGAAGAGTTTCCCCTGGCTTGGATTGTTGTTGTTTAACATTATAACCTATAACAATGTGTAATTATATAAGAATTAATAAATCAATTAAGTGTTATAAGCTATACATTCTACTAATTTTAAATATATTGAAAGTCACAAAATCAAAAACTCAATGTTAAAAGCTCATATAATACCATATATGGCTAATACTAATACCCATGCCTATCAATTTTTTTTTTAATTGTAAAATCTTAGAATAAGTGAAAAAATTAATCTATAAATAATAAGATTTGATTTAATTTAACAAATGGGAAGTTCAATAAACAAATTTATTTACTTACTAGGCAATTTATTATCTACTCATTCTAATATAGAGATGCCAACCACTTGTTAGAATACAAAGTGATTTTTACCTATTATAAAAATTGAATGGAAAGTGCCTAAGCAGACGAGAAGTGAAGCAGGGAATTTTGCGGTTGCTGCTGGATGGGTGCAAAGGTGGGACACAGTTGGTATAGGTGATTAGGTGAATGAATATAATATATTTTTTTTTTTGGGGTAGACCGACTGTATGCTACTGTTTGTAATGGTTATTGATATGCCTATAATATATACATATTTTACCTTAATTGTGTAATGCTATATATTATTATTTTTTATTTTTAATCAATTGAATCATTTTATTGAATAGAGAAATAATTCGAGGTTATGGACAAAAAGTGCATGAAGAAGCATTTGGAAAGCACTGAAGAAAATTGATTTTGGGAGCAATTGGGCCAAATTTACACGTGGAATTCAAGGCTAAATTAACAAAATTCAATTAGTTTCAAATCAAGATCATGCATGCACGTGAATGAATTAAGGATGGAAACAAACTTGGCTTCTTAAAGTTGGTTAGCCAACTTTTAAAAGGCTTTAGGATTTAAGTGAATTAGCCTTCAAGAATTGTAATTCAAATTATTCAAAGATTCGGCCAAAATTATTCAACATATAAAGAGAAGCAAACTTCGCCGATTCAAAAGAGAATTGAGAGCTGAAAGGAAGGACACGCAAGACAAAAGCGAAGCGGGCGTGTGAGAGGAGAAGCTGCAGATTCAATTCTCCATGGCTAATTTTATTGACTTTGTTGCTCTCCATTCAATTATTTGTAGATAATTTTTTTATATTGAGGTTAAGGATAAAATCCTATTCAATGAAATAATTTTTTTTAGTTAATAACTTTGATGATTATAGTTATTGTTTCACATGATAACTATTCATCAATAATTATCTATTCATCTTTAATATCATATATTCTTGATAATGAAGAGATTATTTGATTAAATCTAAGCTTGGTAAAATAAAGATTAATGTAAGTCCTTTGATTGTTTGTTTTTCAATAAATTAGATATATAGAATGCTTACAAAACTTTGATTCTTTGTTTTTCAATAGGAGACATATGCTATCTAGAAATCCTACACTGAATCGAAAAAGAACCTACATTAGTTTTAATTACTTAGGTTTAATTATTATATTCATGAGATGACATAGATTGATTTCAAGCTGTCACTCTAAAATTAAGGATTCATTGAAAATTAGATAATATTAATTGAAAAGTGACAGATTTTGAATTCTTGATAACTTTTATCCTATTAAAATCTCCTTTACTCTAATTATTATCTTAGTGTAATTAATTTAATTTCTCTTAAGACTTAATTTGTTCAACTAGGTAAGAATTAATATTAATTTTAGATTTAAATTAGACTTTTTAATTTCTAGCAATCCTTGTGCATTCGACCTAGTTACCACTACTCTATTTCTAAAGATTTGTGCACTTGTGAGTATAATAAAATTTTGTACAACAATTATGATAAAATGGGTTATTAAGAAAAGTTACAAGGGACCAAAATGGTTAAAAATATCTATGTAATTTACCATAAAGGAAAAATTAGAATAATAAATTAAAATATTTTATTCATCAACACTTAATCTCACCATATTTCAATATCAAATCTAGTTTTAAAAAATTATCAAATCTAATTTATCCTTTAAATAATATAAATAATTTCAAAAGTATTTATCCAAAGAGGTGCAAATAGTATTTGAAAAGATTTCCAGATATTAATTTTATTTCTTCCTTCACTAATCTCCATGGGTGAATTCATTCCAATCCACTCATCTCTACCAATCCTTGTTTTTTTAAAAAATTTTTTTGATAAAAAGCTTAGCTTTCATTTGATTCAAATTAGAGAATAAGTACAAAAGGGAGATAGACAATAATTCAACTACATTACTGGTTCTGCAATGTTCAAAGCTATTTTGGCAATTGAATGGGTAATGCCATTGTGAAGCCTTGAAGCATGCTGTGCTGTTCAGTTTTCTTAATTTTTCTTGAATGGCCAAGATGGTCCAGCAAATTTCAATTTGGCTTTATTTCCTCGCTGAAACCAAGTCCACAACTTCTTGAAAATTAGATTCAATTATCAAAGGCGCATAATTGACAGATTCTGCAATTTCAATTCCCAGCTTAATTGCTTCTGCTTCTACAGCAGGTACATCTCCATAATATCTGACTTGCTTTTGAGCTGCTGCTGCAAAATTTCCTTCCGAGTTTCTAATTGCTGCTCTTATTCCTGCCACTTGATCTTTTAGCATTGTTGTTGCATCCGCATTTGCATTGAACAGCCCTACTGAAGGAGGTTTCCAAGTCTGCTTTTCTGAGCAACTCTGACTTGTAGAGAAAGGCAGTTGAGAGGGGGCTGGTTAATTTTCCTGCATGATCCCACAATTGCTTCTACTTTAGCCAATGATACTTGAAAATCTTCTTTCTTCCCTTCAAAAACAAAAAGATTGTTTGAATGCCAGTAAGCCTAACATAATGCTGTAAAGAGTTCAATTTCTGCGTTGCTTCTCTTTGCTGCTACTACTTGTATTACACTTAAAAGGTCTTGGTTTGCTTCTTCTGAGAATGCTGTGATCCTTTACATTTTCTGGGATACTTTACAGTTTGAAAAAGCATGGGAAGTGTTCTGTCCCTATTTGCCACACCTTTGACACTAAGGCTTTTGTAAAATCTTCTTCCTTCAAAAGTTCTCTACCGTCGGAAGTAAGTTCTGTGCTGCCTTCTAAATAAATATGTTTACTTTCTCTGGTAAATCAAGTTTCTAGAATGCATGCACTTTGATCGATTTCTGTTTGATGGACGTGGACAATCTAGGAAATTTGAGTCTTAAGACAACTTGATAACCACTCTTTACTGAATAATTGCCATGTTTGTCAAAAGCCCATAGAGGTTGGTCTGGTCTTAAGGTTCTCGGTAGCATAATCTTCAGAACATAGTCTACATTATCAGGCATGAATTGTTGTCTAACTAAAGTCTCATTCCATTTATGCTCCTTATCAGTTAGCAGAGAAACTGTAGTATTTAAGGGCAAAGTTGGTGTTAACATTATTTTGAAAGTTAAGGGCCTAAGAATCTGGTTGTTGCAAATCATTATTTGTTCTCTACTTCCTATTCTCCACCTGAGACCCTGATGAAGCACTTATCTAACTTAGAGAATGCTCCTCCTAATGAATGATGGTTTGTAGCCTGGTTCTGCATTCAAAAAATCTATTTGCTTGAAGTATTTCACCTTTAAAACTACTGCCATTAAAAAGTTAGGAAATTGAATCAACCTCTAACCTTGTCCCTTGCTTGGCCACTAGGGCTTGATTAAAGTTAGATAGATCCCAGAATCTTATTCCTCCTTTTCCTTTAGACTTTCACATTCTCTCTTACCTGGCCCAATGAATGCTTCAATGATCTTCTTTCAAGTTACACCAAAACCAAGCTATTGCTCGTTGGAGGTCAGTACATAGCCCCAAAGGAATCCTGAACATGCTAATAGTTTAGACAGGGACTGCTTGTGCAATCGCTTTGATTGAGACTTCTTTTCCTCCACTTGAAAATTTTTTTCTCCGCCAATTCGATATCTTGCTAAGCACCCTTAGCTTAATATCATTTAAAAAACTCACTTTCCATCTTACTACCATGGATGGTAACCCTAAGTACTTGTCATGCCTAGAAACAACATTGAATTGGAAGATGCTTTTAATTTCCTCAGTCTACCTTGCTTGGTGTTTCCACTGAAAAACATTGAAGATTTTTCATAATTGAATATTTACCCTGAGGCAGCAGCATAATTGTCAAAAATGTGCTTCAATTTTTACGGTCTTTAGTTGTAGGCTTGTAGCCCTAGTAAATATGAGGCTGTCATATGCAAAAAGTAGGTTAGTGATTGATAAGCTGCCGCTGAATTTCAATCCTTAGATCAGCTTCTGTGATTCTGCTTGTTACAAGTTTGAAAAGCTCTCTATACAAAGAATAAAAAGATAAGAGGATAGGGGCAGCCTTGCCTCAATTCCCTGTATAAGTGGCTTATTCCTTTTGGTGCTCCATTTATAAGTACTAAAAAGGTTGCTGTTGTAATACATCTCATTATCAATTCATTCCATTTGAATGAAAATCCTAACTTCATCACAGTATTTCCCAAGCAATACCACTCAATCCTATCATATGCCTTGCTTATGAGAAGTTTTAAGCTACAAAATAATTTTCTTCCTTTGTTTAAGCCTTATCTTATGCAAATACTCATAACCTATGACTACATTATCAGTAATGACTTTATTTGGAATGAAAACATTTTGTGTTGGTGAGATGATGTTCTGTAACATATGTTTGAGCCTATTCGCTATGGTTTTTGTTACAATCCTGTATATAACATTACATAAGCCTAAATTCTGTCACTTGTTTAGGCTTCTCTACCTTTGGTATCAATGTAATGCATGTATCATTGAGAGGGACAATGCTACCTCCTTCATTAAGGATGTGAATGCAAGTTGCCAGCACTCGTTTGCTTACTGAATTTCATTGCTTTTGAAAGAAGGCTGCTGAAAAGCCATCTAGTCCAGGGACTTTCGTTGGGAAGATTTAGGATAGAGTTGTTGATATGTCCACTATTCCTCATTCATTTCTTTTGTCAAGTTCAAAGGCATATCTTGTAGCACAGCTTCCATTTGAGTTTGCAAGTGGTTTGTTGTAGTAAATCACTTTGCAAAGTAGTTGCAAAACATTCTTTCTACAACATCCGCTTCTTCTGTCCAATTTCAATCTTCATCTAGTGTTCCCCAGATTTTGTTTTTTCTCTATCTTGACGATGTTTTAGTGTGGAAAAACTTTGTATTTTTATCTCCTTCTCGAAGCCAGTCTGCTGTTGACCTCTACTTCCAATAGATCTTTTTAATCTAAGAGAAGGGCATCATTCTTCTTCTCGAAGCTTTTAATTTGCTCGCCATCTTTATAATGTTGGTTCTGTTGCTTTGCCTTTTTCAACTCATTAATCAGCTTCTTTAGTTTCTGACTTCTATCTCCTAATTCTTCTATACTCCAATACTACAGCTAAGCTATTGATTCTTTGGCTTTTTTGCAGCATTCAATGGCATCTTCGCACACCATCTTCTTTGCTCCAACCACTCTTGCTTCACAATCTCTCTTTACACCTATTATAAGAGCTCTATAAGTCCTCGTAATGCACTTGAGTAAATGTTCTTTTGTTGTACCTCAGTCCTCTTCCTTTTTCTACCACATTCGTCAAAATAGGGTTATGGTATGATGTTCATGTTTCTAACATTTTAGCAGATGATTCGAGAAACATATTTCTCCATTCCTAATTACACAAAAAATGGTCTAATCTTTCCTCTATTAGAAACAGCCCGTATCTTTTGTTGGAGCATGTTAAATGATGCCTCTAACAAAGTTATATTCTCTAATAATATCTCTAAAAATCTGCATCATACTGACTTCTTTATCATTTCCTTCTATTTTCTCATGAGGCCACAAGATTTTATTAAAATCTCCAAAACACAATCAAGGCAGGGTGGATAAATTGGCTAACCTTTTTAAGAGTGTCCATGTGTAATGCTTCTGGTTCATCTCTAAGTGTCTGTAAATTCCTGTAGACCTTTAGTAACTGCCATTCTCAGCACAAGTTATTGCATCAATATGGTGCTTGCTCCAAGATTTAATGTCTACTAATAATTCCAAATTCCACATCAATCTTTTACCTGTTCTGTTGAGTTCAAAACAATTATTGAATTTTAATTTTTGACTTTTCTTTCGCATTTGCCTAGATGTTAACTTGGTTTCATAAAGAAACACAAGCTTAGGCCCATGCATTTAAAACATTTTTTGAGCTTCACAGAATGTTGGGTCACTCCCCAATCCCTAAACGTTCTAGCTGATGATATTCATGGCTGTCGGCAGGGTTGGTATTCAGCCTCTACCAATAATAAATTAGAATCTTCCATTGCCAACTCTCTTATTTCTTTATCCTGTCTCTCCTCTGTTTCTATTCTCTGCGCTCTCTCATTTCTTTATCCTGTCTCTCCTCTGTTTCCATTCTCAGCTTTTGTTTTGCTTTTGGTGAAGTGAGCCCAAAACCTCCATTAGGCTGCTGATTTTCTTTGTTTTTTCTTCTGGGCTTGCCCAGTTTACCCCATTTACTTCACTTGCTAGACTTTTTGGTACGATTGGCCCATTTTGCTTGTCAGCCTCTTTGCCTTTGCTTTTGTCTTCATTTCTTGCTTGCATTTTCCAGTGTCCATTTCGGCTGTATTATGAGGGCTTTCACCCCATTTTATACTTCTTCATCTTCAGTTGTTTTGGGAATTGAATCTGGGGGATTGTTCATTTCCCACTCCACTTTCCCACCATTGTTTTTTTTTTTCTTCTTGCAAATTCAACTTTGCTTCCAATTTTTGAGACTCCTCCTTTTGTCTTCCTCCACTAGGTTAGCCATTTCTAACTTTTGCTCCCTGCTGATATTGACTTCACTACCTATCACCCTTAGCTTGTGATGTCTTTCGCCTTTAGTCCCGTCTTCTCACACCTTTGCATTGAAATATGTCTCCGTATCTAGTAATTTTCTGGTTTGGGCTGCCCCAGTATCCAAACCTGATTTTTCAGCATGGTTTGAAGTGTGCAAATCTGTGATCTTAGGGCTAGGATCTCCTAATGGAGTTTGTGATTCATCTCTTGGATTCTGTGATGATGCATGCCATTTTCTCGTCTTTTTTTGGCTTCAATCTTTCAGCTGTGGTTTGAGCCTTAGTCCATGAACCATACGGCAATTCTTCCTTGGCTTAGTTCCAATACAACTACAACAGCAGCAAAATTCCGCCAGCTTCTCATATTGGACTTTTATTAGGATTTGTTCTTCATCTTTTATAACCTCACCTTGTGTGTCTTCCTGCATATCTGTTTGCCCTTCTTCTTGTGTATCATTTTGTTCCCCAATGTCTCTAGCATGATGACTTTTGTTAGAGGCTTAGTGATATCTATTGACACTCTAATTCGGATGATCTGTCCCATAACATTTACATTAACATTTGTTCCCACTTCCTCTACCAGCCCTACCAATCTCATTTAATGCTTCCCTGTCCAATACATGATGGGCACATTCTGTAGTTGTACTCAGAATGATGTATGTGTAAAGGATTATTTGGAAATATCCTCCATGCCCGTAAGCTCTAAAAACACTGTCAGAGCATCGTTAAAATGCCATGGTCCATTGTCAGCACACACCTTTTATCCATTTCAGCTCCAAACTTGAACATGAATACATTATCTCCCAAGTTCTCTACTTTCGCTTCTCTGATATTTTACCAAGCTTATTGCAGGGATTTTTCAAGCTCCCCTGTTAAAACTTTTCCAATTAAACACCCCGCTGTAATTTTTTCTCCTCAGGCTTTCATTGTACTTCTAGTAGATATTCTGCTCTCTCCCTTGCCTGATAAAATTATGTCCCTACATGGTCTAATTAAACCTTTCGTATCCATAGCTATCATTGAAAATGGTATTTTCAATCAATAGCGACTTAATGCCACACCAACTACTTTCTGACTTTGAATTTTGCTTGCAACTCAACAGGAAAAATTCTATAGTGTCGTAAGAAAAATTTATGGACCATTAGATTAGATCAACGGCACACAATAATTATAATATAATAAAAATATTTAAAAAAAATTTCATTAACCAGTTGCCAACCGGTTAAACATTTATTTAAAAAAAATTAACTTGTTAAAATTTTTAAAATTATATATATAATTTTAAAACCAAATCTACAAAAGTCCAAATAAAATCAAAGTTTGCTCATAATTAAAAGGTTACATAATCGAATCTAAGAAATCACAGCACGTCAAATCTTGTATTTTCGAAGAGATTGGGTTTGCTGGCTAACCTGAATTTTGTTTTCCTCAATTGTTCCTCTTTTCCTGCCAATCATCGCTTTAAAAACTGCTTGAAGCCAAAAGAAGCGAGAAAGAAGAAGCTTTACAACGGTTCGTGTTGGTGAAGGGGCTAGGTTCGTGTTCCTGCCCATCACTAATTTAAAATCTGCTTGAAGCAAAAGAGAAGCAAATTTTAAATTTGCCCCTTGCTGAGCCGTTCCTCTTTAAATCATCCACTAAATACCAATAAATTATTTAATATGACAAGAAGAAGCTCTATAATGATGTGGTTGAGGAGAGCTGGGCTAAAACTCTGTTCATGAAGGGGTTTGGGATCGAAGATAATGGTTGGGCATTAGCGATTCAAGGGGTGAATTTTTCTGGAGACTTTTTTAACCCTTTTCTAAGTTTTTTTTTAAGAGGAGTTTTTATAATTTTTGAATACTTTGTGTCTAGATTAGTTGTGATATTTTGTTTAATTCAAATCTTTCTCATTTTGTATATTCCACTCTACTTTGATATATAGATTTAATGATGTCTATAAAGTGCAAATATTGTATTCCTTGACTTTAAATGATTAAGAAATTAAGCTACATCTTAATGTTAATAGAAATTTAACCATATATTGTCATAAACATGGCAGAAAATTAAAAATATGATCAACACAGCTAATATCATTAACCGCTTAATCCAACTTCTTCTTTATCTATTGAGCAATGATATGCACCCTCCCTCAACTCCACTAATAAAAGCTAAAAGTTTTAATATTTTAATGGTTACAGTTAAAAAATCTGAATCTATGTCAAAGGGACTCTTAATATTTGCATAAGTGAGCTTTAGGCGGAGCCATTGGGGTGAGTATCATTTATGGACTTTTGGATTGTTATAATAAATTTAATTGTTTGGTTTCCAAGAAAATTGAAAGCGCGTTTCGTTAACTGTTGTGACCTTGATTTTGCATTATCATGTGCATTGATTTTGGTTGATTAACAAATGTGTGGTGGATCATGGATAGGGATAATGAATAAATGAAAATATAAATCAGACGCAAGCAGATAAATTAAGTGTAAGAGATCAAAATCTGAAACTGGAAGTGAATTTTTCTCTCAAATATACTTGAAGTGACAGAGAATTATGTGAAGTTGTAGAAAAATTTTGGGTTTGATATGCTTTTGTTTTTAGTTAAATTTTCTACTATATTTTAGATGATTTGCTGTTGTTTTTGGGTTAAATGTTTTAGTAAAAGTTTTCTAGTGTTTTGGGCTTCATTTGCTGTTATTTTTGGGTGAAATTCTCTACTATTTCTGGGTAAATATGCTGCTATTTTTGGGTGAAATTCTTTGCCTTTTTGGGTAAATATGCTGCTGTTTTTAGTTAAATTTTTTGTTGTATTTCAACCGATTTGCTGCTGTTTTTAGGTTAAATTTTTTGGTAAATTTTTAAATAACTGGAAGGAAAAAAAAGACATATACACCTTCATGATTTGAGAAAATAATCATTTAGATATCTAAGTTTTCAGTAAAAGCCACCAAAATCTCCTTTTAACTACAATATCATTTAACTCTATTAATTAAAAAAAATAGACTCCAATATTTCATAATAAATAGAAATATAATATTAAAATAAATGTAATAATATATACATTTAAATAATTTTAATATTTAAAAAATATTTTAATACTTTACGGTCTTATATTATATTAAACTAAATTTTATAATAAATAGAAATATAATATTAAAATAAAGAAGCAATTACCTTTATTTAGTAATCATATCTAATTTTGTACTTCAATCTTATATTACACTCGGTTCTTGTACCTAAAAAAAAATGAAATTGCTTTTCTTTTACAAATAATAATTTTGGATTTTTGTTTTTTTTCTCTGAAAGGGGTGTTTCGTAATTGACCTTTGAATTTTTTGAATTTTTAGCGTCACTTAAAATTCAAAAGGCCACTAATTCAAAAAATCCAAAGGCCAATTAAGAAAAACCCCTTTCAGAGAAAAAAAATATAAACGAACAAAAACAAAACAAAAAACTATAATTTGTAAAAGAAAAACAATTTCATTTTTTTAAAAAAGAACACTCTATATCGAGACTGCTGAAATTTTTTTGTCAGACTGTTTAACTGTTTATCAGTCGACAGTTGATAGCTACTAAGAAATTATCTCTATTGCTATTATTAGATTCTTTAATGTTTGGAACTAGACACAAGTATCTTCCGATATGCCTCACCTTTTTGTACTTTATTGCTTTCATTAATTTTCTAAATTAATCGTTTAGTTAAACTTGGATAGCCTACGAAGTTGGATCTTACGCTAACAATTTATAGTTTTTATGGATTATTAACTTAATGAACATTTTAGGAAATGACCAAATCTTGTGTCTATTTTCTTTTGAAGTGGAATTCAAGTTGCTTAATTTTTTTTTTTTTTTTTCCTTTTGGAAGTTGATGCTGCTTAATAAATCTTTTTTCCCAACAAATTCACACCAGTTTATTGAATATAATATTGGATGTTATCTCAACATTTAAAATGCACATCAAGAAGAAGTTGAAAAGGGGTTGAAAGGAAAGAGTGAGAACTGCAGACAGACAGAGGAGTTTATTGAGATAAAAGAAAGAATCAAACAAAGGTTATTAATTTCAGGAAATAAGAGGATAAGAATAGAAACGGAGTTTGATAAGGATAATAAAAGCGTGTAAACAGAACCATTCCTTTGTATATCATTTAGTAGAATTTCGATATCCTTGCTTTGAAATAGAAAATTAGAAACGATTACTAAATAAAGGTGATTGCTCCTTTAGTCCATATAACTTGAGTCAATTATTTGGTTAGTTCTTATACTTTTAAGAAATTATATACATATAAATTATAAATTTAATCATGCTTATTTTAGAACAAATTCATACTCTTTTTCAGTTAACTTGAGTTTTTAATGGAGGAACTGAAATAAAATCGTATGTGTTCAATTAGACAAGTTTTTGCTTTTAAAACAAAATAAAAATATAAAGGAGAAATTATAAATGCATAACCATGGGGATTTATCCCAAAAGAGAAACTGAGTGGTACCGGTAATATGGAGTGCCAGAACGGTTAGGGCCCAATTCCAGCCGAGTGTGCTCTCAACTTCTTTCTTAGGTTGCATGTCTAAGAATGGATTCGGTAAAAGCTTTGGACAAAAATTAATTAGGGCCCATCATGTATTTGGTGCCGTTCAGCAAAGAGGAATGTTAGGAATTTCGATCATTGAGTCGTAACTCATTCATAACTTATGTAGCATTTATCTAATAAATAATAAATTATTAATTTTATCAGTTATAAAATTTATTATCTAATAAATAAATGACGTATATCATTATTATTTTTTAAAAGGAGTTTTTGAAAATAATTTATGAAAATATGAATATGTTTCATTTTTTACTTTTTAATGAGTTCGGATTTAATTTTCAAATGGTATTTAAAATTTAAAATAATATAAGTAAACAAATGGAAATATATAGTCATTCTCTTATATGGATGTCTGCATTTTATAGAATGTGAATTCAGCTTAACACCGTATGGTGTTATAATTAATTGAACAAATAACAATAAAAACACTATAATATTATATGCTGTTAAGAAAAATTTGTATTAAAAAAAAAAAAGTCATCGACACTTGAAAAAAGATTATAGAGTATAATTAATTTGTTTTAGAAGAAGAGAAACTTCGTTAATCATAGGGCAAAATGGCTAGAATCGCACCACAATCCACTTTAGGCACAAAGGCAAATAAAAAACTCCAATATTTAGATTGGGGCTAGCAAAAAATTCGTGTCAGGCTCAGATCCGTAAAGATCTAGAAAGATTCAAATTTAGAAAAATTTGGAACCGCACATTAATAAATGTAAATCTAGATAATAAAAATTGAAGTCCATGTGGATTCGAATCCAAATCCAGACGCAAATGCATCCAAAAAACTGCCTATTTAGATTTGTGTTATTTTTTAATTAAATTATTTATTAAATTGAAATTAAATTAAAAATACATAAGTTAAAGAAAAAATAATATAATTAATTAAAAAAATATAAGTTAAATTAAATTAAAAAATATATTTGGATCTACATTATTTTATGTGGATTTGTAGTGTTTTATAATTTTTATTTATAGATTTGTGGTGATGTTAGACTTGGATTTATATTATTCTTAATGTTTGATTTATGTTGTGGTATTTTTTATTTGTGGATTTATAGTGCTGTTGAGATTTTATACTAGGTACTAAATTGTTGATTACTGAATTATGATTGGATTTTATTTAGTTTTATTAGGTAGATTTATTTAATTTTAAATTATATTTGAAATTATGAATTTAGCATTATGTGAATTCGGATATCCAAAAAATCCACTCATAATCTGCACGGGTATTACCTGCATTTAGATTTATATATTTTTTTACGAATATAAATACAGGTACAGATACCAAAATATTTATGTGGATCCGAATCCAAATGGACCTATATCTGGATTTAGACCATCAAACCGCTTGTAAAGTTGAACATTTGCCTAAGATATAGGACATATTCTATTCATTTAAGAGTTCTCCTAACTGAAAATAAATACTGGAAATGAAGTTCTCATTCAAATGGAAAACGGAAATCTCCATAGTACGTGCAAAGGCAACACATAATTGATTCAATTTAAGATCTCAATGGAGATCCTAGATCTAGAATCCGATGATTTTATTTAATCATAGAAAAACCAAAAAAAAAAAACCTATTTTTACAAAATGAACACACATTAAAAGCCACCCTACAAAACGTTTCGCCAAAGTGTCTACACGAAAAAAATAGGCCAAATGATACCAGAGGTCGTTGGGGGGAAAACACTTAGGACGCAAATGAAAAAAAGAAACATAACCAAAAAAAAGAAAAAACAAAAATTCAAAGCTGGTAAAAAATTTTAAAGTTGGCTTTTAATGATTGAAACTATTATGAATTGATAAGTGAGAATTATTACACCGCCTTTGGCTTAGTGAGACAATATGTGTTTGAGTTCGCATAAAAATATTATAGGGGATTTCATTTATTTCTCAATTATGATATAACCGAGTAGAATTAATCTTTTTCTATAATAAATGTGAATGGAATAGATGTACTTCAAATATTAGTGAAGCTTAAAATCTTAACAATACTTTATAAGAATTAATATAAATTATTCTTAATAGTAGTCTAATTTATAAATATCTGTAATAGTCTGATGTAAATATTGATTGTAATCTAATTGTAATATTAGTGTAAAAAAAAAATTATTATTTTCCTTCTTGTTCCCTCTCGTTCTTTAAATATCATTAGATTTCTTATTTACCTCAATTGGGAAATTATTTTAAATTTGTTAACGTAGATGTTCTCACCTAGTTTTGAGTTCTTTTGTGTTCTACATGGGTTTTTGGTCTTTCAAGTTGCGAATTGTTAATGCAGTTTCTGAATTCTTTTCTAACATATGGATTCTTCTCAAAAACGCACTACTTCAGACCTTTTGTTATTTTATTTAATTAATTATTATTATTTTGGGGAAATGTCTTCATTCTTATCTGTAAGCATGTTTCTAAATCCTGATTAGTTGTAGCAGCATATTCCTAGAGCTATTTCCGCTTTGTTACGACTAATTTTTATGATATAAATTTAATTACTTATAAACTAGTTTACCTGCCCTTTGCTTATATCAATGTAGCGAATTTTTTAATTTAAGCCACCGCATATCAAAGAATGGCATGTTAGAAGACACAGCTGTCCACAAATAAATAAATAAATAAATAAATAAATATATATATATATATATATATATTTTTGATAGATAAATAGATAAATGGATAAATAGATAGGAAAATTTTTCAATTCAAAATTTTAGAATTTCTAAAAGTTTGTGTAATAGTTTTCTCCGACATTAAGAACACTTAAAATTCTAAATTAAATAAGTACTCTATATATATATATATATATAGTCATTAGCTAATGATGGCATCTTTATTTTAATAAAGTAAGGGTAGTACTAACGGATAAAAAAAATATAATTTTAATAAATTTAAATTTATATATATTTTATTCTAATTGAGGATGTTAATATTAAAATATATATATATATATATATATATATATATATATATATATATATATATATATATATATATATCTAATGAGACTTTCACACTTTATTAAAGTACGTGAAAGCCCGTGGCAATTTGTCTAGTGGATAACTGTGGGTTTAAATAAAAAATGCAAGGGAGTATAAATATAATAATAATTGGTTATCCGTTATCAAAAATATGATTGTGATGGAGATGGAATGAAAACGTATTTTAATTAAAGAGAAAACGTGGAAAGGAATTCCTTTATAAATTAAAAATTAAGGAATTACGGAGATAAAAGGAGACTGTACGTGCGTGCAAACCAACAAGTAAAGACAAGAGTAGGCGCCGACGGGGATAATTTGTCTCTAAAATTTGGATCCGAACATTGAATAATTTTGTAGCAGGTGTACTAATAATCCACAGTGGTCATTTAGAAAAATTATGTTAAATAAAGTTAGTGTCATGGATCCGTTGCAACAGTTTTCGTTTTTTGTGGTAAAATATCATTTAAGTCCTTTATATTTTTTATAAAATGAAATAAGTAAAAAATATTATAAATATTTATATATAAATCCTTTTTTATATCTATTTTAAATAAAAAAATTTTATAAATATTTACATATAAGTCCTTGTTCATATCTATTTTTATTATTTACTTTTTTTATTAATTATATTTAATTATTATTTTATTAGTTATTAATATATAAATATAATATGATATAATAAAATAATGTTCTAATATAATTTATTTTTATATTATAATATTCACATATAAGTCTTTTTTTTGATAAAATGACATTTGAAAAGAATTTTAATAATTGTTGTTGTTGTTATTATTATTATTATTATTGCTATTAAATTTTGTTATTTTTATTTATTTTAATTATTATTATTAATAAAATTTATTACTTTTATTATTTTATTTTTTATTAGACCGTAATTAATTTATTATTATTAGTATTAATATTTCTATTATTAAAATATATTAACTATATTATTTTAATTACTATTAATTATTATTATTATTAAAATTTATTAATAATTTTTTATTATTTTAATTATTATCATCGTTAATATTATTATGCTATTAATTTCATTGTTATTTTATTCTTATTATTAAATTTTATTAATTGTTTTACTAATATTATTGCCATTATTAATAACTAATACAATAATAATTAAATATAAAAATATTACAAATAATAAGGAGTTTGAATTATAATAAGTTATTTACTTGAGATATAGAAATTGGAATCGGAATGAACAACATTCCCATTAATGTGTTTACTTTATTTTATAATTGAAATAGATTGTTGCAAATAACTAAAATATCATTTGTTAATTATGTCCCTAATATTATTTGTATATATTATAATTAAAATAATAATAATAATTAAAATAATAAAAAATTATTAATAAATTTTAATAATAATAATAATAATAATAATAATAATAACAACAACAATAATTTTAATGGTTGTTGTTGTTGTTATTATTATTATTATTGTTATTAAATTTTTTTATTTTTATGTATTTTAATTATTATTAATAATAAAATTTATTAGTTTTATTATTTTACTTGTTATTATACAGTAATTAATTTATTATTATTAGTATTAATATTTCTATTATTAAAATTTATTAACTGTATTATTTTAATTACTATTAATTATTATTATTATTAAAATTTATTAATAATTTTTTATTATTTTAATTATTATTAATGGGAATTTTATTTTATTAAAATAATAAAAGTAATAAATTTTATTAATAATAATAATTAAAATAAATAAAAATAACAAAATTTAATAGCAATAATAATAATAATAATAATAATAACAACAACAACAACAACTATTAAAATTCTTTTCAAATGCCATTTTATCAAAAAAAGACTTATATGTAAATATTATAATATAAAAATAAATTTTATTAGAATATTATTTTATTATATCATATTATATTTATATATTAATAAATAATAAAATAATAATTAAATATAATTAATAAAAAAATAATAAAAATAGATATAAAAAGAATTTATATGTAAATATTTATAAAATTTTCAATTTAAAATAGATATGAAAAAGGATTTATATGTAAATATATATAATATTTATACTTATTTCATTTTATAAAAGTATAAGGGATCTAAATGATATTTTACCACAAAAAACAAAAGCCAGTTGCAACGTAGGCGACCCCGTGTGTCATTTAGTGAACTTAGTAAAATCTCTAGTTAATGCCGCAAAAATTTTCGTGTTAGAAGTAAGAGATTTAGATTTGAACTGCATTCAAATTATTGAGAAAAAGATTGAATCGTCATTAAATTAAAAAAAAAAATTCACTATTAATATGATTTTGTATTGATCATTTTATAAAATAAAGCATGTGATTGTTAATTATTAGAAGGAGCGTATATGTAATTAAATTTTAACTTTATAATTGTAAACCGGCCATTATAACGCTGCCGTCTTAGATTTGTCCATTACATAAAGGATTGATTGCCTATACTGCCAGAAGTTTGATAGGAGTAAATTATGCCATAATTCAATTTAAAAAAATAGTATGCCATAATTCAATTTAAAAAAATAGTATGCCATTATTCAATTTTAAAAAATAGTATCCCTGAAACATTTTTTTTTTTAAGTGGAAACTTTATTGTATCCCCGTAAGTTATGCCATAATTCAATTTACCCAACAATAATTGAAAAACATCACCGCATCCACTTCCAATATTATATTTTTTTGTTAACTTTAATTGGCTAAAGGGTAAAATGGACTTTTTAATATTACCAATATTTATAATTTTAAAAAATAAGGTAAATTAGAAAAAGATATTTTCATCAAATATTTTAGATCAACTGTAAAACTCTAACCCAAACCGTAACAACCCAAACCGTAATATAATTAAAATTCAACAGATGAAGCTCAAATTTATTTCCATAATGGAGAATCTCCATTCTTCATTAAATTAACCAAACCAGCATGCGGCTACTACTGCTGTGCTAGGAAGCCAGGCACGGCTGTTGTGCAAGGAAGCCACGCCTGCAAGGGCTAGGCAAAAAGACACGCCTACAAGGGACTACACATGATGGGGGTTTTAAGAATACTATTCCACATCAGTTGAGAATATAAGCTTAAGGCGACATTTAACTCTTGAGCTAACTCTTGAGTATAAGTTAGGCTGATGAGTTTCTATATAGTATTAGAACTATACTCATGCACAAGTTGGCTCACTTTACCTTGCCATGTGACAAAGGTCAGATAAAAAGAGTTTGTACCTAAGAGGAGGTGTTGATGACAATATCTCATATTATCTAAGAATAGTTATTCAATTATTCATATAAACTTGAAACAATCCGTAACTCTTAAGTTAATTTTCGCATATGAGTTAGCCTCATGTGCTTCAATACCACTTATGGTGCTATTGTTAGCCTCATGTGCCTCTATACCACTTATGGTGCTATTGTTGCTCACTTTAACATTTGCAATTAAATATTATCTACTTTAAATTTCTTGCCAACCCATCTGAAAGGATTATTGATGGATGTCGAAGCCAGCAAATATAAATACCTACTCTAAACAAGATTGTATATAGTGATTGAGCAGGGTCGTGTCCACAGAGATTGGTAATTATTAAATCCTTTTTAAAATAAAAATGTAAAATTGAGGGATTGTTGACAATAATGAAAATCAATTTAAATTAATAAGAATGCAAATTAAAAGGTGTAATTCAAAATGGAAAAACTCTGGTTGAAGGAATTAATTCAGCTTTGATTCGACTACTGATCATCGATACAACTATAAATCATTACTGCTTATGAATAGACCGGTTATAGCTACTGAGATACTCTAATAGCCAATCTCTCCTTAATTAGTGATAACCAAGGTACGACCATTGGTTATTTCCCTAATCAATAGACAATCCTAGATACGATCATAAGATTTAATCAATTGACAGCCTGAAAAATTAGAGAGACCCAAATCCTAATTAACAAACGCATACGATGGTTCATTTAAATTAGATTATTTATTCCCATAACACAACGCACTGCTATGTTATTTGCCACAAATATCAAAATCTTCATACGATAAATCTTTCAATTGGCAATAGATTAAATTGATAATTAAATAGTGGCCAATTATCTAATTAACAAACATAATCATGACAATAATTCAGAGAATAAACAAATACCCAAAAAGCAATAAAATAATTAAAAGCACAAGAAAAATCTCACAGTAATGGTGAATCAAAGCTTCATTAACCTTCAACTAGAAAAATAAGTTTAGTTCCTCATGGAGAAAAAGAGAAAATCCTAAAAAAGATAAAAACAATTAATAATCCAATTCTAATTCTCATATCCCCTTTTTATAGTTCTCTTAAAAAGGATAAAGATAAAAATATCTAAAATCTTATTTAAACTTACAAGAGTAATAAAAAGATAAAACACATTAAAATAAAAACGTCAAGTCCGCAGTTGATAGCACGCGCCCACGCCTTATCAACAAACTTCTTCTGAAATCAACTATCACGCGCCCACGCCTTATCAATAAACTTCTTCTGAAATCGAAAATTTCTCTAGGAAGTCAATTCATCCTTAAACATCATCTTGTAGCTCAATTTAGCACTAATCAATAGAATTGCACCTACAAAAATAAAACATAAGTAAATCACAACTATTAAGTGCAAAACTTTGATATTAAAGGGATTAAACAATGCAAAACTAGTGCATGAAATACACTATAACAATTATAAATCATTTACAAACGGATTATGAATCCTTCATTAACTAAACAAACTTATGGAATGGCTTTTGTTAATATGCATAGCACTGGTTTACAAATTTTAATAGTTTATTAAAGTAAAATATATAGTTTTCGTTTTATTTTTTTTTGTATTAAAATAGTATTTTATTTTATTAATTGTCACTGATCATATTTATATTATCGATCTATTTTTTTTTTCAAATGATTGGAAATTAAATTTCTTGTCAACTGCTGAAGCCATCTGAAAGGATTATGAATCTAAACCTCCAACACAATTACAAAAGGTTTTACTAACTAAACCAGCTAGCAGTGATGCAGCAAGCAAATAATTTTAGACCGGGTTGAATGATTTTTTTTTTTAAAGAAAATATTTACATATTCATATATCATCTCTATTCTTTACATATTTTACTTGCTTCCATCAGCAAGTTTAATAGCATATAAATTAAGTATAATTCAATAATGAAAATCATAGAAAATTGTAACTCAAATATAAAATTCTAAAAATTCTACAGAAAAACTACTCAATACTAAATTGTAATTTTTTAAAAGAAAATTAAAAACCATTATACGTCAAGATGATATTTGACATAAATAACACTAATTATTTATAGTGAGCACAGAAAATGAGCATAGAAAGTACTTGGATAGTGGAATAGATTAATCGTAAGTCAAGTATTACTTCTAATGGAGTTGGTTTGGTGACCGTATCGCTATTGGAAGCTTTCTGCAATCAAATCTCTTCTTCAAGTATCCCTGCTCAGGTTTTTTTATTTTTTCTATACATATATTTTAAGTACTGAAGAATTAGTCCATCTATACATATGTTTGTTTGCACTGGGTTGTCGTTCATTTTTACATATATTTGTCTATTATAAATTAATACTGGAATAGGAAATCAAGTAACGCTAAGCTAATTAATTAAGTACAAGTGAGGTCAATGGAATTAAGTCAGACTCAAGGTAGTTTTATTTTCACATGAGAACTATGAAATCAAATATATAAATTGTGTTGGGAAAGAGACTCACACAAGTAACTACAAATTAAGTAGAAACAAACTCTTTTTTTTTTGTGTGATTAAAATAGGATGTGTACCACAAATAAATAGATAAAAAAAATAAACTAATAAAATTCAAAGTAATAAGCCAACCACAAGAGACACAGATTTTACGTGGAAAACCCAAAGTGGAAAAAACAACAAGACCGTAGTCCAATAAAATCTTCCACTATATTAATAAGATTACAGCACAAATTTTTCTTTAAATAATATTAGAGGCTAACAACATCAAGAATCTCAATATCTTTTGCTTACAGTAATAGCATAATATCTGTCTCTCTAACAAGCGAGTATCTCAAATAATAGCCAACGAGATGATAAAATAAAAATCAAGACTAGTAGGATTGTAGAGGGCAATGCCAGGAAATTACCCTCAAAATTTTGGAGAAAATAAAGTTAATTTCGCCTTCCGATCGCCCAATTAAAGATTAAAATCTTGTCTCTAAATTGTAACAACCTCCACTGTTCTTCCTTTTCTTCTCTCATCTTTTGTACAAATAGACTCTTTTTGGGTTGTCGCCACTTTATGTTCTTTATATAGGCAAATATCATGGCAATTTTCATTTGTCCCATTCATGTTTCTTTTAATTATTTAATTGCCCAAACTAATACAATTTGGGCTTAGGCCACCCAATGAGATGGACCCAACAAATCTCCCCCTTCAGATCATGTGGGGAGCACCGCCTAGCTCGTTTTTTGCATACAACTTTTCAGCTTCTCCTTAGGCAATGACTTTATCATCATATCTGACTCATTCTCCATTGTGTGAATCTTCTCTATCTATAATTTTTCTTCTCAAGCACGTCTCGTATCCAATGATACCTTACATTTATATGCTTGAATTTTGAATGGTAGGTCGAATTCTTAGCCAAGTGAATGGCACTTTGACTGTCACAATGCACAACATAGCTATCTTACTTCACACCCAACTATTGTAGGAAATTCTTCATCCACAAGGTTTCTTTGCAACCTTTAGTGATTGCGATATACTCTGCTTTAATGGTAGATAGCGCAACACACTGCTGAAGTCTGGATTGCCACGAGACTGCTCCCACTGCAAAGGTGAGCAAATATCCTGATAGGAATTTTGTAGAATCGACATTTCCTACCATATTTGCATCAGTGTACACTTGTAATACAAGTTTGTCACCACCAAAATATAAACATGCCTTGAAAGTGCCTCTGAGATATCTAAAAATCCACTTCACTGCTGTCTAATGCTTTTTGCCTGGATTGGAGAGAAACCGGCTTACTACACCAACTACATGAACAATATCTGGTCTTGTACAAACCATGTCGTACATCAAACTACCAACGGCTGAAGCATAAGGAACTCATTTAATCTCTTGCTTCTGTTTCAAGCATTGTCTCACTTGTAGGACAATGCTTGAAACTAAGCTTGAAATGGCCTGCAAATGGAGAACTAACAGATTTTGCCTTACTCATGTTAAATCTTTCAAGAACCTTTTCAACATATGTTTCTTGAGATAACCATAACTTTTCAACTTTTCTATCACGGGAAATCTTCATGCCAATAATCTGTTTCGCCGATTCCACGTTCTTCAATGCAAAAGACTTGCTAAGCTCTTTATTCAGATTGTCAATCTTACTAGCATCTTGATCAACAATTAACATGTCATCTATATAGAGCAAAAGAATAATAAAATCATTATCACCAAACTTCTTTACGAAAACACAGTGGTCACACATAGTCTTATGGAAGCTATGATCTTCTATAAAAGAATCAAACTTTTTGTACCACTGTCTTGGTGCCTATTTCAACTCATACAAACTTTTCTTCAACTTGCACATAAGTTCTTCTTTGCCTTTGACGCTGAACCCTTCAGGTTGCTCCATGTATATTTCCTCCTCTAAGTCACCGTGTAGAAATGTTGTCTTTACATCGAGCTGTTCAATCTCTAAATTCAAGTTAGCTGCTAATCCCAAAACCACTCAGATAGAAGACATATTGATCATAGGAGAAAATATTTCTTCAAAATCAACTTCTTTCTTCTGACCAAAACCCTTCACAACTAATTTAGCCTTATACCGTTGTTGTGAGTTATTTTCAGTCTTTAGCTTGTAAACCCATTTGTTCTTCAGTGCCCTCTTTTCCTTAGGCAACTTTACTGCGTAAGAAGTGTAGTTCTAATTCAAGGATTTCATCTCCTCTTGCATGGCTTTCACCCACTCATTTTTATGCTAGTGAGACATGGCTTCTTCAAAACATTCTGTCTCCCCTCCATCTGTAAGCATCACATACTCATATGGAGGATATCTAGTAGAAGATCGTCGTTCTCTAATAGATCTTCTTAATTCTGGCTCAATTGATGATGCTGGTAGTTTTAGAGGTGCTTGCTCAACTGGTTTTGTTGGACCATCATTATTATCCTCTTCAGCTCCGCCATAATCATCATGAACTATAGGTGGAGAAACTGAAGTTGGAATGATAGGAATCTCTGGAGATGACTGAGATTCATTACTTTTCTCTACATCAATTATCTGATCTTCAAGAAACACCATATCTTTACTTCTAATTAGTTTTCTTGCCACTGGATCCCATAATCTGTACTTAAATTCTTCATGGCTATAGCCTAAGAAAATGCATTCCTTGGGTTTATCATAAAGTTTCAATCTTTCATCCTTAGAAATGTGAACATATGCTCTGCAACCAAACACTCTTAAGTATTTATACGAAATATCTTTCATAGTCCAAACTCTCGTAGGTACATCGCTGTCTAATGGAGCTGAAGGAGAAAGGTTAATCAAGTCAACTACAATGCGTATAGCCTCTGCTTAGAAAGATTTAGGAAGCTTGGCATCAGAAAGCTTACACCTGACCCTTTTTTCAATTGTTCTTCTTTCTGCAACACCATTCTGCTGTGGGGTCTTTGGTAAAGTCTTCTCAAGTTTAATACCATGGGATCTGTAATACTGCTCAAACGATCCTTTGTACTCACCACCATTATCTACCCTGACACATTTTAATTTTTTTCCTGTTCCTCTCTTAGCATAAGCATGGAAGAACTTAAATGAATCAATAACCTAGTCTTTAGATTTCAAAGCAAAAGCCCACACTTTTCTAGAGCAATCATCAATAAAGTTCACAAAATGAAGTGCACCTCCTATTGATCAACTTTGCATCATGCAAACATTAGTGTGAATCAAATCAAGGATTTGCAACTTTCTAGATGGAGAAAAGCTTTTAAAAGCTACTTTGTGTGTTTTTCCAGCTAAGCAATGAACACACGTCTTGAGGGACATACCTGCGAAGTTGGGTACAAATCCTTTTCTAGCAAAAGTTTCCAACCCTTTCTCACCAATGTGACCTAACCTTTTATGTCATGTCTCAATGTTAGAATATTTTACAATCATATTCGCATCTTCTTTCTTGATCTTGACTTCTATCACATAGAGAATGTTTACTTTTCTCCCCTTAGCCAACATTAAGGGGCCTTTAGTGAGCTTCCATTTCCTTTTACTAAATTGATTAGTATAACCATCATCATCAAGCTTGCCTGTGAAAATCAAATTAAGGTGAATATCTGGTACACGTTTGACATCTTTAAGTAGTAATTTGGAAACATGTTGGTTTCCAAGTAAATATCTCCTATGCCCACAATCTCGGATGCCCCCTCATTTTCCATCCGAACATGGCGATAATCACCATTAACATAGGATGTGAAATAATCAAGATGTGCAATAATATAAAACGAGGCACTTGAATCAATCACCCAATCACTAGTGTGGCAAGTGAGTTTTATAGTGCTCTCATTATAAAGAATACCCATATCACCATCAACTATGGCTGCAATGTTGTCTTTATCATTTTTCTTAACATCACATTTTTCTTTCGCCTGTTCTCTTTTCCACAATCTACACTCCCTTTTAATATGAACCATTTTCTAACAATGAAAGCACTTCATGTTCTCCTTTGGGACTTAGACCTTCCTCTAGGGTTATCATTGTTCTGCTGGCGAAAATTTCTACTTTAGCTTCTCCCTCACCTTTCTTGCTTTTCTGAAACAAGTGCAACTGACTCAGAGGGAACTGCTTCAACACTCTTTCTTCTAGATTCTTCATTTTGTAGCCTATCTGTAACCATATCTGTGGTTAATTTCGCATTTGGTGCTGAATTATTCATTGACACCACTAATGTCTTCCAACTGTCAGGCAAAGAATTAAGTAATAACAATGCTTGTAACTCATCATCTAAGATAATTTTTATAGTAGTCAATTGATCAACCAAGCCTTAAAACTCACTAGTGTGTTTAGTTATACTGCGCCTCTCCTTTTATTTCAAGTTAACAAGCATTTTCATTAAATTGGCTTTATTCAGTGCTATTGGCTGCTCATAAATTGTCTCTAGTTTTCCCCAAAGAACATCAACCCTAGATTCCTTCGCTATATGGTGGTACACACTTTGATCAATCCATGACCTAATAGTACCCACAACCTTTTGGTTTAATTGGCCCCATTTCTTATCATCTAAATCGACGAATCTAGCTTCTTTGCCTTCAATGGACTCATGTAAGTCTTTCATATATAGCAGATCCTCCATTCTACACTTCGAGATACCATAATTCTATGATTTTAATTTAATCATGCATGCTGAAGACTCCTCCATCTCAACCACACAAGTAATAAAAAAAACACAACCTAGCTCTAATGCCATTATGTTGGGAAAGAAACTCACACAAGCAACTATAAATTAAGCGGAAATAAACTTTTTCTCTTTTTGTGTGTTTAAAATAGGATGTGTACCATAAATAAATAGGTAGAAAAATAAACCAATAAAATCTAAAGCAATAAACCAACCACAAGAGATAGAGATTTTACGTGGAAAACCCAAAGCAGGAAAAACCACGGAACCGTAGTCCAATAAAATCTTCCACTAAATTAATGAGATTATAGCACAAATTCTTCTGTAGATAATACTAAAGGCTAACAACAGCAAGAATCTCAATATCCTTGGCTTACAGTAATAACCTAATATTTGTCTCTCTAACAAGTGGGTATCTCAAATAATAGCCAACAAGAGGATTAAATAAAAATCAAGACCAGTAGGATTGTAGAGAGCGATGCCAGGAACTTACCCTAAAAAAATGGGAGAAAATAGAGTTAATTTCGCCTTCTGATCACCCAATTAAAAGGAAAAATTTTATTCCCAAACTATAAAAGCCTCCACTTTTCTTCCTTTTCTTTTCTCGTCTTTTGTACAATACACATTGCCACCACTTTATGTTCTTTATATAGGCAAATATCATGACAATTGTCCTTTACCCCTTTCATATTTTTTTTAATTGCTTAATTACCCAAACTAATGCAATTTGAGCTTGGGCCACCAAATGAGATGGGCCCAACAAATTGTTTGTTAATTAGTATTTGCAAGATGAAGTTCAATCCGTACATACATACATACATACATACATACATACATACATATATATATATATATATATATGCAGTTCATGTAACGAGCATCAGTTCAGATGAAATGGCTAAAAGGGATTTCAATTCGAACTCTTGGAAGTGGAGGTTCGTTTTCAATACAAGTGTCAGAATTTGTTGAAAGCAAGAAAAGTTCACTAACTCGAGTACTTAGACAACCTTCTCTTCACTTGCTTTCTAGTAAGAATGGGATCACCTTTAAATTGGTTTTTTTTTTTTTTTGTGTTGCATAAAATTCAACTTTTATAAGTTCAAATTTTTAACAGGGAAAAAGAGAAAACTGTGCTACAGTATACGTTTGCTTCTTCATAAGGCTGCACTAAAAAGAGAGATGAAGGAAATTGAAGGTTTATTGAAAAAGGATTATCGGTCAATACTATGTGTGGCCATTACAGAGGGACATCAAACTGTTCTTCATGTGGCAACGGGAGCAAAACAAACTAGTTTGTTCAGCGATTGCTAAAGTTTATGGATCCAGAAGACTTGATGCTTCAGGATGAAAATGGGAACACAGCTTTTTGTTTTGCTGCTGCTGTAGGAGTTGTAGATATTGCAAATTTAATGCTTAGAAAGAATCCGAGTCTGCTGGGAATCCGAGGCAATAAAAACATGCCACCGCTCTACTTTGCAGCTTTGTTTGGACAAACTGATACAGCATCCTTTTTATTCCATAAAAGTAAAAAGGAATTGACAACTTAGGACCGGAAAGTTATATTCAGCACAATTGTCGACACTGGCTTGTGCGGTAAGTACCAAGACATTCAGATTATAAATTTCTGAGTTTTAGATGTATTGAAAGTTAAGATTTAGCTCTAATAGTAAGGAGCAGGCTTCTTTTTATTTTTATTTTTTAATTTAAGGTTGAAGTCTTGTGTTCGAGTTTTAATATGTGCATAAGTTATATTGATAACAAGTGTCCTCAATTTCATTATTCGTTAGTTTCAAGACTGCAAAACACACATAAATTCAAGAACATTAAGGGTGCATTTGGGATTGAGGTGCTATAGTTTTTAAGTTGCAGCTGCTATGGAAAAAATGTTGTAACTATGAAACAAAAGTTAATATTACGTAGTAAATATAAATTTTAAATAATAATTTTGATAAAATTATTAAATATATAATAGATTTTCCATAATACAAGTGAAAAATCATATTAATATAGCTTGTAAGCTACAGCAGTTAGTGTTTACCAAACAGTTTAGTACTGTAGCTTTTAAGCTACAACTGCTCAACCTCAATGCTAAAGGCACCCTAAAACGCACACTTTATTTTATTTTTTTTTTCCTTTTGAAAGGCCTTTTTTATAACATTTATCTGAATCAAAGATATTGCCAAAAAATTTTCAAATAACATTTCGTTAACATGTAAGAAAAAGAAATATGTCTAAAGAATACAAAGATAATTAAGCGCTATCAAAGTTGGGCTCAACAACACTTTAGAGTGCAAAAATGATT
Organism: Luvunga scandens; assembly: GCA_030449905.1. NCBI lineage: Eukaryota > Viridiplantae > Streptophyta > Magnoliopsida > Sapindales > Rutaceae > Luvunga > Luvunga scandens. The sequence goes on along the minus strand of JASUUG010000298.1, from coordinate 4,300,823 downwards.
AGATTTTGGGGTTATGATTGAAATAATCAAAATAAAAAAAATAACAAAATTCTAAAGTAAATGCATTAAATATTAAGCTAATATTTGAGAGTTGAATGAACTTGAAAAATATTTTGTAATTTAAGCCTTAATTCTTAAAAAAAAACTAAAACTAAAAAAAATTAAAATGTAGGCTAAATTCTTCTGCTTTTACAAATCTGTGGACATGAGAGAATAAAGAGGAAAATAAAGATTAGGAAACTAGGAAATAGATGTTAGGTCCTAAAATTACAATGACAAACCTCTAACAAATTCTGTAATAATTGAAACTCAAAGGTAATGGTGTAAATAGCTACAACTTGAAAAAGCGGGATGTAAATTAATTTTGAAAACATTTCAAACTTATGTGTGAGTTTTGTAAATTCGTAAATATATTTGTGGTAAAATTGGTAATAGCTGATAACTTTAGAGGTTTAAACAAAATTTACCAAATATGGCCTAGCCTATCCTAGCTCACACTAAGCTTGGCCCTGTTATCCACTTATCTTTCAACGTTCCACTTTTCTTCCTACCTATTTATTTATAATTTGTGTTAGAGTAGTGCCAAAGTTCTAAAATTTTATTAAAAAATTTCATACCAAATGATCTAACATTCATTGTGTGGATAGTGAGATAATACAATAAATTCACTTGAAACTTAAAAAAAATTATCAATCACTCGATGGATGCTACATCACATTTCATATTATTTTGATGAAGTTTAGAGATATCTATGTCATTATTCTTTGTATTAGAGTAAAGGGTTAGTTGGTGGGGATAATAAGAAAAAATAAAGGGAAATAGACAAGGAATAATAATTCCTTTGTTTGATTAGCGAAAAGTGACCTAATGCAAGAATTTAATATTTGGACTCATGACTAATGGTTAGGAAACCTAATCCCTTCCGTTGTCGTATTTAATTTTCTAATATTGTCATTTTAAAGTTTTTAATTGGGATAATATAACAATAGCAATAAAAGAACAAAAAGTTAGTCTGTCACTGGCATGTTACGTTGTCTTTTCATATTGCTGGTATCGTAGTAACCAAAATTTTGTGTATCAAAAGCAAAGATTGCAGTTTTAATATATTTATGGAATTTATGGGGAATTTGTAGTGTAAGTAAATCGTAGAGATTGCATAAAAAAATTTCCTATATTGCAATATATATACTATGGCACTGTCTGTGTTTGGGATAAACTTAATTCGGGTGAATTGGCCAGATCTGGCGTTGAAATTGTGGAAGAATGACAGACAACAGAATGACAGACAACTAGCTCTAACTCATCATTTGAAACATGGAACGGCCTTGCATAAGTTGGCTCGAAATCCTTCTCCATTTGCTGGCAGAGGTGGACTACTGAAAAGGCTTATTAACTCAAGTAATTAATTTCCCTATTTATTGATGCTCCTTATAGTATTTTATATTTTTAAATTACTTTCGAAACAAATTAATTATTTAACCCCTAACTTCTTGCTGCCTTCTCAAGTAGTCAATCAAAGAAAGCTGCTTTAAAGTCACTTGGTCGAGCCCCTGTCACATGTATATAGTAGTAGTAGTTTTTTTTTTTTTTTTTTTACTATCATTTCCTAATCACTAGTTTCTCACCTTAGTCCTAGGGATAATGAAGTGCAGTCGAAATATAGAGCTGATCAATAATCAAGCCCTTGAACTAGTCAAGTGTCTGTGGAGAGAAATAATTAGCCAAGAAGATGTGGATGTTGCAGAAGTGATCAGAAAACCTACCAAATTATTGATCGATGCAGCTGAAGTAGGGAACTTTCGGTTCTTGGCTGAGCTAATTGGCTCGTATCGTGACTTGGTTCATGAATTAGATGAAAATGGTCGCAGCATATTTCACATTGCAATTTTGCATCGTCATATAAAAGTATTCAATCTAATCTACGAGCAAGGCTTCAATAAGCAGCTTTTAGCAACCTATTTAGATAGCTGTGGAAACAACATACTGAATCTGGCCGCAAAATATCCAACTCCAAGTCCGTACAGAACCGTTTCGGGTGCAGCTCTAGAAATGCAAAGAGAGTTACTAATATGTAAGGTAAAAATAAAAATAAAAATAAAAATTCATTTCCGAATTTCCTAATTTTCCTATGATATTCGAAGCTAGCCTTATGAAGATTCAATGCAAGTTATTATTGTTAGTAATATTATTTTATAATGGCAGGAGGTTGAACTGATTGTTCACCTTCTTACAGATAAATGAAAAATTATGATGGAGAAACACCTAGAGAATTATTCACTGTGGAGCATTTGGAGTTGTTGAGAAGAGAAGAACAATGGATGAAGAACAGAGATAGTTCAAGTATGATTGTTGCAACACTTTTGGCTACAATGGCATTTGCAGCAGCCTTTATTGTGCCAGGTGGTAAGGATGATAAAACAGGACTACCCATTCATCTTAGAGAGAATTGGTTGCAGATTTTTGCAATATCAGATGCAATCGCATTCTCCTGCTCTGTAATCTCCGTAGCTTTCTTTTTGTCTATCCTCACATCGCAATTTGCAGAAGATGATTTTCTGAGGTCGTTACCGCTTAAGCTGCTGGATGGACTTTCGGCGCTCTTCATGTCTATTGTATTCATGTTGGTAGCATTTTTCTCAACCTTTTTCTGGGCTTATGATCGTGGACTATATTGGGTCGTTATGCTTTCGGCCGTGGCTGCATTCGTGCCAACGGTTGTAATTGTTCTGCTTCAGTTTCCTGTTCTGAAGGATATATTTTGTTCAACATTTTGTTCTAGGTTATAATTCACCCACGTTCTGGTAGAAAAGTTCAACTTGTAAACTGATGTGAATCAAGTAGTGGAGTTTTAATCAAGGATATATTTTGTTCAACATGTTGTCCAAGGTTATAGTTTAGCCATGTAATGTGAATGAAGTAGAAGTAGTGGAGTTTTAATTTCCATTGTACAATGTTCATTAAATTATTTGTCCTTTGTGCAATATTCCCTTTTTTTTTTTTTTGAGTTGTACTATTGGAACTCTTTAAAAATTTGTTAAAACTCCAGTTCTGTATTTATATTTTCACTGCATAATTGAAATTACCTAGAGAAACATAAAAAAAAAAATCGCTCATAATTTGATTTGAATGAAGACTCCTTCTCAAAAAAGGTGCAAAAAAAGAAAAAGAAAAGAAAAGGAAAAGGGAATGAAGACTACCGTACAGCTGTAAAACTCTGAAGAATTTGCAGTAAGGATTGTTTCAACTGTAAGCTTCGCTGTGAAGTTTAGGTAAGGAGTTTCCAGTAACTCTATGTGAATGTAAGCTTGAAGCCACCATCGCTGAACTGCTAGAGTGGTGCATAGGACTCTTTAAAGATTGTTTATAATGGAATTTAAAAAAAAAAAATTCCATGGGTTTAGTTTGAGTAAGAATTTTACCGTCATTACTGGGGATTGATGAGATTTTTTTTTATTAATTAGGTTTATTTTGAGAATAAATGGGGTGTTATAAAATCGTATAATTATTTTTTAATATTTTAATGAAGTTGATTGAGAAAAAGGGTTTTGAGAGTTGTCTAGGTGGGTGTTAATAATTCCACTCTCTTTTCTTAAATCATTGGATTTGAGTGATGGATTTAATTAGATGGTGGCATGCAGACCTACTGAAGCAGAGTGGTGATTTTTGACTTCTCAATTTTTATAAGCAACCTCACTTTTCAATTAATCTCATCTATTTTCAAAATTATCCTCATTAAAAATAAAAAATAAATATTTGCTTTTGTTCCCTCTCTCACGCTCACGCTTATGCACTTGATCAAGGACCAAACAATGATGATCTAAAGCAACTAATGAGTGCTGGTTGAGGGTAGCTTGTTGTGAAGTTGGTTGATGATTTAATGAATTATGCGCGAATGGTGATAAAAGGCTCTATTTAGAGGTTAAGGGGTGAAACCCTAATCCTTATGACTAAAGGAAACATAACCTTATATTGTTGATATTAGTGCATATCCAACATATAATTAATGGGATATCGAAAAGTGTAACATATAATTAATAGGATATCAAAAAGTGTACATTTTGATCCTTGAACACATAAACAGATCATAATGAGATTATGTCACCGTCAATTTGAATAGAGACATAAGATAATCACAAAGAAAATCCTCATGCTACTATATGCCTAAAGTCGGAGGATAATCATAAAAAAAAGAAAATCTCCTCATATTACATTGCAAGAGCTCACTATCTTTTTCTCTCGTCTTTACACCCCTACACCTTTGCTAAGTTTCTTTGAATTTTTAATATGTTCTATGTGTTTCTCATGTCACACACATGCACATTTTACATACAATAGGTATTTTTATGTATAAGCTCATGAGAGTAATAGAAGTCAATCAGAAAACTTTATAACTTTTAAAGTCCAATTAGACTTACAATAATCATATCAAACTTTATCTAAAAGAAGCTTCTAGATTGTTGCTTATGTTAGACCAATCCGGCCCATCATGGATGCCAATTCCAACATATATGATTGCATGTAACTTTAGCAACTTGGAGCCGACTTTAGGAATACTGTCCTAAGGTTTGGAAAAAATTGCAACAAGTAAATAATAGAGAACCAACTGTAGAGATATTTTGGAACATATTGCTTAGTGTCTAAGCAACCTAAAGCCATGTAGAGTATACAACATCAAGGTTCTAGAGAAATCAATTATTTGGAAGATACGTGATGCTGGAATCTACAGCTATAGCACTCATCGTAAATAATTTTTTCATTAGGTTGATAGTATTTGCCCTCAGAAATATTCATTTCTTTTGTACTATTAATTTGTCCAACATCAGGTTTTTTTTTTTACCATTTTCTTGTAATATTATGCTGATAACCGTTTAAACCTTTACTACCAATATAAACACAACTTTTGTTGATGGTACACTGTAAGGATGGAATAATCCTCGATAACTTTGGGGCCTTATATGCAGGAGTGGAAGCAGGATTTTAAGTTAGGAGTTTCCGTTAATATATTGCAAGTTAGTACTTTAAGAAAGTTATGGTTGGCTTGATGAAAAATAAGTTAGGTTTCATCTTAAAAACTTTTTACTTTTTACTTTTCAAAAGAAATTTCAAAGAGTTTGGAATCAAGGCAATCCCAAGCATAAACTAGTTCTGACTTAGCCTATATGGAGATTCCCCATATGGGGTGAAATCCAAATGAACTTTTGTGAAGCCAAGATTATTTTTGTACATGCACTCCACCTCCGACCTAATTTAACCTAGGGGTGGCAATGAAATTCGCCCGGGCCCAGCCAATCCGGTCTAAGTAAAAGCCGGGTCGAATAAACAAATAAAATGGTTCTAAGTATTGAAATTCAATACCCAAACATTTCTGGACATGGGTTCGGACGTGTCACCAAAAACCCGGAACTTAGATTCGTGCCTGATTTTTTTAGTAAGTAAAATATATATATATATATATAAATACAAATGAACTCGAATTGCCCAAAATTTAAATCAACCCTAAATCCCTAAACTATCGCTAAACAAACACAAGCTGCGCTACCGGCTGCTGTGCCTCCAACTCTCCAACACTCCAAGCCAATAGCCACCACCCATAGCTGCACTGCATCCCTACGAACCTCCATGCATAGGCATCATCTCTTCTCACTTCTTAGCTGCTAGCCTTGGCATGTAGCTTCTCTCCATCTCCAGTGTCACTGTTACAACTCATAAAACACAACCTATAGCCACGTTCGCAAAGCCGACTCTATCGCCATCACAGCCACAATCTCCATCATCAACTTCTCAGCCGCCATCGCTCCACCACCATAGCCACGACGTATTGATTTTTGACTTCTTAATTTTCCCTTTCGTATAATTTTTCCAGCTTATTTGAATAAAATGATGAAATTATTATTATTATTATTATTATTATTATTAGGTGTTATATATATACTTTATTTTTTTCTTGGGTGCTATGCTCGTATGTCCTATGATTATTTTTTTATAATAATAAACATATGTAATAAGAGCAATATTTCATTAACACAGGAAGTTAGCCACAACACATATGATTGGTAATTTAAGGAGAAAATCATTAATTGTTAAATAAAAAACATAGAAAGAAATATGGAAACTTACCTGCTTAAGTTTTTTACACATGCTAAAACTGAGGGCCTCCTTCATTTCTTTGCTTTTGTAACAGCAGTACAATGTTAGACAATGAAGAAATCAATTCGTTGAATGCTCTAGTTCTATCTCGTAATGTTGAAGATAGTACTAATAATAAAGCTGAGGAAATTTCATTGTCAACCTTGAATGATAAGAAAAGAAAGCAAGAGAGGAAAAGCACACGAAAGAACAAGAAAGTCTCTAAACTTGGGAACACTTTATAAAAATAACGATTAATGGAGAACAAAAAGCAAAGTGCATACATTGTAACCAAGATTTAGAAGCCAAATACTAATCAAGGACAATGAGTTTGAATAGAAACGTTAAATGTTGTTTTTTGAAGCATCAACTCAAAATAGATTAAGCACTTCAAGGAAGTCTCAAAGTGATTAAAAGAGAAGATGGAACTTGTGGCATTAGCTATGACAGTTTTGATCAAAATGTTTTGCGGAGTTTGATAGCAAGAATTGTTATAATGCATGAGCTTTCACTTAGATTCATGGAATATAAAGACTTTCAAGAAATGATGGCACATGCCAACCCTGTAGTTAAGCCAATGATCAAAAACACTTTGAAGAGCGAGATTTTAAAATTCAAATCAAGAAGGTTAACACTTTGCACTTATTGGAGAAAAATCATGGTAGAATGGCTGTTACCATGGACTTATGGACAACTAGTAGTCATAATAAGGGATATATGGTTGTCATAGCACATTTTATTGACAACTGTTGAAAATTGCATAATCGAATCTTAAGGTAATTTGTCTATAATGTTTTAGTTGCTTAGTTTTTTTTGTTGCTTATATTTGATTTCTTTTCAAGTTTAAATTGTCATATTATTAAACTTGTTTATTTAATACTAACACTTGAATAGTTGATAGGCTTATCTATGTTCGAGGCCCCCATACTACTAATCCCCTTTCTAATAAGTTAGTACAATGTCGTTGGATTGGAACATCGATAGAAAGTTATTTTCAATGACATTAGTACTAATGATACAATAACAAAATTGCTGGTAAGTTTTGATATTGGTACATTAATTTCAAGTGGTAAACTTTTTCATATGAGATGTACTTCTCAAACATTGAACTTGATTGTGCGGGATGGGTTGAAAGTTATAGAAATTGGGGTTCGAAAGACTAAAAAGAGCGTGAGTTACTGGACACAACACCTAAAAGATTTGAAACTTGTGAGCTAATTGCTAGACAATTACAAATTAATTGTTAAAAAATTTGAAGTTAGATGGTCTAATTCATTGGAACTCTACTTATGCCATGCTTGAAGTAGCATTAATGTATAGAAGTTTTTTCTTGTTTGCAACAATGCGAGCCTCAATATAAGAGCTCGCCAAGTGATAGTGAGTGGGATTTGGCAGTCACAATGGAGGAGTATTTGAAATTATTTTACATATTAACAAAGATATTTTCAAGGACAAATAACCCAGACCTAATTTTTTCTTTCCATTGATATGTAAAATAAAATGTCGATTAACAGGTGGTGTACCTCGATAACTTTGCTATTGCAATTATGGTTGATAAAATTGATAAATATTGGAATGAAATTCATCTAATGTTAGTTGTGGCTATTGGACTTTACCCAAGATATAAGATGTTGTTGGTTGATTTTTATTTCCCAAAGATTTATGGTGATACAATAGATAAGCATATTGAGTGTGCACGTAAGCATTTTCATGACTTAGTGAAAGAATACAAATTAAATGCCATGGTTGTGAGTGGTGGGTAGGATGTTGGATCATAAATTGTTCATTTTGAATCTTCTTCAAATCTAAATAAATATTGGGATGTTGATGAGTTTGAAACATTTTGAAGCTAAAATAAACATATTAAGGTGACTAAGTAAGAGTTGGATAGGTATTTAGATGAGGAATTATTGGATGCTACTCTAAACTTTGATATTTTAGCTTTTTGGACGATGCACATAAGCCAATATCCTATTTTGGCTAAGTTAGCCAAGGATATCTTAGCCATTCCTGTACCCACTATTACCTCTAATTCAGCTTTTAGTACCATGAGTAGATTTTTGAGTCTGCATCATAATAAACTTCATCTTGACACTTTTGAAGCCTTAATATGTGCTCAAAATTGGATTTGGGCTTCTACTCTCGAGGTATAAAGTTATTCAAATTATATTATAGTAGTGTTTGTTTGCTTAAAATGGTTTTGAATCTTAATGAATTGTTTTTGTTGTTAGGTGGAGTTTCAAAAAATAAGATTTTGGCTAGGCAGGAGGTAACTACAGATGATGATGAGATGATGATGATGGACCACAACTGTGAGCAGCACATGAAGTTGTTATTTACTTATTTTAAATATTTGAGACTTTTTTATGAACTATTTTGTCAATTGTTAGACATTTTGGGACTTTCATATGGTATTTCAATTGTGAACTTATGAATGTTGGATGTTATTTGGTGGTTATTGTGTTGCTGAATTGATTTATGAATGTTGGATGTTATTTTGTGATTATTGTGCTGCTAAATTGAACTTATGATTATTGGATGTTATTTGATGATTATTGTGCTGCTTAATTTAAATATTTGATAGAGATTGAATGAGTTTAGGTTGGAGATTAAATAAATTCAGGTAGTTTGGAGATTTAAATTTTTATGTTGTTATTTTTTTTCCTCCAGGTCATATCTGGACATGGGAAGCCTAGATAAAAAAACCTGTGCCCGGGAGATGCCAGGCTTGACATGGCCCAGATGTAAGAAGCCTGGCACAAACCCAGGTTCTGGTAGCAGTTGTATTGATCTGGGCCAATGCTCAACAAGTCTAGACCCACCTCGGAGCAGGGTTTTGCCAACCCTAGCTTAACTCGTATTACGTCTTTTTTATTTTTATTTAATTGTTATTTATCTAAAATTTTTGCTTTGCCATCCTTCAACATATTGTTCCAATAACTCCAAAAGCAAACTGCTTAGGCGCAGACCCTTCATTTTCGTCTTCTATCCAAAAGCAGTCAACCAACAACTTCAAGCGCACAAGGTGTCTCCGGCCAGGGAAGGAATATCCCTTCATGGCCGACATTTTTCATTTTTCCTTTTCATTTTACTTCCTTTATTAGATTTTATTAACTTCCTCAAGTCCATTTCCAAGGACCTTTCGATGCTCTGATGTTCGGATTGGGATAATATACTCATGTTGCAGGTGATTTTGTCGACTCCGATAGTGGTGCGTGGAGATTCTAATGCCCGAATGGTGGCAGTCTTTATACAGGCTTTCTAAAAAATTATTTGGATGACATTACTTTTGATGAGGTAGCGGCCTTGCCCTTTGGCTTGCGGCTTATTAGTGAGATTTATTTATCAAGTCTCAAGATTTGTAATTAGACAATAAACTTTGAATCGTTCTAATTCTTTCATACAGATAGAAGTTTTGCATCCCACTCGTAATCTTTAAAGATCTTTGACGATATGATTATTCTAGTTTCCACCTAAAAATGAAGATATTGTTAGTTTTCTAAATTTAACAATTTTAATATTATTGCTATAATCGTAATGATGGTTTGGTTTAACTTTTACACCTGAAATTGTGTACTAGAATAGTGCCAACTATAATAGAAAATTGCTTCTTGGATTACTTAATACATTCCGTATGCTGTAATAGAAAATTGCTTATTCGATTACTTAATATATGCTGTATACTGTAATAGCTATTGTTAGCGATTCCAAGCAAAAGTGTACATGGTGGATACCTTCTCTAACTTGCAATGACGCTAAAATTTTTTGAATTGGATGATATTATATCCAATGTTAAAATTAATTTCTCTATAAATTTGGCCAGTTTTTTTTTTTTTTTATCATTACTAAAGTTTTTTTGCCTATCAAGATCATTATTAAGGATGGGCAAACTCAATTTAACTTAATGGACTTGATCCAACCCAATCTAAATTGGACGGATTGAGTGGGTTATTGTAGTCTAGTCAGGTCAAATTTTTTGAGCCTCATTAATAATTGATTTAGGTTGGATTAATTATGATAAACCTATTTAACCCAACCCAACCCAACCCATGTAAATAGTAGTAGTAGCAATAATAATAATAATAATAATAATAATAATAATAATAATAATAATAATCTCAATTACAAAACCCTAACGACTTAAACGGCTAACCTTATTTTTAACCTCTTTTTATTCTTTTATAATAGACTATTTCATTCTCGTATCTACGGCTCCAAACTCCAATTCCAAAACTAAAATCATTCTCTCAAACTCAATTTCCAATTAAAGTACGGTACTTTTTTTTATTAATTCTTAATTTTTTTATTGTATTTTAACTTGTAATATATAATTGGTTTATTTATTTTCACAAAACATGAATGTCTAGAAGCTCATTGTCGAAATTTTCTTAATTTTAAGATGGTTGGTTTTTTTAGCTTGTTTTATCGAATACTAGTAAATGAATGAGAATTTAATGTTATAATAGATTTAATTCTTTTTTAATAAGTTACATTTCATATTTCATATCATTTCTTTTTTTAATTTTAATTTGACCTTCATCCCAATCAAACCAACCAATCCAACCTAATGATTTAAGGTTTAGATTAGCTTGTGTTGAACATATTTATTTAGTTGAGTTGGATTTATTTCTTTTCAACCCATTTAATAGTAGGTTGGGTTAGATTTTCACAAATCATTATACCATGTATATCATGGCAAGAATCATTTTCAAATTATGACAAAAATATGACAAATATCATTGCCATTAAATATGGAATGAAAACTAGTAAGAAATGGAATCATTAATTTTTTATCATCTCTACTTGGATCTCTTTTTCGAATTCAATAACAAATTTAGCCATTAGTATTATATACTTTCCTAACAATCAAGGGTGGCTTTAAGTATAGACGAATTAGGTGGAAGCCTAAGGCCTCATATATTAGGAAAACCTTATTATGGTCACTTAGGCCTTATATATTAAGAAGGCCTTATTGTGGTCACTTAGGCCCCATATAGCGGGAAGACCTACTTTTTTTTTTATTATTATTTACTTGATATACTCAAACTAATAGATTTTTTTTAAAGTTACTTATAATAAGAAAGTCTATATTTCAAGCCTCTCTTTAATTAATAATTATCCTATAATTAATAATTTTTATACAAATTCTATAATTGATAGCGGTAATATTAAAGAGTATAACTAATAGTTTTGTCTAATCATTAATTCACGATTAGTTTTTTCAATAAAAAAATTAAATTCTTTATCTATCAGTTTTTTAAAAAAAACTTTAATTATTTAGTGTTATAAAATTTCTTGTGGTCTTCTCTATAAAGAAATTTATTACATTTATCGGCATACTTTTAAAGTAAAAGAAAAAAATAGTTTCTTAAAATAATAGTTCTAAATGAAGAAAAAAAGTTATCTTTTTACTACTTTTCTTTTTTGAAATATCTTAGTATCTTATTGGTTGTTGATATTTAAGATATAATTAAAAATTGACTGAATTATGAGCTCTTCTATGTTTCTTTGAATATTGAAGTTGCTGAATGTGAGGAGGCCTCATGAAAATTTTTTTGCGTAAGACCGCCAGTACTATAGATCCTGCCTTGCCAAGAATAATGTTCGGATACCAATGTTTGATTTTTAACTTGAGTCTTAATACTATATGTTACTTGGTCTATTGAATGATGAATTTCATAGTTTATAAGATTAACTACCATTTAATAGATAACTAGCATCTAATAGATAAATATCACAAATATCACATTAGTTAAATGTTTGGACACCTAGCATTGCTCTTTTCCTAATAATTATATGCCCATATTTGAATCTAAAAGGAAACCATAACTTGATTGCTAGATACGACAACCAATCTGCGTAAAGACTAAGACCAAGTTACTGAAAGGCAACATAAGTATACAAAGGAGAAAAGGTTACCCACACCCGCAGTATTTGTTTAAATGATCGCATAGACCCCTTGATTTTATAAATAGTTACACATACCCTTTTTTTATTATCATATCTTTTGATTATAGTCAAAACAAGTACAAATATACATAGTAATAAGATAAAAATAATAAAAAAATTCATACAATACAAATAAAATATTTCAATAAGCATAATTAATAAAATAACATATATATAACGAAAATTATTTTTAGTATTAAGCTATTATTAGTTAGGGCTAGGCAAAATATCTGATTTGATCTGACTCGATCTAAAAAATATTGGGTTTGGATCGGATTGGATTGTTAATAAAATCTGATCGGATGCATTTGTGCCAACCTGATTGGATTATGATCAGATCGAGTGAAACCCAATTTAATTTGAAAACCCTATTTGGTTGGCTTTAAAATAAAAAAAATTAAATTCACAAATTGAAAACCTAAACCTAAAGAGTCTGACACCCCACACACAAACAATTACAAACAATCATATTAACAACACATGCAACAGCCTGCTGCCAACAGCTACACGGCCACACCCACATCCTCCTTTACAGCCCACTGTTGATAGGTACACCCACAACCTCCCTCGACAGTTTCTCATCTCAAACGAACCTCAAATTGTTAAACACACACATAGTTCACGTATTTTCATTCACACACACACACACACACACACACACACACACACACACACACACAGAGTTCACGTATTTTCATTTACACACGCACACACACACATAAAAAAAGCAAGCTGCAGCCGGTGACTAGATGCAACAATCGCCGAGAGCTGACGCCAACCAAATCTGGTCCGCGAGGACTGTGATCGGATCTGCCGATTTGGTGCTCCATGCCTCCAATCCTCCACCATCTCCTGATCTAATTCAAGCTCCATTTGAACCCAGCAAGTGGCAACCTGAATTTTCCCTGTTGACTTTTTGAGTTTTGAAAGCTTTGAGCCTTTGATATTGATGGTATATATTAGTAACATATTATATATTACATGCGAAAGTCAAATTGTTAATTGGTATTTGGTCCAATTTCAATTCACCTGAATGACCAAATTAAGCCGAATTGACCCAAACCTAATCCGAACAGTATCTAATCCAAATTCAATTTGAACCGAACTCAACTCGATTTCTTGAACTGATCTGATTTGATCCAAGTTAAGTTCAAATCTAATCAGAGAGGGTTATAGGTTCAGGTTGAGTTCGGATGAATTTTTATCCACCCCAACTAACCTGAAACACGATCGGGTTGATCTAAACACGATTTTGCCCAATCTTATTATTAATCCGTCCCAAATTATTTTGTTAATACTAAAATCTACTAATCTTAAAATTGACATCAAGATTTATACTATACATACATAATTAAAAAAATATTGTAAATAAAATAATATAAATTATGTAAATTATTTTGAATGTTAAATATTATTAATTTAAAATTATTAATCTGTCAAGGAGATTTTTACAATTAAAAAAATGACAAATTAATAATATTAAAATACAATTTTTTAAGGATCGAAATAATTTATAAAATTTTATTATTTTACCTATTATATTATTTTAATTTTTTATTTGTATTTGTTATAAAAGATTTAAAGTCGATTTTTGGTTGTTATAATAAAAGGGTATAATAGTTCAGAAAAAGGTCTATGCAACAATTTAAGAAACTAAAGGAGTTTGTTTGTCTATGTGACTATTTAAGCAAATTTCGAGGGGTGTGGCGACTCTTTCTCTAGAGAAAAGCTCATTATTAATTTGCTAACTAGCCACGTTTATAATATGATGTGCTTACATGCAACCCTTCCAAATTAAGCATAACTAATTAAGAGGTTTTGAATAGATTCCTATCGACTTCAAATTAATTAAAGCTGATTTTGTAGCTACGTTTATAATATGCTTCTTCTTCCTCTTTTTCTTCTTGTAGCCACGTTTATAATATGATGTGCTCACATGCAACCCTTCCTAATTAAGCATAACTAATTAAGTGGTTTTGAATACATTCCTATCGACTTAAAATTAATGAAAGCTAATTAAAGTGCATTGCCCATAACTTCTCCTCTTAGCTTTATGACTTTATCGCAACACTGAATGATGACGAGTCTAACGATAATTATCTGATCACCACGGAGGAGTCAGTACCCGTATTAATACGCGCAAAAAATTTATCTAGCATTGCTGGCCGCAAAAAAATTTAACTTTATTATAAAGTTATTAAAGGCTGTTGGTGCGGACATATTTAGATAAATTGGAGGAAATCTAAATCTCCCAAAGATGTTATTGGTGTTTTAAAGGACCAAGACCTCTAATAAACAATTATTAAGTTGTCAAATCAATACTCTAGACTCATTATTGATGGTGATGGTGCTAGTTTAAGTAGTAGGTTTACTTTCATATAAAACTTAAACCGAATTAAAGGATAGGAGTAACATACTCCACAATTCTTAAGATCAAGTAACACTGATAACTAGCCACTCAAATACTAAGCCAAAGCACACATAAAAACAAAAAAGAGAAATATAAATTAAAATAAAATATCTAAGAAATAATTTAAATAGTCGTATCACTGCACCTGAAAATTTTTCCATCACTGAGTAAACAAACATCTATAAAAGAGCTTCTTATAAATTGCAAAAACCACTTACCTTGGGTTCTTTTTGATTGCGCCGAAAGTATGGTTCAATTGGTGAGTCACCTCGCGTGAAATTAAAGCTAAATTATAGTGCTCGTATTATTTTATTATATCTGAAAGAGCATTTGTTCAAGGATCGAATAAAGGAACATAAAATGTTCTTAGTTCTTTATTTCTGTCACCCCAACTTAATTAAGATTTAAGTAAGCACAGAAGGGAGGATCCATATATATTGGCTACTATGGGACCGTTAATTAGTAGCTAATTAAGGATAGGTCTTCTCAAACGAAAACAGAATCTGGTGGTGACCAAGACTATTCAAATATTCTTTCTGCTCAAGTTATATATCTTCAGCTGCTCGGTTATTGTTCAAACTTTACTGAAAGAGTAAAATTTGTTTATGTGGCCATATGTACGTAGCTACATGGATTGATAATTTTGTGAGGACATCTACGTTACTATATGCGTTTCTTTTTCTTTTTTTTTCCTTTTTGGGTAAATTGTCTTCTTTTTAACGAAAATTTTATGGGGTATATAAATATAGTGCTTATCTTGTTGGTTTTAAAAATTGTTTTGCAACGGAATTTTTTGGATTGCGTTTCTCATATAATATATAAAATTTCTATTATCTAGAAATCATACCTTTGTCCTTTTGTAGAAGTAATTAGGCTTCTAAGTCACGATCTGTCACCACCAATCTTGTTAGATCATGATCCTTCACCAACGATCTTCCAGGTTATGACTCAAGTTTGATTTGCACTTGACGTGTGGGCACCTTTATTACTATTATAAGCAACTAGTAAGAGAAAACTTTTTCTCTAATTAAATTAGAGATAGAAAGGATTTTTTTTCTAATCTAAATATTGTGGCTATGGTATCTTTTCTTTTGAGAAACAAACCTATTTATATGTCTTATTTGGTGGAAACCCTATGCTCCTTATTTTTATTCTTTTTTTTTATTATTAAATCAAATTTGATTTAAATAAAAGGATAAGAGGGAAAACCAAAAGTGGCGTTACACTTATTCTTCTTATAGGGGCCCACCTTGTAAAATAACACAAGGCTCCTTACACACAAGCATATTAAATGGAGCCTCCCACTAAATAATATATTTAAGCTTTTAATCCAAATAACTAGTTGTCTTGCTTATTAATCAAGTAGTAGCACAGGCAATTAAATGAGCTAACCCGGGAATCATATGAGTACATACAATAGTGGCTATAATAATTATGCCTGTAATTAAACTAGCCCAATTATTTAATTCGAAATCTACCCCACTAAAAGATTGGAACTGACCTCCATAATTGTATGCTATCTAAGATAGTAGTCTCTAATAATAATTTGACTCATGCCACATTGATTTTTTTACTGAACAATCATTTGTACCACATTGCTAATTAAATCAATATCTCAACTGTCCAATCAATTTAATTACATTTTGTTCCTTGACACTTATTGGTTTTCTCTAATGATCATTTTCAATATACTAATAATGTTGACACACTCTGGTCAGAGAATTCTATGATCAAGTATCAAAAGCCCGTCAAGAGATGTGTTGTACAAATGCTAAATTGTTAATCTATAATCTCACTGCTCATAATTGTTTCACCAAGATACTGTGTAATCTTGACTACAAATGTATGTCGCACCCATTGGTAACTCAAATGAAATGACAATCATAAACATGAAACTATAATTAACTTAAGATTAAGATTGTAATAAAATCAATGCCTATGAGATTTAATAAGTCTGACAATCATTTTAAAGTTAATTAAATCTCATATGTGATCCAGTTCAATGTAGTCAAATTACATCAGTAAATTCATAAATGATTAAGACAAATCATTCAATGAATTTACTACAGTCTAAACATAAATAGAGAGCCCAACTCTATTTATCAACTGCGAACTCAATTTATTTAATCATAAGATAACTTGTATTTATGTCTTCTGTGAATCCATATGACGATCACATAAACTACATATAATATGATTAAACGGATCTTATTCAAAATATTTATGCAATTAAAATATCTGAATATGTCTCAAATATTTTATTAATAAGAAAATAAATTAATCAATATGCTTTAAAGAGCACATAATCCCAACATATCTACTCCAGAATTTTGGAATGGATAATTTTCAATATAAATATAAATAATTTCTGAAATTACTATCCTTGTTGAATATAATCAACTGATATTTTAAATCAATTCAAAGTTACTAATTTTTAATGCAAGTTTGCTTGATATAGAAGTAGTAACGGAATTATGCATGAACTTTTATTAATTTATTCATTAATATTGTTTAAAATTAAAGGTGTATAATTACTGTTGTAAGGAAAAAACAATTAAAAGCGTGTGTATAAATAATATTAGGAACAATGGAGGCAAACGATGTCAATTCGATGTATCATTCAGAGATAGATTACGGATCATCTTCAATCGCTACCTTAGAAGTACATAATTCGACACTAGCTCCAGAGTCAAACATAGGTAATTGAGCTCTTCGTCTCTCTCTCTCCCCCCTAATATATGAGTAACAACGTTACAAAGTAGTAAATGTGTAAAAAAGGTAATTTACAATGTTGTAAGCTAGATCTAGAACTAAAAGCTTACTATATATATACTTGTATATTGAGTTTCTAATAAGGAATCTTGCACTTAAATAAAATATGGAATGGATTTTTTACAATGCTGTAAACAGTTTATTTGTTGTAAATGTTCATCCCGCATTTTATTAAAGTACTGAATCCTTATTTAATAAGTTCTATATATATATATATATATATATATATATATATATATATATAAGAGAACAAATTTGACAAAAGAAAGAATAAAAGTAGATTGCAGAATTTTTAGTTATCAAAAAATAATTAACATGATTAGTTAAAGAGAAAAAAATGATGTATTTACATACAAGGAGCTGGTTAAACTTAAGTTTGCTATGTACTTGATGCAGCGTGCTCTATAGACACACTGCAGCAAATCTTTGGCGGCAAAATGATAAATTGATGTATAGTGATAGATTGATAATGATATTTTTAATATTTTGTTGGTTACAAGAATACCGAAATAAAAATTTTCGTTGATTATAACAGTATCTACGAATCTAGGCAGTTAAGTCTCCTTAATTCACATAATACTAAGAAATAAGAAGACCTAGAGAAATCTAAAGTTTATTCTATAGAAAGTATGAATAACAAATCCGTAAGTCACCAGTAATAAGCTTTTAAAGGCATAAAAGACCTTATTTTTACTAACATATAACCCAAGCCTCTTCTGTGACCTAGAATTACAGATCCAATAAATTAAAATACTTAAACAATAAAACTATTAATATGAAAATATATCGAATAAGATATTCCTAAAACAGATAAACTGTCTTTACTTTAATACTTGCGCGTCCTGCCTTGCATCAGTACTTCATGTTTATATGATGCATTAATTTTTGAAAGTGATCAATGATGTTGCCTCGGAAGAAATGGAGAGAAGACGTACCAATGTAGCTCTTGCATCACAGCAAGAAGTTAGTATCTCAATACCAGACGGAGATGCGGCTAATTCTGCACAACCCTTCCAAAATGATAATTTGAGCGTCGAATATAAACACCACCGATTTGTTCTTATTATATGTGATTCAGCTTTTTCGTGCACCATTAATCCTTACAAAAGGTGTAACTATTAATTGTTGCAAGAAAGAAACAATGACACATCTTCATATGTGTATACATACCATGTATATGCATAGGACATCTGGAGGCAAACATGTGCATTCAACTTCTTCAACTTTAATCCAAACGCCAGATGTAAGATCTAATTCCACACAGGCCCCTGACTCAAACACAAACCAGAATGGTACTTCAACTCAATTCAACTTGCCATCCCTTCGTCTACTTCAGGTGAGTTCTTGCGCACATTAACATTCACGCATACCATATTGGCTTATCAGCATATAGAGTCCATTTTTAATTACGAATAAATGAGAATCGAGCTAAAAGAAAGAAAAATAAAAAATTCAATTTGTTAAAATTAAAGACGATGAACATCGTATGTAAAACTGTATTTTTCTATGTTTTAGTTTGGTTTTTATTTTAATAAAATGAGAGCTTCCTCTTTGTAAAATTATACTCAGGTACAGACATTTGTACTTCATTATAAAGTGCAGACACTTTTTACAAAGTTGTAAAAGAGTTTGTACTAGTCACACTTGAACATATATGATGTATATATAGTAATTTTTCAAAAAGGGACTCTTTACATCATTAAGATAAGGGATATACTAAAAGCATTATTAATTGATATATTTTGAAGGGTGGATGTCTAATTTGTTTTATTTTTGCAAGAGCGCAACAGACATGGACCCACCAAAATCGAGTCGCAGATAAAAAATTGTACAGCCACAAATGTGTGCCTCTCTATGGGGCTGCATTAAAAGGTGACTGCAGTGAATCAAAACGTATATTAGGAGACGATCATCGGTCGATGCTACTTGCAGCTGTAACAGAGGGATATCAAACTGTTCTTCACGTTGCAACAGGGGCAAAACAAACAAACTTCGTGAAGCAAATGGTAGAACTGACGGGACAAGATAATTTGCAAACATTGCAAGATGAAAATGGAAACACAGCGTTCTGTTTCGCTGCTGCTGTTGGAATTGTAGAAATCGCTCAGTTTATGCTGAAAAGGAATCCAAATTTTTTGACAATCCGAGGTGGTGGGCAGATAAGACCGCTCTACGTTGCTGCTCTGTTTGGGCAAAGTAAAATGGCATCATTTTTATATCGTCAAAATGAAGACAATTTGGAACCAGACGACCTAGAATATATATATATATATATATATATTTTGCCTCCACCGAAACTGGTTTGTATGGTAAGAATATGTTCAATTTCTTCTTTTCATTAGTTGATCCCCCAAAGAAAAGCTAGCTTTTTGGGAGAAACATGCATCGGTTTAAATGACTTATAAAATTTTATAAATGTTTGGCACTGTTCTACAATTAATAAGAAGTGGCCAAATTTTTTGCATATATTTCATAATTGCGTGTGACGCAATTCCAAAGTGGTTTTAAATGTCAGTAATTCCTAAAATATCGTTATCAAACAAAACTTTGTTTTTGATTTTTTATCTATATGAAACAAGAGAAAAATTGTTATTTTATTTTATGAATAGTATGACTCCTATTTACCTTATTTTTTTGAACAGAAAAGAGGGTAGACAAAACTGTGTTTATGTTGAAAAGTCAAATAATCCTTTTCAATTTGGTATTTTTTTTAAAAGGAAAGGGGGTGGGCAAGATCAAATCAATTTTTACCTCCCTTTCCACCCCCAAGACTCGAATCCGAGTCTACACAAATGAGGAGCGACAAATTGCACTGCCAACCAACTCGGCTACACCCTTGAGGGCAATCCTTTTCAATTTGGCTGGTGGTACACAAATTCAAAGGTTTGGTGGCACACAAATTGACAAAAATGGAGTGTCTTTTCAATTTGGTGGGAGACAAATATGCATTTGCTGGAAGCCGCATACATGATGCCAATTTGTTAGACTTTTTGTTATGAGAGCTCGACTATAAATAGAGCTTTATTTCAAGAGAGAAAGCGTCCCAAACATTTGTGAGAAGCATCATAGAATTCAAAGCAATTCAAGTGAAGAATTGTTGAGAGTGAGCAATCGGAGAGTGTGAGCAATCGGAGAGTGTGAGCAATTGAAATGTATTTCCTTTCAAGTGTATATAAGAGTACTAGGTGTATTTGGGTTTTGGAAAGTGAGATTTGTTACTCAAATATTATACTAAAATAATTGTTAATAATACAATTATTTTTCTTTTGCTCCCGTGAACGTAGGCATAATTATTGGATTTTTTAATCCAGCATTGTTGGATCCCTAATCCAACGTTGGGCTTATATGTGAATAATTATGTGTTGCAGATTGTCATATAAAGTTAAGCTCAATTAAAAGTGATCTGTTAAGATTTTCGGTATTATGGACTTTAAAGTATCTAATAGGGTGTGGGCCTTTAATGTGTAGAGACCCATTAGTATTCTAATTTTATGATGGGCAGAATTAGGAATACCCATTGACAACAAGAAACAGTTATCTATATAAGTGGCTATGGTCCCCAGATCACACGTAATCTTTTCCATTCTTTTTGATATCTCATCTTCAGAGAGAAAGCGCAGAGAGAACTAAAGGACTCTCTAGGAGAATGAGTAGACTTGGAAGGCCAACCACACAACTCTAAAGAAGAATTAAGCGTTATGAATTCAGGTACGCTTTCGCATAATTTATTATTGATTCTTGGTGATATGATATGAATATTTCTGGGTTATAGGTGATAGTTTTCACCAAAGGTTTTGTTATCCCAACAAGTGGTATCAGAGCCAATTCATTTTGAATCATTGAGAATCAAATTTATTTTTTATTTATGATTGGATCTTTGGTGTTCTTGAATTTAATAATACGGAATTATTAAAATTATTGAATTTGAGAACATATTAAAAAACGAATATTTTTTTTTAGTGTTCTTAAATCTGGTATCATTAAATTTGAGAACAAATTTATTTATTTTTCTTGGATTCAGATTCGGAAATACAAAAAATAAAATTTAGAAAATTCATAATTCAAGAAAAAAGAAAGGATTCGGTTTAAGGTTTAAAGCCGACTAGGTAAGCAGCGGCTTCAAGGTCACGGCAGGGAAAGTGGAAGAGGCGGCCATGGCCGCCGGTCAAAGAAAAATAAAAAAGAAAAAGGGGAAGGAAATAAAAAAAAAACAGAGGAGGATAGTGATTGGTTTCCTTTTTCCGGCTGGCAATGGCGTGGCCATCAGGCCACATCATCAAGCAACTTGAAGCCTCTAGGCCGTGGCAGCTTAGGTGAAAGTGGGTGCCATGGCTACCCCCCGCGTGAAGAGAAGAAGAAAAATATCATAACAGTTCCTAAGGGTTTTTCAAATTTACTTTTGGCAGAACAAGTTAAGAAGTTGTTCATTGAAGTCCAACATTTACTTGGGTTTAATGATTTTGTGTTTGGGCCTAACAAGTTGGGTTTAATGAATTAAGTATAGCCCATTAAAAGGTTAAATATAGGTTTAGCCCATTAAAAAAAAAAAAAGAGATAGGTCTATTTGGTGGGCTGGTTCAGCATTCGGTTCGGTTGACCTGAAACGGTCTAGCTCTGAACTGGTCAACGGTTGGCCGGTCAATGGTCAACATTGACTGTTGACCAAACTTTGACTTGAATTTTTTTTTAGGTATTTTTTGTGCAATTTTAAATTCAAATATTGGTATGTTATATGTATTTTGAGATGAATTAATTGGAGCAACATATCATCAAAGTGACATTTCTTGTGGAAATTAATTTATTTTAGAATACAAACAGTTTTGTATATGTAATTTCTGTGAATATCGATCGGCCCAAAGGAAGGTCTATATTTAATACAATTACATGTGCACTTGTGGTAATAAATACGCGATGATTATTTGGTTTTACATGTGAATAATAAATCAACCCGAAGGAATATTCATTGTTTGACATGTTCTTATTATCAGTGTTTAATTACTACATCAAGATATCACTTACAAGTTAATATTTTGTCAAAAGATAGAATATTAATGGAGTGTCCAGTATCTTGAGATGGGGTTTGCCTTTATTTGAATTTATTTTTGTTTTAAGATTAATATGAGCTTGTTCTGCTTGTTTGTTGTTCTTTATTCAGTTATGTCTGCTGCTAATATTACTGCCAACATCAATTCAATTCCTATTCTAAATGGCTCTAAATTCAAATCATTGCACGAGAATCTCTCAATAGTTCTCGCAATCATGGATCTTGACCTTGAGTTAAGGGTTGATTCGCCCCCCTCTTACGGATGAGAGTACCCATAATGATAAAAGGGAAATGGAAAGGTGGGAGAGATCAAATCGCTTGTGTATCATGATTATGAAGAAGACCATTCTAGAATCATTCAGGGGCTCAATGTCTGAAAAGGCAACTACAGTTAATGAGTTCCTTACAGAAATTGAACAGAGTTTTGTCAAGAATGAAAAGGCTAAAATTGGTACGCTTTTGACAAGCTTAATTTCAATAAGATATGAGGGTAAGGAAAAGGGCAACAAAAGTAATAAGGATAAGAGAGCTGCAAAATCACTACCTCAAAAGAAACAACAAAAGAAATCAGATGATATAGTCGACACTAGTTGTTTCTTTTGCGCAGTTGAAAGTCATTGTTTGGTTTGTTCTGAGGTTAACTTAACTTTGGTACCTAGACACACGTGGTGGATAGATTCTGGTGCAACCACTCATACAGTGTGTCTATGCAGGGTTGCCTGAGTTACCGAAAACCCAGTGATGGTGAAAGATACATCTATGTGGGCGATGGTAAGACAGTTGAAGTTGAAGCAATTGAAAATTTAGATTATTGTTAAAGACTGGATTTTATTTGGATTATGATGAAACTTTTGGTGTTCTGTCTTTTAGGCCAAATTTGATTTCGATTTCCGGCTTGGAAAAATTTGGTTATTCTTGTTCATTTGGAAATGAAAAATTTAATTTGTTTCATAATTCAAAACTAGTTGGTTCTGGTTCTTTGTCAGACAATGATAATCTTTATATGCTTGATACAATTGCTTTATTTAATGAATTCCTGTAATTAAGTACATGAGGTTTAAAGAAAAAGTTAACCAATGAGAATTCAGCTGCGTTATGGAACAGGAGATTGGGTCATATCTCCAAACGGATAATAAAGAGACTTGTGTTAGACGTAATTCTTGACTCCTTAGATTTCATAGATTTTGACATTTGTGTTAACTGTATTAAGGGGAAATAAACTGTTATTGTGCATTTTATGCACTAATTTTGCATTATTTGCTCCCTTTAATATCAATATTTTACACTTAATAGTTGTGATTTACTTGTGTTTTATTTTTGTAGGTGCAATTCTATTGATTGGTGCTAAATTGAGCTACAAGATGATGTTTTGAGGATGAATTTTCTTCCTGGAGAAATCCTCAATTTCAGAAGAAGTTTGTTGATAAGGCGTGGGCGCGTGCTATCAACTGCGGACTTGACGTTTTTATTTTAACGTGTTTTATCTTTTTATTACTCTTGTAAGTTTAGATAAGATTTTAGATATTTTTATCTTTATCATTTTTAAGAGAACTATAAAAGAGGAGTTAAAGAAGGATTAGGGGGAGAATTAGAATTGGATTATTAATTGCTTTTATCTTTTTTAGGGTTTTCTCTTTTTCTTCATGAGGAACTAAACTTATTTTTCTGGTTGAAGGTTAATGAAGCTTTGATTCACCATTACTGTGAGATCTTTCTTGTGCTTTTAATTGTTTTATTGTCTTTTGGGTATTTGTTTATTCTCTGAATTATTGTCATGATTATGTTTGTTAATTAGATAATTGGCCACTATTTAATTATCAATTTAATCTACTGTCAATTGAAAGATTTATCGTATGAAGATTTTGATGTTTGTGGCAAATAACATAGCAGTGCGTTGTGTTATGGGGATAAATAATCTAATTTAAATGAACCATCGTATGCGTTTGTTAATTAGGATTTGGATCTCTCTAGTTTTTCAGGCTGTCAATTGATTAAATCTTATGATCGTATCTAGGATTGTCTATTGATTAGGGAAATAACCAATGGTCATACCTTGGTTATCGACTAATTAAGGAGAGATTGGCTATTAGAGTGTCTCAGTAGCTATAACCAATCTATTCATAAGCAATAATAATTTATAGTTGTATCAATGATCAGTAATCGAATCAAAGCTGAGTTAATTCCTTCAACCAGAGTTTTCCCATTTTGAATTACACCTTTAAATTGCATTCTTATTAATTTAAATTGATTTTCATTATTTTCAACAATCCCCCAGTTTATATTTTCATTTTTAAAAAGGATTTAATAATTACCAGTCTCTGTGGACACGAACCTGCTCAATCACTATACACAATTTTGTTAGAGTAGGTATTTATATTTGCTGGCTTCGACACCCATCATAAACCAATAAAAGGAGATTTGAAGCCAATAGGAGTTTGGATGTCTTAGAACTCATACATACAGACATTTGTGGGCTATTCTCTGCACCTGCTTAGAATGGTCAACAATATTTTATGACGTTCATAGATGATTTTTCTAGTTATGGCTATATATATCTCCTCCATGAAAAGGCACAATCCTTAAATATGTTCAAAAACTTTAAGACTGAAGTTGAGAACCAACTTGGCAAAAGAATTAAAAGTGCCAGATTTGACTGTGGTGGTGAATATTACGGTATCTATGATGGTTCAGGTGAACAACGTCCAGGGCCATTTGCTTAATTCCTAGAGGAATGCAGTATCGTCCCATAGTATACTATGCCGAGTTCGCCCACTATAAATGGTGCTGCTGAAAGACGAAATAGGACGATTAAAGATATGGTGAGGAGTATGATTTCTCATTTTACCTTATCAGAATCACTCTAGGGAGAAGCACTTAAGATTGCAGTGTATATCCTTAATAGGGTTCCAACTAAAGTGACTGCTAAAACCTCTTATGAGCTTTGGACAGGTAAAAACCCTAATCTCAAGTACTTACATGTTTGGGGATGTCTAGTTGAGGTAAGGCTTTATAGGCCAAATGAGAAGAAACTGGACTCAAGAACGGTGAGTTGCTATTTTATTGGATACTCAGAACGATCCAGGGGGTACAAGTTTTATGATCCCACTGTAAAGTCGATTTTCGAGTCAAGAAATGCTCGGTTCTTTAAGGATGTTGAGTTTGCGGGGGGAGATACAATTAGAGACTTTGTTTTTTAAGAGGAATATGTTGATATTCCCGTAGGTGTTATTGGCATTGATCAGTGTCTTATTCCTGACTTTGTTCAAGACAGAATAAATAGAGATAATATTGGAGAACCCCCTATAGAAGAAGTTGTTCCAGAAGAATAAACTCTACTATCTCAAGAACCTATGCCATTAAGAAAATCCATTAGAGAAAGGAGAAGTGCATTGCCAGATGACTTTATTGTATTTCTCCAAAAGCGTGAGGTAGACATCAACGTGATAGAAGATGATCCAATCAATTTCCGTCAAGCTATGGAAAGTTCTAACTCTCAAAAGTGAATTGATGCCATGAATGAGGAGATGAAGTCTATGAAAGACAATGACGTATGGGATCTTGTCTCATTGCCACAAGGTGCGAAACGTATTAGTTGCGAATGGATATTTAAGACCAAAAGGGATTCGAAAGACAATGTGGAGAGGTATAAGGCGCGTCTTGTTGCAAAAAGCTTTACGTAGAAAGAAGGCATTGATTATAAAGAGATTTTCTCTCTAGTTTCTTCGAAAGACTCTTTCAGGATTATAATGGCATTAGTGGCGCATTTTGATCTTGAGTTATATCAAATAGATGTAAAGATGACGTTTTTCAATGGCAACATTGATGACCCAAAGAATGTGGTTTGCAAACTTAACAAATCCATCTATGGGCTCAAGCAAGCATCTCGACAATGGTATTTCAAGTTTCATCAAGTGATCATCTTATTTGGTTTCGAGATGAATTTGGTTAATGATTGTATATACCATAAGTTCTGTGGGAGTAAGTATATTTTTCTGATTTTATATGTCGATGACATTTTGCTTGCCAGTAACAATATAGGCTTATTGCATGACACCAAGAGATTTCTAACTAAGAATTTTGAGATGAAAGATCTTGGTGACGCCTCTTTTATATTAGGCATACAGATACACCGAGATTGCTCTCAGGGTATTTTGAAATTATCACAAAAGAGCTGTATCGAAATAGTTCTCAATAGATATAGCATGCAAGATTGTAAACCAAGTGATACCCCTGTGGCTAAAGGAGACAAGTTTAGTCTCAATCAATGCCCTAAGAATGACTTTGAAAAGAAAGAAATGTAAAAGATTCCTTATGCATCAGCAGTAAGAAGTCTGATGTATGCTCAAGTTTGTACGCGACTGGATATAGCGTACGTTATTGGGATGTTAGGTAGATATTTAAAGTAATCAAGGAGTAGACCATTGGAAAGCAGCCAAACGAGTTTTATGATACTTGTAGAGAATAAAAGACTACATGCTCACATATCAGAGGTCGAATAAGCTTGAGATCGTTGGGTATACTGACTCTGATTTTGCTGGATACCAAGATAGTATAAAATCTACTTCGGGTTATATCTATCCGCTAGCTAGAGGTGTTGTTTATTAGAAGAGTGCTAAACAGTCTCTTATAGCCTCTTCTACGATGGCAGCAGAGTTCATAGCATGTTATGAGGAATCCAATCATGGGATATGGCTATGGAATTTTTTCATGGGCCTGGGACTGCGTATAGTAGATGGTGTTGATAGACCACTCAAGTTATTTTGTGACAATAAGTCAGCAGTGCTGTGTTCTAATAACAACAGGAGCTCGACAAAGTCGAAATATATAGACATCAAGTTCTTAGTTGTTAAAGAAAGAGTTCAGAGTGAACAGTTATCTATAAAGCACATTGGCAAAAACTTTATGATTGTAGATCCGCTTACTAAGGGATTGCCACCCAAGATGTTCCATGAGCACACTGCTTATATGAGTTTCATGTTATTTAAGGATATTCAGTTTTAGTGGGAGTTTGTGATTTTAGATGCTCTTATAATATAGATATTTTCAGTTATTTCAGTTTTTTTGGATATTTAAGATTATTTTCTGCAGAAATAAAGTTTTGGTTTGTTCACACTCTGATTTTAGTATAGTTTGATCTCAATAAGGTTTAAGGTGGACTAGTTGGAAATAGGTATGTTAAGGTCACATTGCATGAAATTTCTATGCTACACATCCACATTATGATCCATGTCATTCAGTTGTATTGGCATAGTGACTATTGAACGTCGAGTTGCGATAGATGTAACGAAAGCCGCTTTGATCCTATGTTGGTATGATTGATGGACCAGATTGGTTATAGATACATTTCAATAATGATAGTAAGGTTGAGCTCATACGGTTATTTTTTTTCAAAACATAATTATGAGGTTACACATATAACCCAAGTAGGAGATTGTTGGATTTTTTAATCCAACATTGTTAGATCCTTAATCCAACATTGGGCTTATATGTGAATAATTATGTGCTATAGACTGTCATATAAAGTTAAGCCCAATTAAAAGTGATCTGTTAAGATTTTCGATATTATGGGCTTTAAAATATCTAATAGGGTGTTGGCCTTTAATGTGTAAAGACCCAATAGTATTCTAATTCTATGATGCGCAGAATTAGGAATACCCAGTGACAACAGGAAACAGTTATCTATATAAGTGGTTATGGTCCCCAGGTCACACGTAATCCTTTCCATTCTTTCTGATATCCCATCTTCAGAGAGAAAGCGCAGAGAGAACTAAAGGACTCTCTAGGAGAATGTGTAGACTTGGAAGGCCAACCACACAACTCTAGAGAGGAATTAAGCGTTATGAATTTAGGTACGCTTTCGCATAATTTATTATTGATTCTTGGTGATATGACATGAATATTTTTAGGTTATAGGTGATAGTTTTCACCAAAGGTTTTATTATCCCAACAATAATTGCCAAACCACGTTAAATTCCTGTATCTTTATTTTTCCGTAATTATTTTGTGTGCTTGATTCTGTATTCCATGCACAATAATTGGTATCAGAGCTGAAAGTTCATACTTGGGGAATACGGTATTGTTCACGAATATGGTGGAGTCGGCCATTCGTACTTGGGAGACAGTCTATTGTAAGTAGTGTGTATTTTTACATGTCTAGGAAAGTTCTTTCAACAAGACGATAAGAGTCTAAGGAGTCTGGGTCTTAAGTGGAACCGTTGTGACCCCTCCATTCTCCTAGGAACTTTTCTGGTGCATTTATTCGCACAAAATAAACATCAAAGAGATATTTTTTCAAGTAATAATAGTTCGTTGAGAAAATGGTAGAAGGTGAAACTTCCAAAAGCAGGGAGAGATCTACTAAGACTATTTCGGGAGACAGGTCAGGTGGAAGGTGAGAATTGTCAAATTGCCTTTCAGCGCCTGTTATTGGATGCCAGAAGATTGATGTTGAAAAGTTTGATGGGAAAATCAACTTTGGCATGTGGAGGTGTGAAGTTATAGATGCCTTTATTCAAATTGTTCTTGACGTTGTTCTAAAAAATAAAAAATACTTGTATGAAGAAGAAACTTGGGATCGTATGAATGAAAAAGCATGTGTTCAGATCAGATCTTGCTTGACCAAGGAAGTGAAATACCTGGTGAAAGATAAGAAGTGTGCGATGACTCTGTGGCATACTGTTGTGCAAATTTTATTAAACTCGCAAGCACACGAATCTATTATAGAATAGATCAACAGTGATGAGTGTCGATCCCACGAGAAGGTGGATTTTAATTGCTTGTAGAATTAATTTTCTAAGTGGGTGATTGGATTTATAATTACAATGATGTAGGCAATATATTAATTTAAATTAAAGCTGTGGGAATAAACTATTAAAATGAAGTGCTTGGATCTCCGGATCTGTACTCAACATGCACCATCGGCTTAACATTCATTATTAGTACCAATTAAATCATGAAGGGGGATTTTTCACTCCTCATGAGCCACACTCTAATCGATATGGTGCTAAGGGCTTCCCGTGCCAAATAGTAATAACCTTGCCTAGAGAGGCGGTTATTCCAGCCGATATCTAGAAAAGATTATTACTATATGTCTACGAAAATTCAAAACATCCATATAAATTAGAGGAGAAGAAAAATTAAATTTACTAAATTAAGCCCATGGAGCATGTTGAGACTTCACCTTCAACCCAAGCTTGAAAGGAAATTAGCCAGTCAAAATTGAACAAGGGGTAAAATAAAAATTTTATTAAAATACGTAGAAAATACAAGATGGAGATGGAATTACAGAAAATGGAGCTAAAAAATGGATTCAGGGGTGTCGAATTAGGGGGGAGGGACCCTCTTTTTATAGATACACTGAGTAAATCATGGCCATCGGATTAAAATAATTTGGACGCTCAGGATTGCGCTATGTGGCAAGCTCTTATTAAATGGAACACATTATCAGGGCTGTCATTCCGTGTATATGCATGTATCGTACACATCTTTTTTCGATCCACTAATATTCTGCCACGTCGCCGGTCAGCATTTTGGTCCAATAGGATCGTGAAACGTCATCAGTCAACGCCACATCATCAGTCAATGCCACATAAGTGGTCAATGCCACATCATTCGTCCAATCAAATACCGCCACGTCATCGCGTGCGATCATCATCGCATGCGATCTACGTCACAGACAAGATAGGTGAACAGTCTTTGTGAATGATTAAAGTATAGGCCGTATATATGTGAACAAGATTATCATTTATATTTTTATGCTCCTCCTAAGATTTTCGACTGCCCTGAGTTTAAAATTGCTATCCGTTTTTTCATCTGATCTCTCGTTTATTGTGAAATGACCATGATATCCCCTAAAATACATAAAATACTTAATTAAAATAAAACATACATAATTAAATTACAATGGACTCAAAGACATAAAAGTAGGGATGCTAGTGAGACTTGGAGTGTAAAATGGTGATTTTCTCCATTATAAGTACACACTTTCTAGTACTCAACACATACATTGAAAGAAAAGTACTTGCTAAAAAGTCATAAAAATCGCCTCCATGCAATGAGCTAGGTATATGGCTTTCAAATGAAGCCTGGGGTGTCAATGCACGACCATGTCTCAATATTTAAAAAGTTACTTATTGATTTAAAGAATCTTAATGAAGACATAAAAGATGAAGTCAAGGTTATGATTCTGTTGCACTCACTTCCAGAAGAATATAGACATTTTATGACTACCTTATTATATCAAAAAAGTGTGATCATTTTTAAAGATGTCTGCCAGCATTGACCAATTTGGAAATTCAGAATAATGATAAACATTCTGAAAGAACATCATCTGAAGCTTTGTTAGCCAAAAGAAGAGCGATGGAGAAAAAGAAGAAGCATGGTGGAAAGAGTTCTCGGTCTAAGTCAAGAACCAAAAATATAGCTTGGGGTGAGTGTGCCTTTTGCCATGAAAAGGGCCATTAGATGAAAGATTTTCTGAAGGCTCAGAAGAGAGATGGGAAGAAACCAATAGTAGCAAACATGGCATACAAAGATGAAAACTCTGATTTTTCACTAAGTATCACACCTACAGCGCATGTGGCTTGTTTGAACGAGTGGATATTTGATACCGGAGCAACCTATCATTTGTGTCCTGTAAAGGAATGGTTTACAAATTTTTGTAATTTAGAATCCGGTGCAGTTGTGATGGGGAATGATCAACTTGTCGCATAATAAGGATATGAACAATTCGGCTCAAGATGTTTGATGGAATAGTCAGAGAGTTAAAAGAGGTTAGATATGTTCTAGTTTTAAAGAAAAATCTAATTTCTATGGGTGCTCTAGAAGCTAAAGGCTACAAGGTTACCATTGAAGATGGCAAAATAAAGTTCACATATGGGGTTATGGTTATTCTGCAAGGGGTTCGGCATCATAATTTGTACTATTTGAAAGGAGGTACAACTGATGAAGCTAATGTTGCTGATTTGCATAGTGACACCATCAAGGTATGGCATGCACAACTAGGACATGTTGGAGAAAATTCTCTGCAAACTCTGTTGAGGCATGGACTCTTAAAAGGTACTAAAACCTGTAAATTAAATTTCTGTGAGTATTGTGTAGTAGGTAAGAAAACAAGGGTTAAGTTTGGTACGGCTAATTACGATACTCGTGAGATCCTTGAATATGTTCACAGTGATGTATAAGGACCAACGAAGACTGCATCAATTTGTGGAAGCCATTATTTTGTTTCATTTGTTGATGATTTCTCTAGATGTGTGTGGGTGTACACCATGCGAGCAAAGGATGAGATTCTAGAGATTTTTGTGAAATGGAAGAAATTGATGGAGACTCAAACTAGTAGAAAGATTAAAGTATTACGGTTTGATAATTAGGGTGAATATACTTCTTATCTATTCTTGCAAGTATGCCAGAATGAGGGTATAAAAAGATATTTCACGGTGAGACATACTCTGCAACAGAACAGTGTGGCTGAGTGTATGAACCGTACTTTGCTAGAGAAAGTACGTTGTATGTTATCTAATGCCGGTTTAGATAAAAAATTTTGAGCTGAGGCTGTAAGATACTCAAGTCACTTAATAATATGTCGGGTATTGTGATTCTGACTTTGCTGAAGACCTAGATAAACGAAGATCAACAACGGGCTATGTATTCACATTGAGTGGAGGTCAATTATACTATCGACAATTGTTTTGTCCACTACGGAAGCAGAGTATATGGCAGCAACTGAGGCTGTAAAGGAAGCTATTTTGTTGAAAGACTTGTTAGGTGATTTGAGAGTAATCCAGGAGAACATTAAGGTGTTTTGTGACAATTAAAGTGCAATCTTCCTTGTGAAGAATCAAACATATCATGATCGAACGAAACACATATATGTGAAATATCATTATGTCAGAGAGATTATTGAGGGCGGTGATGTGTTATTGAAAAAAGTCAATACTAAGGATAACCCATCAGATATGTTGACGAAGATGATTTCTAGAGTTAAGTTTCAACATTGCTTGAAACTAATTCAAATTCTTCGAATGTGTTGGCTTGATCCCAGATTTTGGGTACGTAGATAGTCACAAAGATGCAGCCACTTTGGGAATAATGGTTCGTTGGTAGTCGACTCAGATGTAGACAAATCTTTACCGAGGTGGAGAATTGTTGAAAAGTCAAACAATCCTTTTCAATTTGGTTGGTGGCACACAAATTGACAAAAATGAAGTGTTTTTTCAATTCGGTGGGAGACAAATATGGATTTGCTGGAAGCCGTGTGCAGGATGCCAATTTGTTAGACTTTTTGTTACAAGAGCTTGGCTATAAATAGAGCTTTATTTCAAGAGGGAAAGCATCCTAAACATTTTTAAGAAGCATCACAGAATTTAGAGCAATTCAAGTGAAGAATTGTTGAGAGTGAGCAATTGGAGAGTGTGAGCAATTGAGAGGTATTTCCTTTCAAGTGTATATGAGAGTATTGGGTGTATTTGGGTTTTAGAAAGTGAGGTTTGTTACTCAAATATTGTACTTAAATAATTATTAGTAATACAATTATTTTTCTCTTGCTCCTATGAGTTACTAACTTAAGAGTTGGTTAGACCAACAACATTAATGTAATATGTTCCTCGTCACCGTTATGTTCAAAGATAGTGTGGCTAACTTGTGCATAAGTTTATCATATAAAAGCTTATGAGTCTAACTCATAC
Source organism: Luvunga scandens (assembly GCA_030449905.1). Classification (NCBI taxonomy): domain Eukaryota; kingdom Viridiplantae; phylum Streptophyta; class Magnoliopsida; order Sapindales; family Rutaceae; genus Luvunga; species Luvunga scandens. Next base: position 4,267,837 of record JASUUG010000298.1, on the reverse strand, counting down.
CCAAAATTTAGGTAAAAAATTGAGATTTCACTCATATTATTAGTTGTTGTAACTAATCTCAATATGGGATATGTTCCTTATCATGTAAGTAATGATGTTTTCCTCAAGCGAAGAAATTGAATCCAATTTTGATAGTGAGCGAATCATGATAGTTTACTAGTATGACATCTTAAATGATAACTTATAATTTTCTGTCTTTTAATTAATTCCAGGAATGAAGTTCTTCACTAACAATACAGACTCTTCTTTTCAAGCACTTGAATTAATCAAATGTCTTTGGAAAGAAATATCAAAAAGCCCAGAGCAGCTCTAGAAATGTAGTAAGAATTAATCATTTTTAAAATAAATGTTTTATTTAATATTTCACCATGGTCTTAGTTAACAGTTACTTGATTTATAGCTAGATACTGTTGGTTGGCCCTTAAGATCATAACAAAGAGGTTTTCGACCCAAAACTTTTTGACTGAGAAGTTAATTGTTTAAGTTTTTGTTGTTCTTATTTTACCTAATTTAATCGTGTCATATATATAGAGTCATTCTTAAGTTTGGGAATCTCAAATTTTATTAAAATTCAGTACGAGTTGACAATAGTTTGTACTTATTTTCAAAATGCCATAATATATATATATATATATATATATATATATATAATTAAGTGAATTTAATGGATAAAAATTTAATGGGAAATTATCTACCGATCACCTGATGTTTTTTACTTTTTCAAAAATACAAAATTCTTTTTTCTTTTGCCTGAATTATACCCGAAATTATAATTTTTTGTATTTTTCCACTTCTGTCTGTTGACCGTTAAGATTCCGTTAATTTTTTTAATAAAATTACAGTTTTGCCCCCCAAATGTAAAATTACAATTTCATCTTATAGCATTAATTTTGGGGGGGCAAAACCGTCATTTTGTTAAAAAAAATAATCGAATCATAACGGTCAACAGACGGTAGTGGAAAAATGCAAACAATTGTAACTTTAGGTATAATTCAGGCAAAAAAAAAAGGGAATTGTGTATTTTTGAAAAAGCCCGAAACATTAGGTGGTCGGTGGATAATTTTTCAAATTTAATTTACTTTGTTGGTTATTGTCAGGTGCGGCACTCTCTTATATCGATGCAAAGACTGTTTATAATATTCTAAATGACATTTGCACCAATGTAAATATAAAGGTATGAGTGCACAATTTATAAAGTACAAATGTTGACACCTAAGAATTTTTGTATATATTTATTTCTTAATATTGCATTCTAACTGAAAATGGTATTAATTGGTAGGTGGTAGAAACCATTGTAAAACCCTCACTCAAAGAAATGAGGAATAATGATGGCAAAACACCATGGGAGTTATTCACTGATAAGCATAAAACGTTGTTGGAAGAAGCTTAAAAATGGATGAAGAGTAAAGCCTGTTTGAAAGCTCAATCAGTAATGATTGGTTTTGTCTGGCAATTGAGAAAATGAAAGAAAATTCTGGAACTTCTACTTTATTTTTTAAAACTCACAATGATCAATGATTACATTTTTGTTTTTATATCAATAATAAAACGGCTTAGTGAAAATAGAATTTAACTAACTAGAACAGAATGAAAGTATGGATAACAAAATTTGTTGAGCTGGTATATCATTTAGCTAACATGCTGACTTGTTCTTCAATTCACAAGTGTGGAGCATGCATCTCGATTATAAGTGAAATGTGTTTCCTTAACAGCTCTTCTCAAACTCAAGGGGCATGGATACACATTGATTTTGGATATGAAATATTTGAAATGGATGAATGTAAAAGGCTTAATTTGTTAGAATGTCTACTATCTATTCTTCGCTTGGAATGTAATTGATCTTCAACTCCTTGGCTAATACTTTATCTCAAATGAAATGCATATCTGGCTTAATGTGTTTTGTTCTTGAATGATAAACAGGATTTTTGGCTAGCTTTGTAGCACTAATATTAGCCACCAAATTGTAGGCACTGAGGTACATTTGATCTTCAGTTCCTTTAAGAGGGACTGAAGCTAGGTTATTTATGTACTTCTAGAGGCAAGAGTTCTGTACTCACTCTTAGTGTTAGGCCTTGTCACTACTGATTGCTTCTTTAATGACCAGAATACTAAATTATTTCCTAAATAAATACAATATGCACCTACTGATTTTCTATCATCAATATCACATGCCCAGTCTGCATCTATAAAGCCTACAAGCTTCATTTCACCCTCAGCTAAAAGCTTCAGACCATAATAGGTAGTTTCTTTCAAGTCTCTAGGTACTCTTTTACAAGCCATTATATGTTCAAGTGTTGGTGCTAACACATATTAGCTTAATTTATGTAAAGCAAGTGTTATTTCTGGTCTAGTTAAAACTAAACACTGTAAACCACCAATCAAACTTCTATAGCTTGTGATATCTTTAACAAATTAACCCTGATAGCCTTTAACTTGGTTATGAACCTTTGACCCTGTAGCCATTGGAGTATTACAACATTTACATTCTAACATATCAGCGTTATTCAATAGATCTCTGATATACTTTGGCTGAGATAAATAAATGTTGTCCTTGGCGTATAAAACTTCTATACCAAGGAAATATGATAACACTCCTCTTAAGTCTTTTAAAGCAAACACTCTGTTGAATTCAGAAATAAACCTCTCCAACTCTTTACTGTGTGGACCAGTAACTAGTATATCATCAATATAGATCAATATCATTGAACTCTGTGTTTCCTTGAAGAAAAGAGATGTATCATCCTTAGAATTTTGAAACCCTCAATTAGTAACTATATAGCTCTTTAACTTGTCATACTAAGCTCTAGGCGCTTGTTTTAAGCCATATAAAGTCTTTTTTTTAACTTGCACACATAATTTGGTTTTTGTAAATCAACAAAGCTCTCAGGTTGATTCATGTAAACATCTTCTGTTAGCTCTCCATTTTGAAAATCATTATTTACGTCAACTTGTCTAATCATCCACTTATGCATAGTAGCAAAACTCAACACAACCCTCACTATTGAAGCTCTTACAATAGGACTGAATGTTTTACAATAATCAATACCTTCAGTTTGTTGAAAACCCTTTACAACTAATCTAGCTTTATACTTGGCTATACTTCCATCAATGTTCTATTTAATTCTGAACGCCCACTTGTTGTCAACTATTTTATGATTAGCTAAAGAAGGTACCAATGAAAAGTTCTTATTTCTTAGTAATGCTTTATATTCATCTCTCATGGCTTGATGCCAATTCTAATTATTAAGAGCTTCTTAAACTGTATAAGTTTCTTTATTAGTTAAAGTTACTGTATATACTTTTGGGTTTAAAGATTCCAAATTTAATATATTAACCATTTTATGACAAGGTTGAAGGGGAAGGCCTTTGGTTTGTGTTTGTGTTTAGACTTGTGTTTCAATTTATGTTTTGGCTTGCTAATTTTTATTAAAGTTCTGATCTGTTGGTTGTTGGGAAAAGGTTTGTGTTTCAGTTTGTATTTGTGTTTATTCCAGGTTTTGAAATGGTAAATGAGAGGATGTTGGTTGCTCTTGCTGATGCAGAATATTTGTATGTGCAGGAGCAGAAGAGGTTTGTTCATTTCTTATTGGTCTTGTTGAGCATTTATTTTCATAGTGTTGTTTTGTAAGGATAATGTAGAAAGATAGTAAATTTGTTGTTGAGAAAAGTTTGATATTAGCATTTTAGGTGTTGCAGTGTTTTCAGATGAAGAGAATGTATTGTTTACTAAATACAAAAACACATTTTCATAAAAAATAACATGTATAAGGGTGTGAACATGACTAGAACTAGTTAAACACTTGCAACTTTTGTCAAATGGATGATAACCAATAAAGATACATTTGTTTGTATAAAAAGTCTTTCTTATATGGAAATCAAAGACAACTAAAACATTTGAGAAAGTTATAATCTGGTTTGTGCTTGAAAAGTTTCTCATAAGGGGATATAAATTTCAACATAGGTGTTGGCAGCCTATTGATATGATACACTACTATATGAATAGTAGCTCACCAAAAATTTAAAAGGAATATTAGCCTGAGCTAGAAGCGTTAATTGTTGCGCAAATTTTATTGAACTCGCAAGCGCATGAATCTATTATAGAATAGATCAACGGTGACGAGTGTCGATCCCACGAGGAGGTGGATTTTAATTGATTGTAGAATTAATTTTCTGAGTTGGTGGATGGATTTATAATAAAAATGATGTAGGCTATCTATTAATTTAAATTAAAGCTGTGGGAATAAACTATTAAAATAAAGTACTTGAATCTCCGGATCTGTACTCAATATGCACTATCGGCTTAACATTCATTATTAGTACCAATTAAATCATTAAGGGGAATTTTTCACTCCTCATGAACCACACTCAAATAGATATGGTACTAAATGCTTCCTGTGCCAAATAGTAATAACCTTGCCTAGGGAGACGGTAATACCAACCGATATCTAGACAAGATTATTACTATCTGTCAACGAAAGGTCAAAACATCCACATAAATTATAGGGCAAGAAAAAGCAAATTTACCAAATTAAGCCCATAGAGCATGTTGAGACTTCACCTTCAACCCAAGCTTGAAAGGAAATTAGCCACTCATAATTGAAATAAGGGTAAAATGGTAATTTTATTAAAATACGTAGAAAATACAATATGGAGATGGAATTACAGAAAATGAAGCTCAAAAATGGATTCAAGGGTGTCAAATTAGAGGGGAAGGACCCCCTTTTTATAGATACACTGAGTAAATCATGGCCATCGGATTAAAACAATTTGGACGCTCAGAATTGCGCTACGTGGCAAGCTCTTATTAGATGGAACACATTATTAGGGCTGTCATTCCGTGTATATGCATGTACCGTACACATCTTTTTTCGGTCCACTAACATTCTGCCACGTCGCCGGTCAGTATTTTGGTCCAATAAGATCGTGACACGTCATCAGTCAACGCCACATTATCAGTCAATGCCACATAAGCGGTCAATGCCACATAAGCGGTCAATGCCACATCATTCGTCCAATCAAATGCCGCCACATCATCATACAGTGCCACATCATCGCATCGTTACGCGTCTTTACGACAAGACTGATGCAATGAACAAAGTGAATGAATAGTGTCGTGTACAGTACCGTATATATAAACAATACCATTTATATTTTTATGCTCCTCCTAAGATTTTCGACTGTCCTAAGTTCAAAATTGCTATTTGTTTTTTTATCTAATCTCTCGTTTATTGTGAAATGACCATGATATCCCCTAAAATACATAAAATACTTAATAAAAATAAAACATGCATAATTAAATTACAAGGGAATTAAAGACATAAAAGTAGGGATGTTAGTGAGACTTGGAGTGTAAAATGATGATTTTTTCCATTATAAATACACACTTTCTAGTACTCAATAAACCCTCCAACCAGCTTGTTGCTAGTCCTTAGCAAATTAAGCGAAAACAAAACTCAAACAAAAATGAATTTTTTTTTAAAACAGTTTTATTTATTCAATCAGACTAATGATAACAATCAAACAAAAGTATAAGCATTATCGACAATCTAAAGAAATATCATCCCCACATCAACTCTCCACATGAATCAATTTAGAAAACTTTGTCACAACTTCAGTAATCGAGTCACTTTAAAGAATGACATATCAACCCCCAAAATCTTACCGGTAGTAGTGATACTCTCACAAAAATATTAAACCCAAAAAATAATCACTCCAGTAAATGGTAAATTGAGTGAAAATAATAAAGAAGTAATATCATACACCCTCACCAAGGTGATAGAAATATACCCTCAGCTTAGAAATAGTATTATTTTAATTCAAAAATGCTAATCAAACCAATGTATTCATCATTCTTTTTTTTTTTTTTTAGTATGCACTAACACATCTTTTTCAACCCATATAACTAGTTTCTATTTCAGATTATAGTTCCTTAAAATCAAGAATGAATTTTATTAGAACGTAACGTAGGTTAGGGACGTGGCTAACAAAGAAAGGATAATAGGAAAAACAAAATATATGTTTGAAAAAAAGAAAACTTTGGAGATTGTTAGGTGCTTTTCACTTGAATTCTTTTTTTTTCTTTTTTTTTTAATTTAATTTTATTTTATTCATATACATACATATATATTTTTTTTTGTTTTATTTTTTTATAGCGCCTTTTTCGTGAATGCAAAATTATCTCTATTTTTAAACATAAATGGGTGGTGGGAAATACAAAATACAAGGTGACACTTCTCATTAGAGTGGGACAAGATAATGGGCTATCAAAGAAAAAGATTTTTTTTTTTAAGGCTCAAATGGGTTAATTATGGATATATATTAATAGGGTTGGCTGGAAAGGCTCAAACGGACCAAAGATGACATTTCTATCATCTTTTAGGGTTCTAAATAATCTTACATATCTACTAGTTAGATGGACCTTCAGATGTGGCAACACACACACTTTAGTTTTTTTTTTTTTTTAAACTAAGGAAATCTAGAGATAATGTATAAAGCAATAAACTACTAAGCTGAATGAAGATTAGGCAAAAAGGGTTACTCTCCAAGAAAAATGACAGACTCCAAAACTCACTTGGAAATTATTATGACATGTGCATTCTTTCAAGCAACTTATATTTGTCTCCAACATTAACATGTAGAGTAACAAACATGGTGTAACATAACTCAAGACCAAAGATAATACAAAATATTAAAATTTAAAAGTTATCATGTCATTTAATTATGAAAAGATCACACAAAATACTTTTTTTTTAATAATAAGAAGATGTGTTTCTAGAGTCACTACACTCTATATTCAGCCATCTTCGACTCAAAAATTTAGCCATAGTTAGTTTCTACAAGGAAAATTAGTAAAAACTACACCAAGATTGAGATATTCCACAATTGTCAACTATTCTCCTCCCAACAAGAACGAAATATTGTCCTCAATGTTGAAAGAAAATAGGGTTTATGAGACATCACCTGGGTACTGCATTACAGAAGCAAATATTTACAAGCGGAAAGTTAAATCTAATTTGTACTTCTTACTACGACTCCTGTTACCATAATTAGTTGGTCATTCCAACATGAGGGTCTTAGGATCTAGCTCTAGTCTATAAGCTTATAACAGATCAAGTAACTCATTAATAGTATGAGCACAAATAAAGATTTTTTTCGCTGTGAAAGGGATGAAATGGTTTTTTATTACATGGATAAGAAATGCGATAAAGCCATCATAAAAGTTATTGACATTTAACAAACCGATGGGTTTCTGATGAATGTTCAGATGTGCCCAACATGCTAATGTGATTAGTGCCTCTAGAGTTACAAGATCTCATAGTAGGAAAATAAAAGCATCAGCATGATTTAGCATTTCAGTTAGTCTTTCTTGCATACCTGAGACAACTAACTCTTCTCCAGTTGATGAGTCAGACATACAACCCAACGGTTTTAGGCTTCTTGGGATGATGCATAACACTTGGCTCCTTCTGAGATAAGCAGCTTCTAAGACCAGTTTTGATAACCCTCGGTCACCTCCTCTATAAACCAAATGCAAATTTCATTATGCTATACGTGGACCAAGATCTATGGCTACCTCAATGAATTCTTTATGTTTGCCATAGTTAAATCCAGAGAGCACACAAATGTTCTTGAATTGTTTATTGGGAGTAGCTGCCATTGGGATGCTTCTAAAAAATAATTTGTGAGTCTAAAAGAAAAGGATCATATATCAAGGATCTTGGTGACAATGATTTACAGCTGTGTATAAGGTAGCATGTCTGTGTCAATTAACGCGTAAAGCACATGGCTCGAGAGTAAAAAAGGAAATAGTAAAAGAAAAAGCAAAAAATTATTGAAGACAAAAATGCAATTAATAAAACAACAGTAAAATAACAATAAAAGGATATTTACATGTAATTGTGATTGTGGCTCAAATCTTCCTCTGGTTTTACGTCTAGAAACGGCTTGAACGCCCTCTATGGGTCGAGGGTAGGCTTCCCATCCAGTTTTCTTATAAACTGGCAAACATAGTTGTTTATAGTCAGATTCCCGAGACTATATCGGACACGGTCTTTCTGAAATAATGGCCATCATTGGAGAATTGCTCTTTGTACGTATCCACTGTGATGTGTTTCAAGAGACAAAAGGACATAATCCAGTGACTCTTTATTCAAGCCATCCCTAATGAATTGAATCTTATCTTCCCTATTATCATACATCATTCCAAAAGAACAAGGATTTTTATCGCATTTCATCCTGGCACACTTATGACAATCAACATGAAGTTTTTAAGCTCTTCGTTTTCTTAAGTAATTTCCTTTACCACAACCAAGCATGTATGCAATAAATTTAAGAGGCAACTCACCTGCCAAATGTACTTTAGCCTCGATTAACCAACAGATATCTGCAGGGATGTTATTTCTCATAAGCAATCGCATGCGTTCAGACCGAGCTTTATAGATCGTAAGGAGGGCATTCTGAGGAAGTGAAGGAAATCGCTTGTGAAGCTTTGCTACAATCACGTTTTTGTCCATACCGTCTTCTCAGAATATCAGTTATTATGGGAAACTGAAGTAACCAACTTTAATTGTCATGGAGTGCCGTTATCCGCCACTTAACCGGGGTAACAAACTAAAGAACACAAAGAAGAAAAGAAAAGAAAAATAATAATTTCACAATCGTGCTCTTATTGAATTTACCTCAAGTTCTATTTGGGTGTCGTAGATACTTCCTTCAATTTCTTTGAGTTGTCTTTCTAGATCTTCAACATGTGATACTAACTCTATAGGTTGTAGCTTCCAAATACGATATGTTTTACAAAATCATATCTAGATTCTCAGAAAAGATTGTACACGTTGAAGTTGTCTAAGAATATTTAAGAGGATCTGTCTAGTTGAGGCACACATGATTAGAAATGATAAAAGAAAACTGAATGATTAAATAAACACACTTTCACAAAAAATTAAATCACCGAAAAGAAGAAAGAAATAATAAAAATTCTCAATTCAAATTTAGTGGGTCACTCAAATCGATTTCGGTGTCTTTTTCATGTGGTTGGTACTCTAGATATGGCTTCAATCTTTGACCATTAACTTTAAAAGTTACACCATTCTTTGGATCCTTAATTTTAATTGCTCCATGTGGAAAAACAGTGTGGACTATAAAGGGACCAGTCTATCGAGAGCGTAACTTATCTGGAAATTGGCGCAAGCGAGAATTGAATAAAAGTACTTTCTGACTTGGTGTGAAAGATTTTCTCATAATTTGCTTGTCATGAAAGACTTTTATTCGCTGTTTGTAAATCTTGGCATTTTCGTATGCATCATTACGAATTTCTTCAAGTTCTACCAACTGTAATTTTCTTTCTGAGCTAGTTTGCTGCATGTCAAAGTTGAATTTCTTGATGGCCCAGTATGCACGATGATCAAGTTCTGGTGGTGATTATGATGATGGACTCAATTTCTTCTCTGATGGTGCTAGTTGTTCCACTCTTGACTTCTATTTGTTAATGTCCATGGATGGTGCAAAATCAAGTAGGGCGTTAACCTCATCTATTGATCTGTCAATATCAAAATTCAAACCAAAGTGAGTTAAACATGTTTGTAAAGGGTCATCACTAAAGTTTGAAAGAAAAGCATTATCAACTAATTCTTCTATTAAATCCACATCAACAATTTCATCATCTGCATTGTGAGGTTGTTTGGCAATGTTGAAGATATTTAGCTCCATCGTCATATTGCCAAAGGACAACTGCATATTTCCAGTCCTGTATTGAATGTGAGAATCGGCAGTTGCCAAGAAAGATCGTCCTAGGATAATGGAGATGTGTTTCCTTGAATCCTGGACTGGTTGAGTGTCAATTACAATGAAATCAACAGGAAAATAAAAATTATCTACCTGTATATGCACGTCCTCTACAATACCACGAGATTTTTTCATGGACTGACCTGCAAGCTGTAACACCACTGGAGTTTGGTGTAATTCTCTTAGTCCAAGTTTCACAAATACTAAGTAAGGCAACAGATTTACACTAACTCCTAAGTCCAATAAAACATTCTCAATTGTGTGGTTCCCTATACTGCATGAGATAGTGAGGGAGCCTAGGTCTTTGTATTTTAGAGGAATTTTGTGTTGGAGTATAAAGCTAACATTTTCTGTTAAAAATGCCTTCTTTTGAACATGAATGTTTCTCTTTTTAGTACAAAGGTCTTTAAGAAACTGGGCATAAGATGACACTTGTTTTATAGCGTCAAGCAAAGGGATGTTAACACTTACATGTTTAAAGATTTCAAAAATCTCACTTGTGGATTTTTCCTTCTTTGCTTTAGCTAACCTCTGAGGAAATAGAGCTTTGGGAACGTATTCTCGTGGGTTGGTTTCTTCTTTTTCCTCTGATGATGAGTCTTCTGCATTTACCGATACAATTTAAGTTGTTTTTGTCACCAGCATCTCCACTTTGTTGTTGACTTCTTTTCCTTTTCGCAAGATCATGACGGCTTTGACCTCTCCATGCTGCTGAGGTGAACTGGTGCTTACTTCATGCACTCCTTTAGGATTAGGCACTAGTTGACTTGGGAATTTTCCTTTCTCAACAGTCATTGCCAAGGTTTAAACTGAAGAAGCAAGTTGTCTCACCATTTTTCAAGGTTTGAGACTGATTGGGTTTGTGAGTTGAAACCCGCCCTCATCTCATTTCACAGTTCATCAATGGTGCGGTTTTGTTGCTCGATTTTGGAGTGAATAAAATTCTTGAAATTCTAGAATGCATCTTCCCATGGTCTAGGTTGAGAATAGTTTGGGTTTTGATTGTATGGTCTAAATGGTGGTTGAGAGGGTTGAGGATTTTGAGGAATTGGTTGCATTGGTAGAGCTGGAGCTGTTGGTCCATTCTGTTGAAATCCTTGAGACTATGAAAAATTGGGGTGGTCTCTCCATCTGGTATTGTACGTGTTGGAGTAAGGGTTGTAGTTTGATGGCTTTCTCATTACATCTATGGCATTGGCTTTATCTGAGTATGAGTCCTGGTCATTTGGCTCCGTCAATTTAACAGCTGTTAACGATGCTATTTGTAGGAAAAGACCTTCAACTACGTCTTTGACTTCTTTAATTTCTGAACTTGACCCGCCAATGTGAACCTCATTCACTCCCTTAACTCTTCTAGTATTCCTGAGCGAACGACTCTGTTGTTGGGAATTATCCGTTTGTCGCTGGAAGAAATTCCAAATCTCTTATGCACTTTTTGATATTAGCTCTCCTCTACTTGTTGCCATTAGCCATTCTTGCACATTCAGCAATAATCCCTCTAAAAAGTATTGGCATTGGTGCCATTTTTCGTATCCATGATGTGGACATTTTAGGAGTAGCCCATTAAATCGCTCCCATGCTTCGAAAATTTGCTCGTCTTCTTTTTGGGTAAACTCTGAAATTTCCCTGCGAATAGCATTTGTTTTATTTACTGGGAAATATTTATTCAAAAATTTTGTTACAATTTGTTCCCATGATGTAATACTATTAGCAGGCAATGCATTGAAACATGAACGAGCTCTATCCTTTAAAGAAAATGGGAATTATCTAAGCTTAATAACATCATCTGAAAAATTCTCATATTTAAAAGTTTGACAAATAGCATGGAAATCATTCAGAAGATTATATGGATCTTTATTTTCTAAGCCATAGAATGTTGAGAGACAATTTAGCACATTAGGTTTTAACTCAAAACTCCTAGCAGCTACATTTGGGTATCGTATGCATGATGTACTCAAGTTAGCTAAGGGATTGAAGTATTCCTTAAATAACCTCTCTTGTGGTGCTGGTTGCAAATCCTACAACGTGTTTGTATGTGCGAAGTGTTATTTCTAATTCAAAGTCTATAGATTTAAGATTAGGTAATTGTGACCTACGACCATGCATGCAAAAAAATGATAACAAAATTAATAAAAATAAAGAAGAAGAAAGAAATTATGATTCTAACCTTATCACGCTGTTACAATTTGACTATGAAAACAACTCAAGTGCTAAAAAAAATAATAATAAATGTGTGAAAAAAATTAAGATAAATTAATAGGCGGTAGAACTTACCAAATTAAAAAAATAACATGAAAATTAAATTACAAAAATTTAAAGAAGAAATAAAAATACTTACCTCAAAACGTAAATTCACTTTTTTTTTCTTTTTTTTAATAATCATAAAAAAAATCTTACAAGGAAACAACTAAAAAAAAGAAATAAAAAAATTAAAAAAAAAATTCTACGAATTAAAATAACTTATCTCCCCGGCAACAGTGCCAAAAACTTATTGTGCAAATTTTGTTGAACTCACAAGCGCACGAATCTATTGTAGAATAGATCAATGGCGACAAGTGTCGATCCCACGAGGAGGTGGATTTTAATTTATTGTATAATTAATTTTCTGAGTTGGTGGTTGGATTTATAATAAAAATGATGTATGCTATCTATTAATTTAAATTAAAGCTATGGGAATAAACTATTAAAATGAAGGGCTTGGATCTCTGGATCTGTACTCAACATGCAATATTGGCTTAACATTCATTATTAGTACCAATTAAATCATGAAGGGAAATTTTTCACACCTCATGAATCACACTCTAATAGATATGGTGCTAAGTGCTTCCCGTGCCAAATAGTAATAACCTTGCCTAGGGAGACAGTAATACCAGCCGATATCTAGACAAGATTATTACTGTCTATCAACAAAAAGTCAAAACATCCACATAAATTATAAGGGAAGAAAAAGTAAATTTACCAAATTAAGCTCATAGAGCATGTTGAGAATTCACCTTCAACCCAAACTTGAAAGAAAATTAGCCACTCATAATTAAACTAGAGGTAAAATGAGAATTTTATTAAAATATGTAGAAAATACAAGATAGAGATGGAATTACAGAAAATGGAGCTAAAAAATGGATTCAGGGGTATCTAATTAGGGGGGGAACCCTTTTTTATAGATACACTGAGTAAATCATAGCCATTGGATTAAAACAATTTAGACGTTCAGGATTGCGCCACGTGACAAGCTCTTATTACATGGAACACATCATCAGGGATGTCATTCCGTGTATATCCATGTACCGTACACACATTTTTTCGGTCCAATAACATTCTGCCACGTCGCCGGTCAACATTTTGATCCAATAGGATTGTGCACGTCATCAGTCAACGCCACATCATTCGTCCAATCAAATGCCGCCACGTCATCGTACAATGCCACATCATCTTACAGTGCTACGTCAGCATACAGTACAGGTGAACAGTGTCGTGAACAGTGTCGTGTACAGTACCGTATATGTTGTTATAGTGTATTTTATGCATTAGTTTTGCATTGTTTACTCCCTTTTATATCAATGTTTTGCACTTAATAGTTGTGATTTACTTGTGTTTTATTTTTATAGGTACAATTCTATTTATTAGTGCTAAATTGAGCTACAAGATGATGTTTAAGGATGAATTGACTTCCTAGAGAAATTCTCGATTTCAGAAGAAGTTTGTTGATAAGGCTTGGACACGTGACAGTCGATTCCAGAAGAAGTTTGTTGATAAGGCGTGGGCGCGTGCTATCAATTGCGGACTTGACGTTTTTATTTCTTTTTAAACGTGTTTTATATTTTGACTACTCTTGTAAGTTTAGATAAGATTTTAGATATTTTTATCTTTATCCTTTTTAAGAGAACTGTAAAAAGGGGAGATAAAGAAGGATTAAGGGGAGATTAGAATTAGAATTGGATTATTAATTGTTTTCATCTTTTTTTAGGGTTTTCTCTTTTTCCCCATGAGGAACTAAACTCATATTTCTAGTTGAAGGTTAATAAAGCTTTGATTCACCATTACTGTGAGATCTTTCTTGTGCTTTTAATTGTTTTATTACTTTTTGGGTATTTGTTTATTCTCTGAATTACTGTCATGATTATGTTTGTTAATTAGATAATTGGCCACTATTTAATTATCAATTTAATATACTGTCAATTGAAAGATTCATCGTATGAAGATTTTGATGTTTGTGGCAAATAACATAGCAGTGCGTTGTGTTATGGGAATAAATAATCTAATTTAAATAAACCATCGTATGCGTTTGTTAATTAGGATTTGGGTCTCTTTAGTTTTTCAGGCTGTCAATTGATTAAATCTTATGATCGTATCTAGAATTGTCTATTGATTAGGGAAATAGCCAATGGTCGTACCTTGGTTATCGACTAATTAAGGAGAGATTGGCTATTAGAGTGTCTCAGTAGCTATAACCGGTCTATTCATAAGCAGTAATGATTTACAGTTGTATCAATGATCAGTAATCGAATCAAAGCTGAGTTAATTCCTTCAACCAGAGTTTTCCCATTTTGAGTTACACCTTTAATTTGCATTCTTATTAATTTAAATTGATTTTCATTATTGTTAACAATCCCCCAATTTTACATTTTTATTTTTAAAAGGATTTAATAATTACCGATCTCTGTGGACACGACACTGCTCAATCACTATACACAATTTTGTTTAGAGTAGGTATTTATATTTGTTGGCTTCGACACCCATCATATGTGAACAGTACCGTTTATCTTTTTATGCTCCTCTTAAGGTTTTTGACTGTCCTAAGTTCAAAATTGCCATTCGTTTTTCCATATGATCTCTCGTTCATTGTGAAATGACCATGATATCCCGTAAAATACATAAAATACTTAATTAAAATAAAACATACATAATTAAATTACAAGGGACTTAAAGATATAAAAGTAGGGATGTTAGTGAGACTTGGAGTGTAAAATGATGATTTTCTCCATTATAAATACACACTTTGTAGTACTCAACATTAATCCCAACTCAACTATGTGTCTATGTTTCCTTTCAACCAAGCCATTTTGATGATGAGTGTATAGACATGAATGCCTAAATATGATGCCATTTTGATTTAGCAAATCAATGAACATTTTATATACCCCTTCCCAGTCAGATTGTAGCATCTTGATTATTGTACTAAACTGATTTTCAACTTGAAGTTTAAACAGTTTGAAGACTTCAAAAGCCTTTGATTTGATTTTTAGAGGATAAATCTAGGTATACCTACTGTAGTCATCAACAAAACTTGTATAATACTTATATCCATTCCTAGACAAAATAGGTTAGGGTCCTTAATGATCACTATGAATTAGTTCTAACACTTGTTTAGATTTTGTTTCAATAGTTAAAAAGTGTTGTTTATGAATTTTGCCTAATTGACATGCTTTACACAAGGAATGCATAAATGACAAGACTACTTTATGAGAAACTTTAAGTTGTTTATAGGATTTAAGCAAATGCATCATTATTGCTGAACTTAGATGACTAAACCTTATACAATAATGCTAGTTTATTAGGTTTTTGGTTACATTTATTTGAAATAGCATGAAAATAGGTCTTAGTAAGGTCGTCACATTTATGAAAATCAAGACCAGGAGATACAGATATATAGGATAACATAGAAATTAGTTTATTCAACTAAGATAGACATGATGCAAGTTGCGAAAAGGATGAAAGATGATTGGTTTTAAGCAGCAACTTGTAGAGACATTTCTCAACAATGCCCTACAGAAGAACTTGACCCTTCATGTCTTTCATATAACAAATGGTTCTACAAAATTCAACAGAGACAGGGTTATCAATTATTAATTTAGATATGCTTAATAAGTTTTTAGTAATGGATGGAACAAGTAACACATATACAAGAAAAATGATATTTTATTACAAAAAAAATTAATCACTAAAAATAATAAATTAGTCAGTTTATATTTTTTATTACTAAAAAAAAGTTCTCACATGTTAATTGTTGAAAGACTGTCTTAAAAGGTTCTAGTGACCAAAATTATTTTCTTCACTTTAAAAACATGTTTCTATGACAAACATAATTGTCTTAAAATTAAGTTAAAATTGTTACAAATAGTGTCTAAAATGGTCAAATTAGAGATTCAGAAATGCAATTAATGACACTTCATATTGGTCATAATATGTGGCTTATAGTGACTATAGTATTTGTTTCAAGTGTATATAAACATAGTCGCAACAATGACTAAATTCGTTATTTTAGAGGTTCAAAGATACAATTAACAATGCTATTTTTTTTTTTTTTTTGAAGTTTACATATAGCAACATTTCATAATTGTCCCAAGTAGTTTTTATTTGTGACAATTTTTGCAAATACAATTGGTAATTAATTTAGTCTCAAATTTATTTTATGGACAATTTAGTTTACTATTACATAATTAGTTAAATTGTATCAAAACATTTTAAGTGACCATTATCTCTTGTCTTAAAATGTAAGCATTCATAACTATAATATTTAATTAGAAAAATTAACGTGTTGTGACGTATTCTTTCATTGCAAAATATACATAATATAGACATTATGTTTAATTACAATGCACTTTATTATTTTATGACTATTTATATCGTATCCAAAAAGTTGAAATAACTACTTTCAATCGTCACTAAAAGAAAGCATCTACGACGACATATTGTAGTCACATAAATTGACTTATAGTGACCATAAAATTTTGATTAAAAAAGTGTTATTCCATGAAATTTAATTTTGTTTCAAATGACAAGCAATATAGTCTCATATTATTTTTAAGCACAATATATTTTACTATTTGATGACTATTTATATCGTATCCAAAAAGTTAAAGTGACTAATATAAATTGTTATTAAAAGAAAATATTCATGACGACACATTGTAGTCACATAAAGTGATATCTAGTGACAAAAAAAATTTGATTCCAAAAATGTTATTTCATGATGATTACTTTCGTTTCAAATGACAAATAATATAGTCTCATATTATTTTTAAGCACAATATATTTTACTATTTGATGACTATTTATATCGTATCCAAAAAGTTAAAGTGACTAATATAAATTGTTATTAAAAGAAAATATTCATGACGACACATTGTAGTCACATAAAGTGATATCTAGTGACAAAAAAAATTTGATTCCAAAAATGTTATTTCATGATGATTACTTTCGTTTCAAATGACAAATAATATAGTCTCACATTATTTCTAATCACAATATATTTTACTATTTGAAGACTATTTTTGTCGTATCTAAAGAGTTAAAGTGACTTCTCTAGATTGTCATTAAAAGAAAACATTTACAACGACATTATTATAGTCACATAGATTGATATTCAATGACTAAAATATTTGGATTCAAAAAAGATTATTTCATGACAATTACCTTCGTTTCAAATAACAAACGATATTGTCTCACATTATTTTTAAGGACGATGTAATTTATTATATTGCAACTAATTACATTGAACTAGAATTGTGTGATTATTAAAAATAGGTGTAGTCATTAATAGACAAACCAACAACAATGAGAGTAACATAAGAAAGACTTTGAAATATTTATTCATAATCCAAATGATTCAAACACAAAGCATGACATTGAAATCCAAATAAATATAATTCTTGGCAAACAAATATAAATATAAAAGTCACAAATCAAAATGAATGACCTAAAAGTATGATTTCACAGCAGATATATTTGCAAAGGTCTTACTGAGATTAAGCATCAAATAATGCAAGATCAATAGAAGGTGTAAGTGAAAACAATGGTTGCTCTTTCATGAATTTTATGAAATCTTCAATTACTTGTAGTTTGTTATTTTGTTCCTCAATCGTTTTTGCTTGCTCCTTAATCATCTTCGCCATCTCCAGATTTTGTTGGGACAATGCTACATTGGATGCTAACTATGAAAGGCCTATCATTTTCTTGACAAAATTAGATTTCTTCCCTGGAACAATTTCACAAATTTGATTATCATTTAATGGCTCAACATTCTCCTCAGTATTAGAGTTTTCCTTCATTTTTATCATTTGATCCTGTATAATTAGAAGTTGAATAATTATTAACCCTTTAAAAATAATACTAAGCACATCTACAAAAGAAAACGAATAAAACAAGCTTATTGAATAATGAGTTCCATTGACTAAGAATAAACAAATAGTAAATAGCAAGACAGTAAAAATATGAGTAAAATGATAACACAAAGCAAGAATGAAACATTCATTAAATTTTTTAAGCAAACATGTCCTCAATCCCAAATATACTTTAACTGCAAGTAATTGTAAATAATTTGGAATAACTTATGTATTTAGCTTTTGCTTTCATACTACTCCATCCTTTGGCCTCACTCAGAACATCTTTTGAAACAAAGCAATCAAACTAGGAGACTCTCCAAGCATTTCTGTCTTCCTAATATAAAAGAAGAAAAACATTTTAATATTTATACACATGATACAAGTACATAACAGAAAAAGTTAAAACAAAGTCTCTATCATTTTAAGTACCATTTCATTCAGATGTGCATGAGACTTCGATCCACCACGATGCACATAAGACACTTTACTATAATTTTGCTTATTTTTTTTCTGATCGCTTCTATAATTAATTTTGTTAGAACATATTATTAAGCATCAAATTACTTAACAGAATTGACAACTATTACTTGAAAACTATGTCATCATATAAAGTGGGCAAGTTCTAATAAGTGATTAAAGACATTAAAATTGATTTACCCACAAGCCATTTTATGTGTGATGTCAACAAACCAATCTAGCAAATAAATGAATCTTCATTGAATTGCATATATAATTGGACAGCTTTTACAGTAGCAAAAAACATCATTAACAGATTAAAATATAATAGAAAAAAATTGCCCACAAAATAAACAAAAAGTGTAGTTAACAAAGAGTTTACAATAATGTACAACACCTAAGTTAGCCATAAACTTCAATTTTCTAAGGTGCTTTCATAGGATAGTTGCATTTTAATATTTACACAGAATATGGTTCATGGAAAGAATCCTCATAGATATATTTTATTATAAACATTAATAATAAATAAGTTTCAAACCAATATAATTAAAGTGATTGATTTATGCAAACTCCAACCTACTATAGAAAGATTGAATTCAAAAGCTTAGACAAGATGTTAATCATTTGAAAAAGACCATTACCATGAAATTTATTCTGAATAAATATGTTTATTCATTTCAAGTAATTTTAGTTCACCAAATTCAATCAATTATCTAGGTAGTAATCGCAATTTAGTTTTCTTCAAACTTGTTTTTTCAAGTTCTGAAAATTAATTAGATCCCATTTCATTATCATACATTGGGTCATATCAGAAGTTTTATAAGCTATTAATACTCAGTGTAGTGTTGTTTTCACGTAAATCAAACAAAATTTGACAAGATGTTAATCATTTGAAAAAGACCATTACCATGAAATTTATTCTGAATAAATATGTTTATTCATTTCAAGTAATTTTAGTTCACCAAATTCAATCAATTATCTAGGTAGTAATCGCAATTTAGTTTTCTTCAAACTTGTTTTTTCAAGTTCTGAAAATTAATTAGATCCCATTTCATTATCATACATTGGGTCATATCAGAAGTTTTATAAGCTATTAATACTCAGTGTAGTGTTGTTTTCACGTAAATCAAACAAAATTTGACCTCCATTTAACAACTACAAGTCAGTCTAATAAATTTGTCATCAACTTTCTATTTTTGCTAAGACCATTTAGGTTTAAGCTAAGTAGCCTATCTTAAATTGCATGATTCAAAGTTCATCTTCAAATAATTTTGTTGCGGATGTGTCACTATTATCACCATTTTACTTCAGAAAGCTCACTTCACAAATTTTAGTGGTCTCTTCTTCATAGTAATTCCATATGCCACTCACATCAATTATTTAAACATGTTAACCCCTCTATAAATTTGGCTCAAAACACAATTTTTTCTCCAAATATAAAAAGAGGGAAAAAAAAAGAACATAACTAATTCCTAAACACTGTACAAGATTTTTTTAAGAGTAAATTTTGAAATGCTTAACTCAGAAAATGAAGTTACAAAGAGTTCACAATAATCTACAAATCTTTACATACAAGTTAAGGAGTAGGAGTAGATGTAATATGAAGGAGCGAAGAATATCAGTAGTATTAACAGCCGTGCAAATGAAAGGAATGAGTACATATACTAACATTAGTAAATAAATCAATTAGCTTTGGCTTTCGGCTCTGGCCTATTCAAAATTTATAATTATCAATATACATTTAATGTATTGTATTGAACTATTTCCTTTTTTCTAAAAAGGTAGCATGAGTTCACAAAGTAATTAAAGTGAATCCATCTATTAAAGATTTAAAAGTGTATGGTGTGTCACTAGGAGATAAAGAAAACAATGTTTCAAACTATGGAAGATTTAAAGTTAAAAGGAGACCCAAACTATTCCTCTTTCTATTTTTTTTTCATTTTCCCCCCGAAAGGTGGCAAATGAGTTTTATATCAGTTTTTGGTGGTCATCTAATACTCTGCGTACTACAAACTAGATAATGGAAATATCTAGAGTTACCATCTAGTCTCCAAACTTGTGAACCTAGACTCTAGTGCAGAAATTGTAGAACAACAGTAAAAATAGTGTAGAAAAATAGTGCCAACAAATAGAAATCACAAAAAAGAATTGCACAAGGAATAAGCACTTGATATATTAAAATTGTACCTTAAATGCCTTACTTGAAAAATAATCACAAAGACTCTCTTATTGTGCTTGCTTATGATGAAGATCCTTCGGTGAATTTCGCTTTGCCTCTTCTACTGTAGGATATTGTTCAAACTCTTTCTTCAATTGGTGACGAAAATTCTTGAACCTCGACACAATTTATCCAGCAAGTAGTTTCTAATGATTGGATTATGGACATCAATGACAAATTTACTCTGCAATATGAACAAGGAAAAAATACCACAAATGTTACCAACAATACTAGTATAAATATTAATAGTACAGTTCATTAATGCACAAATGTTACCATTTAATACCATTCCTACAAACTAGGATAATATTTGTTGTCAATATTCATATCTGTTTCCCCACACATGTCGGACAACATCTCAAGACATCCATTATCATCATCGTTATCATTACTCGTTTGATTTGTATCCTCATTCAAACTAGGACTACCACTGCCAATTTCAAGTTTTTCTCCATGTAAAGTCCAATTTTTATAGCTTTTAGAGAATCCTTTTAGGATCAAATGGCTTGCAATAGTTTTTACATTAAATGATCGGGTATTTAGACAATATCGACAAGGACACCGTGTCTTACCATCTTGGTCTAAATTTTTCAGCAATTTTAATGAAAGACTTAACACCATCACAAAACTCCTTAGACAATATATTTGACAATGACATCCAATTCTTATCCATCATTAAAGTCCTGTTACAACAAACAATCTATTAGCCTATTAATTATGTACTTTGATTCTTATTTTTTTTCCTATTCCACATTCGTGATTTTATTAAAATTAAATCTTATATATATTTTAATCAGTAAATTGAGTGTAAATTTTGCAAGGATTATTTTATAATTATATGATAATGGTGATGAACTAGTATTCAGGGAGTTGATTCTTTATATTTTATAGTTTTGCAATACAATACATGTCAGTAAGTGTACTTGCCCTTTCAAGGGAGAATAAAATAAACCAATAATAAAATAAGCACAGTTGCATTATGAATAAAATAAACTAATAATAAAATAATCTAAGAGAAACCCTCCAAAAGAAACTATCACTTTATTTTTTTGAAAAGCATGAAACATAAAGACAGTGGGCAAGTGGCGGGTGTGGAAGTAATTTGTAATGAAAACCTCATAAAGTAGGGTTAACGGCTGTGATAAAAGCAAGAGTTACCTAGGTGAGTTAGCTAATAAATGTGGCAATTTGTGAATGGCTATTATAATGGGTGTGTGCTACTAAACAAATCACTAAACTAATGAATATATATATATATATATATATATATAATTAATTAATAAACTGATGTGGCAGGACATCAATCACATGCCGCCAAAATTAATTTTTCAATTAAAATTAAATTTGACTAAAAATAAACATTATAGTCTGTAAAATAATAATTTATTTTTATATGTCATTCAAAAAATAAGTAGGCTGCTAGAAGAGACTACTTATATTTTTTATTTTTTTCATTTATAATTTGAAAGTTACTATAAGGAAATCCATTTACAAAAATAAAATAAAACTATCACCAGAATCATTGGAATATAACACATCCTCCATAAATAATAAAATTATAAATCTAACAAAAGACATTTATATAAAAATGCAGATAAAAGCACATTCAGTAGTAACTGTAGAATTTGATACTCTAATTAAGTTTCTCATCTCTAATCCCATCTAGAGAGGCGATAGCCACTACATTGGCTAAGGGATTTCAACCAAAGGTGCAGACAATAAACAAAAAAAAGAGCATGGTGAGCTCTTGTAAAATAAGTCTACACAACCATTAAACAAAAGTGGCAAACAAATTAGTAAATAAAATGACAAAAACACATTAAATTTAAGTTAAAGAAACTTAAAAACTAAAATTCAAATCCAATAACAAATTATTTCACAAAAAGTAAAATTCAAATCCATTAACAAAAAAGATTGAATTTAATTTTATACATGTCCTTTGATTGAGTAGAAATGAAAGAAGAAGAATCATTAGTTTTGTTATTCCTTTTCTTCTCCCTATGAATAGTAGTAGTAGCTGTTCATAGATTTAAGCATTAAGTCTTAGTACCTTACCGCATAATTCTCTATAGGTTTTGCAGACATGAATCCCACATGTTGCCAACCAAAATACAAGTAGTTTCAGGAATTCAAGAAATCAAAACGACAACACATGTAAATGAAAAAGAAGCCGTGAAATGAGTTTTTATGACTTCTAATTATTTGATAAGCATATGAAAAAAGTTAATCTTAAATCAATATAAGTTAATATAACTTAACAACACTTGATAATATTACGACAATTAATTAAAAAAAAAAAGTACGTGCATTAATTCTTTAAATATTGAATTTTTGGCTGTGAAGAACTCAGTAAACAAATTGATAAAAGCTGGTTTGGTTTGGTTTATATTGTTGACATAAATAATCCTATAATATTGATTTTGATGATAACAAACCTTATATGTTCTTGATTAAAATAACAAACCTTATATGTTCTTGATTAAAAATGTTGGAGCTATTAATATGAAACAAAATCTTAAAGTCATATTATGTTTTAGACATGTTTAAGAATCTGGATAGCAGTTAAATTGAGTCCGAAAATTATTTTTCTACAAAAAGTTATCAAAATACAAATTCTGAAAATTAACGATTAACCGTTTATTATAAAACGATGAACTGATAATTTACATAAAAGAATTAGTCTTTTTAATGGTGAACAATTTAGCAAAAACAGTTAGCTAAACTTATTTTGTAGGATTCTAGAAAGTAACAGTGAACTGTTTATTATAAAATGGTGAACTGATAAGTTATAAAAAAGAAATGTTTCTAATCGTGAACCGCTTAAAAAGAACGGTTAGCTAAATTTCTTTTGCAGGATTTTGAAATCAAACAGCACTCCGATAAATTTAAACGATGAACTGTTTATTCAAAAGCTAAGCACAATGGTCATTTCAGGAAGTCAAAACGGTGAACCGACAGCAATAAACAGCAGTTTGATTTTTCCCAGAAAGTCAACAACGATTAGTTTTCACCGCCAACTATAAAATGGCTCAATACAATTCAAATTTTAAGAGATCCAATTGCTATCATTGAGCTTGCTACTGAGTATACAATCATTATTAAGCTTTAAACTTATTTTTGTTTCATTGATTCACACTTTGGGCTTCCATTGGTAACCATATACATTGTGTGAAAGATAATTTATTTGTAATCCTTATTTTTTAGTGATTGTAAGTGTTGGGATACAGTTAAGTTAAAAGATTTGGGATAATCTCTTGTTGTAAAGGTTTATTGACACCTTTGAAGTTAATTGTAAGAGTTGTTGAAGCCTTAAAGGCTCGCTTAGTGAAATCATCAAGCTTGGTGAGCTTGGAGGCGTGGACGTAGGCACGATTGGCCGAACCACGTAAAAATCACATGTTTTCTCTCTCTTACCCTGTCTCTTTATTATTCATTGCACATTAATTTATTTATTCTCGAATTTGGCTAATTTATTTTATTTTTTAAAAGCTTTAGGTTTTAAATTTGTTTAAAACCCAATTCACCCCCTTTTTTGGGTAGCCTTGTCAGCATTTCTTTTGGTATCAAAACAAAGTACTCTTGTTAGGACTTAACAGTCTAGAGTGAAAGACTCATGGGAACAAAAATGATTCTACATCTAGGGAATGACAGTCTACAACTAGGTCATCATTCTTTAATGGAAATAACTACCCATATTGGAAAACTATAATAAGAATTTATTTGCAAGCATCATATTATAAAATATGGAAGGTTGTTTGTGATGGTCCATTTATACCTACCACTAAAGATGAAGAAGGCAAAAATATTCCAAAACCTTCACGTGAATGGAATGAGCTGGAAAAGAGAAAAGCTTCTCTAAACTCCAAAGCTATAAATACCCTGTTTTGTGCCTTAGATAAGAAAGAGTTTCATAGAGTTTTATGTTGTTCTAATGTTTATGAGATTTGGAAGAAACTTAAAGTAGTTTATGAAGGAACAAACAAGGTTAAAGAATTCAAAATTAATAGATACACTAGACAATATGAATTGTTCCAAATGGAACAAAATGAAACTGTTTATTCCATGTACATTAGATTTATAGATATTGTGAACACTCTATGAGCACTTGGTAAGACATTTTTAAATAGCGAGAAGGTAATGAAAATCATTAGGTCATTGCCAAAGGAATGGAGACATAAGAGAACTTCTGTTGAGGAAGCCAAAGATTTAAATACTTTGTCTATTGATGATTTAATTTGCTCACTTATTTTTTATGAAGAGGATTTGGTAGCCGAAAGAGGAGAAGAAGATAAGAAGAAGAAAAGCATTGCCTTGAAAGCATCAAAACCAAAAAGTGATGAGAAAAATAAATTTGAAGGTGAAGAGATGGCTATGATAGCTAGAAAATTTAAAAAGTTTTTCAAGAAATCTGGAGAGCGAAGAAAGTTCAGAAACTTTATGAACCAAAAGGAGAAGAATGAAGCAATCATATGCTATGAATGCAAGAAGCCTAGTCATATAAAATCAGAATGCCCTCTATTCAACAAACTCAAAAAGAAAGCCATGGTGGCAACTTGGGATGATAGTGATGAAGAATAATCGCAAGAAGTGTCAAACTTGGCACTTATGGCAATAGGAGAAGATGAACTTGATGAGGTAAATAATCTTTCAACTTATGTTGAATTGTATGATGCCTTTAAAGAATTGCATAGTGATATGATGAAAATTGGTAAGAAAAATACATGTTTTAAGAAGAAAATGTTAGAACTCTCAAATGAAAAAGATGTCTTACAAAAATGCAATGATTTACTAAATGAAAAGATAAAAAAACTAGAATTAGATAATGAAATATTGCATGATATGATTGCATCCTTAAAAGGTAAACAAAGTACTTCATATGAGCATCATATATTACTTGTTGAGGACTTGATCAAAGAAAATGAAGAGCTTAAAAAGAAGAGTAATGAGCTCAATGAGATTGTGTTAAAATTCACACATAGTGAAAAGAACTTAGAAAAATTACTCAGCTCTAAAAAATGTGTGTTTGATAAAGGAGGAATTGGGTATAAGCCTAACTTGAAGCAAAAATATTACAAAAATTACTTTGTTAAGGCTATCTCCACTGGTAATCATAAAATTGTTTGTCATTACTGTAATGAAAATGGTCACATGAATTACAGATATTCTACTAAGAGAAATACGTATTATGGAATCAAATGTGTTTGGGTTCCAAAAGGAACCATTACTAACACTCAAGGACCCAAAAAGTTTTGGGTACCTAAAACTTGAGATCTTTTCTATAGGAATCAAAGAAGAAGGGAAAAAAAAATAAATGGTATTTGGACAGTGGATGTTCAAGACATATGGCCGGTGACTATTCATGGTTCTCAAGTTTTACCAAGATAAAAAAATGGTGGAGATGTATCCTTTGGAGACAACTGAAAGGGAAAGATTCTCGAAGTTGGTAATGTCGGTAAAGTTTCCTCAACTCTCATTGAAAATGTGTGTTAAGTTAAAAATCTAAAACATAAGTTTCTTAGTATTAGTTAATTGTGTGATAAAGGATATAAAGTTATTTTTGATAAAACAAAATATGTTATTGAAAATACATGTGATGGTATAGTCTTCTTTATTGGAAAAAGATGTGTTAATGTTTATACGATTGATATAGATTGTGAATCTACTCATGATCAATATTTTTCTGCATTACATGATGATAGTTGGTTATGGCATAGAAGACTGGGACATGCAAGCATGGATTTAATTTCAAAGATTTTCAAAAATAATTTAGTTAAAGGTCTTCCGAAAATTAGTTTTAAAAAGAATAAAATTTGCGAAGCGTGTCAATTTGGAAAACAAATCAAAACTTCTTTCAAAAATAAAAATTATGTTTTCTACTTCGAAACCACTTTAGCTTCTTCACTTGGATTTGTTTAGACCTTCTGGATATGCTAGTCTAAGTGGTAAATATTATGTATTTGTAATCGTGGATGATTGCTTTATATATATATGGGTATTATTCTTAGTTAATAAAGATGATGCCTTTGATGCATTTAAAGTTTTCTGTTAAAAGGTTCAAATGAAAAAGGCTATTCTATTATATGCATTGGAAGCGATCATAGTGGTGAATTTGAAAATCATGCATTTGAGAGTTTTTGTAATGATTTTGGTATCAAACATCAATTTTTATAACCTAAGACTCCATAACAAAATGGAGTTGTTAAAAGAAAGAATAGGTTTATTCAAGAGATGGCTAGAACTATGTTGAATAAAAATGTATTGCCAAAATATTTTTGGGCCAAAGCCGTCAATACCACATACTATGTCTTGAATCGTGTTTCCATTAAACAGTATCTTAATAAAACTCCCTATGAGCGTTAGAAAGATAGAAAACCCAACATTGGTTATTTCAAAATTTTTGGATAAAAATACTTTATACTGAATACTAAAGACAATCTTCGTAAATTTGATCCAAAATCTAAAGTTGATATATAAAAAAAAAAATCTTGGTTGTTGAAGAATCCATGCATGTTACATCTGATGAATCTAACCCCTCATATATGGAGAAAATTGTTAATAATGATGCAGATGAAAAAGTACAATAAGAAGAACCTTCGAACGTCAAACAAGATGCTTCACCTTGTAAGAATCAAGAGAAACAATAAGAAGAACAAACCAATATAGAGCAAAATGAAAGTAATTCTCAAACACCCTCCAAGGAGTGAAGGTATATTTCTTCACACTAGGGATGGCAATAGGTTAGATATGGGTTGGATCTACTTTCCTCTAGATCCAGATCCAGATCCATAAAAAAAATGAAGATCTGTATCTGGTTCAGATCTGTCATGGATCCATCTTTTTCACTGCATATTCGAATCCAATGAAGAGATAAATATCTATATCTACTCCAAATCCAGAAAAAAATTAAAATCTAAATATGTTCTAGATCTATCATTAATTCTAAAACTCAAAAATAAAAGAGCAATAATTTTTTAAAATGAAAATTAAAGATTAAAATGTATTAATAAAAACTAAATTATATAATTTATCTCAAAAATCTAATAAATATTGCAGCTCATGCTTTTACAGCAAAACAAACAAATAAGAAATATAATAAAATATCCTTCAAAAGTTAATTTTGAGACAATTTTGTACCATCAAAATTTTGTACTATTTGTGCTAGTCTATAGAAGAAATAACTATATTTCTTAAAAAAAAAATTGTCAAGCATTATTACTTAGCTTGCAATTTGAATATTGCATGTGCATGCTTTAGGGCTGGTTAACCTTAATTATTTTCAAGTATGAAAACAAAGTGCAT
This sequence comes from Luvunga scandens, assembly GCA_030449905.1. NCBI lineage: Eukaryota > Viridiplantae > Streptophyta > Magnoliopsida > Sapindales > Rutaceae > Luvunga > Luvunga scandens. Next base: position 4,239,979 of record JASUUG010000298.1, on the reverse strand, counting down.
ACAAGGAAAAGAAAAAGGGCCGTCAACCATAAAAAATTACAAGAAAAGAAAAATAAAACAACAAAGAATAGAAAAATTCTAGGCTGAACAAGAAGGTTGCATGCGTGAGGAAAAAGAAATCAAGAACTTATAAGGATAACCCGCTCCTATCTTATCTTTACTTGTTTTCTTTGATTCATGATGTGTATTTGATGACTAAAATGATGTTTGTTTCTGTTTTATCCCGAATCATGAACTAAATCTCTTTTGTGGTTGAGTGATAGACAAGCTTTATGGTTAATTGACTGAATTTATGAGTTGTTGCACGATTACTATAGCATTTTTTTTATAATACTTAATTTAATTTACTATTTTGGTTGACCACCAATTTAGTGATAATAGCTAAGAGAGAGCTATAAAAGGGCTTGTTTTATTGGAATATATCAGAACAATACTTGGTTTCAAGTTAGGTTTCTCAAGTTGGGTAAACTCAATTTGAATAGGGTTGTGCTTAATTTAAAACTAGTGATGAACTAGACCTAGGAATTCACATTGTAGGACATTAGGAATCTTGATCATATAATGCTATATCTTGTGTGGTTTAACAACTAGTCATAGTTAAGGTACATATAGATATAAGTATTCCAACAGGTGATAGCTGATGATACATTAGAGTTCTGCCTAATGCTGTAGTAATTTCTATAGCAATAATACTGTAACAGAAAAATAGTCAATGCCATTAAGTGAGTTGATTCACTCAACTACATTATCTCTAGTGGTTATATTCTTATGTGAGACGTGTTAATTTATTTATTGCATTTTATTTTCTTTCATTTAAATTACTTAGCTTAATTTAGTTGATAAAAGAGTTTAATTCAATTTAATTGAATTTGCACTATATTAATTGCTGTAACAACTCTGATAGCATCAATTCCTATAGAGACGATACTCAAATACTTATCACTTTATTACTTGTTGTGTACACTTGCACACTGACACATATACATTAGAAAATCAACCAACATGCACATACTGTATTCATATCTCAAATTAAACCAAAATCCTTTGCGGATGCGGAAAACAATGAATCTTTGATTATGGCAATATAAAAAGAGTTAAATTAATTTGAGAGAAATAATGTGTTGAAATTCGTTCATAAACTGAAACATCAGACCGTCATAGGTACTAAATGGGTATTTAAAAATAAGATGGATGAATTTGGTATGGTTGGAAGGAATAAAGTTAGATTAGTAGCTCAAGGTTACAGCCAAGAAGAAGGAATTGATTTTAATGAAACTTTCGCACATGTACCTAGATTAGAATCCATTAGGATGCTTTTAGCATTTGCATGTCATAAAATTTTTATTTTGTATCAAATGGATATCAAAAGTGCATTTCTAAATGGTTACATCATGGAAGAAGTGTATGTGAAACAACCTCCTGGATTTGAAAATGAAAAATTTCTAAATCATGTTTATAAGCTATCAAAAGCATTGTATGGATTAAAACAAGCACCTACAACTTTGTATGATAGGCTTACTAAATTTCTTTTGGAAAATGGTTTTTCAATGAGAAGAGCTGGTACTACACTATTTATTAAACATAAAAATCAAAATATACTTATTGTCCAGATTTATATTGATGATATTATTTTTGTTTCTACTAATGAGTTTTTGTGTGAGGAATTTTCATCTTGTATGAGCAAAGTATTTGAGATGAGCATGATGAGAGAATTGAAGTGCCTTCTAGGATTACAAATAAAACAAAACGAAAAATGAATTTTCATCAATCAAGCCAAGTATTTGAGAGATTTACTTAAAAGATTTGAACTTGAAGATAGAAAGGTTAAAAGTACTCCAATTAGCTCAACAATCAAGCTTGATAAAGATAAAAAAGGTAAAGAAGTTGATGTCAAAACATATCGAGATATGATCAGATCCTTACTATATTTAACTGCTAGTAGACTCGATATTATGTTTAGTGTATGCTTATATGTAAGATTTCAATCATGTCCTAAGGAATCTCATTTGCTTGCTGTCAAGAGAATTTTTTGTTATTTGAATGGAACCATATATCTTGGCCTTTGGTATCTTAGAGGAACTCATATAGATTTAACTTATTATTTAGATGCCGACTTTGCTATTTATAAGGTTGATAGGAAAAGTACTAGTCGAACTTGTCACTTTCTAGGTCACTTACTTGTCTCTTGGTTTAGTAAGAAGCAAAACTCAGTTGCACTTTCAACTATCGAGGCTGAATATATTGCAGCCGGTAGTTGTTGTGCACAAGCACTTTGAATGAGATAAACCATTAGAGACTATGGTATCAATCTTGATCATATACCTATCATGTGTGACAATACTAGTGTTATAAACCTATCCAAGAATCCTATACAATACTCTAGAGCCAAGCATATTGAGATAAGACATCATTTCTTGAGAGATCATGTTCAAAAAGGGGATATTTCATTGAATTTTATTTCAACCGAAAAATATCTTGCTGATATTTTTACTAAAACTTTTGGAGAAGAACAATTTGCAAAAATTAGGCATAAGCTTGGAATGATAAATGTTAGACAATAGCATTGCTTTATACAATATATAATTCATTTTTGCTTTCCATAATATGATTATTTGTTTGAATTGAATGTTTTAAATTATAAATCATGCATTTTATTGGGCTTTAAAGACATTTTTGTCCAAAAAAATGGTTTAGAAATGTATTATGTGTTGGCCAAGTTTAAAATAAATATACAAAATCATAGTAAAAATAAACGGATTACCGTTTGAGAATAAATGGTGTACCGTTTAATTATAGAAACAGAAGACTAATTGTTGAACATTAGTGGCTTATCGTTTGTGCCTAACGGTTAACCAATTAAAAATAGAAAGATTGCTTTGTTAAACAGTGACAGACTTACTTTTTGATAGCTCTCTAGAAATTATCGGTGCACCATTTTAGGAAAACGGCTCGCCGTTTTCGTATGATATAAACTATTCTAATTTTTCTTCCTCATTTTCAGTTACTCTCTCACCGTTTTCTCTTTAAACCGCGAAACCTAAGCTCTCTCTCTCTAAAATCTTTTAGTTTTCTTGCCATTTCATGCAAAATTGAGCCCATAAAAACCTTTCTTAACATTCTGAGAATAGTTTTTATCAAGCCAAAACACAAAATCAAGCTTTAAATCAAGAAATCCCGAATCAAAACCCTAAAGTTAGCCGAATGGTTTTCTTCAATTTTGGATCAATTGTTGTCATCTTTTAATCAAATTGAGCATCTTAATCACTTTATATACCTTCGATTGTCCTTCTAATCGATTTAACTTCTTTCATTTTCATCATCTCTTAAAAATCCCAAATTTTCAAGGTTGAACAATGGCTGAAACTTCACGGCCTAGTCATAAGAGAAAATATGTCCCTAGTAGGAATCTAATACCACCACGGGAGACTTCAGAATTCGAGAGGATCCATTTTCCCATAGCTCCTCTGGCCAAATGCTTCAAAACCCACTTTATGGGTCGTAAGGTAATTGACTTCTACTTTGTCAATTTGGATAATTTTAAAGAGCTGATTGTATATGGTAGAAGTGTGAAGGATATGTTGTTGCCTTGGGAGTTGGCATTAGATATTGAGGAACGGGTGTATCCTAATCTTGTTAGTGTCTTTTACTCAAACATGGAAATTTCCACAAATCAGCTTGATAGGATAATCACTCATATAAGAGGAGTTCCCATTGACTTCAATGTTGAGGTTTTGAACAATATTTTAGGAATTCTGCATTCTGGTCACCAAATTTATACATCTAGGAAGGAGCTCTCTTTTACCAACTTTGTTCATCATCAAGGAGTTAGGAATATTTGTAGGCGGCGGGATCTTACAGATGATACTTGTGCTCTCCCTTTCAGGTCACAACTATTATCTTTACAAGTTAAGATTCTTCACACCATTTTATAGTATATTGTCACTCCTAGGAAAGGACATTCGGATGAGGTGATGAGCACTCTTGGGTTTAACCATCGGTTACTTTTATATGGTAGTATTATTTCTAAAATACTACGACATTTTAGAGTACCCATTTGAGACTCGGTTTATGTGGAGACTAAGAAGATTGGTCATGAAGCTATATTGGGCATAGGGTTTTATCGAAAGAATCGAGAATGCATCAAGACACCCACAACCAAAACCAAGATACCCTTGTAGCTCTAGAAGATAAACACTTGCTTAACAACACTTACCCTTTTGATCAGCTACCTGATTTTAGGCTAGGAACTAGACCTCCACCCCCTCATCACGAATCTATATCACAGCCTCTAGCAAACTCTAATTCTGAGGAACATGAGATGGATATTGATCAGCCACAAGCTCTTGATAGCCTCTTACATCAATTAGTTGCTTATGTTCGCACTCTTTCCAAGCAGCAGCAGCAGCTTCAGGATCAGTTTGCTTTATTTCAACTTCAGTAGCAGAAGATCCTTGATCAGCAGCAGCAGATACTAGATGGAAAATTACTCATTTTCACTACTCTCGGCATTCTACCCTCTTCCTCTTCCTCTTCTCTTCAGCAGTAGTTTCTTAGTTATTTCTAACTTATGATTTCGCACAACATTCTCATATTTTGGATACTTTTATGTATGATGGATTATTTCTTGTTTTATGAATGATTGTGTTATATATGTGCATTATTATGGTTATTTTGACATTGATTTTACTATTGGTTGTAGTTGTTGATTTTGGTCTCTTTGGTGTAAATTTTGCTAATGTTTTTTTAGGAGATGCTTAAAGGTAAGGGGAGATTTTGCCGAAATTTTTCTTTGCCAAGGGAGTATAAGTATTTATGCTGTCTTATTTACTTATTTTTTTAAGATGAAGAGGGAGAAGTTATATTTTTAGGGGGAGCTTATGTTTAGGGGGAGTTAAGAAAATTTCTTATCTCTTTTTACATATAAAATTTGTTATCATCAAAAAGAGGGATATTGTTGACATAAATAATCCTATAATATTGATTTTGATGATAATAAACCTTAAATATTCTTGATTAAAAATGTTGGAGCTATTAATATGAAATAAAATCTTAAAGCCTTATTGTATTTTAGACATGTTTAAGAATCTAGATAATCGTTAACTTGAGTAAAAAAATTATCAAAATACAAATTCTTGAAATTAATGGTGAACCATTTATTATAAAACGGTGAACTGATAATTTACAGAAAAGAATTAGTTTTTTAATCGTGAACCGTTTAGCAAAAACGGTTAGCTAGACTTGTTTTGTAGGATTCTAAAAATTAATAGTGAATCGTTTATTATAAAATAGTGAACCGATAAGTTATAAAAAAGAAATATTTTCTAATCGTGAACCGTTTAATAAGAACGATTAGCTAAATTTGTTTTATAGGACTCTGGAAATAAACAGCACTCTAATAATTTAAAACGGTGAATCGTTTATTCAAAAGCTAAGCACAACAGTCATTTAGACAAGTCAAAATGGTGAATCGACAGTAGTAAATGGCAATCCGATTTTTCTCAGAGAGTCAACAACAGCTAGTTTTCAGCTCCAACTATAAAATGACTCAATACAATTCAAATTTTAAGAGATCCAACAGCTATCATTGAGCTTGCTACTGAGTATACAATCATTATTGAGCTTTAAACTTATTTTTCTTTCATTGATTCACACTTTGAGCTTCCATTGGTAACCATATACATTGTGTGAGAGATAATTTATTTGTAATCCTTATTTTTGAGTAGTTGTAAGTGTTGGGATACACTTGAGTTAAGAGATTGAGGATAATCTCTTATTGTAAAGTTCTATTGATACCTTTTAAGTCAATTATAAGAGTAATTGAAGCCTCGGAGGCTCGCTTAGTGAAATCTTCATGCCCGATGAGCTTGGAGGCATGGACGTATATACGGTTAGCTGAACCACGTCAATATCGTGTGTTTGCTCTCTCTTACCCTATCTCTTTATTATTTATTGCACATTAATTTATTTATTCTTTAATTTGGTTAATTTATTTTATTTGCTTTAATTTTTAGTTTTTAAATTTGCTTAAAACCCAATTCACCCCCCCTTTTCGGTAGCCTAGTTAGCATTTCATATTTAACTTTCATTTGATGGCATATAAAAAGAATTAAGATTCTGTAAGCATAAAATCTTAAGAGCCTGCTATGCCTAAAGTTCTTGAATCTCTTTTTGTAATTTCCTACTTTGATCAAACTTTATCCTTAAAGTTCCTGTTTATTTCATGCATTTCTGTTTTATCTTTACGACATTAGCTTAAAATCCAATGTATTACTCTTATAATAAACATAAATTATCTCAAGGTTTCTATTCTAGCTCTGTCTATTGTTAATCCTAAGAAATCTATTTTCTGCTTTAATAATTCTATTTTCTTTTTAGAAATTACTATATTATTGTTCTTAAAAGCAATCTAAAATTTTATTTAAATGAGTAATGTGCATAAATTTATTTTGACGAAAGACTAAAATATCATCTATGTAGACCATACAAAATTTTGAAAAGGGTTTTAAAATTTTGTCCATTCTAGCCTGAAATACTTGAGAGGCATTTTTTAATCCAAATGGCATTACTAACCACTCGAAGTGTCCTTCTGAACAACTGAAAGTTGTCCATTGAATAAAATCTTCGTGGAGCCGTATTTGCCAAAATCCACTTTTACAGTTGAATTTAGAAAAATATTTAGCATTTTGTATACAATTTACTAATTTATCTGTAAAATATTAGAATTTCTAGAAAAAATAGAAGACACTAAAGAGTTACAAAAATTTTTAGGATTGTTAAATTATAGTAGAAAATTTATTCCAAATCTTAGTACATTAATAAGACCCTTATACAATAAATTAAGTAAAAATGGAAAAAACATATTTTAATAACAAAGACACTAAATTAATTCAAAAGCTTAAAAGAATAGTTAGAAACCTTAAACCTTTAGCATTACCAATAGGCAATTATTATAAAATAATACAAACGAATACCATTACTTTAGGGTGGGCAGGAATATTAATCCAAAAGCCCAATAAAGATAGTTCAAAAGATTAAGAAGAAATAGCAATGTACACAAGTAATAAATTTACAAAACTAGAAAGTAGAAAATCTAGTACATAATTACAAATTTTAGGAATTATAAATTCTTTAAATTCATTTCATTTGTATATACAAAATAATACTTTTACAATTAGAATAGATTGTAATAATATTATGGAATTTTATAAGAAAGTGCAAAAGAAAAACTTTGAAAAGAAAAATTATTGTATTAGTAAGTGATGGATATATTTTCTAAAAGTAATAATAGGACGAGGATATAAAGCTAAATTTGAGCACATAAGAGGTAAAGATAATACAATAGCAGATATTCTTTTAAGACTAATTAACCAATAATTATTTTGCAAGAATGGAGCGATTTATAAATTTTAGTCCAATTAAACTTAGATAGTTCCCTTCAAGAACAAATTTAAGCTTTAAGAGTCAATTTCAATTATTAGACAGCCAGCAATGCATTTTAGACAATTTGTGGTGTCTTAACAACCCACACGATAAATTAAAAGTAGCTAATGCACTCATGCATTATTTAGACAAATTAATGAAAATATAGATAGTAATCATTTTGCATTCTTTATAGTAGATAGAGGTAGACAACCAGGAATTTATAGTCAGTGAAGAGAGGTAGTTGATTTAATAATCAATTATCCTAATCCATATTATAGAGGATTTTATGCATTCCATGAAGCTATAGAATTTTCTAGACAACAAATAGGACATAATTAGTATGTTAGCCATTTAATTAACCCATTAGACAGTGCATCAGCATCATCAAATAGGCAGTTAATAAATAACTTAGACAGTGCATCAGTATCCTCATCATCCATACATTTTTGCAACCATTGTGAAGTCATGACACGCACAATTAGAAAGCTTAATGAAACTAGACATCGTTTAGACAGTACAGTTGAAACATGTAGACAAAGAATAACTACATTAGAAAGTGTAAATTTAGAGTTAATTAGACAGCTCACAATTGAAGATAAAAGTCATATAGTAGACACTCAGCATCATAGTAAGCAAGATAAACAACCAATAATAAGAAAAAAATGGAATGATCTTAAGAAATGAAAATTTTCTCTTTTTCCAAAAAGGGAATATCCACTTCCAACACATTTAATTCAAAAAAATAAAAAACACGCAGAAACATTAGCTACAGATAAACAAGTTTATATTATAAAATTCTTAATTGACCTAGCTATGTCAGATATAAATATTAAGGGTTTATCTATCATATGGGAAACTCAGTATAAAGTTGAGAATGTAAATTGTCCCAAAACAGACCTTTTGTATATATCAGTTCCTTTAGAAAGACTATCTTGTAAATGTCACCTCGTTTATAGTATACCCTTAGATTGTATAAATTTAGCCAGATATGAACCCTTAGAAATTCAATACAAAGACGAAAAAATAGTCTTAACCCCAACCTTATTATTAGACTATGGTTTATTAAGTCAAGTAGTATTTTCAGACCCTGATCAAACAGATATATTTGGTAGAAAAATAGCCACTATAGTCTTAAACACTTTTGCCAATGCAAATAACCCATTTGTTGAATTAATTATAGACAGTAAACCACCATAATGGGATAAATCAGGAATTATAGTAGCCCAACATAAAATCATAGTTTTTTTCCATAAATTTAAACCTTCACTTATGGGAACCAAATGTCCTTAGCCTTGTAAACAGTTTAGTGTAGAAGAATAACTTAGACACTGAGCCAGTAAAGTAATAGGTAAACAGTTTTATTGGGATCATTTTGAGTTCGGGAGCTACATTTTGATCACTGAAGATGCAACTTAAAAGATCTATTCAAAGTATCAACTTCCAGAAGTACCTTTCCTTACCAAAACTAAATATTAAAAATTGGTTGAGCATTATGCCAAAGAATTTAAAGTAGAAATTTGAGCTCAACGAGAACGACAAGAATTTGCTGAACTAGAAGCTGAATGGTGGGATGATCTAGGGAGTGAAGAAGTGAACAATATAGAAAACGACATGGAAAGATAGCCAACAGTAGACAACTCTTAATAGTCAAATAGTCAACAGTAATGTAGTCAGAATCATGTGTATGTACAGATGACCTTCCTTTACTCACTACTCGATAAAGGAAAAACTGTGAAGGCATCTTTTTCATTTTTGTCTTATTTTACCAACAGTGAGTCAGCATAAAAAATAGTAGTCAGTTACTATTTATAATCAATAAGTCACTAAAAAGTAATATTAAATAGTCAGTCTTTTTCTTTTCACCTTTGTAGTTAATCGTTGGCTTTTCGCCACATGTAAAGTGTAATCTTAATTTTTTTTTCTTTCGTAAACAAAGTTAATAATTGTAAGCAGTCCTTGATTTGTATATAAAGGGCTTTCGAGTCACAATGTAAATAAGGTGAGAATTTTTTAGAGTGATTTCAAGCACTTTGCACTAAAAATCAAAATCAATAAAAAGTTTCTTTTTCTCAATTCACCTAGCAAAGTTTTAGACAACGACTTAGTAGCATATAGCAAGTAAGTAACTTATCCTCTCTTTTTTTTTATTTAGCTTTCGGGTTCAGAAGTCTAGACAAGTTAATGAAAGTATAAAAGATATTTAAAACATTAATAAAAGGTGGTCCTTGTTATCATTCAAGAGCAATGGATTTTGGAGGAAAAGTTTTTAAAAATTAAGGTTTTTGTTTTTAACAAAAATAATAAGAATTTAGTAAAAGTTTCTGCTGATTTTCTGAAAGCTTCTTTTTAAACACGGTCTTTGTTGGCCCGTTTTAGTCGTTAATGTGTTGAGAAGGCGTTTTGGGTGTTAATCAAGAGTTTAAAAGTGTTTTTAACCTGCATGTTTTCAGAAGCAATTAAATAAACTTTGAAAGGCCAGTTTTTGCTAAAATAAGATTTCATAATTTTCACAAAGCTTTTTGGGAATACTCTGTGTATAGGCGGGAAACCAACGACGTATATTCTGATCGTCAACCCGAATGGGGACTATATCAGTTTTCACTGCTGGTATAACAAGCCACGTACAAGTTTTTCCCCTAGAAAAACTCTAGCTGTCATTTTCTCGTTCCTCTTCTTTAATATCAGAGCACCTCTTTTGTTCTTGTTTTAAATATTTTTTATATAAGTAGTTACAAGGCAGACTTCGCTTTCTTTATGATATATTTTCCACAATTACTAACTTTGACAAAAATCTTGAAGAATATTATAAAAACCCATTTGCTGTTTTAGAAAAAGAATCTGATAGTTGGATAGACAACAACCCTTACATAGAAATTTTAGAAAGAGCTTTAGAAATAGCATAAATTGAAGTAGACAGAATTAAAAATCAACAGTCACATTTAGACACTTTATTAGAAGAACGATTGGGAAATATAAATCTCACAGTAAATTACACATCTCCTTTACCTCCTGAAATAGAATGAAGAATAAATATTAAACATTACGCTCTTACTAATTTACCAATATATAGTTTTAGAAGACATAATTCGTAATATCATAATATTAATAAACAAAATAGGTTATTAGACAAGTACGAGAATTTAGCATTAAGAATTAGAAATAAATTAGAAGATTTAAGAGAACTAGACAATTAGTTTATGAATTTTAAGAGATTAGAATATTTAGATTTAGAAATTAGCCATCATAGAAAGCAAAAGTTAAGTTTGACGGAAAGAATAAAAATTAGTTGTAATATAGAACATCTAGAAAATCAATATAAACATATTCCACATACAAGTAATAGCCAGCAAAATTTTATTATTGACTTATTAATCAATTTAGGTCAACATCTAGAAGACAATATTGAAAAGCTAAAAGAATTAGTACTAAGACTAGGCAAATTCTTTGAAACTAGTAATATAAATACATTAAGAAGAAACTTAGATTATATTAAAGAATTATTAACAGAATTTAATCGTCAGATTAAAAGATTCCCTAGCAAGAAAGAAATAATAGAATTAGTTCAACTTTTACATTTAAAAACTCCTAATCCAATAGAATTAGAAATTAAAAACCTTGTACAAAGTTTTAAAGAAGAAATAGAAAATATTAAATTTACATAGAGAGATTTACAAATTCAATTAGACGTAATAAAAATAATAGTTAGTGAATGAGTTCAGAAAAATTAGTAATAGAATCTATAGAAGAATTAAAACGAGAAATTCCATATATAAACCAATAGGTTATAGCTATAAAGAATTTAGTCAAGAAAGTAATAATATTCAGCAAGCACAAGCGAATACTATAATTAAAATATTAGTCAAAATCAGTAGCAAGCTAGACAATTTAGACGATAGGCTTAGTCAATTAGAAAGTGACATTCAAACACTTAGAAAGAATAAAGAGTCAGTGTCAAATTCAGAACTCAGTAATTCTCTAGACAATTTAGATAAAGAACTAGACATTTTAACAACTAGAGTAGAAAAATTAAATTTAAAATGACCAGTCTTAGCACATAGAACAGTAGACATAAGAGATATTTTAGGACCTAAGGTAATATTAAAAAGTAATGGATCTAGCAAGAAATAGTAGAATAGATGTAAACATGGCAGAAAGAATTAGAAGGTCGTTATCATTTTCTAGCAAAGGTAAAGAAATTATAGAAAGAACATAAGACATAATAGACGAACAAGACCCCGATAAATTATATAGAAATAGGATTTGAACAAATTAGAAAGAAAAGATTATATAATGAAGGATTAATATTGAAAATAAATAATAGTTTATATATTTATATAAATGAAACTAAATTATCAATAGTCAAAAAAAGAGAAGAATTAACTTTAATCAATCCAGTAGGCAGAGATTATCTTAGAAAACAAAAATATATAGACATACATATGGGAATAATAGTAATAGGAATACTTAGTTAGGCTAAAGAAGGACTAGACACAAAAGAACATTTATATTTATATGATAACAGATTTTATGACCATGAACAAGCCTAAATAGCCAGTGTAGAAGTAGACTTAAAAAATAAAGTAGCAATAGTAGGATGTATAACTAACATAGACATAGACATAAATGAATTCTGTAAGCATATTAAATTAAGTGTACAAACTAAAGGATATAAAATGAATGCCGAGTATAAAAATCTTAGAATAAAAACATTTTTTCTAGGAAAATTATATAATAATTATCATAAAAAGTTTAGGTTTGAAAGTAAAAATATTGTAGATTGTTTTAAAAGTCAATATGTAGAAATGATAGTACCTAAAAAATTAACCAGTAGTGAATTAAATGGATTAGAATGGATGTTACCTAGATTAGAATCAAATAGATTATTAGAAGTACCATAAACTAGTGATACATATATAAATAGACATAATCAAGTTACACAAAGATTTAGTAATTATAGACAGAGAAGTAATCCAAAATTAAAAGAAAATGATGAAGAATTAGAAATTAATATGGCAATAATAGAAAATTTAAATATAGACAAACATAAAACTTTAATCAATAATAGGGATAAAATTATAGATTTAATATTCAATGATCCTAACAAATATTTAGATGAAGAATTATTTGAGGAATTATGTAATAATGATGAATTGACAGATGATGATATAGGCAGAGAACTTATAAAAAATTTAGACTTTAAAAATTTAGAAATAAAAGAAATTTATTATTTAGAACAAGTAGAAGAAATATTAGTAAGAGAAGAAGATAAAAAGCCAGAATTAGGAGAAAGTAGCCATAGACCTATATTAGAACCTATAATAGAATCATCAAGTGTAGAAAACTATTTAAATAAAAGAGGAATACCAGAAACTAATGAAAAATATACAGAAACAAAAAGAGTATTTAAAGCTAAAACAAAATTAGAAAATTGGAAAAAAATGCCACAAGCTAGAGATTTATTAGTATTAGAATTAGTAGGACATAGACCTAGTGAATGGAAACAAGTACTTAACCAATGGGAAGGTAATTTACTTAGACACTCAATAGAAGCATTAGTAGTAATAATAGACCCTAATTATAAGTTAATATATTTAGAAAGTACTTTAGGATGTAAAGAAAAACAAATATACTTAGGATGGAGAGAATGGATGAAGAAAAATAAAACAAAAGAAGTAGACAACTTCGACACGAACATTACATAATAAGTTTTATAGAATTAATAAAAAAATTAATACTAGGAGTAGATGAAAAAGATGATGTAATTAAACAGATTAAAGCAATTAAAAATCTAGAAGAATTAAAAATTTGTTATTTAAGATATTTTGATGAGTATGCTAATTATTTTTTTAAATATTGGAGTGATATAGGCAGACCTTTTGACGAAGATTTATTATTAAAATTTGTAGATAAATTACCAAGAAAAATAGGAGAAAAATGGCATAATGATTTAATTAATTGGCTTAAAGCTAAAAGAACACAAGGAATAATTTTTATGCTACATTATTACCAATAATATAATATGTTAGAGGAAGAATAAAAGAATACTGTGAAGAAGAAAAACATAGACATCAAGTAAAATTATAATTTAGAAAAATGTGTATAGACATGACAGAAGTACCAACTTTAGGTTGAAATCCAAGCTATTTTAAACATAAGAAACATAGAAAGCATAGGAAACGATATAGTCAAAATAAACAACCCTATAGGTATAATAGTAGAAAATTCTATAAGAAAAAATTCTTTAAATATAATAATAATAAATAGAAAGTTAAAAAAGCATTTAAAAAAGGTAAAGGTGTATATAAGAAGAATAAAAATTGTAAATGTTTTTGTGTGGCAAAGAAGGACACATTAAGCCGTAATGCCCTGAAAATAAAAAAGTCAATCAATTAGAAATAGACAGTTATAATATAGAAGAATAGATTTTAGATGTAGAAGAAATTATAAACATAGATCAATTGTCAGACAATGATAATATATGTATTATAAGTAATGGTGAATCAGACATTGGTAGCAATTCAAGTTTAGAGTCAAACTCAGAAGTAGAATCAGAAATAGAAATTAATGTTCTAGAAACGTATACTTCATTTTTTGGTAAGAATTGTACAGCTTGCAATAGGAAATTTGAATTAGGATATAAAGACACAAATACAGGAAAATTCTTTTGTAATAATATTAAAAATAATCAACAAGAAGATGAAACAATAGAAATTAATAGAGCTAGTAGTTAATTAATAAATATAGATGTAGAATTATTATTTAAAAAAGAAACAATTAATACAAAAGCAATGATAGACACAGGAGCAAATAAATGTATTATACATGATAGTTTAGTACCTAGAGAAAATAGGAATAAACTTAAGAACCCAGTAAATATTAGACAGTTTAATGGAGAATTAATACAAATAACAGAATGTATAAATAACATACCGATAAGAATAAATGGAGAAACACATATTTTACCACAAATATTTATTTCTAATAAAAAAGTATGATATAAATTTATTTTAGGATTAAATTTTATACGAGGAAATAACAATAGTATATTAATAACTCTAAATGGAGTAAATATCTTTAAAAAATCAACATTTATTCAACATAAATATGAAACACACATTTTGCCTTATGAAAAGAAAACTTTAATGTTAGAAAAAGATGTAGATTTATAATTTTTTGACTCGTTATTAGAAGAAGACAAGGCAGAAAATACAAAATACTTAGACAATGACAATAGAAAGTTAGTCTTAGAGATAGAAAGCGACAATAGAGACTTAGACGAAAGTGATATGATAGAAATTTTAGATGAAGAAGAAAAAGATATAGAATGTTTAGAATGTGAAAAATGGCCAGACGAAATTAGACAAAAAGTAGAAGAATTAGAAAAGTTAGAAATAATAGACAACAATCCAATTAGAAAAGACAATAAAGAAGTATATAAATTAGAAATCATTAATCCAGATAAATCTGCCGCTCGCTAAAGAAGACGAAATCGCGCCGAAGTCGGTATTTTCATTGTTTTTGTTTTATATTCCAACGGGAGAAAATAATGTTTTTACGTATTTAAACCGTACTAAGAGTAGGATAGTCTTTTAATATAAATTCTTTTAACAGATTCAAATATTGTAAATGACAAAGTGATTGGTTAAATATACAAATTGAAAATCAAAATTGGTGCTGAATAAATTGTCACAATTCTCTGGTAGTCATGCGAGACATTTGATAAAAAATTGATAATTCTCGGATAATTTTCTTTATGATTATGATTTTATTTGTACCCTTCCGGAGATATAGAATTTAGTGTTACTTGGACCCATATGCCACATTAATTTATTCAACAATTCAAGGGTTAATGTATGTGGTAAAAAGAAGAAAAAAAAGGGAAAAAAAAAACTAAAAAGAGAGAGAGAGATAAATTTCTGCAGGTAGTTAGTTGATCCTTTTATAACTCTTAAAAGTGCGTCCAAGCATTTGGATCAAACCCTAAGAGTGGAAAAGGAATTTACCCTAAATTATATAAATTCCTGCACCGTAGTTGGTTGCACCACCAGTAAATTTCTGCTTGTTTCCTCACCGCTTTCAATTCATGATACCGGAAAAGGAAATAAATTGTGAATGAGTTACATCTAATCAGACATCAAGCCAATTCATTTCTTTTTATCAGAACTGCTTGAAACTGTTAAAGTGTTGTCAATACCATATAATTAATTACAACAAAAAAAAAATCATATAATTAATTAATATTAATGAACTTCCCAAGATTCAGCAGTCAAATCACAAGAGAAACGTATGAATGTATGTAAGTCTAATTAAAGCTAAGAATTAACGTATAATTCTAAGTAATTCTTATGTTAAAACAAGAGGTATGGGATATGAACTAAATTAAAAAAATAAAATAAAAACTAAAAGAAGTGGTTTTTGCTCGCATTGTAGAACTTGGTTCATATTACATATATATGGATCGAAAGATCTACATTTGAATTATTAACAATCATCAAGCGACCCTTGAGGAGGTTGGGGAGCAGCTGGAGTAACCCTAGAAGCATTATTTCTTTATTTTTGCTTAATAAATTGAAGTCATGAATCATTCCCAAATATATTGGAAATGTTCTCCTCAACATCATGACTTCTTTGGATCGAAAGATTTACATTTGAATTACTACCAATCATCAAGCGACCCTTGAGGAGGTTGGGGAGCAGCTAGAGTAACCCTAGAAGCATTATTTCTTTATATTTGCTTAATAAATTGAAGTCATGAATCATTCCCAAATATATTGGAAATGTTCTCCTCAACATCATGACTTCTTTGGCGGAAACCCTAATATTTATCTCATTGTGCATGTCTACGTCCCATGATATCCTGGCGGAGGGGTGGTGGGCGAGGATTCTCAGGACATCGCACGATCTCTGCCATGTCCTCCAGCATGTCTAACCACAGGACGTCGATCATGTCTTCCCCTGTCAACGGGAGAGGGGCAACGATTCTCAGTACCTCTGGCACGTCCTCCAGCCTGTCCCCCAAAGACAATCGGAGTGGGGGGAGGATCCACACGTCGATCATGTCTTCCACTGTCAACGGGAGGGGGGGGACGATTCACAGTATCTTTGTTATTTCCTTCAGCCTGTCCTCCAGAGACACTTGGAGAGGGGGGAGGATCCACAACACGTCGATCATGTCTTCCACTGTCAACGGGAGCGGGGGGACGATTCACAGTACCTCCAGCCTGCCCTCCAAAGACACGTCGAGGGGAGGGAGGATCGACAACACGTCGATCATGTCTTCCACTGTCAACGGGAGTGGGAGGACGATTAACAGTACCTCCAGCCTGCCCTCCAAAGACACGTCGAGGGGAGGGAGGATCCACAACACGTCGATCATGTCTTCCACTGTCAACGGGAGTGGGGGGACGATTCACAGTAACTCCAGCCTGCCCTCCAAAGACACGTCGAGGGGAGGGAGGATCCACAACACGTCGATCATGTCTTCCACTGTCAACGGGAGTGGGGGGACGATTCACAGTACCTCCAGCCTTCCCTCCAAAGACACGTCGAGGGGAGGGAGGATCCACAACACGTCGATCATGTCTTCCACTGTCAACGGGAGTGGGGGGACGATTCACAGTACCTCCAGCCTGCCCTCCAAAGACACGTCGAGGGGAGGGAGGATCCACAACACGTCGATCATGTCTTCCCCTGTCAACGGAAGCGGGGGGACGATTCACATCACGTGGAACATGTCTTGCATTGCCACTTTCCATTGATGATACGCGGGAGTCGCCGGACGCCGCTGTTTGTGGTGAATTCCCTCTTAGATTTCTCATTCTTTCTTCTTTATATAGAGGATCGATTCAGAAATTGGTGTTTATTTTATAATAAGAAATTGTTGGTTTATTATTATTATTTGTATTGTGTTTGTTATATGTGCATATATTAACTTGATTAGTTGAAGGCAAATTATCTCCATATCATTTTTGTTTTCTTATATGTACCTCTAATCACCATAAAATTTTGACATATTCTTTATACCACCTTTGTTTCTAATCTTATATCAATCAACTATTTTAACACTAAGAATTTAAATAAAATAATTATTTTACCCTTAAATGAATTAAAAGACCATTTTATCCGATAAAATTTTTAAAAATAAAAAGATTATAATTACCATTTTATTATTTTATAAAATATTATTTGAAAATTCGATGAGTGAGTATCATTTAGTTAATTGATAAAGTATTATTGATTTTTTTAATACCATTTAATTAATTGATAAAATATTTTGACGTTTTAATCCTTTTGACCTAAAATGTAATACTCATTTCAAATATTTTCCTTTTTTTTATTGTCAATCATACAATCAAAATTATCAAATGATTTTCACTGTTTAAATTAATCACCAAAATGATAATAGTCTAAACCAATTTTGAATAATAAAAAAAATTATAATTACAATAATTATCATTTAAATATTATAATTATAAAAATTAACATCTTGGATTTCGAGATTTCTTTGTTTTATTAAATTCAGAGGTATTCTTGTAATTATAATTTTTATTTTTTAAAAATTTTGTAGGATAAAATGGTCTTTTAATTCTTTTAGGGTAAAATGGCATTTTATTTAAATACTTAGTGTCAAAGTGGTTAATTGATACATGTTTAGAAACAAAGATAGCCCAAACAATATGTTGAAATTTTGTGGTGGTTAGATTCACATATGACAAAAATATGGATGATGTAGAGATAAATTCCCTTAGTTTAAATTCTTGCACCTAATCGAGACAAATTTAAACCTAGTAAAGATTTTTTTCATTTAGGTTCTTTAATTTCTAAAGTTTTCATTTATATATATATATATATATATATAAATTATTGAGACCCATAACAGGCCAAATCCATCCCTCTACTATTTGAGAGACATTTTCTACCTTTACAAATAATTTAGAAAAAAATAGTCCTTTGTGGGATTCAAACCCCTTTCTTCAAACACAAGGGACTAGTTACAAACCGGCTACTAGTCTGGGTGTCATATTTCATATTTTATAACGCTGTTTCTTAAAAAAATTGAAAAACAAATATATAGAATTCTCATTTAGCATAGTTTCAAATACCCTATTTGCATTACACACAGCAAAAATGTATTAAAACTTCCCTCACAAAAGTGACCTTCATTTTTTTATCTAAAATTTAAATAGACTTGAATTAGTTTGAATTCTGAATAAAGTTAAATGTTTGAATTTGAATGACATATTCAACTTGAAAAGTTTAAAAGTCAATGCTTTCATATTTGTGCCTTTAAAAAATTTTAAAATAGATTATATACTCTTAATGAACATAAATAAGATATTATTTTATCATAACATAAATCATGTTAAAGTGAATACAACCCTTTGATATTCTAACTTATAACAATTAGGCAATGTTATTGTAGTTTATAATGTTTATTATGAAAAATATTCATAAAAATTGTAAAAATAAATCATACTAATTTGAAGAAAATAAAAAGGAAAAACTAGTAATAATCTACTACTATATTATGATAGGTTAAGGAGATAGTTAATAATACTAATTAATAAGTTTTATTTAAGCAAGGATGAAAAAAAGTTAATTAGATAGGGATATCTTATAGAATTTTTTTAATAATGTCACCAAATTTATTAAATTAAGCAAAAAGTTAAAAGAATTGACTTAATGACTTCATTATTGAAAACTCTTATCAAGTTAAACAGATTTAATAACTTAATTGATTGAAGTTAAGTCAATTAGACCATTAAGTTAAAAACACAAACATCCCCTTAGACTTGTATATTCTTAGATGAAAAAGCTAATTAACTAAGGGAAGGGATATTTCAACTTGAATATTTTACTTAAATTTTTGACATAAAATTTGTGCTATCAATCTCATATAGTCCAGTAGTAATTGTAAAGAAAATTATCTCCCAACTATCAATTTTTTATCAAAAGTTTCGTGTACCTACTGAAGAATAATTATGATAATGTACTCTATGCAACATTTGAAAGTCAAAGTAGAATCTAATGATGCCAATTCACCCACCATTGGATTGTACGAGATTAGTAGCTCAAATATTGTGTTAAAAATTTAAGTTGAAGTATCCCTTCCCTATTAACTAAACAGCATGGAACGATCAGAAGATTATGCTTGGAGTGCATATTAATTTCCTGAATGTCTTTCCAAGCGAAAGTATATCAACAAACTGGAAAAGATATATAGAAATAAAACGTGTGAGTAAACTATTAACCATCGGTTGGACATAATTTTATCTTAAGCAAGAACAGGATTGAAATTGTAGTATGTAAAATGAAAGATATAGTAAAAATCGACATGTTTTTTCGATGATTTTTCAGAGTCCAATTCTTTTACGTCACATTAAAATTTTGTTAAACCTTGATCGTTGCTTTGATTCCTCAAAACCATTCTCTTGCATTTTAGGGCATCAGTTTGCAGCTACTCAAGCTGCAGCTATGAGGGTTCAGTGGGATACCTCCATCTCACTGCTTGTGTAATCGTATACATCCTGCATTTTCAAAATAAATTTCATTTTAAAAATTTAAAATTATGTTATCCTGTAAGTCAAGCCAATTGATATCAAAATCTCCTAAGTGCATAGACGCCGAGGTTAAAGAAAGCAAACTTAAACTGCACATTTCGAAAATTGCTGTAGTTATCTTAGCCCTTTTGATTTTGATGTAACCGGTTATAATTAAACCAAAACCCTAGTATTTAGATGATAATTGCCTTAGATTTTAAGTGTGATTACAAACTTCTAAATTAATTCTTGGAAAAGTTCTCTTTAATAAAGAAATCACCGACGAAATCAAACTTGAGAACACCAAGTTGACTACGGGAGGACACGTAATGATAAGAAGTTGCATTTAATGTAGGTACAGGACATTTTCATAGACGAGTTATTTGACAAACATGATAAGAAGTTACTGAAGATGGAGCAATGCAGATTGAGCACTCAACATTTACGCACACACACACATATTATTAATGTGAAATTATATTTTATCTATTAATAATTCGAATGTTATATGTCACGTCAATTTGAGATAAAATTATACAAACTAACAATATTATATGCATAGTATGATTAATTAAAAGAAGAATGATACTTTTGTCTTTCAGTCTTGCCTATGTTAGAAAAGGAAGAACACTTCGAAGGATAAATGGGACCTTTTATATGATTTAAAATAACACATAAGTTACTGCCACGCCAACCTTTGTCTTTTAAGACTATGTTTAGATGTTGGGAAAAAGATGCGATTAGACTAATTTGAAGAATAAAAATATTAATCTAATCCAAAGTTTTATTTAGTTGTTAGGGTTAATAAATTAGTTCAAAGTTTAGTCTAAAAATCATAAGATTACTATTCTCTATTTTCACATAGGTTTAGATAGAATTAAATATCTTATTATAATCCAAATTTTCTAGTTATACTAAAATTTTATTTAATAAGATATTTTTAATTTGTATTTAGTTTAAGATTAATTAGCATAAGCAAGTAAGCAAGCAAGCAACAATAACAGTGGACCTAGCTTTTTCACGATACCCTGCGCAAAATTAGCTCCGGGCTTCCGACAAGTGGACCGCAATATATATAAAATCCATAATAATGCATTTTTTATTTCTTTGAAACGAATTAAATGCATGGCAAGTTTGTATTATATAATAAGAAGCTTCGTGCTGGAATTTTATCAATAGAAATGGAATAAAATCTTTCAACGAGTTCCGCATTGTTTTTAAATTGGTGATTTCTCGAATAAAAATGAGAGTAAAATTACTATTTTAAAAGTCAAGAATGTATTTGGTATCATTGTCAAATAATATTCTTTAAAATAAAAAATGTCAGATCCGTTCATTAGAAATTGCGTTAACTAAATATTTAAGTAACACATATATATATAATTAGTGTGATTATTTGTCTTTAAAAGAATTTATGTGATCTTGTTAATTTCTTTATGACGGAATAAACACTTTGAAAGGTTTACTAGAGGAATATATATATATATATATAATTAGTGTGATTATTTTTGTTTTTAAAAGAATTTATGTGATCTTGTTAATTTCTTTACTTAGAACAAGATTTTTTCTTTTGAATTTCTTTATGATGGAATAAACACTTTGAAAGGTTTACTAGGGGAAAACAAAGAAAGGTCTGGATTTCTTTGTTAAGAGTGGATAATAAATTTTGTATGTTTGGGAATGTTATTAGATTTCATCAACAGAATGCATATTATTTTTTTTGTTCTAATTTCATAGAACAGATTATAGAGTTTGCAAACAATACCGGACGCAACTTAAATTTTCTTTTGAACTCCATAATCATATATATCCCAAAAAAATAAAAATCATCATCATATATGATATATCCGAACTACGAATTTTAGGACATATTTGGTGACAACATAAAATTAGAGGATTGGACTATTTTTTATAGGACAAATGGTGATAACTATTATGGGACCACGTCATTTAATTATAAGCCCACATTTTCATAAATCACAATGAAGAATTTTTATCCCGTGGGAACGCTAACTAAAGAAAACTTGGGACAAATTATTTTGCTGTTTTAAAAAAGGTTGCAAAATAACTATATTATTACATTTACAAATATTTTATATAATATTATCACATTGATATTTGAATGTTTATTTAGTTTAATTTTTCATTTACTTTTTTTAATAAATTATTTTTTATATTGACATAATAATTCTAACAACAACAACAATTAACGATACGTATCTATGTAAGCTAATTAAACTTTAGATGGTATTTAATTAATTTTTAATAAATTAAAATTAAATTAATTTTTATTAAATTAATATTTTGTTTTATTTTAAGAATTTAATCAATTAATAATATGTTCAATATTTATGGTGCATTTACTAATAAGTACTTAGAATGAACTAAAATCAGAATGGGCTAGAATTAAAATGAGGAATTAGAATTAGAATAAATTGTTGACTTCAACCATAGGAATCAAAATCGAAATGAACTGTATTGTCATTTATATGTTTATTTTATCTTAGAATCAGAATGAATTATTTTGAATTACTAAAATACCTTTAGTTTATTGTTACTAATATTTTTATTATTTATTATATAATTATGATTATTATTAAGAAAATTATTATTATATGATTATGATTATTATTGCTAATAATAATAATAATTTATTTTATGATAATAAAAATTATTATTATTTTCTCTTTTCTTTTTTGTTATTATTCTCTCTCCTATTTCATCTGCTTCTTCCTCTTGGCAATTTCGTCTTTTTTCTTCATCAACATTACAATTTAGTTTCACTTCATCATCTTCATCACAATTACATCCTCTTCGTCATCATCACAATTACGTCATCAACATCATCATTATTGTCATAAAAAATAATCATCATTATTTTTTATTGGTTATCCGACGATGTCAGAGAGTCTGACCATGACAGTGGCGACGAGCTGCTAAACTGACGAATCCAACCGATGATGAGCAATGGAGATGGGCTGCAATCGGCAATGAATCCGATTGGTGACGAGCTGCTCAACCGGCCAGTGAGTGATGCGAGAGAAGAAGAGAAGAGAGAAACCAAGGTGTCAAATCATGTTGTGGCTGACAGGTGACGAGTAACAGAGACTGCAATCGGCGATGAGTTGCTTAACCGGCGAAGATGCTGCAGCCAATCGTTTCTAAGTGAGAGAGACGAGATGGGTTAATCGGCTGCTATATTCAGGATTTCGTTTTTTATTCTTTTTTTAATTTATTTTTTTTAATTGCAAAGAGGGTAATTTGGGAAAATAGAAAAAATAACGGGGATAGTTTTGTCTTTGGAGGAATGGGGTTCTGATTCCACTCTCAATTAAACATGCAAACAACTTCTTGATTCTGATTCCCACTGCTGTTCAATAATGGCTCCCTTAGAAATTTCAATGCATTCGTTATGGAATGGCAAAGTTTGCTTACAACTTCTGTTAATTTCTTTGCTTACTCTAAAATTAAGAAATAAAAATTGTACAAACCTCCCCCTTAAAACCCCTTCTGTTTCCAAAGAAGAGCTCTAACTGACTCCATTTCGTATAAAACCTCACAGTCTTTCTTGACTTCTTTGCTGTTGTTCAAACTTCAAACCACCTCCAACAAGAAGTTCTGGCTTCCCACACAAGATTAAAACAAGAAATTTTTGTAGCATTTAGCTCCCAAAATTGTTCCTTTTGGGTGAGCAGAGAAAAAGAACACAATTGTCAAAACATGGTTCCTGACTTCTTGATCCCCAATAAGAGTAGAACAAATTATTTCATGCGATTTTTCTAGTTGAACTAATGGTAAGGATGTGACTGTATATTAATAAAAAAAAGAAAAGCAACCATCTATATAACACCTATATAATATTAATTAATTTGGAATAGAAATCATTTATATTCATATTCGGTTTATATATATATTTTTAAATATGTGTGCATGGCTAAATACTCATGTAATCCCTCTATTTTGACTTAACTACCTATTTAGTACATATGTTTTAAATATTCTCAAGACACCCTACAGTTAAACATATTACATTTCTGCCATTTTTTTTATATTTTTATAATAATACCCTTACAGTAATGTTACTAATAATTATTCATAAATAAATTAATATTAGCCAACTTGCAATGTTTAATAGCCTTGCAACAATATTACTAATAACTATTTATAAAAAATTAATTTATCAAAGTAATCGTAAAAGTAATATAATAACATAAAAATTTATAATAATTTTTATTTTACTTTTAAGGCTAATTTGATAAATTTATATTTTATTCTTTTCAGTAATATCCCCAAGAATACTATTGCAAGGATATTATTGTAAAAGAAAAGAAAAAGTAAAGGATAAAAATATCACATATTTAACGACGGGGTGTCTTAAAGTATTTTTTAAAATATAGTGATTAAACGAGCTCTCAAGTTAAAATATAAGGACTAAATAAGAATTTACGCGTGTGCATATTATTATTATAAAATTGGTTGGGGATATTTTTAATTTTCAATTTTAAATTTTAACACTAATTTTGAGTAATTGATCTCATGTAATCAGAAAAAAGACACCTACACCCCAAGGTTTATGGAAATGGTCATAAAGATCTTCAAGTTTTCAAAAAAGATATTAAGACCCTTTCTTTTACTGTAATACCCCTTCAATATAGTAATTAGAAAATTGACTTTAAAGTTTTTTAATTAATACAAATTTAATATAAATAATATAATCTATCTAGTAAACTAATAATATTAAACTATTTTTAACATTTAAAGTAATGTTAAGATTTTAAATTATTATATTTATCTTAATATTATATTCGTATTTATATAATATTTTACATAAATCTTTGGGTCAAATATCTTTTACAATTAATAAAATACCTCCCTATCAATAATATTAGAATTAGTTTTTACATAATATTCAAAAATAATTTTAATTTATTTTATTTTAATATTATGTTTTTATTTACTAATAAAAATTACTTTAATATAATAAAATAAGTCTAATAGATTGTAAAAAATAAAAATATTTTTTAAATATTAAAATTATTTAAAATGAATATATCATTTCATTTATTTTGATGCCATATTTTATTTATTTTAAAATATTGGGGTCAATTTTTTTAGATTTATAAAATAGACAAGGATCTTGATATCCTTGATTGAAAACCCAAGGGCCTTTATGACCATTTTTTTCATATCCTCGTGGTGTAGTGTATTTTTTCTCATGCAATTTAATAGTGGATGAGTGAAAATGATCAAATATCAATTTTAACTTTGAATATTTCTCATTAAATTGTACAAAATCAATGACTTAATTAAAGTTGTGTTGAGTTAATAAATTTTAAGTAAAAAAATTAAATTAAAATAACTTAAAAATAATTGTTAGGGTGGTGATATTTCTACCCCTCCAACCACTTCAAAAATGTAATTATGAAAAATTCACTTTATTTTTAGCAATTTCAAATGAAGAAGAAATTTAAATAATTAACTAATTAGATCCTCATTAATTGTTCAAAGTTTAAACTTATTGCACAATTGCACATATTTTGGACAATTCGATCATTTTATATTATAAAGATAAAATAGTCAAATTAAAATTATATTTAAACAACATTAGTGATCAATAATAATGGTCAAGAGACTATGTAAAGAAAATGATTGAATTGATTAATTATTTAAAATTTTCTTAATTTTGTCTTTTAAAAAATAATGTAACCTTTTTGTTAATAATTTTTTTGTGAAATAGCGTGGATGTACACATATTGTGAGGTGAAAATATTTATATCCTTGCTGTTCTTATTAAAATTTTGTGTGGTCTTTTGATGAAAGTTCATCTAGCCACCAATGAATTCTATCAATTGCTCTACACTACCCATAGTTTTCAATTTGTATCAATCAACCACTTTGTCAACAACACCATTTAAAATATGTTGATGTCTCATGAGTAATTTTGTCATTTTGACCGTTTTAAGTGTTAGTTAAAAATATTTTTGTAGCAGAAATATTTTGATCACAATTCTCATAAATTATATAGAATTACCATAATCTAGAAATCATACCTTTATTTTTTTGTAAAAGTAATTTAGGCTCCTGAGTTACGATCCATCACCAATGATCTGATTAGATCACGATCTATCACCAATGATCTAATTAGATCACAATCTGTCACCAATGATTTTTTATGTTATGACTCAAGTTCAATCTACACTTGACGTGTGGGCACCTTTATCATTATTGAAAGCAACTAGCAATAAAAAAATTATTCTCTCAAAGCTAGAGAGAAACATTCTTTTCTGCATTTTGTATATTGTGGCTCATCTATTCTTCTGTGAAAAAACCAGCCTATGTATATCTCTTTTTGGTGAAAAATCTAGGCTCTTTATGTATCCTTTTCTTTTAATTCTATTAAATAAAAAATATTTGATTTAAATTAAAAAATAAGATAAAAACCAAAAGTGGCTTTACACTTGTTCTTGTTATAGGGGCCTACATTGTAAAATAACACAATGCTCCTTGTACACAAGTATATTAAATAGAGCCTCTTACTACATAATATATTTAGGTTTTTAACCAAAATAGCTAGTTATCCTATCAATCCGGTAGTGGTGCAATTAATTAAATGAGCTAACCTAAGAATCATATGGGTACATACAATAATAGCTACAATAATTAGGCCTATAATTAAACTAGCCAGATTATTTAATTCCAAATCTACTTTATTAAATTATTGGAATTGACCTCTATAATTGTATGCTATCTAAAATAGTATTTTCGAATAATAATTAACCCATGTTACAATGATTTCTTTACTGAACAATCATTTGTACCACATTACTAATTAAATTGATATCTTAATTATCTAATCAGTTTAATTACATTTTGTTTCTTAACACTTACTGGTTTTTCTGTGATCATTTTCAACATACTAATTATGTTGACACTCTCTGACAAGAGAATTCTATAATTAAGTAACAAAAACCCATCAATAGATGTGTTGTGCAAATTCTATATTGTTAATCTATAATCTCACTACTCATAATTGCTTCCACTAAGATAATGAGTAGTCTTGACTATAATTGTATGTCATGCTCATTGGTAACTTAAATGAAATGACAATCACAAACATGAAACTATAATTAAGTCAATATTGAGATTGCAATAAAATCAATACCTGTACGATTTAATAAGTTTGACAGTCATTTCAAGGTTAATTAAATTTTATATGTGATCTAGTTTAATGTAGTGAAACTACATCAATAAATTCATAAATAGTTAAGACAAATCATTCAATTAATTTACTATAGTTTAAACATAAAGAGGATGCCTAACTATATTTATCAACTGTGAATTTAATTTATTTAATCATAAAATAACTTGTATTTATGTTTTCTGTGAATGCATATAATGATCACATAAATACATATAATATGATTAAATGGATCTCGTTCAAAATTTTGATGCAATTAAGATGTTTGAAAAATATTAATAAAAAAATATATTTATTATAAATAAATAAACTAATATAATTTAAAGAACGCATAATTCCAACATTAAGTCCATTTGATAAAAAAGGTGCCACTTTTACAAAATCAAATGCTGTTGTTCTGTGGTGAATAGTTTTGACTCTCCTAATAACTTTCACGGTATTCTTTTTTTTTTTTTTTTTTTTTTTGAGCTTTTCCTACCTCTTGAAACATATTTATTAATTACACCTTCTAAAATTCCATGAGGGATAGAAACTGACATCAACATCTGCAAGGGCGTAGTTTCCAGCAGGCTTAGAAACTGGAATTAACATATGTTACACTTCTGCAGCAAATCCGAGAAGACTAATTCGGATCATTGAAGCAAAGATACAACACAAGCAGAAAGCTGCTATAAGAAGTAAGAGGGCATTGGCTTGTACGTCTCATTTCGCGTCAGATGTCACTTCTCATAGGGCATCGGTTTGTATGTCTCATTTCGCATCAGATGTCAATTCTCAGACTCTTCTGATATTGTTATACAATAATTGTAACTACTGTAGTCTATAGTCGACAATTTTTTTTTTTGAGAAATATTAGTATGTTATAGTCAAAGAGTTTTATATTTACAGTGGGATTTTACTAAGATTAACTTAGATTAATTTTACTGAAGCACAACTCAGATTTTTATTCTCATTATTTTGAAGAAATATATTTATTATACTCACAAATTTAGGGAGAGATGTTCAGGAATGAAATTCTCTCATACTCTAATCTTTTCTAATGTTTCAAGGAGATTTTGACAGGCGTTATTTTAATAATCTACAGGATAATATTTAATTTATTTTTATCTTTCCTTCTTCAACAGGAAAATACTAACAGACAACAAATGGGCGTTCACTCTTTTTATTTTTTATTTACTTCTTTTTATTGCTTTCTTCGCAATGTTCATATTTTTTTCTCTGCAACCTTCATAACCTTATTTTTGGAAATAAAAGAGAACATGCGTGTGTATGGGCAGGAAAAAGACTTCATTGAAATCAAATGAATTGGACAATATTAGATTTTTCCTTAATTCTCATGAGCTATTAATTAGTATTGCCGTCCCTGCTTCTAACCTGAGCCAAGATCCGATCAAAGCTTGATTCGGTCAGTCCAAATTATAATCGATGATTGGATATTGTTGAAGGCTAAGGATGACAGAGGCGATGTGTGCAAGCCACTGGTGTGGAGAAAAAGAAGAAGGCAAGAGCGAAGATAATAACAATTAAAATCCTGTTTAATTTGTTTCTATTATAAAGAAAGAAGACTAGAACAGAGTTAACGTCTGTTGTAGTTAGTTCTAGAATTTTAGTTAGCAACAAAAAGATGTGTTTTTTTGTTTAATAAGGAAAAATAACAGTAAATTAAGTATTATTCATAGGATTATTAAAATAATAGTGTCAAAATCTTATTCAAATATTAAGAAAGATTAGATTAGGAGAGAATCTGAATCTATAAATTTATTACATATTTGATAAAGATGGGGTTATCTATACGCTAAAAATTACTCTAAACACTCTGATTTTAATAAAAGCTTTATTACAAAAATATCTATTATATGAATTAATATTAAGGATAATTTATAATAAATCAATATTACATAATTATTTTAAACATCCATATAGCACACTTATTTTTAATGTACATAATTCTCATGTTTCAAAATTAGAACTTTTATTTCTTACATCTTAATCAATACTTTTATTTTTCACACTGATATTACAATAAGATTATAATTCAAATTACATAAGACTACTACTGATATTTACAAATCTAACCATTTTAAGACTAGTTTACATTAAATTGTATGAAGCGTTGGCCAGATTTTAATTCTTTCTAATGTTCTAGAGACGCATATTCCATTCACATTTGATAAGGAAGAAGATTGTCTTCACTTAAAATTGAGGCAAGATTGAATCCCTAATAATGCTTTTATGAAGGGGTCGAATAGATTGTTCTATAACTGAGTGGCGTATCTTAATCGATACCTAGATGAATAATGATGTAATCATATTTTGTTTTTTGTTTTTCCATTAAATAAAAAAAAATTTCCACTAATTATTTTTTTTTATTTTTTCAAAAATATAGTATATAAAATACTCTAAAACATTCATTTTTCTTTTTTGCATGTGACCTCTTCTTTTTCTTCTACTTCGTCTTCTTCTTCTCCTTCTCGTTTTTTTGTAATTAATATTTATGGAATATTTCTTATTCAAATCATTTTGAGTGCAAAATCTAATATTGAGCATAAATAAACAAAAACTTAATAACTAAATTTTGTTGGATAATTTGTTTACAACTTGACTTGATAATATTGTTGTAAAAATTTGTTAAAAATCTTGAAATTGGGTGCATTGAATAGGTTTGTTGGTGTTTTAAGTAAATAAAGTTAATTAATTTAAATAGTTATTTGTTTGAGTAAGGATCTTTTTTGAATTTTGAAAAGTATACAAAGTAAAACTCAATTTTTTAAAATTAATATATGAGTGTACAAAGTAATAAAATGTTCAACATAATTTTTAGAGTGCAAATAGCGCCATCCATTTGACAACTTAAGATTGAAAATAGGGATGAATTTTCAACAATTTTTGGGGAATGGGATGAGAAATGGAGGCAAAACAATTTCCAAATTCTTAAGGGTGGGGTTTGGTTTTGTACTCTCCACCTTACCTCCATCCTAATGCCCCTAATATGCAAAAATTTTTTATTTAATAATTTTTATTGTATCAACTACATTGTTGGTTAATAAGTTTTCTTTTTATTTTTACCTAATATAAAGAGGCTATAAATTTAAAAAAAAAATACAATATAATTCTTATTCAACCCTAAAACATTATTATGTACAATATAATTCTTATTCAACCCTAAAACATTATAATGTTTTCTTTTCTCTCTTAAGTTCTACTAAATACTTTTCAGTTTTGACATCATTTCAAGATATTGTTTCAAACTTTTGGAGTTTTTTTAAAATAATTTAAATACTTTATAATATGGTGATAATTTTATTTAAGTTTTTAATTTTTAATTTACTCAAATCATGTACTCCATACATACTATAAAATAAATCAATGAAGAATGAGGAGGGGATAGAAAAATCATTACCTACATGGTGATTCCCTAGCCCACTAAATTTATTAGAGAATGGGGTGGCAAATCAAAGCAAAACTTTTAATAGGACACCCCGTTACCATCCCTAATTGAAAATTTAGTTCCTCTCTTTTAATCAAGCAGGAGCAACTAATTTGAGTAATATTAAAGCGGAATCTTCTATTGTTGTTGTTGTTATTATTATTATTATTATTATTATTATTATTCCCTTATGGGAAGTACTGGCTTAAAACATAGCGGCAGTGGTTTTCATATTTTCTATGATTTAGATTTTGGTTACCATGTTCATGAGATATTTTTTATGTAAGCAAATCTGGAAATCCAACACTTGTGGCTTAAACACAGGGACCACTCAATACATAATTGTTATTATTATTTGGGCGATTGCCAATTTTTTCCCTCTTATAATTAATATATATTATTTCTCTCCTATTGTTTCTATAATAATCAATAACCTCCTGACAACATAATTTTTAAATATTATACTTTTATTCATATTTATTAGAAATTAAATAAATTACATGAATGGTAATCAACATAGAAAAATTAAGTATTAAAAACAAGAAATATATGTTTGATGTAAATAAAAAAATTAATAATAAAAATATTTTCTTGTACTTTTTTATTTTATATAAATTTTCTTCGTATTTATTATAAATTAAATAAATCATTTGAATGAAAATTAAAAGAAAAAAAATTAAGTATTACAAATAAGAAATATATGTTCTGATGTGAATAAAAAATTAATAATAAAATATTTTTCTTGTATTTTTTATTTTATAAACATCTTCTTAAAATAAATATATAAAATAAAAAGTACAAAAAATATTTATTTTTTAATTCTCATCAAAACATATATTTTTTTTATTTTTAATACCTAATTTTTTAATTTTAATACTATTTATATGATTTATTTAATTTATAATAAATATGAATAACAATATATTTGAAAATAAGGATAATATTATAAAATTATGCTAATAGAGAATTGTTGACTATTATGAAAACGGTAAAAGGATAAATGATATATACTAATTACAGTAGGGGAGAAATTAACAATCTCCTTTAATATTTTCTACTTTTCGATTGGGGTAAAAATATATTTTTACATATTTAAATAGTTCAACACTATAGTAATCTTTTAATAATAATAGATTCTAATAATGTCGATGACAAAGTAGTTAGTTGATATATATATAAATTGTAAATCAAAGGTGGTGCATAGTAAATCGTCATAATTCTTCGAGGATACATGAGCTTTGGATAAAAATAATCCATAGTTCAGAGATAATAGTTATTATTTATTTGTACTCTTCCCAAGACATTAAATTAATTACTACTTAGAACCACAAGTCAAATTGATTCAGTCAACATTTGAAGGGTTATTCTATAAAAAGTAGGCAAAACAGAAATATTTCTAACAATAACCCAAGTAACAGCATGACCCTTAAAGTAATTTTGAAGAGTGCGAGGACCAGGCAAGTGTTTCGATCAAACTCTAAGACGGAAAAGGTGATTTACCCCAAATGATATAAATTCCTCCATGGTAGTAGGTTACACCACTAGTAAATTGTTCCTTACCCCGTTCAATTCAAGATACCGAAAAAGGAAGTTACATCTAAATTAACATCAAGCAATTCATTTCTTTTCATTGGAACTTCTTAAAAATGTTATGAGATATCAATACCATCATTATTCAACTTCCAAAGATTCTAGCAGAGAAAAATATATATATATGTGTGTGTATTTCTTGAGACGGTAAGGTCTCTCATGTGAAAATAAGAGGTCTGTGATTCAAACTAGTCTACTTACATGGGTGGAAAGAAAAATGTATGCATTGCCTTTAGGTTAAATAGGAAGAAAAAAAGTATAAAATTAAAATATGTGCTGTTGGCTCTCATATAGTAGAATTTAGTTTTTACATTTTTTTTTTTAAAAAGAAAGGGGTAGGCAAGTCTAAATTAATTTTTACCTCACTTCTCACCCCCAAGGCTCGAACCCAAGTCCACACAAGTGAAAGGCGACAAATTACACTGTCAACCAACTCGGCTACACCCTTAGGGACGGTTTTTGCATTTGAGATGTTCACAGTAATGTTTTTATCATACATACAAGTAGGAAAAGGTTTGAAGACGAATAAGAAAGTCTATAGTTACAGTGAAATTAAGCATACCAGAGTAAAGTCTAGTCGTTTATGGAGATTCAAGGACAACGAAACGATCACCAAGTGACCTCGAGGACGTTGAGGAGCAGCAGGAGTAATCCTGAGTGATTTATTTCTTATTTTTTTGCTTAATAACTTAAAGTAATGAAACATTCCCATATTTCACACCCTTATTTGTCTTTCAACCCTCTTTTTCCTCAACTGTTAAAGACCAGACTCACTCACTATTATGAAACTTCTCTCTCGAACGTAGCTCACTCCTCTCACTGAAAATGACAACCCTCACTGTCGTTGGTTCGTCGTTGACCCATTGTCGTCTCTCTTTGCCACGGCGGAATCGAATTCAGTCCTAAATTGAAACCACAACCTTACCTGTCGACAACAACCCAAACCCTAGCTACGGAGATTCCTAGAAACCCACGCTCATTCACAGGCAAGATTTACCAATTCCTCAGTGATTTCTAGCAAGTGATGGTGAACTTTACCATTACCTCAACTATCTTCGACACGAGCTTTACGGTTCTCATCTCTTTGAAACCCTAAGTATTTTTTTTTGTGGGTTTCAAGTCCTTTTGCAGTATTATTGTTTTGTTTGATTGTTTCTCTTATTTGATTTATGATTATAAATCTACGTACAGTATAGAATGCTGTTCCAACTCTTGTATAATGAATTTTTTTTTTTTACATTTGTTAGATTCGGATTTTGCATTCCATGTGTTTGTTAAAAGTTCTGCTACATTTCTGGGTAATATTGTGTTTTAGTATTACATAATTCATTATAGAATTTTCTCATTTATCAAATTTTAGAAACATTTCTTGTGTTTTAGAACCTGCTCTATTAATCGGCTAAATTGAGTGAGACAAGGATGAGTAGAACAGTAAGGTCAGAACTGATAATTTTATACAAATGAACCTTTTAGTTTTAGCATTCAAGAAATTTACAAAGCTAGTTAATAATGTTCTTTTGGGCTTTTAAAGATAGGTTTAGATTTTAGTCTACAATTCAGCCCACTTTTGGATTGAAAAGTCTTGTACAACTTGTGACAAATAGTTAAGTTGCTACTCAAGTAATGCCCTGCGTTTGCACTGTAGTTGGTAATGCTTGATCCTTCAGTGGGAATGAAAAGAATATTGAAAAATTGCTGCAAAATCTAATTAATATTATCTACAAAAGTTTCTTGAATAATTTGTGGAGAGAATCTCTTAATTGTCATTAGTAATTTAGTTAACTGTAGACTTTGAAGTTACTGATTGTTTATTCATTGAATATAATGTTTTCGCTAGTGCAACATCAGGTGGAATCCTTGATAAAGCTATTGAAGCAAAGGAAAAGATGCATGGAGACTTCTTGAGGCTAGTGATGTTTCTTTTTTGTTCCTTTGATGCTCTCGTTGGTGTTTACATTCGCAGTCCTATTAGTCTTAAAATATATTTCGAAAAGTCTGATAAATCTTCTCATGTGTTTGTTGGTACTGTACATATAGGATCATATAAGAGCTACTTGGAATTGTCAACCAAGACAAAAACTTATTTTGCTATTGCTTTTTCCAATGGGCCTGTAGAATTTTGTAGGGGAGGGGGCTAGGGGGCTTGGGGGGAAGTAGGGGAATCTCTATCCCATGGTATCAAAGTTGATGATGATATTCATGTAAATTTGGGTAAGGAAACTTTTGTTATGTTTATTTTTATTCTAAAATGTGATATCAAACTTTTCAAGGAAGGAATTGTTTGTATTAGTTTTTCTTTAATTCATGTTTTTCTTTTTTACCTTTTTTTTGGTATGCAAACATTAATTGATAAGTTTGCTGATGATGAGCATGCAATCCATTAATCTTAAAGAGTTATAATTTCAGCATTCATTCAAATTCTTGGAGTATTCTAATCCAAAACAATATTAAACTTTAATAATGCAAGCGATGATTACCAGAAAGAAGGCATAGTAAAGAGAACAAAACTTAAAGAATAATGAACTTAAGTACATATACATTTGATTTGGCCTAAGAATTACAAATATAGCTATTGATTTTAATTTTATTTATATATCATTACTTGATGACAGGAAACTACAGAACACAGATATTGCTGTGGATGCTTTGTCTATATGGTAGGTGTTGTACACAGTACTATTATAATTTCTATTTTTATTTATTTTGTTTGCGTAAATGTCTTTAATCCTTTTTAATGCCTTACTTCAAAGAAGGGAAAAAAAGGGTCTCACCTTATTCTTCACTGAATATTTTATATTCTACTACTTTCATGTGTAAATACTTATTTTTCACTGAATATTTTCCATTGATGAAATGTGATATATTTTACTTGGCTTGGGGGCTGCTGGATTTTGTTGCTGGAAAAGGACTACATTAGCGTAGCTTTGGTGACGGATGTTGCTGAATGCTGAGTACTTTGCTTAGTTTTAGATTGGTCATTGTTAGCTATTGGCTTGGCTTTGGAATATTGTTTAACTAATGTATTGTAAAGCTTGAATTGTATGTTTTTGTACTTTGGTTATTTTTATGGATAATAAAGTTCACTAATTTAATTCATTAGTTTTGGATTTGATTGCATTTAGTAATTTATTTTCTTTCATATAAATCTAATAATTTAAATTTTAAATTGAAGCAACTCAAATTGCAAAAATTTTTATTTTTAAATTAATAAATAATCAATTTTTTTAATTGTGATGGAAAATACCAGTCTAGCATATGACACACAACTTTTGTCCCAAAAAAATTACAATTTTAATTTCATAAAATTCAAATTTTTCCTCCAAAATTTAAAATCAATTCCCCTCCTATAAGTAGTATGATAGAATTATGACAGGTAAAATTTATCACAAGTTATGATAGATCTTTATTTGTTATCATTTCTTGATGCCGACTACAATGACAGTAAGGATAACGGTCATGAACCCCTAAGATAACAGTTTTTGTCTGTTATAATAGATTCTTTTTCTTGTAGTATCAAAACTAATTTATGCTTGGGATTGCCTTGACCTCCAACTCTTCGAAATTTCTTTTGAAAAATAAAGTAAAAAGTAAAAGTTTTTAAGATGACAACTAACTTATTTTTCATCAACCCAACCACAACTTTCTTAAAGTACTAACTTGTAGTATATTAACGGCAACTCCTAACTTAAAATCCTACTTCCGCTCCTGCATATAAGGCCCCAAAGTTATGGAAGATTTTGCCATCCTTACAATGTACCATTAACAAAAGTTGTGTTTACATTGGTAGTAAAGGTTTAAACCGTTATCAACATAACATTACAAGAAAATGGTAAAAAGAAAAAAAATCTAATGTTGGACACATTAATCGTACAAAAACAATGAATATTTCAGAGGGCAAATATTATCGGCCTAATGAAAAAATTATTTACGATGAGTACTATAGCTGTAGATTCCACCATCACGTAACTTTCAAATAATTGATTTCTCTAGAACCTCGATGTTGTATACAGTATACTCTACACGGCTTTAGGTTGCTTAGACACTAAGTAATATATTCTGAAACATCTCTATAGTCGGTTCTCTATTATTTATTTGTTGCAAATTTTTCCAAACATTAAGACAGTATTCCTAAAGTCGGCTCCAGGTTGCTAAGGTTACATGCAATCATATATGTTGGAATTGGCATCCATGATGGGCTGGATTGGTCTAACATAAAGAACAATTTAGAAGCTTATTTTAGATACAGTTTGATGTGACTATTGCAAGTCTAATTGGACTCTAATAAGAGTTATAAAGTTTTCTGGTCGACTTCTATCACTCCCATGAGCTTATTCGTAAAAGCATCTATTGTATCTAAAATATGTGTGTGTGAGACATGAGAAATACATAGAACATATTAAAAATTATTAAGAATTCAAAGAAACTTACGAAGGTGTAGGTGTGTAAAAATGAGAGAAAAAGGTAGTGGGCTCTTACAATGTGATCTGAGGGAATTTTCTTTTTTATGATTATCGTCCAACTATAGGCGTATGGTGGCATGAAGATTTTCCTTGTGATTATCCTCTGTCTCTATTCAAATTGACGTTGACATAATCTTGTTGTGACCCACTTATGTCTTCAAGGGTAAAAATGTACACTTCTGGATATCCTATTAATTATACGTTGAATATGCACTAATATCAACAATATAAATATCTTATTAATTATACATTGAATATGCACTAATATCAACAATATAAGGATATGTTTCCTTTAGTCATAAGGATTAGGGTTTTATCACTTACTTAACCTATAAATAGAGCGTTTTATCACCATTCGCGCGTAATTCATTCTATCATCAACCAACTTCCCAACAAGCTACCCTCAACCATCACTCATTACTTACTTTAGATCATCATTGTTTTGTCCTCGATCAAGTGCATAAGCGCCTGCGAGAGAGAGAGAGAGGAAAAAAAGGTAAAAACAAATATTTATCTATAATTTTTTATGAGGATAATTTTGAAAATAGATGAGATTAATTGAAAAGTGGGATTGCTTATAAAAATTGAGAAGTCAAAAATCACCACTTTGTTTTCAGTATGTCTGCATGCCACCATCCAATTAAATCCATCACTCAAATCCAATGATTTAAAAAAAGAGAGTGGAATTACTAACACCCTCCTAGACAACTTTGAAAACGCTTTTTCTCAAACTCCATTAAAATATTACAAAATAATTATACGATTTTATAACAGCCCATTTATTCATAAAATAAACCTAATTAATTTAAAAGAATATAGCATCAATCCCCAGTGATGACGGTAAAATTCTTACTCAAGCTAAACTCATGTAATTTTTTTTTTTTAATTCCAGTAGAAACAATCTTTAAAGAGTCCTGTGCACCACTCTAGCAGTGCAGCAATGGTGGGTTCAAGCTCACATTCACATAGAGGTACTGGAAACTCTTTACTTCAACTTCACAGCGGAGCTTACAGTTTTAAAAATCCTTACTGCAAATTCTTTAGAGTTTTACAGCTGTACGGAGTCTTCATTCCCTTTTTCTTTTCTTTTCTTTTCTTTTTTTCTTTTTTGACAGCAAGGAGTCTTGACTCAAAATCAAATTATGAGCCTTTTTTTTTTAAATGTCTTTCTAGGTAATTTCAATTATGCGTGAAAATGTAAATACCAAACTGAAGTTTTAACAAATTTTTAAAGAGATGCCAATAGTCAAACTAAAAAAAAAAAAAGGAATATTGCACAAAGGACAAATAATTTAATGAACATTGTATAATGGAAATTAAAACTCCACAACTTCTACTTCATTCACATTAGTTTACAAGTTCGACTTTTCTACCAATTACATGGCTATGGCTAAACTATAACCTCGGACAACATGTTGCAGAAAATATATCCTTCAGAACAGGACACTGAAGTAGAACAATTACAACCATTGGCACGAATGCAACTACGGCCGAAACCATAACGATCCAATTTAGTCCATGATCATAAGCTAAGAAAAAGGTTGAGAAAATGCTGCCAACATGAATACAATAGACATGGAGAGCGCCGAAAGTCCACCCAGCAGCTTAAGCGGTAGCGACCTGAGAAAATCATCTTCTGCAAATTGTGATGTGAGGATAGACAAAAAGAAAGCTACGGAGATTACAGAGCAGGAGAATGCGATTGCATCTGATATTGCAAAAACCTGAAAGCAATTCTCTCTAAGATGAATGGGTAGTCCTGTTTTATCATCCTTACCACCCGGCACAATGAAGGCTGCTGCAAATGCCATTGTAGCCACAAGTGTTGCAACAATCATACTTGAACTAGCTCTGTTCTTCATCCATTGTTCTTCTCTTCTCAACAACTCCAAATGCTCCTCAGCGAATAATTCTCTAGATGTTTTTCCATCCTAATTTTTCATTTCTCCGAAAGAAGGTTGCACGATAATTTCAACCTCCTGCCGTTATAAAATAATATTATTAACAATAATAACTTGCACGGAATCTTCACAAGGCTAGCTTCGAATATCATAGGAAAATTAGGAAATTGGGAAATGAATTTTTATTTTTATTTTTTTACCTTATATATTAGTAACTCTCTTTGCATTTCTAGAGCTGCACCAGACACGGTTCTGATAGGCTCCGACGCTCATTAAGGGTGCCAAGCCTAATACCCTGTATCAGGAATACGCATGAGCTGATGCATGAGAACTTGGTAGCTGAAAGGACACATGTGCGCTCCACTAGTTTTGCGGATGGACTTGGTCTCCAAAGAATCTTCACTTGCTGATTATATGTTATTTGATTTCTTATTATTTGAACTATTGTTATTTGATTTAGCTTAAGAGAATAAGTCAGCCCAACAATCACGATCAGTTGAGATTGTTCTACCTTAGTATTGTTCTAAGTATAAATAAGTTCTAACAACAAGAATAAAATATGAGAGTATCAATTAAATTTAATTACTGGTGGTTATTCTTACCCTAAAAAAAAATCTATCTTAATTAGCTTTGATTGGGACCACATCAGCGGTATCAGAGCAGGTTACTATGACTACCAACAAAGATCGACTCGACTGTGTGGAAGCAGACATAACCCATCTGCAAGAAGGGATGAAACGGATGGAAGAAGGGCAATTAGGGATGAGTGATCAACTACATCAAATTGAGGCTGCTCTCAGCAAACTAGCAGAATCTATATCAGCATCCAAAGGGACCCCGAGTTTCAACAATTATGAACCTTCAGGATCTGCACAACATAGCCGAAGTGAAGAACGTAACCGACCACAATTTATTTCACGAGCTACTAAGATTGAGTGCCCAAAGTTTGTAGGTGGCGACCCAACAGAATGGCACAACCGAATACTTCAATTCTTCGAGTACCAAGAGTCCACGGATGAGCAGAAGGTGTCTCTTGCTTCCTTTCACCTTGAGGGAGAGGCCAACCAATGGTGGCAATGGCTGCGGCGTGCGTATCGGGAGGAGAATAAATTGGTAACATGGAACGATTTTGTGGAGGAGCTTTGGGCTCGTTTCGGACCTACGGAATGTGAAGATTACAATGAAGCCTTATCAAGAGTAAAACAAACAGGGACTCTCCGTGACTACCAAAGAGAGTTTGAGAGGTTGGGAAACCAGGTTAGTGGCTGGACACAAGGGGCGCTTGTGGGAACCTTCATAGGGGGTCTAAAACTGGAGATTGCGGACAAAATTAGGATGTTCATACAAAAAACATTGAAGGATGCGTTCAAACTTGCACGAATGAGAGATGAACAGCTAACTCGACAAAGGAAAACAACACGACCGCCATTCTTCAGCCGAGCAGTAACAAGCCCAACCACAATCAATCGCTCCCCAACAATAAGTAGCATTAAGAGGCTTCCATGGGAAGAGATGCAGCGTAGAAGAGCACTTGGTTTGTGTTTCAATTTTAACGAACGTTTCACTGCAGGTGACAAGTGTCAAGGACCATAGTTGTTATTACTTGAAGTTGGAGCCGCTGCTGATGAAAACGCAAATAATGAACAAACAGAAGAAATTCAAACTGAACCCAAAATCACATACTACGCTCTCACGGGCTGGACCGCTCCTCGGACCATGAGGGTCTTTGCCAAAATTGGGTCTTACAACATTGTGGTACTGATTGACAGTGGGTCAACGCACAACTTCATCAGCAGCCGTTTGGCAAATTTGTTACAGCTACTAGTTCTTCCCACTTCAGGATTTTCAGTGAAGGTAGCTAATGGTGAAACGTTATCATGCAAAGGCAAGTTAAAAAAGGTCCAGCTATTATTACAAGATATTCCCTTTACTCTTACCCTTTAT
This sequence comes from Luvunga scandens, assembly GCA_030449905.1. Classification (NCBI taxonomy): domain Eukaryota; kingdom Viridiplantae; phylum Streptophyta; class Magnoliopsida; order Sapindales; family Rutaceae; genus Luvunga; species Luvunga scandens. The sequence goes on along the minus strand of JASUUG010000298.1, from coordinate 4,199,498 downwards.
GCATTACCCATTATAGGGTTAGATTTGGTACTTGGGATCCATTGGCTGGAACAATTGGGCTTGGTAGTGTGTAATTGGAAGCAACTCACAATGGAATTCTATTGGGAGAACCAAAAGTAGCAGCTACAAGGTATTGGTCCTCAGGCTCCACAATTGGCCTCTCTCACCGAAATTTCCAACGATGTTAAGCAAGGGCAGCAAGGTTTCACAATTTGCTTCAACATGAGGCTTAAACCCGCATTAAGCAAAACAGCATCTGATATGCAAAGTTTGCTAGAGGAGTATTCAACTTTATTCCAAGAACCAACACATCTTCCTCCAAGCTGTGAGATAGAGCACAACATTACATTAAAGGAGGGAATCGAACTTGTTAACATGAGACCATACCGATATGCTCACTTCTAAAAAGGTGAAATAGAACGAAAAGTCAATGAGATGCTCAACTCAGGGTTAATACGACCAAGCACTAGCCCATTCTCTTCACCCGTGCTCTTGGTGAAAAAGAAAAACGATATTTAGAGTTTTACACTGATTACCATGCACTCAATGAAGTTACTGTCAAAGACCATTTTCCTATACCAACCGTCGACGACATGTTGGATAAGTTACCTAGAGCCGCTTTCTTTACCAAGCTAGACTTACGGGCCGGGTACCACCAAGTCTGAGTCAAACCCACAGATGTTCACAAGACCGCCTTCAGAACACAGAACGACCATTATGAGTATCTGGTAAAGCCATTCGACCTTTGTAATGCTTAATCAACATTCCAAGCCATCATGATTTTTCGACCGTACTTAAGAAATTTTATTTTAGTTTTCTTTGACGACATACTAGTATACAACCCCTTTTGGAGTTATCATCTTGATCATGTCAAACAGGCATTAGAAGTATTAAAGCAGCACCAATTTTTTGTTAAATCAAGCAAATGCCACTTCGAACAGCAGGAGTTAGAATATTTTGGACATATCGTCACATGTCATGGTGTGAAGGTGGATGACTCAAAAATTGCCGCTATGGTCTCTTGGCCACCACCTAGAAATATTAGCGAATTGCGGGGCTTCCTAGGACTAACGGGATATTATAGAAAGTTTGTGCAGGGGTACGGGTTGCTTGCAAAACCTCTCACCAATTTGTTAAAAAAAGGACAATTTGAGTAGAGCATGGGAGCTGAGGAAGCATTCAACAAACTGAAGAAAGCCCAGACCTGCTTCCCTACCTTGGCTATGCCGAATTTTAACAACACTTTCATCATTGAAACAAATGCTTCGGGAGACGGTATAGGAGCAGTCCTACAACAAGATGGTCGGCCAATCGCATTCATGAGTAGAGCACTTGGTGTTTCCAAGAAAACATGGTTTGCCTATGCTAAAGAAATGCTTGCGATAGTGAAGGCGATTCGCACATGGAGACTGTATCTATTAGGAAGAAAATTCATTATTCGGACAGACCAGCGCAGCTTAAAATATCTCTTAGAGCAACGCATAGCCACACCAGAACAACAGGAGTGGATAGCAAAATTGATGGGGTTTGAATATGAAATCCAATATTGGCCGGGCAAGGAGAATATGGCAGCAGACGCTCTCTCATAACGTCCTGACAGTGCAACACTTAACAATCTATTTGTGTCGCAGATTTCAATTTGGGAACAAATTAAACACGCTGCTGCAGATGATGACTATGTTAAAAGAATAACAACGTTGGCCCAAACACAAAACGCCGCCCTATATGCAATTCGTCAAGGATTAATCTTCTTCAAAGGCAGAGTTGTGGTGCCATTCAAATTGCGAAAAACATTAATTTTTGAAGCACACGACACAAAGTTGGGCGGTCATTCTGGAGTACTTCGCACGTTCAAGCGCTTGGCAACTCAATTCTATTGGCCTTCTATGTATAAAATGGTACATGATTATGTTAGTAGGTGTGTTATTTGTCAAAAAACAAAAGCTTCCACACTGAAGCCGGCGGATCTCCTACAACCTTTTCCAATTCCTTGAAAAGTATGGGATGATATCACACTTGATTTTATTGAGGGATTGCCAAACTTGCAAGGGAAGGATACCATCTTAGTTGTTGTTGATAGGCTCAGTAAATATGCACACTTCATAGCTTTGACACATCCATTCACAGCAAAAATAGTGGCGGAACGGTTTGTTGACGATGTGGTTAAACACCAGGGCATGCCAAAGTCGATCATCAGCGACAAAGACCCTATTTTTATTAGTAAGTTTTGGCATGAGTTCTTCCAAATGTCGGGTACCAAATTGAAATTGAGCTCAGCGTATCATCCACAGACCAACGGTCAAACTAAGGTTATAAATAGGTGCTTGGAACAATACCTCAGGAGCTTTGTTCACCAATGGCCTCGCAAATGGAATTCATACCTTCCTTGGGCAGAGTATTGGTACAATATGATGTATCATGAGTTTACTGGTACGACCCCTTTTCTTGCTCTTTACGGCCACAAACCTCCCACTTTGCCATGTATCATGAAGGCACTTCTTCGGTTCATGAAGTACCTGAACTATGAAATCAAATGTATAAATTGTTTGTTAATAAGTATTTGCAAGATGAAGCTCAATACGTATATATGCAGTTCATGTAACGAGCATAGACATATATATAAATATGCAGTTCAGGTGAAATGGCTAAAAGGGATTTCAGTTCGAACCCTTGTTCGGAAGTGGGAGGTTCGTTTTCAATAAAAGTGTCAGAATTTGTTGAGAGCGAGAAAAGTTCATTAACTCGAGTACTTAGGCAGCCTTCTCTTCACTTGCTTTCCGGTAAGAAATTTTTTTTTTTTTTTGATGTTGCATGAAATTCAACTTTTATAAGATTCAAAATTTTAACAGATTGGAAGAAGAGAAAACTACGCTGCAGTACACGTTTGCTACTTTATAAGGCTACACTAAAAGGAGATATGAAGCAAATTGAAGGTTTATTGGAGAAGGATTTTCGATCAATACTATGTGCGGCCATTACAGAGGGACATCAAACAGTTCTTCATGTGGCAACAGGAGCAAAACAAACTAGTTTTCTTCAGCAATTGCTAAACTTTATGGATCCAGAAGATTTGATGCTTCAGGACGAAAATGGGAACACAGCTTTTTTTTTTGCTGCTGTTGCAGGAGCTGTAGATATTGCTAATTTAATGCTTAAAAAGAATCCGAGTCTGCTGGGAATCCGAGGCGGTAAAAGCATGCCACCGCTCTACTTGCTGCTCTGTTTGGACAGACGAATACAGCATCATTTTTATTCCATAAAAGTAAAAAGAAATTGACAACTGAGGACCGGAAAGTTATATTCATTACAAGTGTCGACACTGGTTTGTACGGTAAGTACCAAGACATATTCAGATTATAAATTTCTATCTCTGAGATTATAAATTTCTATTAGTAAGGAGCAGTCTTTTTTCTAAGGTTCTTGCATTCGGGTTTTTTAATAGGTGCATGAGTTATATTAATAGATGATTCTAGATATGTACAAGTGCTAGAGTGTGCTTCAAAATTCTAGAAACGAGCCAAGATAGCACACCTTGAATCGGATTTGGACTCTTGGACTTGAGACTTGGGCGGGGAGCTACTTAACACACCCCGGCTCATTTCTAAGCATACCTCGGCACGCCAATTTAGCCTCGTTTGCTAAGAATTTTGAGCGGCCCCTGACACTAGCCTATCCTAGCCCTCACTAAGCTCGGCCTTGTTATCCATTTATCTTTCATATTAACATTCCACTTTTCTTCCCAGCTATTTATTTATAATTTATGCTAGAATAGCGCCAAAATTCCAAAACTTTATTAAAAAATAAACATTCATAAAGTGGATATTGAAATAATATAATAAATTCACTTGAAACTTAAAAGAAAAAAATTATCAACCACTCGTTGGATGCTATATTACATTTCATATTATTTTTGATGAAGTTTAGAGATATCTATGTCATTATTCTTTGTATTAAAGATTATATTTATTTGGTGGGGATGGCGAGAAAAGATAAAAGGGAAATAGAAAAGGAATAATAATTCCTTTGTTTGATTAGCGAAAACTGACCAAATGCAAGAATTTAATATTTGGACTCATGACTCATGGTTGGGAAACTTAATTCCTTCCCGTTGTCGTGTTTAATCTTCTAATATTGTCATTTTAAAGTTTTTAATTCAGATAATATAACGATAGCAATAAAAGAACAAAAAGTTAGTCTGTCACTGCCGTGTTACATTGTCTATTTATATTGCTGGTATCATAGTAACCAAAATTTTGTGTATCAAAAGTAAAGATTGCAGTTTTAATGTATTTATGGAATTTATGGGAAATTTGTAGTGTAAGTAAATCGTAGAGATTGCATAAATAAGATTTCCTGTATTGCAATATATATACTATGGCACTTTCTGGGTTTGGGATGAACCTAATTCGGGTGCATTGGCCAGATCTGGCGTTGAAATTGTTGAAGAATGACAGACAACTAGCTCTAACTCATCATGTGAAACATGGAACGGCCCTGCATATGTTGGCTCGAAATCCTTCTCCATTTGCTGGTAGAGGTGGAGGACTACTGAAAAGGCTTATCAACTCAAGTAATTAATTTCCCTATTTATTGATACTCCTTGCTGTAATTTTTATTTTTAAATTACTTTTGAGCCAAATTAATTATTTAACCCCTACTTTCTCACTGCCTTCTCGAGCAGCCAATCAAAGAAAGCTGCTTAAAAATCACTCGGTCGAGCCCCTGTGACATGCATATAGTAGTAGTAGTTTTTTTCATTAGCACTTCCTAATCACTTGTTTCTTACCTTAGTCCTAGGAATAATGAAGTGCAGTCGAAATATTGAGCTGATGCATAATCAAGCCCTTGAACTAGTCAAATGTCTGTGGGGAGAAATAATTAGCCAGCAAGATGTGGATGTTGCAGAAGTGACCAGAAAACCTACAAAACTATTGTTCGACGCAGCTGAAGCAGGGAACTTTCGGTTCTTGGCTGAGCTCATTGGCTCTTATCCAGATTTGGTTTATGAATTAGATGAAAATGGTCGCAGCATATTTCACATTGCCATTTTGCATCGTCATATGAATATGTTCAATCTAATCTACGAGCAAGGCTTCAATAAGCAGCTTTTAGCAACCTATTTAGATAGCTGTGGAAATAACATACTGCATCTGGCTGCAAAATATCCAACTCCAAGTCCGTACAGAAAGTGTCTGGTGCAGCTCTAGAAATGCAAAGAGAGTTAATAATATATAAGCTAAAATAAAAATAAAAATTCATTTCCCAATTTCCTAATTTTCCTATGATATTCGAAGCTAACCTTATGAAGATTCAAAGCAACTTATTATTGTTAAAAATATTATTGCTAATAATATTATTTTATAATGGCAGGAGGTTGAACCGATCGCGCAACCCCCTTAAGGAGAAAAAAAAATTATGATGGAAAAACACCAAGAGAATTATTCACTGTGAGCATTTGGAGTTATTGAGAAGAGAAGAACAATGGATGAAGAACAGAGCTAGTTCATGTATGATTGTTGCAACACTTGTGGCCACAATGGCATTTGCAGCAGCCTTCATTGTGCCGGCTGGTGAGGATGATAAAACAGGACTACCCATTCATCTTAGAGAGAATTGGTTTCAGGTTTTTGCAATATCAGATGCAATCACATTCTCTTGCTCTGTAATCTCTGTAGCTTTCTTGTTGTCCATCCTCACATCACAATTTGCCGAAGATGATTTTCTAAGGTCATTACCGCTTAAGCTGCTGGCTGGACTTTCGGCGCTCTTCATGTCCATTATATTCATGTTGGTAGCTTTTTTCTCAACCTTTTGCTTAGCTTATGATCATGGATTAAGGCTCCATTTGATACAGCTTTTCAAATAAAACTTATTTAAGTAGAGTTTTTGTTAGCAGAGCTTTTACTCAAAAATTTCTAATTGTTTGGTTGTTAATAAGAGCTTTTATTAAAAAATTATGAAATTACTTTAATAGGCAAGAGTTTTAAAGTTATGATATGAAAAGAATAAAATAAAATTGTCAAATATATAGAGAATATTTTAGATATTTTAACATTTAAAAAAAACTTTTCAACCTCTACTCCCAAAAGCTCAAAATTTAAGCTTTTGCTAGTAAAAGCAAAATAGTTTATTTAAGCTTTAAAAGCTCTACTACAAAAACAACCAAACAACAACAAAAATTATAATAAGAACTTATGAATTTAAATAAACACTTATGAGTATAAAATAAGTCATACCAAATGGGTCGTTATGCTTTCGGCCCTAGTTGCATTAGTGCCAACAGTTATAATTGTTCTGCTTCAGTGTCCTGTTCTGAAGGATATATTTTGTTCAACATGTTGTCCAAGGTTATAGTTTAGCCACGTAACCTATCCTTGGTAGAAAAGTCGAACTTGTAAACTAATGTGAATCGAGTAGTGGACAATGTTCATTGAATTAAATTACTCCGTCGTGCAATATCTTTTTTAACTTACTGGATTTAAATACCGGATGGTGGCATGCAAACCTGTTGCAATATGAGTTCGAGGGGTAAGGACCCAGCGTATTTGAGCTTTTTTGTAGCATGATTCCCATATTGAAATTTTAAGTGGCTTGGATCCATGGACCTCAAACTGATAGAGTAATGGGCCTTGTTGTAAGTAATGGTGTAGGAGTAAACTGTCGGGTGTCAAGATACTGTCCCAGGGTTAAGAGAAAAACTAGGGCGGTATAATTAACACGACAATCAAGTCGGCCTAGACAAAAACCTATAATGAAGGTCACTGTGATAGAGGATTCTAGAGCAATAGGGCTTCAGAACGATTGAGATGTGTTTAAAATCGTTATGTGATTGGTATGTCCGCTGAGAAGGTTTTGATTTGCAGAATGAAAGATATTGCTATGTCAGTTTTTTGGGATTGAAGGCATGAAATAAAGTTTTTAAGGGTCAAGAGTAGAGTGTTGCATCTTGATCAGGGACAAAACAGTTTGATGATGGAAGGCAAGTGATGAGTGCTAGTTGATGGTCGTAGTTTGCCAGGAAGTCGGCTGATGAGTGTATGAATTATGAATGGTGATAGAAAGCTCTATTTATAGGTTGAGGGGTGAAAACCCTAATCCTTGTGACTTAAGGAATATATCCCTGTTAATATATAGCACGTAAAATTAGCAACTTGGAGCCGATCGACTTTAGGGATGTCTTAGGATTTAGAACAACAACAGTGATATGTGCATAAAAATAATCAGAGGAGAAGAAAAAGTTCATCACAAAACAATTTTTTTCCCCTAATCTTTTGTGCCTTTTGTACTAAATTTTGTACTATTTTCGGCACATATATATAGTATTATTCTTGGAACAAATTGCACTGAGTAAATGAAGGAGAACCAACTCTAGAGATATTGTCATAGGATTTTGAATGTATTACTTGGCGTCTAGGCAACATGAAGTCGTGTAGACTATACAACCAACCTCAAGGTTCTAAACGAGAGAAAACATTATATGGAAGATACTGTGATGGTGGAATCTAGAGTTATGGGGTAACCTTCTGAAATAACCCTTTTTCTTGTAGTATTAGAATAAATTTCAGTTAGAAATACGAATCAATATTATTTTCCTAAACTCTAAAATTAATCTGAACAATGATACTAATCAACAAACACAACGGTGTTGAATAATGGTTTAAAGAATAGTAGTATAGTTGTTTAACCCAAATGTTGCCTTAAAAAATGTAGAACTTTTGAATATAAGTTTGTCAAGCTATGCGTGAAGCACTATCATTAAAGCCAAGTTTTGCTCTTTTAAGGAAGATTTCCTGTACAAAAAGAACACAAATCAAAGTAGATTGACCTCATGATACAATAATACTGTTGTAAGTTTGCACTCTAAACAATAGTTTGGAACAACAAATCAAAGAAAGAAAATTGATGAAGAAATATGACACTACAAAAAAAAAGACCAATTATGATAAGTAAAAATTGTCATCTTAGGGGATGGGTGATAGTTATTTATACCGTCATTATTTGCATCATCAAGAAAGGATGATGAAATAATATCTATCACACAGTTGTGATAGACATTATAAGTCACACGTCCGTCACTATATATTTTCAATGAAAGTAGAACAATTTTAAATTTGGCTCCATTTTTTTAATTAATTCTCTTTCTTTTTTTTTTTTGAATTTTTGGCTGAAAATTTGAAATATGTGATTTTTGTTCCTCGTACAAAATTAATATAAAAATGTATAAAATGCAATTAAATCCAAGAAATTCATAATATTAACAAAACATTAATTCCGATCATTACAAACTTTCAAAGTTATATATACAAATTATTAATTCTAATAACATGAATTTAAAGTATTGCAGCTCTAGTTGTTATTTCCAATGCAATACTACACAAGTCAACCTAGGTTTTCCCTCATTATATTTAATAAAAAGAGTAATCAGGATCTCTTAATCTAAATAATAGTGATTAAAAAAATTTGTTAAAATAGCTTTAAGGTAGAGCATTCTTTATAATCAAATGATCAAAGTTATAATGTGTTTTTTAGTATTTATTACTTTGTGTGTATAGTTATGATTCATGCTCTATCTCAGAGCAGCTTCAAAAAAAAAATTGTAGCAACAAGCTACTTGCTTGCTAGAACCTCTTGGAATATCATTTTGATCTAGCACAAGTAGCAACAATAATTTTCAAATAAGAGATACAGATGTATAAAATTAGATCAAAAGCTTATGGAAATCTAATGCTAGGTTACACAAGCAAAGTATAATATTCTAGTCACTCAACGAGCTAATATTGTGTTTTTAGAAGCGTAGTGTTGCGTTCAGTTAAAATAATAATAAAATAAAATATAGAATCGAAATAGCAAAAAGTACCAATGCTATTAGTAAATTTGGATTTTCTAGAATGCAATAAAACTAACAATAGGTTAGGCCTAAAAGGCAAGCAAAATAATTCTCAAAAATCCTAAAGCAACAGAATGTGATATAAAAGTTAGATCTAAAAATATACAAATTAAAATTGAGTACTAATTAATTAATCAAAGAGATAATTGATTTTTTAATTTATTTTGTATAATAAATAAAAAAAACACTACCGTTTATTTCTTTTTATTTAATTTTTTTATTTTTGTTTAATAAAATCATTTTAAAATTTTAAGTCAAACAATACAAAATAAAGTCAAAATAAAAATTATAATCGACGATTGAAATCTCTGTCACAAACTAGTCATTAATTTATGATAATCTAAAAATTTATAAAAAATTTGTCATATTATTTTGATAGAATAAAATTTTATCACGATTTTATCATATTTTACTGACAAAAAATTTCTATCACAAGTTTGTCGTATTTATGTGAAATAAGAGATTCAAATTATTAATTTATGATAATCTAAATATTTATAAAAAAAATTTCATATTATTTTGATAGAATAAAATTTTATCACGATTTTATCATATTTTACTGACAAAAAATTTATATCACGAGTCTGTCATATTTATGTGAAATAAGAGATTCAGATCAAGAATCGTCACACATGTACCTATCCTTGTAGGTTATTTTTCTTATAGTGTGAGACGGAAGTAGAAGCATTAATTAGAATAATTGGGCTCATCTCTTCTTAATTATCGTCATTAAAAGCATTATACATCTCTTTTATAAATATAGAAACCCCCTATCATACTTTTCCTAATCCAATTTCTATTAGCTACTCACTTTTCTTATTTATTTTGAATTAGTTATTCATGTATTTCACAATTTAATTCAAACCAAATTTAGAATTGATTTATTGAATGTTATTTTTTAATTAAATCAAATACAAAAATAACTTTCCTCCAATATTGGACATTAGTATTTTAAAATATCTATATAATTCCAACAATTTCTCCAACATTAGGTGATTTATTTAACCATTTTCTCATAAATTATGTTGATAACAGTTTAATCTTTACTACTTGCTTGAACAAAGCTTGTTGACCTTACATTGTAAGGATGGCAAAATCTTTTATGAGTTTTGGGGTAAAACTAAAAGGAAAGTATGATTCAATTGGTAGAGGTAACAACCAATACGTGTAAAGACTAAGATCATGTCAGTGAGATGAGAAATTCTACAGTATATCTAATCGAAGGTTTCATGTCACAATGTGAAGTGAAACTACCAATTATTAATAGGTGGACATATAGTGATAGATGTTGAAAAATTCTTAAAATAAAAGCTTGTGTTTCCCTCTTTTCAATATTCCTCCAATATTCTTGAATAAGAAAAAAAAGAGAGAGAAAGAGATCATTAATGTTACTATTTCTGTCACTTCATTATCTCATTCATGTTCTTTTATTCTCTTTTCAATCTTCATCTTTATTTTATAGGTTTTGTTATATTGAAACCACTCTAAGATAGATTACATTTTTATAATCACACGATTAAAATTATAATATATTATTTATTATTTATTATTTTGTGTGTATATATAATTTATACTCTATCTTAAAGCAGCTCTAAGGTAGTCATTGTCTTATTTTATTGATTGTCATTTTTAAAACATTTAGAAGAAGAAGAAGATTTTTTTTTTAATTTTAATGATGAAGATGATTTTTTTGATGAAGATGAATTTTTTTTTTTAATTTTGTCGCTGTTAGTTAGGTAGCAGCAGATTTCTTTATGATCAATGACGGAGAAGTTGATTTTGCAATGGCTGCTACTGTGTTGGCCCAGTACCAAGATGCCGCTAGCCAGAAAGGTAGAGGAAATGCACTCAAATTGATTTTGGATTTAATCTTAATTTGTTAACTTATTCTTATTCATATTATTAAATGAATTTTAATGAATAATATGTTTTCTTTTTTTTTTACTAGTGTATTTGGATTTTATTCTTTCTATTTTTTATTTGTAACTTTATATTTAATTTTTTTTATCTTACAATGACGGTATAACACTACAAAAAAATTAATAATAAATAACAGTTACTTTATAATATATTTTATTATATCATAAAAGTACAATAAACTTATGTAGAATTTTTATTAAATAAAAATTGATGATAAATTTATAATACAATTGTTGTCTATTAATAATATATGATAGTACAGTGATAAAAATTTCCTCGACTAAAATTTTGTGATAAACTTTTTTTTTACCATGTTTGACCCTATTTTAAATTATAAATTTATTAAAAAAAAAAACGCAGCCTTTTAAATGCAAAATAATATATAAATGATAAAATAAAACACTGCAAGTTACAGTAGGTTTGCCAAAAACATACAAATTTTGTCTACATTCACCGAATCACCCTCCATTTTGCCTTAATCTCTCATCATTTGAAGCCCTAGAATTAAACTTTCACTCCCAATCGATAAAAAAAAAAAACTCCGCCAGTTTTCCGTTCAAAACGCCGGCATTCTTCCACCGTTTAAACCGTCACGCTGGACTGCACACTCGTTTCACGCTGTTTCTCAGTCTCTTTATCTTTTGGCTGTCACCCCAAGCAGTTCTACCACCGCCGTTTGAACCAGTACGATCCCTTATTCTTGTTCTTATTTGTTTTCTTCTTTTAAATGTTTGGTTGCTGGTCCATACCAAATGAATGAAATATGTGAGCATCAATTGTTTTTTTAATTTTGTTCCTTGATGAATCAATCCATATTCAGGTAAGGTTGTTGAATTTTTCTAAAAGAAATTAAAATTGACATTGGGGTTCATGTGTTAAAATCTTTGGGTTTAGTTTTCAAATACTAAAACGGATGGGAATTGGGTGTAGAGATTTGTTGGGTATGATTTGCTTGCGATTGGATATGTTGTGGAGTGGTAAGGTAGCGGTGGCACGTGGCTGTCACGATGGTTAGGGTTTGACTTTATCTGGAAATTTTTATGTTCGATTATCTTGTACATGTTACTTGTTCTTGGCTAAGAAATCATGATTTGGGAAATTTTGAATGTCCATTGAGGATTTAACGTGTTTGATTGGTGTACAATTTTGAAAGATTTGGGCGCATGTAAGGTGTTTGATTAAATGTCTATTAGAGAGTGTATAGTTAAAATGCTATTTTTATCTGCATAATATGGGAGAAGGTGGTTTATTAAATGTCTATTAGAAATTTTTATAGTTGAATTACTATTTTTCTCTGCATAATTTAGGAGAAAATGGGTAGAGCCTGATACTTTTTCCCCTTTTTTTCTTTCTTGGTGACTGGTTCAGTTACTTTGACCAAATAAGACGAGTAATATCTTTGGTTAATGATGCTTCATTGCCTGTTGGGTCATTTTAATAATAGTACCTTTGATATCAGATGTATGTTCTTATGTATTTTGGACTCACCCAGAAGGCAGAGGCTGAGACAGAGGCTTTATGTGAAAAATTCTCTCGTGGTATTAGCAAGTTGCTTTAATTTCTTTCACCCTTTGTATTTTTGGTTCTCTATTCAATTCTCAATTATGCGGAGCACTGACCTTAAATTTTTGTGCTTGTATGATAAACTCAAAGGTGCTTGACTAGGTGAAAATTAACTTTCAAATTAAAACGTCTGTGCTCCTACATTTTACAAATTGTAAGAGTTGCTTCAAGTATTTTGTTGTGATAAAATAAATGCTAGCTGGCTAAAGCCTCTAGAATTATATTATTTGGTCTACACTCTCTCCTTCTCATGGAAATTATTTACCATTCATATAAATTAAAGTAGCTTTTCTTTAACTTTATTAGCTATGAAACCTGCAATTTTGGCAACATAATCTTTTGAAAATCACAACCATATTTCACCGTTTTGACTCTCATAACTGTACTATTGCTTGCAGCATCAAATATAGAGAACTAGAGATAAAAAGGCTCTGTAGCTTTTAGTGGCTTCTCATTCATACTTTGTTTTGAGATGGACTGCCTTCTTTTCTGGCATATGAGTTATAAATTTGGGAGAGATAGTCTCTTTTCTATTTAATAAGAAGATCAACTCATGTTCGGAAATTTTTGTTTTTGTGCTTTTATTTTAGAAACTATTTCAATAATTTCATTATTATTGAATGGCATGAAACTTGCAACTTTCATAGAAGACTTTTGGCTATACAATAATTGTTGGAGATACCAATGCTACATTCTGTGGTTAATTGTATTTGTTAATTACATGTGCTGTAAACTGATTTTGTTTCTTCTCAACTTTCCTTATGATGTAATTGGTTTTTATTTGTGTAATGTTATTTTTAGGTACTGGAGAATTTGGATCTTGTAGCTGAATGAAGGTTTCAGGGATCTCTATGGAATATGTTGGACTTTGGTGCAGGTGTTTTGGGTGACTACTTATCTTAAGATATTTTGCAAAATTTGGCGTTGGTGTAGTTTGTGTCGTTTGTATATTTCAACTATTGGGGTGGTTGTACATTTTATGATTTAAATGGATATTGTAGTCTTAATATATATTCAATTTCATGTATTTTGTTATTATTAGATTTTGTAACTGTTAGTATTAGATTTTAAATTTATTTTGGAATTGCAAAATTTATTTTGGAAATCAAATTTGTGAAATTTGGGATTTACAAACTAATAATAATAATAATAATAGTAATAATAATAATAATACAATTCAAATAATAATGAAATTTAAAATAGTGATATCATTAATAATATTTTTAATAAATTTAAAATATATAAATTTTTCTACCAAAAGAATGCTGGAAATTCAAATAAATTTAAATTTCCCTTAGATTAAGGGGGGACATACTTGTGAATTATAAAAACCATCATAAATTGCTTGATAGATTTTTTTTCTATCATAAAAGAGTGATGTGTACATGATGATAGATAAATTCTCTGTCATCTATTCCTTGTTATCACAGTTTTTTTTCATCATCTATTGTCTGTTTTCTTGTAACCTAACATTATATACAAAAGAATGTCCAGGAGGCTCATCTAAGGAAGAGTATTCTTTCTATGTATGGGGCTGTTTCAGGACAGAAGGTCAATTATAATAAGTCATCAATTTCCTTTAGCATGAATGTCAGCATGTTGCTGTTCATCAAATTCGTGAATTACTTGGAGTCACGGCAACGGTAGATCATGGTACTTATTTGGGATTACCTTCCTCTATCGGCAGAAGAAAAGCTGATGTTTTTCGTTACATCAGAGACAGTTTGGAAGCGCCTCCAAGGGTGGAATCAAAAGTTGTTATCTAGAGCAGGCAAGGAGATTTTACACCAGAGAGTTGCACAAGCAATGCCAAATTATGCCATGAATATTTATCTGCTTCCTCTTGAGCTTTGTAGAGAGATTGAAAAGATGATGAATGCTTTTTGGTGGGGTAGCAAGGGTAACGGCAGTGGATGTATTATTTGGATGAAATGGGATCGTTTATGCAAACCTAAGACCTATGAGGGAATTGGCTTCAAGAAACTACAGTTTAATATCGCTATGCTCGGCAAGCAAGAATGGCGTCTCTTAACCAATCCGGATACTCTTGTAGCTAAGTTGTTTAAGGCAAGGTATTATCCACAAACTTCTTTTACCGAAGCAGCTCTTGGGCAGTAATCCAAGCTATGTATGGAGATCAATTTTGGCAGCACAGGAAGCTATTTTACATGGCAGTTCAAATGGGGGGGCGGGGGGGGTCAGCAAACTGTTTTTGGTTTGGCTCCGTGGCTTCCTGACAGCCGGAATGGGTTTGTTACTTCATCTCTGCCTGATAATATTGATACTGCAACAGTGGACAGTCTAATGGTTCCTAACCAGTGCCGATGGGACTATGATGTAGTCGCTGATATTTTTAATAACAAGGACTGCGAGCTTATACTTCGAATTCCTCTTGGTTCTCGTCTCCACAGTGATACTTGGTATTGGCTACCTGATCCTAAAGGCTTGTACACGGTTCATAGTTGTTACAGGATATTGGAAAATATGTCTAACCCTCCTAATAGCTGTATTTGGCGAAAATTATGGCAGCTTCCAGTTCCTGCAAAGGTTAAAAATTTTCTTTGGAGAGCTTTGGTTAATGTTCTTCGAACTACTAACAATCTTTTGCAGAGCCAAGTAGAGGTATATCCTTTATGCCATATTTGGTTGATTGCCCTTTTGCTAAAACTTGCAGGATGTCATCTGTGATTGGTTTTGTTGGGAGCGTTTTGAATTTTGGAGAATGGCTAGATGCTTTATGTGCTCGCTGTAATGGAGATGGTTGCAATTTGGCTGCCATGATTTGCTGGGGTATTTGGTTGAATAGAAATAATAAAGTCTGGAAAAACATCAATGGACGGGCTACAAATGTGCTCAATTTGGCTGGTCAGCGCTTGTTTCAATGGCAGCAAGCTCGCAAGAGTTCTTACCTTGAACAGGCTCCTAATGCTCTTGATCATGGTCTGGTTTGTTCGAAAAGGCCTCATGAAGGGTGGCACAAGTGTAATGTTGATGCGGCCATTTCCCGCTCTAGAGGCACGATCAGTTTTGGGGCTGTCATCCGATCTTCTGAAGGTGATTTTGTTGCGGCAATGACTGGTTTCCTCCCCGGCAGATTTGAAGCTCGTGAGGCCGAAGCGATTGGCGTGCGCGAAGCCCTTAATTGGCTGAAGAATTTTCCAGTCTTTCCTATTATTCTTGAGATGGACAACTTACATGTCTTTAATGCTCTATGTGATGCTGCTGTTTATCCTAATGGCTTTGGTACTATTATTGATGATTGTAGAGCTTTGGCTCACTCTTTAGGAGATGTTTCTTTTTCTTTTGTTCGTAGATCTGCGAACACTGCCGCCCATACTGTTGCTAGGGTGGGAGGTTTTATGTCAGGTCCGGGTGAGTGGAGACATGTTCCACTTCTCTGGTTGCTTAATTTCTTGGTTGATTAGTGAATTCTTATTTCCTCAAAAAAAAAAAAAATATATTATATACAAGATCAAATTGTAAGGTTTATAACATCTTTGCTTCCGTTAAACCCACTAATAACATTAGTCATTTGTAAAAATGAAAATGTTCAGACAACTAGAATTTCTTGTATCCAATCAAAAGTAATTAACATTTTCTTGGGGGGAAAAAATAATACATCTGGGGTACAGTTAACATTTTCATGAAAAAATACTAGTCAAAAAAAGTAAATTAATAATAAAATTTTTATGATAGATACTATTGTGTCAGAGATTAATCATGTACGTATGACAGGTTCGTGCCATGTAATCATATGATAGGATTATATGACATATTCGTGACTTATGGCTTTCTGACAGACGGATCCTTCTAAGTTACTGTAACAATCACTTACGTACGGTCCTTTGTTTTTTTTTTATTTTGTTTTCTTGTAAATTTTTATTAAAAACCCTTATACTCTACTTTATTTATAATTTATTTATAAATATTATACAATTTTTAAATTTACTCATATAATTTTTAAATTCTTAAAATATCTTTTATTTAATTAAAAAATATAATAATTATTAAATGAATTATAATAATAATAACTATTATTATTATTTTAAATAGATTATTATTATTATTATTATTAACAACAACAACAATAAAATTAAAATTATAATAATGGATTATTATTATTTTTAAATTCCTAAAATACCCTCCATTTTATTAAAAAATATAATTATTATTAGTGGATTATAATTATAATTATGATTATAATAATTTTAAATGGATTATTATTATTATTATTATTAACAACAATAAAAGGTATTATAATTAATTAATATATTAACAATAATTATTATTAAAATTAATTTTTTTATTAATAATAATAATAATTAATAATTAATAGTAATAATTATTGTTAACAATTTAACTAAAAAATTATTATTAATTATTATTAATATATTAATTAATTATAAATCCATCTCCAAATCCATACCCTTTATTTTTCCATCACACTTTCTCTCTTCCCCCACCCTCCGATCAAGATTATTCTCACTTTCTATACCCCACGTTATCAAACTTATTCATTACTCTTATCAACATGACACCGCATCAACAATACTCCTAACAAATTTGCCGTCACCACCTCCACCATAATGAACCAAGGTACTTCTCTTCGTTTTCTCCATCTCCATTGGCCTCATCCTCCATTTTCTTATTCCTAAATAAATAAATAAATAAAATTATTATTGTTAATAATTTAACTAAAAAATTATTATTAATTATTATCATATTATGTGTTGAATTTCAAGTGTTGTACCAAAATCCAATTCAAATGAATTGGATTTGAAGATAAGTATATTTATATTATTATTTTATATTTTAATTATTGTGATTATTATTATTATTTAAAAATTAATTATTATTATTATTATTAATATATTAATTAATTATAATATCTTTTATTGTTATTAATAATAATAATCTATTTAAAATTAAAATTAAAATTATATTATTATAATCATAATTATCATTATAATTCATTAATAATAATTATATTTTTTAATAAAATGGAGGGTATTTTAGAAATTTAAAAATTATAGGGATAAATTTAATATTTTAAAAATTTATGAATAAATGTAAAAATTATATAATATTTATAAATAAATTATAAATAATGCAGAGTATAAGGGGCTTCAATGAAATTTTGTAAGAAAACAAAATAAGAAACCGACAAAGGGACGTAAGTTACGGTTACCGTAACTTAGAGAAATCCCTGACATAAATGAACGATGGATATATGTTATATTGAATTTTTTTACTTTTAATAAATTAAAATGACAAGTTGTTTTACAACACTATCTGACGCCGTTTGCAAAGCATGACAGATATTGTCGTAGATTGAATGACATTGTTTTAAAGGTCATTTTTTGTTATCGATTCATTTGTTTTTAAGTTTTCTATGATAACCTTAATTACAAAAATACCATTGTCAGATGACATTAATTTTTGAAAAATTTATAAGACTAACCACATAATTTTAACAAATTTTACAATTAACCCTTCAACTTTATTTCTATCATAAATAACAAAGCATTGAAAAAATTCCATTTTTACCCCTCTCATTCTCCCAACTTCCTCTCCTCTCATGCTCAATCGAATTCTCTCCTCCAAGTGAACTTGTCATCGGCGGCGGCTTCCCACCACGTCGGAGTCCATCCACGGTGGCCAACATCACCCACATTGCGGTTAAAATAAACAAATCGAAGGTTAGTTTCAAAACCCTAAATTATTAGAAAAAATTATTGTGGACTATGTTTGTTATGTTTTTGTGTTGGTGATGGAAATGATTGTAATTGTGGAGTGGGTGATGTTACAGATTTTTATTTTTTTTCTTTTATGTTATTAAATTGTTATAAATTTAATTTAACATGATAATGTTATAAATGTAACAGATACATGGCGAGTGATGAGTCAGCAGAATCTAGAAATGAACCGGGCATTTTGAAGTTTGCTTATATCGATCACTTTCTAGGTCGTATATCTAGTATGTGTAAATTAGATAAAGTGGCGAAAGCCATCCACAGAAAGTTGACAAAACGGCAGTTGCAACTATTTAAGAATGACATATTTAGGCATTTCTTAAAGTGTCGGAGCTTTTCATTCAGTGGCGTAATTTTGCACAACTTGTTGCTTAGGCAAGTGGTCGATGAGGAACGCAAGGAGAATAATCAATTATGGTTTCAAATTGGTGAACATCTGATACGATTATCAGTTGGAGAGTGGTGTTTAGTTACTGGACTTTCCTATGGTGTAGACGCGGTGCTCAAAAAGTCAAAAACAGTTCATCGGCTACTTAGTACGTACTTTGACAGTTTGTTTCACAACATTAATCTTAAGCAATTCGACGCAAGATTTGAAGAGTTGGATTTCGAAGCAATGGACGACATTGATGCAGTTAAGATCGCACTCTTTTATTTTGCGGACAGAGTTCTGGATGGTCGAAAAGACCATTGTCAAATAAATTTCTCGTTGCTTAATGAAGTAGATGACATAGATCACTTCCGAAAGCGTCCATGGGGTTGTTTGTCGTGGCAAACGATATACGAGAGTCTCGACAATGCATTAGACGGCAAGGATAAGAAATTTAAGGAGAGTCGCATGACAAATCCAAGCCAAAATATTGAAAAGTACAATATGTATGGCTTTACGTCTGGGGTTCAAGTGAGTTGACAAATTTTTTAAATGAATCAGTTTTGTAATATTGAATATTTAACTATAAGTTTTATGATTTTCTTATTTCGGTTGTTGCAGGCTTGGATTTTCGAAGCGATTGGAGGCCTTCTGTCTGCGTGGGTCGTCAAAATGAAAAAAAAGATTCCTCGAATCGTGCAATGGAAACCCATGACTTCTTCTAAAATAAACTTTTCAGAAGTTTATTCATTTTTTAATGACAATTTTCGTCTTGTAAGTATTATTTATTGGTGGATGTATATTATTACTTTTCGTATTATTAAATACTATCGTGCGACTGTGGCACCGAAATTGCAAATACACTGGAACTGCCTCTTGGTGCGACAAGGTGCCGTCGCATGGATTTGAGCGATAGGCAACTTGGTAGACAGAATTTGGTTAAACAGTCAATCTGTCTCTTGGGGCGACAGGCTGCCTGTCGCACCTGGATACAGTGAGTGTGAATCTGTGTCTTAGTGCGACAGGCAGCCTGTCGTCCGAGGATACAGTGAGTGTGAATTTGTCTCTTGGTGCGACAGGCTGCCTGTCGTACCAATTTGGGCGACGGGCAACCTGTTGCACAATATTACCTTAAACACTGAATCTGTATATATACAATATTGGTGCGACAATTGCATCAATGTTGTGGTTTCGGTGAATATGGACACATTTTGTCAATTGACATATTTTACTTCTCACTTTTGAATATGAAATAAAAATAAATAAAACTTAATCAAATAAAATTATCTAATACACAACAAAAAATAACAATTCATTAAACTTCATTAACAATACAACTAGCTTCGATCGGACGTGATGGAGTTTTTACATCGCTTACGGTTATGTCCCAATTCATTTCATCGCCCGCATCTTACAGTCCTCCTATTGACATCCTCACCGGCATAAGGTATTCTCAGCTCCTTACGACGACCTGGTTGTTGTGCTTCTATAGGTGGATAAACGTTCATCTCTCGAATTTCAATTGGAACTTCTCAATCGGCCACATTGCCAACCGGCTCCACTGGTTGTACATAAGCCCTCAACAATGCTTCCTTGGTGTAGAAATTGGAACAAAGGCTTATATAATCCACTCGGACAGTAAGACAAGCAGCAACTGCACTAGCACAAACAAGCTGATCAAGTTGGAATACTCTGCAAAAGCAAGTCTTGTTGTCTATGTCAACTAACATTTCCTTCATACCACCTCCTAATACTTGGAATGGATGCCTAGACACAGGACGAACAATCATTATTTCAGCTAAAGTTCTCCTCTCGGTGACTATTTCATCTGCCAACGTCGTTAGACGAATACTCATCGATTCAGCCACAATTTTTCTATCATAAAACTATTGCTGCATTGTTTTACTAAAGTGATTCGCAAGATGAGTAATCGGGAATTTTCGTGGTTCCCTCATAAAAGAATTCACACTCTCCGCAATGTTAGTGGTAAGAATATTATATCTCCTACCTTCGAACTCAGACCTTGCCCAATTACACGTACCAACATGATTCTTTAAGTAATCAGCCACGCCCAAATGTAGCATCCACAACCCCTCAAGTTATTTTTTAAATTCTTCGTGCCCATATGCTTTTGCTGCGTTTATGAAGATAGGCTCAAAGTCATCCCAAACAGCTTTAGAGATCTTAAACTTTGACTTGACGTTGCTTTTGACATGGGAAAAACAAACCCCATGGGTAGCATTGCGAAAAACTTTAAAAACAACTCTCTTTATAGCGGTGGGGTGCATCAGTTGGAGATAATTACTAAGTCTGGTCTATCACCAATCAGTCCATGTAACTTCGTCATAAACCATTCACAAGCTTCATTTTTTTCCGAATCTACGATCACAATGGCCAACGGATACAATTGATTGTTTCCGTCCAAACATGTTGCCACAAACATGCTTTCCCGATATAGTCCCTTTAGATGAGTGCCATCAACAGCAATAACTGGCCTGATAAACTGCTTGAAACCCTTGATGGAAGATCCAAGAGCTACAAAGTAGTATAATAAATCACTATTTGTGTCCAATTCAAGATGGGTAACTGTACCATCATTTGCTGTGGTCAAAACATAGAGTACTTTAGAAACAAGTTGTATGATTCTGCAGGATTCCCTCGAACAATTTCAAGACCAACTTCTCTAGCACGATATGCTTGCTAGTATGTTAAGTGAACACCATATTCTTGCTGCATATCTGCTCGGATGTCATTCGAAGTGTATATCCTTTTCTCTTGGATATATTTGTCCGCGATAAGGTGACCAACAACTCGGCTCTTTACTTGACGACGACCATCAGACAATACCTCGTTATGACAAGTGTGCACATTGTCGATACGCCTTACCACCCAAGGAACATTGTGCTCGTTCGAACATCTCGTTGCTCGAAGACGTCATTTACATGATTTCGAACAACAGTGGACCTCGAAACGTGTGGTTGTAGACCGTGCAATCTTGAAATCAAACTTATCCTTAAGGCAACCTTGCGTAGTTTTAATATTAACTCATTCTTCTCAACGAAAAATTTACCCACACTAATATCATCTGAGTGACAATTGCTAACAAAATTTGGAGCAACTATATTTGAGGCTAAAATTGGAACAACATTTGTGAAAGGGTCAATTGTCCTTCTGAATAGAGTCATTGCAGGAATAGATCGGTTGTCTCTATTATTGATAGGAATATCATCTTCACGCTCGTCAACATCATTAATCGGAATATTGGAATGACCAACGCCCCCGTCATCAACATTACTGTTGAAGTGAGTGCCCCTCGTACTACCAGACGGTTCCGTACAAATATTATTAGCTTCTGTGTTGCTAATGTGATTAATAGGATCATAATTATCACGGAACTCATTATTGTGAAATGGAGAGTAACGTTGGTCTAATGACGTCGTTTGTGGTAACACCTTGTGTCCAACATCCGCTAACGTAATGCCGTTATCGTCAATGTTGTCATTGAATGAAAAGTAATGTTGTTGCAACGACATCGTCCTTGGGAACACCTCTTCTTCAATATCAGGGACATACATGTTTGCTCGGAAGGAAGTTCAATTTTAACCGGTGGCTCAAGATCTTGGCTCTGAACTCCAGGAGATTTGGTTACAAATATAGGGACACATCCATAGTTGGCCACATCAGAAACCATATGTAATACAACTTTCACGATTTCATCATTAAATATGTCCATAGGCAGTGAACATGCACGATACAGTGTGTTACTAGACCTTAAAGTTGTTTTCATCGTGATACTATATTCATGAGGATTTATTTGCAACACATTGTACACCCTTGCCAAAAACTGATCAAACAGGCAATTTTTCTAAACCAAAAAAGCTGTATTCTTAGCATTCACATACTCCATACTGCCATCGGCCAAAGTATCTCAACAACCATCATAACACAATTGAAGCACAACAAAATCCATTAAGCCTGAAATTATAAAAACAAATATTATAATTACAAATATTATAATTACAAACTATAAAACATTAAAAAGAGAATATGAAGCACATTTTATATAATATTATTATATTAAATGACATAATATTTTAAAAAAAATTTCAGAAATTGAAACTGCTTTTTGGTGCGACAGGCTGTCTGTCGCAAAATTTTGGGCGACAGACAGCCTGTCGCACTTGTAGCACCTGTTGCAGCAACCAACAATGGCGCCAATAACAGTATTGGCGCACCAAATCAAACTACAAATACATTTTTAAGTTAACACACGCCTCATAAACACTTAATTATTAAAAAATAAAGCATAAACAAACAATCTAAGAAATATTTTTTGAACTAATGTACACTAGTTCAATTAATTTACCTAGGTTTTGGATTAAAGTTGAATTTGGGTGTATTTTGTCGGAATTACTGTTTCTGTTGTTGCTGGCCGTTGCCGATTACCGTCGTCGATGATGAGTCCAGAGAGAAAGCAACTTACGGTTTGGTTTGGTGAGGAGAGTTCAATTTTCAGGTATGGTCCAAAGAGAATTGTTACCACAATTTCAAATTTGTGAAGAGAGAGTTGTTAACGAGGGTTTGAAATTTATCTTCAAGAACGAGGGTAGTTTGGGACAAAATCTCCATGCTTGGCTAGTTATGATAAAAATAAAGTTTATGGGTTAATTTTAAAATTTGTTAAAATTTTATGGTTAGTTTTATAAATTTTCCATAATTTTTACATGATTCGATGTTGTTCGCGCACCATGATAGGTATCTGTCATGAACTTTTAAATATAATTGAAATTTAAAAATTAATTTTTTTTTAAGTTACTGCACCTCCACCTTAATTTAAAACAAAACCCTAAAATGCTAAACTTCTTTCTTTTTAACTCATGCAGCCCCTCTCCATTTTCTCCAAACGATCCAAACTAACCCCCTTCTAATCGGTGCATGCTCGACGGACGACATCTCCACCGCGTCTGCTACCAATATCTCAGTAACTCCTCCACCAGCTCCGGTATGTCGTCTCCTCTGTCCCAACTCTATGTATTGTTTTTGTGAAAATTAGCCAAGAATTTGTTCTTAGGAAGTTGGGATATTTTAGAATGAACATTTACTATAATGATTTGATTGCTTTTGTTTTTTATTAAGTTAGAATTATATTATTGCGCATAGGAATTTGAGAATTAGAAAGAAAAATTTTATTGATATTTTCTAGTTGTTTTTTTGTTTTGGTTTAATTATTGAAGTTATGTTAGGGATTTAGATCTTAAAGTTTAATTTTACACCACGCAAGAGTTTAAGCATTATGGTAGTTATACACTTGTAAATAATTTTCTGGATTGTACTCCATTACTCTATCGGTCCTTGAAGTGTTTACGGTGAAAGATATAAGTTTGAGGCTTTTTATTGTTTATGTTTTAGGTCGAAAGTTATCGGGTGGGTACGATGAGATTACAGCAAGATGATTGAGAGCTTTGTTGGAGCTCCACTTTCTCAGATTGTATGTGTCAATTTGTGGCTATATTGAACTTTAACAAAGCAAATAATCCTAATGCATTGTGTAAAGATCAAATTGATAGATACTTGGCTTTTGAGATTATCCAATTGACTTTTTTTTTCTTAATCGAATTTCCAGGTGGCTGGCAACTAAGTAGTTTATTGGATCTAAGGACTCCACGCTGGATTTTGTCCTAAACATCACACAATTTTTTGGACTGTAGTTGGTTGGTGAGGTGGTTTAGCTTTTTGCTTGTTAGTTTAAGTTTACATGCAACGTTTGTACCAATCATCTCTTATGTGCTGGAATTTTTATGTTTTTAATGGAAAATATGGTGTTTGATGTAGCCTAAAGAATGAATGATGTTCTTGTTCGTGTTATGTGATGGACAATAATTGTATTTAGTCTAAAAGAACAAATGATAAATTCATATTATTATTATGTAGTTTAATTAATTTTAAATTCTTAATTTGTATATATTTATATAAATTTGGACATACACATTAATAATAATAATAATAAAATAAAAGAATATATTTCAATATTGAAATTTAATTCAATAATAAATATAATTAATTGAATAAATTAATAATTAAATAAAATAATTTTGTAATTCCCACCCAACTCATTAAAAAATTTTAGAATTTCGCCAAATCTATTTATATTTTGGAATTTCCGCCAAATTCGTTATATATATCATTTTCTTATAATATATCTTAGTTAGTCATAATAATTTGTTATCAAAACATTTATGACAGAATTAGATAATATATCATACACTACATAACATATAAAATCCATCGTCAAATTTTCTTGACGCCAACGGTTGGTCATGCCAAATAGTAGATGATAAGTAAAAACAATCATAAATGTTTTTTTTTTCTAGTAATGTACACATTTGTCACATGTTTTAATTGGCAGGAACTAATTACAGTCTGCGCTCCACTGATGTTTTTACAAAATAAAGAGTAAACTAAAATTATTTCTTAATCGTACCAAATAAATTGTTTAAAGAACTGTAAAGATATAGTGATGAGAGAATCAAGAGTTTTAAAATTTTAGTTACAGAAGAACAGAACAGTAGCCATTAATAGACCAATATAATACAAGAATTATTGTTTTAACATTACTTTGCGAATGAAGCAGAAAGCACCGTCCCAATATTCTATGGGTCAATTTATATCTATTTCACATAAAATAATCTTCATCATTGAAACAATCTTCTTTTCCACAAGGTTTCGAAAATGGCAGCCACTAGAATGGAGATGAAGATTGGATGAGAAAACAAAAGAATATGGCTGAGATAATAAAGAGTGAGAGAAATAGTAGTATTAATGATTTGTCTCTCCGTTTTTTTTAAATTAAAAAATATTGGAGAGACATTAAAAAGAGGGAAACATAAACTTTTATTTTAAAAATTTTTCAATATCTATTATCATGCGTTCAATTATCATCAATTAATTGTTGACTTAAAACCTCATATATACTGTCTAATTCTGTAGTGAAAGGCAATGTAAGTATAAAAAGACTTATTATTAATTTACTGATTATTATTATTATTATTATTACTGTTGTTCTTATTCTTCTTCTTATTATTATTACCATATTGTCCATTAAGTTGTGCAAGCATGGCGAATGCCCTTTAAAGATGATGAAATGAACGAGATCAAAGAATCTCTGTGAAGGAGCCATAATTGATCGTCGTAGCAAAAGTGATTAAGAAGCTTTGAATGCAGACCGATCGACTTTAAATTAAAGCTTAAAGTGCAATGACATAACCTTTCCACCAGGCTTTATGACTTTATTGCAATAATGAATGATGGGGAGCCCAGTGATCGTCACGGAGGTGTCTTTCTCTAGGACAAATGTCATAATAGTTTGTAATATTGTGAAACGGCGTCTGCTCCATTTAAATTAAAATAGTGCCGAAAGTTTGGTTAAATCGGGGTGTCACCTCGCCTGCAGTTAAAGCTTAATTGTAGTGCGTGGTAGGGACTAATTATTGTACCTGAAAGAGCATTT
The DNA here is from genome assembly GCA_030449905.1 of Luvunga scandens. NCBI lineage: Eukaryota > Viridiplantae > Streptophyta > Magnoliopsida > Sapindales > Rutaceae > Luvunga > Luvunga scandens. The sequence continues at coordinate 4,173,498 of JASUUG010000298.1, read as the reverse complement.
GTTCATGGATCGAATTAAGGAACATTAATTTTTTATTTCTGTCACCCCACTTTAACATCTATATATATTAGCATACTAAGGGAATGTTAATTAATAGCTAATTGAGGATAAGTCTTCTCAAAGGAAAACAGAACCTGGTGATGACCAACACTATTCAAATATTCTTTCTGCAAGTTCCTCAAGTTATATATCTGCAGCTACTCAGGGTATTGTTCGAACCTTACTGAAAGAGTCAAATCTGTTTATGTGTCCATTCGTACGTAGCTACATAGATTGATAATTTAGTGAGGACACATCTACATTACTACATGCTTTTCTTTCTGTTTTTCATTTTCTTTTCTTTTTGGGTAAATTGTCTTCCTTTCAACGAAAATTTTATGGGGGTATATCAATATAGTGCTTATGTACTCCAGGATTATGGAGTGGGTCATTTTTAATATAAATATATATAATTTCTTAACTTAACATCCTTGTTGAATATAATCAACTGATATTTTACATAAATTTAAAGTTACAAATTTTTAGTGCAATTTTGCTTGATACACATGTAGTAACGCAATTACGAATGAAAATTTATTAATTTATGCACCACTAATACTGCTTAAAATTAAAGGCGTATTGTTATTATTGTAACGATGAAATAATAAAAAGCGCGTGTACAAACACTTTTAGGAACAATGGAGGCAAACAATGTCACTTCGATGTCTCACCGAGAGATAGAATGAGAATCATCTTCAATCGCAACCTCAGAAGGGCATTATTCAACACAAGCCCTCGAGTCCAACGCAGGTAATTAAGCTTCTCTCTCTCTCTCTCTCTATGTCTCTATATATATATATATAAGTAACAACGTTACAAAGTTATTATAAATGGGTAAAAAAGACAATTTATAATGTTGTAAACAAGATTTAGAACTAAAAGCTAACTATTTATATACATGTGTAATTCGTTTCTAATAAGAAATCTCACACTTAAATAAAACACTTCTATAAATATACGGAATGGATTTTTTTACCATGATTAGTTAGAAAAAAAAATTGATATAATTACTTACAAGGAGTTGTTTGAACTTAAGTTGCTATGAACTTGATGCAAAGTGCTCTACGGGCGCCCTGCAGCAAATCTTACGGCGGTAAGAGGACAAATTGATGCATAGTGATAGATTAATAAGATATTTTCAATACTTTGTTGATAATAAGAATACCAAAATAAAAATTCTCTTTGATTATAAGAGTATCTACAAAACTAGGCGATTAAGCCTTCTTGATTCACATAGTGCCAAGAAATAACAAGAGCGACTAAAATCTGAAATTTATTCTATATAAAGCGTGAATACCAAATCTCAAATTCGTTAGTAAGTTTTTAAAGGTATAAAAGATGCTTATTTTAACTAACATATAACCTAAGCCTCGAGTGTGACCTAGAATTACCAATCCAATAAGACAATATAATTAAACAACAAAAGTATTAATATGCAAATATATCAAATGAGATATTCCTAAAAGCAGATATACTGTCTTTACTATGCTAGACCAATATAATACAAGAATTATTGTTTTAACATTACTTTGTGAATGAAGCAGAAAGCACCGTCCCAATATTCTATGGGTCAATTTATATCTATTTCACATAAAATAATCTTCATCATTGAAACAATCTTCTTTTCCACAAGGTTTAGAAAATGGCAGCCATTAGAATGGAGATGAAGATTGGAGAGAAAACAAAAGAATATGGCTGAGATAATAAAGAGAGAGAAATAGTAATATTAATGATTTGTCTCTCTCTTTTTTTTTAAATTAAAAAATATTGGAGAGACATTAAAAAGAGGGAAGCATAAACTTTTATTTTAAAAATTTTTCAATATCTATTATCATGCGTTCAATTATCATCAATTAATTGTTGACTCAAAACCTCATATATACTGTCTAATTCTGTAGTGAAAGGCAATGTAAGTATAAAAAGACTTATTATTAATTTACTGATTATTATTATTATTACTGTTGTTCTTATTCTTCTTCTTATTATTATTACTATATTGTCCATTAAGTTGTGCAAGCATAGCCAATTCCCTTTAAAGATGATGAAATGAACGAGATCAAAGAATCTGTGTGAAGGCCCCATAATTGATCGTCGTAGCAAAAGTGATTAAGAAGCTTTGAATGCAGACCGATCGACTTTAAATTAAAGCTTAAAGTGCAATGCCATAACCTTTCCACCAGGCTTTATGACTTTATTGCAATAATGAATGATGGGGAGCCCAGTGATCGTCACGGAGGTGTCTTTCTCTAGGACAAATGTCATAATAGTTTGTAATATTGTGAAACGGCGTCTGCTCCATTTAAATTAAAATAGTGCCGAAAGTTTGGTTAAATCGGGGTGTCACCTCGCCTGCAGTTAAAGCTTAATTGTAGTGCGTGGTAGGGACTAATTATTGTACCTGAAAGAGCATTTGTTCAAGGATCGAATAAAGGAACATTAATTTTTTGTTTCTGTCACCCCACCTTAGCATCTATATATATTAGCATACTACGGGAATGTTAATTAATAGCTAGTTGAGGATAAGTCTTCTCAAAGGAAAACAGAATCTGGTGGTGACCAACGCTATTCAAATATTCTTTCTGCAAGTTCCTCAAGTTATATATCTGCAGCTACTCAGGGTATTGTTCGAACCTTACTGAAAGAGTCAAATCTGTTTATGTGTCCATACGTACGTAGCTACATAGATTGATAATTTAGTGAGGACACATCTACATTACTACATGCTTTTCTTTCTGTTTTTCATTTTCTTTTCTTTTTGGGTAAATTGTCTTCCTTTCAACGAAAATTTTATGGGGTATGTCAATATAGTGCTTATGTACTCCAGGATTCTGGAGTGGGTCATTTTTAATATAAATATATATAATTTCTTAACTTAACATCCTTGTTGAATATAATCAACTGATATTTTAATATTTTAAATAAATTCAAAGTTACTAATTTTTAGTGCAATTTTGCTTGATACACACGTAGTAACGCAATTACACATGAAAATTTATTAATTTATGCACCACTAATACTGCTTAAAATTAAAGGGGTATTATTATTATTGTAACGATGAAATAATAAAAAGCGCGTGTATAAACACTTTTAGGAACAATGGAGACAAACAATGTCACTTCGATGTTTCACTCAGAGATAGAATGCGAATCATCTTCAATCGCAACCTCAGAAGGGCATAATTCAACACAAGCCCTCGAGGCCAACGCAGGTAATTAAGCTCTCTCTCTCTCTCTATATATGTGTGTGTGTGTGTGTGTAACAACGTTACAAAGTTATAAATGAGTCAAAAAGACAATTTATAATGTTCTAAACAAGATTCAGAACTAATATATGTGTAATTCGTTTCTAATAAGAAATCTCACACTTTAATAAAACACTTCTATAAATATACGGAATGGATTTTTTACCATGATTAGTTAGAAAAAAAAATTGATATAATTACTTACAAGGAGTTGTTTGAACTTAAGTTGCTATGTACTTGATGCAAAGTGCTCTACGGGCCCCCTGCAGCAAATCTTACGGCAGTAAGAGGACAAATTGATGCATAGTGATAGATTAATAAGGATATTTTCAATACTTTGTTGATAATAAGAATACCAAAATAAAAATTCTCTTTGATTATAAGCGTATCTACAAATCTAGGCGATTAAACCTTCTTGATTCACATAGTGCCAAGAAATAACAAGAGCGACTAAAATCTGAAATTTATTCTATATAAAGCGTGAATAACAAATCTCAAATTCACTAGTAAGCTTTTAAAGGTATAAAAGATGCTTATTTTTACTAATGTATAAGCCAATCCTCGCGTGTGACCTAGAATTATTAATCCAATAAGACAAAATACTTAAACAACGAAAGTATGAATATGAAAATTTATCAAATGAGATATTCCTAAAAGCAGATAGACTGTGTTTACTATGATACTTGTGCATCCTGCTTTGCATCAGTACTTCATGTTTATAGGATGTGTTAATTGTTGAAAGTGATCAATGATGTTGCTTCGGAAGAAATGGAGAGAAGACGTACCAATGGAGAGAAGACGTACCAAGTTATTAGTATCTCAATACGAGTGGGAGATGCGGCTAATTTTGCACAACCCCTCCAAAATGGTAATTTAAGCGGCGAATATAAACACCACCCATTTCGTTCTTATTATATGTGTGATTCAGCTTTTTCATGCACCATTAATCCTTACAAAAGGTGTAACTATTAATTGTTGTAAGAAAGAAACAGTGACACATCTTCATATATGTATACGATCTTTAGAGGCAAACAGTGTGCATTCAACTTCTTCTTCATCTTCAATCCAAATGCCAAATATGAGTGAGACAACTCGATTCAACTTGCCATCCTTTCGCCTACTTCGATGTGAGTTCTTACGTACGTTAACATTCACGCATACAATATTAGCTTATTATTATTGTATAGAGCCCATTTCTAATTAGGAATAAATGAGAACGGAGCTAAAAAGAAAATATATATATACATATGTAAGTTTGGATTTGTTGAAAGACAATAAACATTGAACTGAAAACTGTTTTTCTTTTCTTGTCTCTTAGTTCATCCCCTAATTTCATAAAAAAAAGAAAGGGAATCCTTATCAGAATAGGACTATGTCTACACACAAATATTTATATTCATGCTTAGATCCGGACGTTTGCATGGAATGTTAGTGTATATTCATGATCAAACCATAGGCTTTATTTTCAATTAATTATTGAACCATATTTGTGTGCGTGCGTGTGTGTTTATAAGGATCATTAATGGATATATTTTGAAGGGTGGGTGTCTAATTTTCTTATCACCAAAAATGAGTTGCAGATAAAAAGCTGTACAGCCACAAATGTGTGTCCCTTTATGAGGCTGCATTAAAAGGCGACTGCAGTGAAGCGAGACGTATATTAGGAGACGATCATCATTTTATGCTACGTGCAGCTTTAACAAGGGAATATCACACTGTTCTTCACGTTGCAACAGGAGCAAAGCGAACAAACTTTGTAAAGCAAATGGTAGAATTGGGAGAAGACGATTTGTTAACATTGCAAGATGAAGATGGAAACACAGCGTTCTGTTTCGCTGCTGCTGTTGGAAGTGTAGAGATTGCTCAGTTTATGCTGAAAAGGAATCCAAATTTGTTGACAATCCGAGGTGGTGCGCAGATGACACCGCTCTACGTTGCTGCTTTGTTTGGGCAAAGTAAAATGGCATCATTTTTATATCGTCAAAATGCAGAATATTTGAAACGAGACGACCTACAAAATATTTTTTTTGCCTCCATCGAAACTGGTTTGTATGGTAAGAATATGTTCAATTTCTTCTTTTCATTAGTTCATCCCCGCAAAGAAAAGCTAGTTTTTTAGGAGAAACCTGCATCGATTTAAATGATTTATAAAATTTTATAACCGTTTGGCTCTATTCTACAACTAATAAGAAATGGCCAAATTTGTTGCATATATTTCATAATTGAGTGTGGCACGATTCTAAAGTGGTTTTAAATGTTAGTAATTCCTAAAATATTGTTATCAAACAAAACTTTGTTTTTGTCTTTTTTATTCTATATGAAACAAAACAAAAATTGTTATTTTATTTTATCAACAAGTACGACCCCCATTTACCTTAATTTTTTCAACAGAAAAGAGGTAGACAAACTTTGTTGAGGCTTAGGGATCCTAGGCCAAAAAAGAATTAGAATATTAACTGAAAGTTAGCTCATCTTTCTTTTGTTTTCATTCTTTTAACAGCAAATTTTAAATTTTGGCTTCGTCATGTACTTACTATGTTGACATTATTATGGCCTCGTTGAACCAAAATCAGTTTGGAGAGCCATGCTTTCTGCTGTTTTACTAAAACATTTGAGTGAATTGCTTAGATTTGGCGCTGCAATTGCTAAAGAAGAACAAAGAGCTGCTAGCTATGGCTACTCACAAGAAATATGGGACAGCTATGCATATGTTGGCTAGAAATCCCTCAGCATTTACCAGCAGTGGTCCAGGACGGTTGAAAGGTAATTAAGTTTTAATTACCCTTAATTAAAATACATGTACTAGTTGTGATTATATTCAACCTCTGTCCATCTATGTGATAATGTTGACATGGTGAAACCGATTAATAAAAACTTGTCATTTGGAAGATCAGGTGGGTATTTTTTATATTTTTAAAAAATCTTGTAACTGAAGTTGGTGGATCCCACTTAACCTGCCCAAGTGACAGGTTCTTTTTGGTCAAGCATACTAACTTATCATGTTGAGGTAGTATACTTGACCCATACAAATTTCTATACTATCTATGTTTACAAAACAAGACAAAACACACAAATAAAATTTAATTTACCATGCGAAATAAACCAGTTTTCCTCTCTTCGAATATTAAGTAACCCAGTAGGCTAATACTACAGTACATGATTATAGTGCATATGAGTTACTACCTCAGGAGTTGGTTAGACCAGTAACACTATCAATGGAATATGCTCCTCATCACCGTTACATAAAAAAGTAATGTGGTTCACTGGTGCATAAGTCTACTCATACTCAAAAGTTAGGTAAAAAATTGAGAGTTTGCTTATATTATTAGCTGATGTAACTAATCTCAATGTGGGATACGTTCCCTATCATGTGCGCAACGATGTTTTCCTCAAGCAAAGAAATTGGATCGAGTTTTGGTAGTGAATCATGATGATCTACTAGAATGGGGCTCTTAAATTATAATTTTGTGTCTTTTAGTTCCAGGAATGAAGTTCATCACCAACAATACAGACTCTTCGTCTCAAGCACTCGAATTAGTCAAATGTCTTTGGAAAGAAATATCAGAAAGCACACACGAGGATGTCTTGAGACTTATCAGCGAACCTTCAAATTTATTATTCGATGCAGCTCACTCGGGGAATTTCAAATTCTTGGCTGTGATCATTCGCTCTTATCCTGATTTGGTTCGTGAATTAGATGAAGAAGGTCGAAGCATATTTCACATTGCAGTTATGTACCGTCATGCAGAGACTTTCAAACTAATATATGAGATAGGATTCTACAAGGAGTTGATAGCAACATATGAAGATAAATTTGGAAATAACTTACTGCATCTAGCAGCACAGTATTCAAATCCAAAACCAATCAGTAAGGTGCCTGGAGCAGCTCTAGAAATGCAGCAAGAATTAATAACTTTTAAGGTAAATGTTTTATTTATTATTTCACCGTGGTCTGAGTTAACAATTACTCTGACTTATAGGTAGATACCGCTTGTTGGCACTTTGATCATAACAAAGAGGTTTCCTACCCACAAACTTTTGAGGGAGAAGTTAATTATTATTATTTTAATTACCTAATTCAATGTCTCAAATATATATATATAGAGAGAGAGTCGTTCTTAAGTTCAGGTCAACATATATATGGGATTGAGTGAATTTAATGGATAAAAAAATAATTTACTTTTTTATGTCAAAATCTTATGTTGAGAGAATCCTTCTCCCTACATATATAGAGTTATTCTGAGGTCCGGTGCTCGCTTACATTGTTGCAAAGACTTTTTGTTATATTATAAAGGATATTTGCGCCGATGTAACAATAAACGTACGAGTTCGAACTTTATAAAGTGAAAACATTGGCACCTCAGAATTTTTGTATATATTTATCTCTTGATATTGTATTTTAATCGAAAATGGTATTAATTGGTAGGAGGTGGAAACCATCGTAAAACCTTCGTTCAAAGAAATGAAGAATAATGATGGCAAAACGCCATGGGAGTTATTCACCGAGGAGCACAAAACGCTGTTGGAAGAAGCTGAAAAATGGATGAAGAGTAGAGCAGAGTCATGCTCGATAGTTGCAACACTAGTAGCTGCCGGGGTGTTTCAGGCAGTTTTCACTCCACCAGGTGGCAACAAAGATGGAGAAGGAACGCCCAATTTCCACTCAAAGATTTGGTTTCATATTTTTGTCATGTCAGAACCAATCGCATTTTCCTGCTCTTGCATCTCAATGTTGATATTCTTGTCCATTCTGATCACGTCCCGATACAGAGAAAATGACTTTCTGAAGCGGTTACCATCCAAGTTAATATTCGGACTCTTAACACTCTTCATAGCTTTAACAGCCATGATGGTATCCTTTAGCTCAAGTTTTTTCTTGGCTTATCGCGGTGGAATGAATTGCTTCTCTATGCTTACCATTATACTTGTATTTCTTCCAGTTGCTCTGTATCTTCTACTGCAATGTCGCCTTCTGGGAGACATACTCTACTCCACTTATCGTTTTAGGTTTATCCGTGGAGCGAAGTATTGAAAGCTAGAAATTTGTACGCCAATTGTTAAGTTTGAGGAAAAGTCTTGGGTATTTTGAAAAATTCTCATTTAATAGTGGGGTCAAGGTTCGTGATTTCATCTTTTATATAAGTAAATATACTTATAAAATTGACAGTTAATGAATAAAGATATAATAATTAAGTAAACATTGATCAAATATAAATAAAAGTGTGTATATGTCAAAAGATCTTTTATAATTTAAATATGATCAGATTATGAAAAGATCATATCGGGTTAGAAAATCTTTTCAAGTAAAACTTTATTTTAAATACAATATTTATAGGTTTTTTTTAAACAAATTAAATGGAGTTAGATGGATACATAAGAAATAAATATACGTCAAAGTCACGGGAAAGAAGCACACAAAATTGATAATCAGAGAAAAAAAGTACATATAATTAGATACTATTGTACGTAGTTGCGTTGGAAGAAGCTTAAAAAGACAACAAGAAGTGAATTAGAATAGATAATATTGTCTTGAATTTTTTAAAACTAAAGGCGTTAGATCATACCATACATTAAACTAATGCTTGAGTGGTGGGTTTGAGAAATAATACATGTTGAGTTAATTAAGGTTTTTTTGTTAGAAAACTGACCAAACTAAAAGAATGAATTACTTTGTTGTAAGTTATTTGAAACTACTTCAACATTTTAATCTTTTCATCATATGTTTTAATCTAATTTTTGTCAAAGTAGTAGTGGTAAAGGCCAAATGAGTGCTAAATTTATTGCCTTCACGGCATTGTATGAGAGAGAGAGGAAAATTAAAAAGAAGAAATTGGTAAATTTATAAAAAGTATATCTAAAAACAAACATGAAAAATTTTATACTGTCATAATGAAAATTACAGCATCAATATAGTGATAGATATAAATATTATAAATTACATATGAAATTAGTAAATTCATACGAGATTATTAATTATTTAAAAAATTAACATTGTTTCTATCAAATTTTAGTGAAAAATATTTTATTCAATTACAAAAATATATTTTCTTTAATTAAACAAAAAACAATTACTCATTAATTAAACAAAAAATTATACTAAAAAAAAGTAGAATAAATTTTATTGAATTCGTTTAACCATAAATTTTATATTTATTCTAAGACATTGTATACTTTTTTTCCCCATTGCCTATAATAATATTTATTTGTTCCACAAGTTATTTTAGCACAATTATTTATCTTGATAGGGATCTTTAAGCATAATTATTTATCTTGATATGGATCAACTAAAAACAAAATAAAAAAATATGCTTATATTACTAGACACATATATGATATATTAATAAAATTAGATCCTATTTTAAATTTTATGCATACTTTATTTAGTTTCAAGCTTTTTACTTATAATTAGAGACCATTTAATGTTATTGTTGAGGAAGTGTAGAAAAATACAAAACAACTTCATCATACAACAACAATGAAAGATATTAAAATAATATTTTTTACAAAATCTAATTTTGAGAATAAACTTCATCCTTAATAAAACATCACATGTATTACATAAATGCAAAACTAGCATTATTCAATTTAAATAAAAAAGTTAATAAATATATAAGGTAATAAACATTATAATGAGTTTTAATTTTACAATGGTGAACTTTTTTTTTGGAGTAACTCTTATAGTAATTTTCTTATTTTACCTTTTATTTATAAGTTTTAGACATAATTTACAAAATTTATATTTTATTTTGCACTTTATGTTGTTTTACTTGTTTTATGTCATATTAGTGATTTTTTGTTTTATTTATCACTAATACATCCATTTAACAGCATTATGATAATTTACTTATTTTCCTTTCTTTTACAAGTTTTATGTTCTGTTTCCAAAATTTATATTTTATCTTATAATTAGTGTTAATTTACTAGTTTTATATTATATTTATAATTTTTGTTTTGTTTACTATTAATACATTAATTTACTAGTTTTATGTTAATTTACTTGTTTTACTTTCCATTTATAAGTCTTATGTTTTATTTCCAAAATTTATGTTTTATTTTGTGCTTAATGTTGATTTACTAGTTTTATTTTATATTTGTAGGTTTTTGTTTTATTTACTAGTAATATATCAAATTATCAATTTTATAGCAATTTACTTATTTTACCTTTTCTTTACAAGTATTTTGTTTTATTTTCAAAATTTATGTTTTATTTATAGTTAATGTTGATTTACTAATTTTAAGTTATACCTGCAAATTTGTGTTTTGTTTACTAATAATACATCAATTTACTAGTTTTATATTAATTTATGTGTTTTATATTTTATTTATAAATCTTATGTTTAATTTCTAAAAATAATGTTTTATTTTGCACGTAATATTGATTTATGAGTTTTATGTTATATTTGTAAGTTTTTATTTTATTTACTAATAATACATCAATTTATCAGTTTTATATTAATTTTCTCGTTGTACCTTACATTTACAATTCTTATATTTAATTTTTAAAATTTATATTTTATTTTACAGTTAATATTGATTTACAAATTTTATATTAAATTTACAAGTTTTATATTTTATTTACATAATTTATATCTAATTACTATATTAATTTTATAATTTTAATCATGACATTATAAAATGACCCCTAAAACATATTAGAAAAGTTATTGAATTTTTTTGAAGTCAACCAAAGTCAAATCCTATGAGAAATGTAAGGTTAAACAATTTATTTATTTTGGCTTTACCCATAATCTTTTATTTAAAAATAATAATTGAAAAAATGGGGATGCACGGATCCGAATTTACCAAATTCGGGATCCGGATTTTGCAATCACAAATTGCCACCTCACTCTAAAGCTCTTGTTACATGGCAAGTTGTAACTGGTCCTATAAGGCTATAACTCAAATGGAGAATCTTGATGGAGCCCAAACATTATCCTATCCACAATCTTGCTTGTCCCATAACATGGTCTGACGTACTTTTATCTGGCTGAAATTCTTTCTCAAATTGCATGGATGCACATTCAGTTCTTTCTCAAAGTCATGTACTTTTCATGCTCCTTCAGTTCTTCCCATTTCACTAAAACTTGCAGTTGATTGATGCTTTGCCAAGGACAACAATCTTGATTGATAAATAATGGTGTGGAAAGCAGCAGCATGACTAGGACGTCTGTCCTTCACCAGTCTCTTCTCTTGACACAACCTGAAGAAACACAGAAACGCCCTGAGCTGAATCTGAGGTTGAAGGAACAAGAATGTTTATCAATCTTGAAGAGATGCGAGAACCTGGAAGAATTCAAGAAAGTTCATGCCCATGTCCTGAAATGGGGTTTCTTTTGGAACCCTTTTTGTGCAAGCAATGTTGTAGCAACTTGTGCTCTCTCACACTGGGGCAGCATGGACTATGCCTGCTCAATTTTTGGACAAATCGATGAACCAGGTGCTTTTGATTTCAATACTTTGATTAGAGGATTTGTTAAGGATGTAAATTTTGAGGAAGCTTTGTTTCTTTATAATGAGATGTTTGAGAGAGGAGTGGAACCTGATAATTTCACATTCCCAGTTCTTTTGAAGGTATGTGCTAGGTTGCAAGCATTGAAAGAGGGAATGCAAATTCATGGCCATGTATTTAAGCTAGGATTTGGATGTGATTTGTTTGTACAGAATTCTTTAATCAATATGTACGGAAAGTGTGAGAAGGTAGAGTTTGCTTCTGCTATTTTTAAGCAAATGGATCAAAAGAGTGTTGCTTCTTGGAGCGCTATCATTGCAACCCATGCAAGCAATGGGTTGTGGTCCGAGTGTTTGAAGCTTTTTGGGGAAATGAATAGTGAGAAATGTTGGAGGCCTGAAGAATGCATATTAGTTAGTGTGCTTTCTGCTTGTACTCATTTGGGAGCTCTTGATTTGGGAAAGTGCACTCATGGCTCCTTAATTAGAAACATAAGTGCTCTCAATGTCATAGTACAAACTTCCTTGATAGATATGTATGTAAAATGTGGCTGTTTAGAGAAGGGACTCTGCTTGTTTCGACCAATGGCTGAGAAGACTCAGCTGACTTACAGTGTGATAATTTCAGGGCTGGCTCTGCATGGACAAGGCAAGGAAGCTCTTAGTATTTTCTCAGAAATGCTCCAGGAAGGATTGGAACCAGATGATGTTGTCTATGTTGGTGTTTTGAGTGCTTGTAGTCATGCTGGTCTTGTCAATGAGGGTCTGCTCTGCTTTGACAGGATGAAACTAGAGCATCAGATAGTACCAACAGTTCAGCATTATGGTTGTGTGGTTGACCTCCTGGGTCGAGCTGGGATGCTTGGTGAAGCCTTAGAGCTCATCCAGCGCATGCCTATTCAGCCAAATGATGTTGTCTGGCGAAGCCTTCTTAGTGCCAGTAATATTCATCATAACCTAGAAATAGGAGAAATAGCTGCCAAAAACCTATTCCAGATAAACTCCCATCACCCTGGTGATTATGTGGTGCTATCAAATATGTATGCATGGGCGAGAAGGTGGGATGATGTGGCGAAAATTCGAACAGAGATGGCTAGTAAGGGCTTGAACCAGTCGCCTGGATTTAGCTTGGTTGAGGTGGCAAGAAAGGTATACATGTTTGTTTCACAGGACAGATCACACCAGGCATGGGATAACATTTACGAGATGATTCACCAGATGGAGTGGCAGTTAAAATTCGAAGGGTATTATCCTGATATATCACAGGTGTTGCTAGATGTAGATGAAGATGAGAAAAGAGAGAGATTGAAAGGTCACAGTCAGAAGTTAGCAATTGCTTTTGCGCTCATACATACATCTCAGGGTTCTCCAATTCGAATAGCAAGGAACCTCAGGATGTGTAATGACTGTCATACATACACTAAACTGATATCAGTAATCTATGAAAGAGAAATTATTGTAAGAGATAGGAAACGGTTCCACCATTTTAAAGATGGAACTTGCTCTTGTAGAGACTACTGGTAAATTGAAATCTTTCCTCCCAACAATATTCAGATGATGCTCCGTCAAAACAATTCCTATATGATGCATGAACAGTCCAATATCTAACTATTGGTGATGCTTCTAGTGATACGAGCCATTCTTTTTGTTACTAAGAAGAAGGCATTTCCATGTCCATGTGCACAAATATAACAAGAGAAGTGCAGGCATTTCCATGTCCATGTGCACAAATATAACAAGAGAAGTGCATTAAATAGCTAACAGAAGTTCTTCCTTGAAATTGCCTAAGGCATATCCTTAAATAAATGATAACCAGAAACAATAGGATCCCCTAGTGCACATCCCAGTTTCAGCTCGTGTTAAATGTCCACAAAGTTTATGCGAAATAGAACTCAAATTGATTGTGAAAAGAGTAATTGTGTATCGTACATAATGTACAGTATTCAAGGTACTTACAACAGCTATAAAACCTAATTTAACTGGTAAACAAAGGTTCTTTCTCTTAAACTTTTACCCGATGAATCAATTCCTAAAATTGTAAAATTGGTACATAATTCGTTCAGTAGATCAAATTTTCCATAAAATCTCATTAGGCATCTCACAATTTATTAAAACACAATCGAATAATGTATTTTACTCTATGCGGACTGCAGAAACAGCTGATGTAATTTCAGTGGTCCGCGGATCACAACTTTCTAAAGAAACACCATGGGGATCTTCTCTGACTAACAAGGCAAGAACATCGACTGAACTCCATGCTTTGGTCACATTGCTGCCAGAATCTCCTAACGTAACAGCAAAAACTGCATCAAATCCACCCGCTCCAGGAACTCCAGCCAACAAAACTCCTTCCATGTCCATTGTAGCATTGAGAAGTTGAGTTTGTGATTCAGGTTCAATCTGCAAATCGGAAGGTCAAAGACGTTATTAGACATGCAAGCAATCAGCCAGTATTGCACAAGACTTGAACAACGAAACATCAAGAGCTATTGAAAGTTGAGTCTCTTATATGGTACAACAAATTTTTATTAACTTCTTCTAACTGGAAGATGAAGCTTTCTTTGTTAGTGGACCAAGAAAGTTCTTCTCTTTGACATTTCATAATACAAGTGTCAATTACCTGAAAAGGGCATCTTTAAAGATGAAATTTACTACTCATAGCAGTAATTTCTTCCGTGGCTTGGCTCATTGCTAGGGTTCTTTTTTTTTTTTTAACAATTTTCATAATTTTTTTAAAACTATTTCCATCAATGCATTCCAAATCAGAAAAGTAATTTAAAAGGATTATCTCAGACTCCATGGATATAGGTGGGGAAAAGGGGTAATGGCTGTAAGACAAGATTTAATACAGACATGAATACAAATTTCACATAGTCTTGATTTCTTGATATCTATTTTCCTTCTTTGACTGACATAAGAAATTGAGTCCAGAATTTCTGAAATCAAAGCATTTAGCCTCAACTCTTGCACATGCAATTTCAGTTCTTACACTGTTACCCATGTTATATGGCAGGATGTAGATGCATCCTATTTGGTACCCAAAAATTGATGAGTATGCTGCAAAAAGATGAGTTCATCAACCAAGACTATTTACACTGAAAAGAATATCAAGTAAAATAACCTACCGGAACTCCAGCAGCTTCCCCCATAAGATGCATATGATATCTGATCCCAAGCATAGCATCTCTTGCCCCTAATAATGATTTAACAACAGCACCCTGGGTTGGTTCAGTGGCTTGCTCCATCCACTGTTAATGCAATGTGTGAAATGATCCAAACATCAATATGACAAATACATTGAAGTAAGATAGATGCATATGTCACAACTTAGGAAGGTATTAATTGCATAAATAACTCTCAAAAACATTTCCTCACTGTTCACCACAAGTAAACATGCTGCCTACTTCAGAAGTTCACAGCTGAAATTGAAGCTCAAGCTGCAATTGCTAATGAAACAAACATGGAATTTTTACATTGTGCATAACACTCATCCATTTTTAAGAACTTGAAATTTACCATTAACCCAGTATAAAATAATAAATAAATCCCAAGAATGATATTTTAACTCTTAACACCCAGTCACATACAAGGCAGGGGTTATTCAAGAAGCTTTTCCAATAAAATGAATAGAATGATGAGTTTGTAATAATTTAATCGCAAGAGCTCTCAGTCAAATGGGCTCAAATACCATGTTGAAACACCTATGGTCCCAGAAAATTAAACTAATAGGTATTACTTTAAGACAGAGTATAGTGTTGCCACAAGAGTACAAATCTTGCTTAATGGGTTACAATTTTCTTGTCGGAAAAATTTAGCTTCAACCAAAACATGAGCAAAGCCCAAGAAGATACTCTAAAAAAACTAATTAGAGATACCATCCAGCCAATATAATTCAGGCCTTCAAAAAAGAACCCAGCAGGGGGCCATACCAAAATCTGAATGCTGATTCATTTTTCACTTATTAGCGTAAAAATGTTATAAATTCATAGTAATCATCGTATCAGCCATTTAGGTTGCCTTATTTTTAAGGTGCATCCGTCAATACCCTTAACGACCAGCATAAAAGTTTCTTCAAAGAGAAAGGGAACCAAAACCATAAAAAAAAATCAGCATATTTTAACTTCAACATTCGTACAAAACCCTGTTATTCTGTGATTTCAGGTCACTGAGTTGGTTGCCTAAAACTTATAAATTTCTGAAAGCATGGCCATCAGAAATATTAGCTTTTCTTTCTGATAAGTAGTAAATGATTCAAAAAAGAGAGGTCTTGAAGGAACACAAATAGAGAAGGATACCAAGAAGAGAAGAAAAGCAAACTAAAATCTAAATTTTTATAAAACTGAAAATAACCACAAAGCTTGAACTAGGAAAATGCGACAAATGTTCCTCAAACCTAATTAAATTTGATTCATCTATGTGCTTCCCTCCCTCAAGAGCTCTTCTAAACCCTTTCCCTTTCACAGTAATGAACAAAGTGGGACCATACTGTTCACCCCAAAAGTATTTGTCCCTTAGCTTTACAGGCATCATAATTTTTTCCCTTTATTTGATAAGCTAAAAAAAAATTCATACTTCAAATTAGACAGCTTAACCGGCTGGGAATATTAAATGTTGACAGGATGCAATGGAGCAAAATAAAGAATAAAAGAGACAAAGAGCACATTGTCCGTAAATCACTAGGCAGTTGTATTCGTAAATATGAATTTCTTCAGAAGTATAGGAAAACAAGTTAAGAAGTACCTTCTCTGACTGAAGCTTGCTGCAGCTCTCTATCACATGTTTATATGTATTCCAATGTTCTTCTGCTAATTTGCTTAACCTATTTAGTTGGGTTTCAAGTGCTGAATTGGACTCTGACAACTTTTTCCATGTTTCCTGGGATTTCTGGGGGTTAGATTTTTGCCATTTTTTCACTGCACCTACCATTGAAGGCGTGGATGATCCACCAGTTCCTGGTTCTCCTAATAACTGTAAGAAATAAGATATTCACTGTGAGCATATAGTGCTTCCTGTTGTTCTGAAAATCGAGAAACTGTGCAAGACTGCACCATCCTTCATAAGAAAAGAGGAAAGCATCCTTCAATTCAATACCACAGGTTAAAACTGAGGTTCTAGCATTTCTAAACATTGGTCAACTGGTTTTCCAGTTTATACAGTAGAGCCTCTATAAATTAATAGGGTTGGGACCATATAAAATCTATTAATTAAAAGAGATATTATATAATCAATAAATTAATAATTCATTAATTTACAAAGTTATTTACAATCCAATTTACATATATTTAGTAACTAAATACTTAATGTGTTTTACCAATATTGAATATGGATTAAGCTATACATTCAAAAAGGAAAATAAGAGATGAGATCCAACTTGATTTAAATTTAAGAAAAAACAAGTAACAATAGAATCATATTTTATGTAAACAAGTAACAAAATAGAGTTATGTTTTACGTAATTAAAATATCATAGTCAACTACATTAGCAATTTCAGCAAAATTATTAATTTATGATTTGAATGGGACCACAAAATTATATAAGATTTTTCTAGAAAAGTGTTACCTTATTATTTTAGTCCATTGGCAAGCCAGGACTGGAAAAATTTATTATGTAATTGAGATTATTAATTTATCGAGTATTAATTTATAGAGGTTCTACTGTACTTCCAACTAAATATACTGGATTCTTAACTGCCTTAAAGGCACTTCACATGCCCAGGATACATGAAGAAATCACACTACACTATTGCCATCCTATACATTATAATAAGTAAAATGTAACATGCAGGAAAAAGAAGTTCCAAATTATTCAGAGTTTTGTTCTCTAAACAGATTAATGCAGTTTTGAAAAACAATAGCTGATTAAGCAGTTGCAAAATCCACCCTATCTAGAAATCCTTGAACTTCATGTAGTTGGAAATATTCATGTTGCATTAAGCTTTAGAAATACAACTCAAATACAAGCCAAATATGGTTGTCTGCAAAGATTTCATACTACCAATCTGGGAGTAAACTGATACAAGATACAAAATAGGGTTTGGAGTGGTCTAATAACTAGTGGTATGGAAAGAGAGAACAAAAACACAGTACATGTAATTATGTGAAGTTAAAATATTGATAGAAGAAATTTGAGAGGCCGAGTCACTTTTTACACACAGGAAGCAACTTATTAACAAAAGGATCTGTACACAAAATTCTTCATTGTAAAAAGATAATTAGAAAAAGACACTATTTGGGATGCCTTTTAAAAATGTAATTTATAAGCAATTGTCAGCTGTGTTATCATAGGCTTACGCCAATGTTCACTGAAAATTGTATTGAGATGAAGACTTTATACATAATTTAAGTAGGTTTCTGTGTGAGAATGTGCATGGAGGTGTATACCAACTGTATAATTGCAGAATGCATTTGAAGTGATTTTAAAACTCAAACACATCTGAAAGCTAAGTTCCATGGATGATCAGTTTGCTTTACTACAGGACAACTAGAAATGACTTTTCTAGAAACAATGACAATTCTAAACTCACACAAATCAAATTCAGAGTGTATTTTTAGATCTATATTGCACTGTATTACTGACATGCATCCAGACAAATATATAGTAACAAGCACATTAAATGGTTTCAACTTGCTTACAAGAGTCATCAAAGGTGGCAAGGAAAACCTAGTCCTCCCATGATCCCATTTCCCTTTTAGGATGCCAGTAATGATTTCTTGTAATGGTGTTCCTTTCACAGCAACCTGAAAATCATCAAGGAAAAATTATCAAAAGAAAATTACTGGAAGAACTATTATCAAAATCTTTGCTGTGTCTAAATAGAACTCTATTTCTACTTTCACTCAAAGGTCAAAAGATGCTAAAACTAATATTATACATCAATCTATGTCTAAAACTTGCTTAAGAATAACAAAATTTAATGCTGAGAAACCAGCACCAAAACTCACTCATGAAAACTAATATCCACCAAATTATTCTTGGCCAAGGAGTAATGAGAAAACTAATTTATAAAAACTAAATAACCTGGGTAACACCCTCTATGCAACTTTTACAAAGATCAAAGACCCTTTTTCCTTCTTGTGATAGTATCTTCAACAGTTAACTACTTTCTTAAAGTTAAGGACACGATGTAGGCCAAGTGAAATGGTAGTTTTTAAGACTTCTGAACTATCAACAACTCTTCCACATTTAAAAGTTACAAAGAAAAAACCATGTTAAAGCAAGAAAATCTTTGTTGCATGGAGTGTTGCAGGAGTGTTGCACCACAGCTATATACCTTGACTTCACTCTAGTAATGCCAGACAACATTTGTTTTTTCCATTTGTAAAACTTAAAATTTTCTTCATTGCTCAGCAATCCAATAGTGTTGCTGCAATTTGTAACAGCACAAGGATGAGAGTGAGAATCTTAAATTAATCTACTCATTCAGTATTCCTCCTCATCTCAAGTGGTCATCAAAATATTGTCGCTGACCAACTCAAGACGGAATCCAAAATTAGATTACACAAAGCAAGGAAGGTAATTGACAGTCAGGCTATCTACAAGGTCATTGAGTAACATATAAACTAACTACCACTGAACTTTCATATTGCTTTCATCCTTCTGTTCAAAAAAGCTTGTTAGCATGGATAATGTACTTGACAATACACACGATAGAGATAGACAGAGACCTGAGCAGAGGAAAGCACTTCTGGTGAAAACCGAACATAACGCTGACTTCCATAAACTGCAGAACTGACATCAAACCCGCTGCCAATTTTCCCTTGTGCAATACAATGAGCACTTTGGGCGATCTTATGTACCATGTCAAGATCTCCATCGTGCTGTTGATCAATGGAAGAGGAAAGATTGACAACCCCAAGGTAATGAAGTAATGCAGCAACCACAGCAGTTGTCATTGCTGCAGATGAACCCAATCCAGTTTTTGCAACTTCAGGCTTGCAATTTCCTCCAGTTGATTTGTCAGCATTGAATGTTATTGATGCAAAGGGTGGAAGGGCAGCCAATACTTCTGGTGTCAAAGGAAGCCCACGCGCTTCAATCTATGAAAAATGGTTTAAATTCAAAGATTGAATAAAGTTTGTATACCAGGACACTCAAAGTGATAGAAGCAACTTATACTTAAGACAATCTAAAGATTCATTATATATAGAGAAAAAAAAAATTAAAAAAAGAATATTGCACCTGCATTATTGTTTTGGAAAAAGTAATAGCAGTAGTCGAGCACTAGGGTAAATACCTGATTCCGATATGAGTAGAAGTCATTGCAACCCAAGATTGTGATATCAAGACCTGCAAAAGTAATATAGTCAAAAGATTAGATTCTAAGAAGTTGAGTGTTTTGTTGATCTGTACACATGACAGAAACAGCAGCACCCAAAGCATAAGACATTACCCTGCAAGAGTAGTTTTTGCAAGGTATCCCTTTTATTCTTATCTAATATCGCATACGCAGCCGCCACAGCATATTGGACTGCATATTCCACAAAAGGGTTCCGCGATTCGCTGGAAAAATTGAAGTCCACAGACATTAATTATCATAAGCACATGCATCCCCATCAAATCTTTCAGAAACTAAACGAAATCTTGCCTCGAACATACAGCCTCAAGAGTTAAATTTTTCATGGAGAATTTGTACATGCTTTCCCTCAACAATTGAGGTGATGTTAACTTAACATCAGTCCATGCCTAACAAAACAGAGTACTTAGTAAAATCACAAATCAAATATACAAATAATAAGTGAAAGAATCAATCATTAAATAAATAAAGTAACAAACCCATGCCCAGCTGTCCGGCTTGACTTGTTCATAAAGAGGCTTCACAATGGCGTAAAATCGAGCATTAGTACTGAACACAATCCCAGCATTGGGTCTCTCTAATATAAGATAACCCCCTGTTATCAACACCTTCCCAGGAGCGGAAGCAACTCTGCAGCAAAACCCAAAATAATAATAATAGCTAAAATCGTATTATTATTAACTTACTCGTAATTAGACAAAAATCATAATAAAAGAAAAACAATCAGAGCAGAATTCGAACGAAATAATGGATGATCAAACTTACACGGCCATTGCTGTCGCTGTTGTTGCACTGCGAAGAAAATAAATCAAAAGCGGGATCAATCAGAGATTGATCAATTCAATTTCATTTGTTTTTGTAAAAATGAGAAGTAATTAATTAGTAAATATAAAGTGTCGGTGTTACTACTTTGTAGAGGATATGCAGCAGATTCGCTGGCTTAACTTAAACCAAAGACAGGACACTTAAACTCTTCTGTTCTTGTTCAACTTATAGTTGTGAGTAGCACTTCAAGTCCCCATATTGAACATTGGACTCAATTCCTCTCTCCGTCGTAAAATAATTGAGCAAAACCAATGTTTCCTTATCAAATGTGAGCGAAGCGAATGTTCCTCTAATTAATATTAGAGTAGAAATTTAAATAAAATTTTATAAAATTTAATATAAACTAATTTTAGTAATTATCCGATTATAAATATAGCAGTTGTCGTTGGATATGATAATTTGATTGTAATATATGTGTAAGAAAAATAATTGAAGAGCCCATTATGACTGAATGATTGATATTAAACTTTTAAAACAAATTAATCAATAAATTCCAAAATTTGAATTGAATATTAAATAAAACGACTTAAAAAAAAGTCGTCGTACCTTTAAAAGTATAAAATTAAATTCAAGATAAATACCAGAAAATAAAATTATTGATAAGAATAATATCAATCAACTCAACTAAAAAGATATATAGTAAGATTATATATATATATATATATATATATATATATATATTAATCAAAATTTAACACATCATGTGGACCAGAATTTTCAACGTAATTTATATTATTTCACATACGGGAAAGATATATTTTTACCGAATTTTATATATTAAGAATATGTTTTCATTTTTTGTTATAAAAAAATTATTATCGAATTATCAATTAAATGTCCTTCATTTATTTATTTTAATCAGTTGCATTGCTCTTTCATGTCTATGACATAAATGGGTCCATATGGGAAAGAGACCGCGCTTTATTAAAATCACTTATATCGAATTCACAGATGTATGGTTTGCTGTTCAAGCTGCCGCATTCAGCCAAAGCCAACTATAAACTACTTCCACAAATGGTGTAATGGAATATTATTATAATGCTGTCGTATTTTGATTGTAAATTCCCCCGCTACTCTTATTTGTCAAGTACGATCTAAACTTCAAAAAACTGTAGTTTATAAACTAAATAATAAATATGTAATATGTAAAAGGTTTCAGATGATAAAATTTATCGATATTGACGATAAGAAATTTATTAAAATCACCTAAATCGGTGTTACAATGATGCAGTCTAAAATTAATAGAATAATAATAGAGATCTCAATTTTTTTTTATCCTAAATAATGTATTATTAATTGAGTAGTTGGTAATTTTTTACAAAATTTAAATGAATTAATTATATTATCTTATTAACCAATTAATAAATACCACGTCATGAGGGATAAATTTTTAGGACAAAAAATTTAAATATGTAGCACTACTCAAATTAATATCTAAACGAAAATTATTGTGTGTAAGTTCCTCTCATAAAAATTATAAATCTATTCTTTTTCTTAAAGATCTCCGTACTAGTTTGAAAAATACAATCAAGAGGTACCCATTTAAATATCTTAATTTATGAAATAGCTTTTATTCAATTGTGCCACTAAATAATATATTATAATTTAGGAACGATTAAATGATCATATTTTATTAATTTTTATCAGTTATTTGTAAGAATGATATCCTTTAAAATACTCAAGTTGGATCCTTCATTCAATCTCATTGTACGAAGAACTTCTAGTGATGGCAAAATGCAACCCTATGTTGGACTTTTCTAAGTCTAAATATAAGTGTCAGGTCTATTGTAAATTTAGGTTAGGCTTGGGCCGAGTTTAGACCCTCACTTAATTTTTAATTGTTATAAATTATTGTAAACTAAAATCATAATCAATAAGTTGTTATAATCAATAATGAATTAAAAGAAAATGAATATTTCAAAATGAGGTAATGAATAAAGAAAATAAAATAAATAAAAGCTTAAATATTTAATTTTTGTAATATTAGATTCTTTAATTCAATCACTTTCTTAATTAACAGTTAAGAGAGAATTTAATATTATCATTTTTTTTTGAATTATTATAGATTTATGAATTAGAAATTCAATTTTTTTTATTTTTAAATTTAAATTTACTATTTCAATTTTTATTTTTTTTAAAGATAGAAGGCTAAGCTTCGCTCGGACTTTTTTAGTTTAAGCTTTTGTACAAGCCACACGTGGAGGGCTGGCCAAAGCCGCGGGCCTGGTCCGGCTGCTGGGCCTAGACTTTTTTGTCCTCCCAAAACATTTCTTACAGGACAATTAAGCGGACTGAAAGTTGTACGTCCCTAACTTTTTATGAAGGATTTCTATTCCAAAAATTAATCTGACAAATATAAAAGAATAAAATATTCTACATTATTTCTATCTTCGCCAAATCGCCGGCGGTGAATCAGGTGGCGGGGCGGCAATACCAGTGAAATGATGCAGAAATTGGGTGATTTTAAGCTCCCCGCATTCTTCAATTACCCTCCATACTTCACGTATTCTCTCTCTCTCTCTCTCTCTCTCTCTCTCTCTCTCTATTTGTGCTTTTACTTTTTAATTTTATATATTTTATTGAATTGTCATTTAGACTGCAGCCGGTTAGGGACACTCGGGAAAAGCAGATACAGCTTTGGAAGGAACTTATTCTTGATTACTGTAGGACCCAAAAAGTATTTGTGATTCTACTTGAAGAAGAATTTCCTCTCTTCTCAAATCCAGTGATTGAACGTAAGTTAGGAGCACCCTATTGACATTTTTTATTCATTCTCTTAATCCATATTTGCTGTGCTTGTTAATAAGACTTTATTGGGGCATTGTAAGTAGTATAAGATCATAGAATTTCACTTTGTTTTTGGGAAACAAATGCATGCCCTGCGTTGGCAACACAAATATTCTCCTGCATTTCGGTTTGCTTAGATGGTTAGAGTGAATTGTTCTTATATTTTAGAAGTAACCCATTTCTCGCCGTACCGCAAAGATTTTAGTTTCAGGAGTTTGGTGTCTTTGCATGTCTAATTTGGTTTTCATGTGGCTTCTAGTGATAGGTCTTTCATAATGTGATAGACCTTATATAGTACGGTGTTTGATTATGAAGATTGGTGGGGTAGCTGACCACCCTGTTAGTCCGTTCTTGTAAGAGTGGAAAGATAGTCTTTCTTCTTCTTCTTTTATGTAGTGTTTCCTCTGCCCTGCTTAATGGTTAACTATTTGTTACAAATGGGAATTCCTTCTAACCTTAAATTGCAATTTGAGGCCGTTGAATTTGTGTTGGTGGAAAACATAAATTTCATACACAACAGAGATATATGATAGATTGATCTTTTTCAGATAGTGGATACAGTTCTTCTCCTATGATTCTATCCGATTCACTGGTCCCTTTTTTGGTTTTCGTACTGGTTTCTCTTGCCCTTTCTGTCTCTCTTTTCTTTACGAATTGTGGAGAGTTTTATGTGCAGAGTAATTATCCATTTTTGGAAGCTTTGTTGGAATTCTGTTAACAGATGAAGCAGTAATGATTTGTGCTAATGAATTGACCATTTCCTCAAATTTTATCTTCTTCTCATTAGGCTTAACTCCATTTGTATGTGTCCTTAACTGAAACTTGATGCTTGATGATCTTGTTGATTAGTTTAACCCTTAGGCTCAACTGCATATGTATGCATCCTTAACTGAAATTTGATACATGATCTTGTTGATTAGTTAACCTTTAGTAGTTTGTGAAGCTGAAAGATATGTCGGGCTTTAGCTGGAGAATGCACATAAATACATATATAGGGTCTACGGCCTAGAATTTTGATCTGCATCAAGACACCATAAAGGATTAATTCTTCTTCAGGGCTCCTTAGTGAAGTTTTTGATGTTAAGTAACTGATTATGCTTTTAATTTTAAAATGCACGGGACATAACAATTTTGTCATTGGCCAACGCCTACATACTAAGGTTTCGTTATCACTTTTATTTGATACTGATAATAATCATTACCATCTATTTGTAAATTGATATTTATGGTGTGTAATAGAAGGAAAATTCTTAAATAACTGCTGCATCTGAAATTCAGTAAGCTTAATTCTCTCATGAACAAACTTCTGAAGTGATACTCTGAAGGTTCTGAGGAGTCGAGCTATGTCTGTGGCTGTGTATATTGAGGGTGACATGCTGTCTGCCATAATGACCGATTAGATCCTTTCCCTTCTTTCTGCCTGATTGTTTGGCCCATACACTACCACAAAAGGTTTTGTTGCCCCTTTTTCCGGACCATGAAGGTTCATGAGTTATTACTAAAATTAAATTTTTCTTGGTAATTCATAAAAGCATTGATATTTTGGGTTATTATCAAGGTTCATGAGTTATTACTGAAATTAAATTTTTCTTGGTAATTCACAAAAGCATTGATTTTTTGAGTTATTAACTCAAGAGTGTCACTACCTATTATTCAGCTGCATCCAAATTACCATCTCTAATCAAATTATCATTCTGGTTGTTTCATGCAGGATCTCTTAATAATGAAGCTAGAGAAACGTTCCTGTCTGCTTTAGTGTCAGAAGGTTGGTTCCTGGATTGTTTCATTTCCTTTTCTTTCGAAATTATGGTGATCTAAAATGGTGTTATCACATTCTTTATATTTAGTAAGTAGTTATTAAATGCCATTATGATCAAACAGGGCGGGCAGAGTGGTTGGATAAAGGACATAGGAAATGCCTTATCCTTTGGCACCGGATTCAAGATTGGGCTGACATTATTTTACGTTTTGTAAGTTTAATGCAACTGTATTTTGGTTAAGTTTGCACGTGAGCAGTATGCTTATTTCTCATATTATTACATGGTCAGGTAAAAGACAATGGGTTGGAGAATAGTGTTATGACTGTGGAGGAAATACGTTCAGGGATTGAATCTCAAGGGACAGGTAAACTTACTGGATATTATGATACTTCTGTTAATATTCTTTCCAGCTTTAGATTTGATCTCTCTTTTTCTTAGGTACACACAATCTGAACAGAATCAGGATATTAGTATATTATATTCCGCGTCCATAACGTTTTATGCATATTGATTGAAGCACTCTTTTTCTCTCTTTGTACCTCAGAGCTTCATGGGATGGATCGCACAATTTTAGTGCGAGTGTTGAAACTACTTGAGCACAAAGGGAAGGTCACAATATTCAAAGGGACATCAGCTGATGATGAAGGCGTGAAATTCTCTGTGTAATGTACATAACTAGATAAATTTCCAAATGACTTAACTGAACTTGTTGGATGACATCTTGGTGCCTTTGTTAATTGGATATGGTTAATTTTATTTGAAATTTTCCTAGTGGCCAGCGGGTCATGATTAGTCGAGCTTTCTCCCTTTCCTTTTTGGCTTTGTTGAAAGAGGATTTCGTTTTACAAGATCATGTATAAGCAACTGCGCTTTGAGTTCGATAGTCCAAACCATTCTTGAATTGGCATGTGGCACGCCAATAAGTTTAAGTAGACTATGTATCAATGTGAAAATTTAGAAAAACTTTTCTTGAACACGAAAAAAATAGGTTTATCTTCTTGAAGTCACGTGGATCCATTTGTCGCTTCTTCATATAATTCCCTTAATTTGTTATTGTTGATCATTAATCTAATCATAAAACAATGGTTTCAGATCAAGTACTATGGTCGTATGGTTGGTGTGCTAGAGATGAAAAATTGTCATTAGATCAAAATCAAATCACGAATTCGAGAACGGAAAATTTTATTAACTATTTTTGCAGGCTTTTGCTCTTTAGCCAAGAGCTATTTTGTTAGAGCATCGTTGGCGATGTTAATGACAAGCAAAATCTTATGGGTTCGTGCTAGTTACTTTGACAAGTGAAACAATTCCAAATTTGACCAAAAACACAAAAGCCTGAGAAAAGAAGATAATCCTTTGATCAAACTTAAAACGATACAGTATGCAGCGATCAAACTTCATTTATTCACATGTCTATATTTCCATTTCATACGCCTGCTATATTTATTCTGTATACATGGATCACTTGCAATCAACTTCAAATCATTCAATCTAGATTGAGAATATAGTATTTTCAAAACAGTGCATATAATTATTATCCTTTCTATATTCCTTATCTAGATTAAATTATAGAGAGAGTAAGACGGAAATAACTGGATGCTGCATAAGTCAAGAAAGAAAATTGTACAATGGTGACAACAACTAGATGCTAGTCCAAGGCTGACAAAATGCCTCTAACCGCACGAGTGAAAGTACATTCAATCAAATGTTGGAGCCAAGCACTCATCAACCATATCCACCAGGTTTGGATTTTCTAGTGCTGCAGCTACCCGTTCTTTATCGTTCAGTTGTTTATTAACTGCATTGAAAGAAACAGAGTAAATGCAAGTAAGATTCTTTGCAGAGTAACTCCGTCTACTCATGTGAAATAAATTAGCTACAAAATAATGACAACAAAAACTGTAGGCAAGATAGTATTAAAGCAGGAGAACATGATAAGGGTACAAGGTTCCGGCAAAAACAAGCTTTAATACACAGACAAGAGCAATGAACATTTGAGGAACGACTCTGAATAAAACATACACACTAGTACATAATGAAGAGGAAGAGTATATTTACCTGCAGCTTCAGTTGCATGAGTTCCAGGTGCCACCCTTATATCCACCTGTACACAATACCTTTGAAACATTAGGAGTGCCCATAACTTTCAAAGATCAAAAGTTAGAACAGTGCATAACTATCAAAGATGCTTGTAAGATGGAAATTAATAATGGTTATACATCAAAGATGCTTAAAAATCATACGACAAAAGCATACAAAAATTAATCAATATGGCCGACGTCATCTAAACTGTAACATGTTGTCCTTAACAATGGTTATGCATACAGTAAGTAATAATTTTGTTACATGAACCAACAACTAAGAAATTATAATTGTTAGTTAATGGTCCACATCTTCGAAGAGGTAAGTAATAATTTTGTTACACAAACCAACAACTAAGAAATTATAATTGTTAGTTAATGGTCCACATCTTCCAAGAGGGGCCATGTTTGTGCCTAAACAATGCCCGTGATACAATAATAAAAGCACAAATCATGAAAAGAAAAGAGAGAAGAGGTCTGTTGACAACAATTTCTTTTCACTTTTGCTTTGAAATTACTAGAAAGTGGATTAGCTAGTCTTTAATGAGATAACACAAGCAATCATCAACCCACAAGGCAAACTCAAGAAGGTTCAAGTCAGTTGCAATCCAAAATTAACACTTATGCTAATTTTCATTTGCTTATCATAGTTTGTATGTATCTCAAATGACACAAAATCTTATGTTGAATGTAGTTTGCAAAATGTTTGGCTTTAACTCTCCAACTTTCACCATAAAAAATTGACCGAGAAGTTTTCCCATAACATTAAAAACCCATACTCAATAAGAAACTGTATAATCCCATCAAATTCAAAGGTGAGATCTAACAAAGATTATCAAGTTAATATAATCTCTAAAGTGTAAGAAGAGTGTAATTTTTTTTTTTTGGAGAATATATGGAGAAGGAAAGATATGCTTCACCATCTGAAGGACAGCGCTTCTTAAATAGCCTGCTGGGCTTGTTAATGCTGGTTATACAAGAAATAAAACGTGGACAATAGCTACTTCGACAGGCATATAATGAGAACAAGCTAAGAGAGCACATTAGAATTCAAAATCTGACCACGAATGAGATTAACCTTATTTTGGACATAAAACTAGATTAAGAACTTAGCCAAATTCTTACTAAAAAGCAAGAAATCTATTTGACTTGCTAAACTATGGTATCCCAAATTGAAACACACAATTGGCTATTGGTCTGCAATAAGATAATGAAAAGGAAGAATTTTGAACTGACATTATGAAAGCAGATTACATGAGTATAAAACTTGGGAGGTATCACAATTCACAAGTACTTCAATTTCACATTTATGAACAGCTGCACCAACCTTAGAGAGGATCAGCTGACTTGCACTAAATTTTGATAGAAAATAAAGAATTATTTTAATCAATTAAATGTCTTACTAGAATTACTACGTTTGAGTGATCCATACAAATGTGAATTTGAAGGTAATCGCAGGAGTCAATATCCAATAAGATCAGGCATAAAGAAATTTTCTATTATCCATCGACAACACATTGTCGTACAGAAATTTTCTATTATCCATCAACAACACATTGTCGTACCCTTCATACCTTAAAACGAGAAGGCAAGCTCCTCATAAGTTTCACCCGCAAGCACAGACCTATAACTGTTGCCATACTGCAGTGCTCAACTGTTGGAGTAAATGTGACCCTGAATTACATAAAATGAAATTAATTAAATCGAGTAAACTTAGTCCCCAATCTCACTAGGACATGCAACAAGGAACAAGATAACATAAGATTCTGTTGTCACCTGACATAGCTACGCTCATCATCCACTTCAATTGCATCCTCTGTTATAACTTTAAGTTCTTCCAATGAGTATGGATGCTCGGGATCTTTTATATCTCTAACATGATGTAAGAATGTTAAGGAAAGAAACTTAATTACATCATATAACTCAGTACCAAAAATTTTCTATTCCTATGTAAATGGTTAAACTTAGTGCACACGTTGAACCCCACGACAATGAAAATTTAACCATCAAAATGTTAGATGATGAATTTGAAGCATCGCCACCCATATCAAGCAAAATATCAAATAAAACAACAACAACAACAACAATAACAGTAATAGTTCATGTGATAAGAGTAAGAAGGATATCAAATACTTCTTGTTGGTCAATTTGTTCAGCTGCGTACTCATCATTAACACAAGACGAAGCACTTCGAGCCCGCCGTTCTTTCTTTTCATACACAACAGGATTTGCATTTATCAACCCAGAAACCATTTTCACTGCTGAAACTAAAAATTAAAATTTTGAAAATCAGAGCCCATCAAATGATATTGAACAAAATAAAACCAGAAGATATCATTGAAAATAATTGATTAATATCGAATGAAAATTTTCCAGTAAAACGAAAGAGCCTTACATTTTTTAACGGCGCTTTTGTTCCGTTGAAGAAGTAAGAGATCGCGTACCGGCGCGGCCGCTGTAAGAAAAGAGAGAGGTTTTTAACGGGTTTAAAAGTTGGGAGCCTCTGAACCGGCACAAATTCATGAACCAACTTGTCAATTTCATTGGGGTCCTCGAAATTTAGTTTTAACTGAAATAAGGCTCTTTGCTACAAAAGTTGTTTTGAGTCTTTGAGTATTTACCTTTGTGCTGTGTGTGCGCGAAGAGGAGGGTGCAAATTGAAACTTAAAATTAAAATAATTCTTTTTTATCGAATTTTTAGTACACAACATCAATTCGGTTTAAATTATAGAGGCCTAGCGCTTAACTAATAAAATTACTCATACTTGAATGGCCTTAAATATTTAACTTATCAATTTACTTATATTGACTATTTTTAAGACATAGCTCCACTAGTCAATGGACAGTCTTTATAAGACTTATCTTGAATTTGTATTTTTTGTACGAGTGTGTATTTAATTAATAATTTTTTTTAAGTTGACTAATCTTAAAAATCTTGTAGATGATATAAATATAGAATTTCATCTTAATTATTTTTCAATCATTAAAATTTTTTATCTCAACTAAAATTTAGAGAATTTAAGAATCAAATACAAGACATGATTCTTATTCTAATTTGAGAGTTTTTATTATAATGAATATTTTTCTACTTGAGCCAATTTAATTAAATTAAGGATCAAGTTAACATTTCTTCTCAATTATATTGCATAATTGAGTGGAGACAGTCTTTTATCTTATTAAATATGAGTAGATTAAACGTCTTCAAATATTAGTGAGGGTAAAAATCTAAATAGTATTTTATAAGATTTAATATAAATTAGTCTAAATAATAGTATGATATAAATATCAATAATAATCTCA
Source organism: Luvunga scandens (assembly GCA_030449905.1). NCBI lineage: Eukaryota > Viridiplantae > Streptophyta > Magnoliopsida > Sapindales > Rutaceae > Luvunga > Luvunga scandens. Next base: position 4,142,723 of record JASUUG010000298.1, on the reverse strand, counting down.
CATAATATAATTTATAGTCAGATTGTAATATCCATGTAAAAAAAAGATTAAATTAAGATTAAAAACAATGATGAGACTGAAATTAAGTTTCTCGATGCCCTCAAGTATGTGTTTGAATTGGTTGGCAATAATTCTGTCGTATTTCAGAATCTGGATTCGATCCTTAGAATGATAAGGGAGTAAAAATTGTATTTAAACTTGTCCACCCCCTTACCTTTAAAAAAAAAAGATAAAAAAAAATTTCTTAACTTAACTTTGCCCATTGTAAATAATATATGCGACTCTGTATAGTTGTTTCAAAGGTTGTTTAATTTTTTTAAAAAAATAATAACAAATAATTATTGTAAAAAAAAGGTGAAATTTCTTAATTATTAATTGCAATTTAAAATTTCCCAGAATGCTTAATTGATTTTTAAATAATTTAAAGTCAAAATATCAAAAATAAAAATAGAATTTTATCATTCGGAGTCCGTGAAATAATTGTTAATTTCAACTTGGTTCTTTGGCGTAGGGGGATACATCATACACGTCCCACCTGGACATTTTCGCTTCTCCGCAGCCGGCTTGGCTTCGTGTTTTTTTTTTTATTATTTATATTTAATATTTTTATATACAAACATAGTTTTATAATAGATTAGATTTTGTAGATTGATAGATCGATCGATTGGTAGCGGTAACTCACTCAATTCATCTCCGCCATGGCTTATGACGATGATACGTAAGTTCTCTCCATCTAAATTTTTAGGGTTTTTTTTTTTGGAGGGGGGGGGGTGTGGTTGGGGCACTCAATATTTCAATCTACGATTGTCTAATTTCAATTTCGCAAAAAGAAAAATTAGGGTTTCTGAATTCTGAGATATATGCTGCGATGATGATTATTAATGTTAATTAATGTGTATGTAGGTATCGCGATGAGGATGGAGAGCCGTTGATGGACTACGATGACATAAGATCGGACCCGGAGCAGTCGCCGGAGCATCAGCAGCATCAAAACGACAACATCCTCGACGATTTTGATGACGACGATGTCGGCGACGGTGGCGTTTCTCCGGCTAGAGAGCGGTCACAAACGCCGGTTTACAATAATGATGAGAAATCATCGAAACCCAGAAAGAGGCTGGTGAAAAAGGGTGCCAAGGAGAGCGGTAGCACACCTAGTTTGATAGACGAGAGAGAGGATGAGTATGATGATGAGGGGGAGGATAATATAATTGGGGATGATTTTGAGAGGGAGATGGAGGAGAGGAAGAGGAAGAAATGGGGGAAAGAAGGTGGTAAAGACCATAATACTAAGAAGAGGCTTAAGAGTGGTGGTGATAAGAAGTTCTCTTCTAGTGGGGGAAAATCGAGTGGCTTCAAATCCTCTAGGGCTGGAAGTATCAGAGATAATGATAAGATGCTTAATGAAATGTGGAATGCTGTTGCTCCCACTGGCGATTCTGAGGTAGGCTTTTTTTTTTTTTCAAATATTGGTTTTTGTTTGCTCATTGGTTTAGTTTTGTTTATACGTGTTGCTTATTAGATTTGAATTCTCACTTGAATAGGATGATCAAGAGGGTGTTAGGACTGTGGATGATGATAACTTTATAGATGATAGTGGTGTGGATCCTAGCAACATGTATGGAAGCGATTCTGAGCCTCGCTTTGCTCATGATGCTCCTCAGGTAAATACGCCATTAATGATCCTCGTGTCATCTCTAGATTCTCTGTGTGCGCTTCTTAATATATTTCCATTGATTGCACAATATGTGGTTTACATGGTTTAGGGCTTTGTTTTATGGTCAATGATCTTATTTTTTCCAGGCAGAGGAAGGTGATGAGGATGAGGAAATAAAGGATCTCTTCAAGATGGGTAAAAAAAGGAAAAAGAACGAGAAAAGTCCTGCAGAAATTGCATTGCTGGTTGAGAATGTAATGGCTGAGCTCGAGGTTACTGCTGAAGAAGATGCTGAGCTTAACAGGCAGGGTAAACCTGCAATTAATAAACTCAAGAAGCTATCTCTTCTTACAGAGGTTCTCTCAAAGTAAGTTTCTTGCCTGTTGTCTTTTTTTTGTCTGAGCTTTTCTTCCTTACCTACCAGTCATAGTTCTTATCTTCTTTTTGCTTGATACAGGAAGCAGCTTCAGCAAGAATTTTTAGACCACGGAGTGCTAACTTTATTAAAGAATTGGCTTGAACCCCTTCCTGATGGGAGCTTACCAAATATAAACATTCGTGCAGCTATTCTGAAGATTTTGACTGAGGTAGAAACTGCATTTATCCACATTAAACTTGGTAATAATGTTCATTCCCTCTGAACAAGCCTTGTGTTTATGTAAAGCTGAATATTGCTACCCTTCTGCAGTTTCCAATCGATCTAGAGCAGTTTGATAGGAGGGAACAATTGAAGAAGAGTGGTCTTGGAAAGGTTTACTATCTATCCCTTCTTAGCAATCACCATGCCTTGAAGCTTTTTTATTGTCACTGGATGCAGCAATTTTGACTGATTTATTTTTTTGGCAGGTTATTATGTTTTTATCGAAATCTGATGAGGAAACCACATCCAATAGAAAACTTGCCAAGGACCTAGTCGATAAATGGGTAATGTGATTCCTGCTATGTTTCTTGGTCACTATTTACTAAATTTTACATTCTGCCCTTCCTTTTACATTTTTGTTTCAAATAGCCATGCTTTTTGTTTGACTGATAATGATGTGTGAGTGGCATAATAGGGGTTTGATTTATTGCATATATTGGGGATTTTTACCCCTCACTGTTGAAACTCGTTACTAGTGAAGATGCATTTTTCCCTCCTCTTTCTTGATCTATTTGTTGCTACTCTAAATGCATCTTTTCCTTTGGGATTCCTAGTCCTCAAGATTTTGATCTGTACTGCAAAGGCTCTTCCTCAACTCCCATCTATCCTTTTTTCCCCTTTTCTTTTTCTTTCTCCTTCTCTCTGTGAGTTCTTTCAGTTGTGTGTTTACAGATTATTATTAATTCTGAAAAGATGTCTATGAAACTTTTCGTCAATGCTGATATTGATATTTTCTTATACATTGAATATAATTAATGCAGAGTCGGCCTATTTTTAACAAGAGCACAAGGTTTGAGGACATGAAAACTGTTGAGGATGACAGGGTTCCTTTTCGAAGGCCATCAGTCAAAAAGTACTGTTTGTGACTGCTATCTCACTGCTGCCATGTTCAACATGGACTTGCATTTTAGTTTTACTCTATCTTTTGTCTCATTATCTTTGTCTTTTCTTATGTTCAACAGGCCTGCAAGTAAAGCTGCAGCAATGGAATCTAGAGACGGGGATTTTGATGATCTCGTTATTTCTCGGTATGATTTGACAATAGATTTAATATTTCTGCGAATATTATACTGCAACTCAGTGTTGTTTTACATGTAATTTTTTACATGCAGGGAGCGCAAGTCTGGTCAGTCTTCTTCAGGGCAACATGCTTCAAGGTCAGATTTATCCTCTAGGCAGCACGCATCAAGACCAGAAGCAACACCATTGGATTTTGTTGTGCGTCCCCAGTCTAAAATTGATCCGGAAGAAGTTAGAGCCCGTGCTAAACAAGTTATGCAAGATCAGCGCCGGATGAAGGTTAGTCGATTTGTCAATTTGAATTTAGTTGTTCTGTTCCTGTGCATGAATATCTCTGGTAGGAAAAAGAAAAAATGCTTGAAAGGCTGGATAAAACTTCTCTTACTAACTCTTAGAACTAGTAAAGATAGTGAAACACTTTGGCTCTTATTTTGTTCACTTCATTGGGATTCTATATACATTTCATCTTGGCTGTTTTTGATGCTTCAGTCTGTTATCAACTTGGCCTTTTCTTCCACTGAAAATGAATCTAAAAACATGGGTTGAGCTTCGCAACAATCAATAGATTTACATTTAGAGCATTTAGAGATTGAGTAATGCATATCAACTTATGTCATAGTTTCAACGTTATTGAACAGATGGCATTTGCTTCTTTTCTCAACGTGTGTATAGCAACGCATCAGATGTATTTTCTTGCTCTTTTTCTTTGAGCATCTATATAATTTCTAATCCAAAAGCTAATTGATATTGCAGATGAACAAGAAGTTGCAGCAGTTGAAGGCACCTAGAAAGAAGCAGCTGCAAGCTACAAAACTCAGCGTGGAGGGTCGTGGTATGCTTAAATACTTGTGAGGTACTTCACTTGCTCCCAAACAAGGGGCATTTTATAAGCTCAATGGCACGCATCTAGACGGGGCATTGGGCTTAAATAACACATGGAGCACCGTCAAAAATAACTTATTGCTCTTACTGCTAAGTCAATGAGCTTACACAAAAGGTGTCCTTGTGTGTCTCAAGTCTTGATAGGAAAGAAAGTTCAATTGAATGAGGGGATATGGCTTACATCCGGTTAAGCCTATAGGCTCCTTTGTGGGTTGACCACTACCTAGAAACTGGTCGGTGTAACTTGTTTTTTCGTGTTAAATTTTAACGTTTAGCTTCAATGTTGATTCAAAGTGTTTATTGTTGAAGGATATTATCTTATCATTTTTGTGGGTGATTATACGTACATTCATTATGGCTTACTTCAATTGCCGTGTCACCCCCCCAACTCTTTTTTTTTTTTAAAAAAAAAAAGATTTTGTGAATTAGAAGACCCATGGTTAGTTATTGCCGGACGACAATCCATAGTCCACCAATTTTATAAATCGATGGACAAAAGTTTCCATGAGCAACAAAAGTAGAGTCATAAATAATTAGGTATAAACTAATGGACAATAAAGAAATATGGTAATTATTTTTTTTTTAAGTTCATGAGTTCATGATGGTTTTATATAATTAATTTCTTCATGCTACATTAGTTTATACACACTTATTTGTATAAAATTATTGTAACTTTATCTCAATCGTTTGTCGGTGAGATATTCAATTAAAAGGATCCTAAATTTGTACCACTAAATTTTTTAATGTTGTTAATGTGCCAATTAAAATTTTGATACATGTATAAAGAATCAAAGGAGTATATACGGTTGTTATAGGTCAGTTAACCGAGTTATTTCCTTTCTTCTTAGTCAAACATTTATTTAATTCTTGCCTAATTTTGCTTTATTTTTTAGTTCTTGCTTAATTTTGCTTACTTTCCGTATCTATTTTGTGGTCCCCCTAAACAAATGTTATTTCTTGACTTATTTCCAGAATAATTTATCCAAATAAAACGTTTCACTATTGAAATTTTAGTCAAACATCATTCATAAGTTTGAGAAGTGAGATTTACATTTTACCATTGATGGGGAATGACATTGATTTGTTGTTTTCAGGTACGCTTATTTGCTATGAGATTTAGTCAGGCTATACGCTTCCGCCACATTCTATACAAATTTATGCCACAGATAATTATTGAAAGATTAATGAAATTGGAGAGAGAGAAAAAAAAAAGAAGCAAAATAAATTTTTAAAAAAATAAAGGAAAACAAATTTGCATGTTGTGATCATAATATCACCGTGCCAAGTTAAGAGTTACAAAAGATAGATTTGCGGGTTACCATGTCAATGAATACTATTTATCACTATGTCCATGCTTCCAAATGAAATATTAGTGTAAACAATAAACTGTATTTTTTTCTTTTAATTTATAATAATTTTTATAATCAGTTTACTAATTTAATTAGTACAATATTTCTAAATAATTTATATCTTTTTATTTATACAAATATTTTACACTGTTGATCAAAATTCAAAGATACATATTTGTTACATTATTGATACTTAAAAAAAAAAAAAGGTAAATGCTTGTTTATTCTCTATATTTTATTAACTTAAGTGTTTGTTTAGTCCTTATATTTTAAAAAATGCCTCAAGATACTATTGCCGTTAAATATGTTATAATCCTACCCTTATTTTTTCTTTCCTTTTACAATAACAAACTTACAACAATATTCTTTCTTTTTTAGGGTATTAATAAAAAGAAAAAAATATTGATTTATCAAATTAGCCTCAAAAATAACATAAAAATTTTCACAAATTTTTATGTTATTATTTTACTTTTAGGATTAATTTGATAAATTAATATTTATAAAATAACTATTTGTAAAATTATTGTAAGGGTATTAAACATTGTTAAAAGTTGGCTGATATTAATTTATTTATAAATAAATTATTGGCAAGATTGTTGTATGGGTACGAAAAAATACTAGTTCTTTCGTGTTGATATTTATTGATTAATCTGCTAATAAATAATTATTAGTTAATATGCTAATTAAATTTTTACAAATAAATTAATGAATGTCAAAAATATTATTACAATGCTATTATTGTAAAAGAAAAAATTCAAGAATAAAAATATAATATATTTAACTATAAAAATATTGTACAGTATTTTTTAAAATATAAAAATTAAATAAGTATTTAAATCAAAATATAAAGATGAAATAATCATTTACCCTGAAAAAAATAATGGAATGATAGAGAGAACTTTAGTAAAAAAATTACGTACAAAATACGTTGAGGATCTCTTGGGCCAAAGTAGGCTTTCTTAATAGTTAGGCCCTTGTTGTCTACTGCATGGGACTTTTAAAATTGGTCTAAAGATATTAAGCGAAAAGTAGAAGGGGTAGAAAAATTAGAAATTATAGGTAATTTCTAATTGGAAAAGATTGTGATGAAGAAAGCAAGTTTGAGATAATAAATTAGATATTACAATAAAAAAATAAGATTTAGCATGTAGTGTAGAAGATAGAAAATAGTTTAAATAAGTTTTGCAAAATCACATTAAATTCGTTCACCGTGGACAAAATTTATATTCATATTCAATATCTAAAATTTGGGGGCAATCTATAGTACATGCATATATTGCATATATGAAAAAAAAAATGGATCAATAAACATGAAATACCCACTATTAAACTTGATATCGAAGATCATTTAAACTTGAAACTTGAGACCATTAACTTCAATTTCAAGTTTAATGGTGTGTGTTTCATCTTTAATGGTAGATGTTTCATATTTATTGGTCTATTTTTTTTTTTCATGTATGCAATACATACATGTATTGTAACTTAAGCCTTAAAACTTGATATAAATATGGATTTATTACGAATTTCCATATGGATGGATGAATGGTGTCCACGTGTCCACTGTCCAATCTCGGCTGGATGTTTGCCATCCCTACACTTGTCCTTCTTGCTAGCCAAAGCCTACCCCAGTAAGAAGGATGCCTGCATCGGGAATTATCATTTGATATAGTGAATGCTAACGACATGATCACTAACATTTGTGCGTATATATTGGACAGTGTCAAATTTGAAAATTTCCACAAGTTTGTAAAGAATGATTCATATAAAAAAAAAAAAAAAAGAAATGGAAACAGAATTTTAATATAGCTATAAATTGTGCTCTTGTATGCAGACAATATTAATTAAACACAATCGAGGAAAGAAACAGTATAAAAACAATCCAGTGAAAAATATATATTGAAAAATATATCTTTTAAATTATCAATCCAATAATCATCGGAAGTTTAAAATTGTTACTCTAAACTTCAAACCCAAGTGCTGAAAATAAACTAAATTTGTACGCACGGCTTAAAAGCTCCACCTTTTGACGTTTAATTAACAATTTCATCAATGCTAAACTGTACGAACTAAATTATGCTAAATTGCTGCTCCACTCTCCCATTGTACAACTAAAATAATCTGATGCTGCATCTAGATGTAAAATTTTTTTTGCCCTTTTTATTTTCAAGATGAAACTTTAGCGAAGGGATCATATAATACTATTTTTCTAAAATGTTTGGATGGACGATGCTGAACAAAACGTCTGAATCATTACAATATTTTACAGTCTAAATCATGTAATAAATTATCAACCATTATACAGACACTAAAAGTTAACAGATCCAAAGAATATTATGCAATAAAAACACTAGAAAGTTGCAAAAACCTTGCATGGTGGCACATATTACCAATTATTGCAAACTCATCGAAGAATATTAGTTGACATCCTTCTTTTATTCTATAAACAATGCAAGCTCTAAACACTCATCATAAAAGGCCTTCATCCTCTTTTAACCATCGCAAACTCAACTTCATAGAGGAAGGTTCCACTTGCGGAAGATGAGCAGCATAGGCAATAAATTTTGGAGCTTTCTTACATTTGAGGCAATGCTGCAAATCTAAAATCAATTAATTATTAATCAGTCAGAGGACTCCCACTGAGTTCTAAAGAAAATGCAAGAACGTAAAGTAAATTCTAATTACTTTTTTGACAGTAAAGAAAATGCAACTAAAAGGTATGAACTAGAAAGAAAAGCAAATTCCAATTACTTTTTCGATAGTTGAACTTCATACGGAAAGTTCACAAGAAATTACACCACATATTGAACTTCATATGCTGACGAGGAAGAAGATATTGAACTTCATATGCACGAGGCCACACCTCCTACCTATTGCTATTTTCCTTTTAAACTTTCAAAACGTTGACCAGATTGTGTGTTAGGTTTCATGCATTCTGATAATTTGTTGCGACACTTTTTTTCCCCTAGTGCCTCATCTTTAAGTGAGCAATATCGATGCCTCGGGCATGTTACATATACCAAACTACATTATGACACACTTGAAAAGAAAAAGTACATAAGTTTATTGCTTCTTCTTTACACTCAGAAACATTTAACAAACTCAAAATCTTTTTGTATCTCTAAAAATCGCCGATTGCTTTAGATATATCAATAAATCTTGCGTCATTTTTCTCTCAAGCTAATTGATTATATCTATGTATATAAACCCAGGTTCCGCAATAACCTCTTGTTGCTCATAAGTTACATGCTTATTCAGTACAAAATGGGTATTGTCACCTTTTTTAGTAGGTATGGCCAATTTCCTCCGAATAAATTGTTATCAATATTATTGTAAGCGAAGTTCAGAAGTTGTTAAGCATCAAGTGAAGAGTTTTGACGATTAAATATTTTTCTTTTCTAATGGACTAGATATCCTGTTAACATTAATTAGGTTTAGATTTGATGTTAGTGTAATATTTTGTTAAATGACATGAACTTGTCCGCAACTTTAAATCCCTTTTAAAGGGTTTTTAGTATTATAAACTTTTGTTAAAATAAAAGTCTCAGTGTGTATTTTGGAGGGCAAACAGTTCCACCCATTTGAAATTGTATGAATGGCTGGTTATTCCCTATCAATTATTAAGTAATTAGCTCTCTATCTACTTGATTAAATATATAGTGATGATTAAAATATTTAAATTCGTTGATCCACAACAATCATAGTGATGATTAAAATATTTAAATTCGTTGATCCACAACAATCTCATCATCAATGTTTTATTTTATTTTTTAACACCACGATTATTTTGATAATTTACTCATCTCAAAAAAGAAGAAGAAGAAGAACTTATCCGAAGCTGTAAAAAAAAAAGTAAAAAATAGAAATTGATTAGAGGCTAACAGCTTTGGAGGTGAGGTTAGGCTAACCGCATCATGGTTATGCCGACAACTATTTTGCAAGAATAAAAAGAACTAAGCATCTTATTAAATTAATTTTATAAACAATATCATGATAACTTGATCGAGGTAAATAAATTTTTAGTTGGTCATCTTCTAATATATCTTAAATCTTAATGATGGGCACAAGGGGCATAAGAAGATATGATTAAAGAATTAAGGTGCTTTGAAAATAAAATAAAAAATAAAATTTTTGACGCTAATTGAACACATATCGTGTAAGGTTAGGACATATCCGAACACGTTTATTTATATACGGACAAATATTATTTCTTGCTAACTTTCCTTATCTATTATGGATTTCCTAAATAAATATTATTTCCTTAGTTATTTTGGTTTCCTTATGCAACGACTATATAAAGGTAGCATTTGTATATCTAGCTAATAAGTAATTATGCTGGTTAATTAGTTTAAGAATAAGTAAAATGGAAGCGAGATTTCAATTAGGAGTAGGGATTCGTTTTAACCCCACCGAAGAAGAATTGATTAAATATTTCCTTTTGAAAAGGGTCAAAGGACAAGCACTTTCACCTTGTCCTATTGCGGAATGCGAGCTATACGGGAAAAGATCGCCATGGGAGATTTTCGAAGAAAGGGGTAATAATTCTGATAAAAGCATATGGTATTGTTTCACAACTTTGAAGAAGACAAGCAAGAAAAGGATTTCCAGGGTTGCCGGCAAGGGCACGTGGCACGGCGAGTCGTCCGCAAAGCAGATTGTCGACAGCAAGAAGAAGAATGTTGTAATAGGGTTCAAGAAAACTTACGCGTTCAGGATTAAGGGCCAGAAAAGTGATTGGAACATGGATGAGTTTACATTGGCTGATGATGAAGAGAGCAGTAACTGTGTGCTTTGTAAAATAAAGAAGAAGAAGCCGAAAGCAGTGGAGGAAGATGAAGTAGAAGAGATGGCCAGTGAATTAGCAACCACAAACACAACCAACAACTTTGCAGTTGGATCCCATCAAAGTTGTTCACAATTATTTACACCACCATCAAGCCTAAGTCTTTGTGATAATACTAATGTCGGAGAGCAATGTTATGGGATTGAAAATTTGCCAAATCAAGTTGACATAATTAACAATAATGGTCTTCATTCAGCAGTATCAGAGACTGTTGAAAAGGCTGCGAATATCATCGATGATGATGATTGGTCCGCTATGCTTGAAGAGTATCTGCAACAAGAAAAATCACTAGCTACGTACAATTAACAAACATATCTATTAATTCTTTGATTCTTTTTAATTATTTTGTTCAGTTAATTTTTTGTTTATGTTTCGTTAACTTTTATTGCCGTTTTCCACACAAAGTGATACGGAAGTGTACTTTTGTTAGTTACTTTATTTGATTAATTAATTATGTTATGATTAATCGATAATTTTTTTTCCATTTTTTGTGGATTCATTATTACTTTTCATCTAATAATTAATGAATATTGTGACTCTCAAACTTGCTTCACGTATCGCGTGTGAATGAAATGTCTCTGATTATGCAGTCAATATAACAATAATTAATTAGCAAACCAGGAGATTTAGCTGACTAGCTAGTGTACATGCATGCAGCGTTACATCCCTCGTGCAAAATTTAAAACTTAATTTAACACTAAAATAGAAAAAATAATAATGAGATTTTTATTTTATTGCTGACTTTACATAATTTGAATCAAACGATGGTTGTAAAAAAATAACACTCACCAAAGGCAAAATGGAATGAATCAATTATTTTTTTAATTTAGTTATCCCAATATTATTAGTAATAATAATAATCTTTTCAAATTTCTTGATTTTATTTACTATTTGAATAAGAATAATTTTGATCTTTTATAATATGTATAACGATATATATGAAATTATATTAAATGTAAAACTAATTCTCAAAATCAAATTTTAAAAAGCTTCTTCTTTCCAAATTTCAAATCCACTATAAACTTAGGTGATTTTACCAAGAGTGATTTTTAAAAAATTTTTACCAAACATCAAAATTAATTTTTAACTTATAAAAATCAATTTTGAACCTCCTTAAAGTAATCCCAGATAGGTCCGTAATGAAGGTATTTTTGAGGAAAAAATTGATTTTTCTATTTAGACATTTTATCGTTCATACAATACAAAGTTAAGAAATTTTACTTCCCCATTCAAATGAAAATGTCTTACAATAATACTTCAGATATAAAAAGAAAAAGTGTAAAAATAGCAAAGCATAAATAGAGGTCCTCATTTTTTTTTAATATAGATATGTTATTAAACCATACTACTTAATATCGTGTCTACAATAACCCTATTAAATCAGATAGTATAACAGCATGTTAGAAAAAAAAAATTGTAGGAACCCACTAAAAAAGGACTATATACGCACACCACACTACATGAAACTCGAACCCATAGCATAAGTTATGGTAAAGCAGCCCACTAACCAATGGAGGTAGGCTTCTCTTTCCCTTTTTCACCTACTCACGGGGTTAGGTTTTTGATACAAGATGCAGCAGCCACCGTAAGTGGTCCCTGTCAATTAGTTATGCCTTCTTTTCCACCCGCTAATATCACCCCAAAGCAGATTCAATAAGTACCCTGATCAGAACAAAAAGTTCATTTTAGCCATTTTGGACAATCAAAATCTTGGAAAGCTTATAGAATGTTCCCACTATCACGCTCAGATAGAAAAGAATTCAATGTATTTAGCTGCAATTGCTGATGCATGACCGCAAGCACCAACAATGCCTACTCAGATGGCCCCACATCCTGCAATGCAAACTGGTGGGTATTACATGCAACATCCTCAGGCGTGGCAGTGGCTCACCAACAAGGAATCTTCCCGCAAAAGACGCCATTACAATTCAATTACCCTCATTAACTACAGGGTTCTCAACAACAGCTACACCAACATCAAGCCATGCAAGCACAAATGGGAATGAGACCAGGTGCCGCTAACATTAATGGTATGCATCCCATGTACACTGAAAGCTCTCTTGGAGGTGGCAGCAGTGGAGGACCCCGCTTCAGCATCAGGCCCAAGTGACAAGCGTGGTGGAAATAAGCAAGATGCTTCCGAGGCTTGGACGACTGTCGCTGACGGCCAGGGCAGTTCAGCTGATGGGCATGGTGGGGGTGGAGAGGAAGCAAAGTAACATGGCCCAACGTGCATGGATGCCTATGACTGTTCATAGTAGATGCCTTTAACAATAGTAATGTTCTCGTGCTTTTTCATAGATGGAGCTTAGAATTGGAAGTTTCTTGTTGCTCTTTAATTTTATCGGATTAGGTCGGTAAGTTTTGTTGTTAGTCTTCGCATACTGAAGCCTCCGGGCTTTGCTGCCCATGTCTGTCATTTAGTAACAAGCTGAAATGCATGCTTTGTCTTTTAGGGGGAATAAAATTAACAACAATAATAATAAATTAATTTAAAAAAAAAAAAAAAACAATGGAGGCAGGCTTTGATCTCAAAATGTCAAAATATCTAAAATTAAACCAGATTAACAGACCAGACAAACCCTTAGATTCTTTCCCAACCATTAGGCTTCTGTCCGCGGAGTAAACCTTCTATCCCCGGAGTAAAACCCTAATAGCAAGTGGCCGTTTGTCACAGGAATTTAAAAAAACCCTCTGTAAATTAATTTAATAAAAATATTAGCTCTCAAGTTCTTTTTGCCACTTTGGTAAATAATTGTCGGCATTACTATGATCCGGTCAGCCTCCAGCCTCGCCTCCAAGTTTGTCAGGTATCCGTTTTTCCAATTTTTTGAGAATAATTTTATTCGTTTCAAAAGGAAGTATGAAATCTTGTGGTTTATTACAATTTTCCACAAGCCTCATCTTTTATTTGTTTTCAAATAAGCTAATCGAAAGTTTCGTATTTATTTATTTTTGGACTGTCCATTGACACCATTATGTTCTGCACTGTTCAAGGAACAATATTCTTTTGGAAAGATAAATAATATTTGGGGGAAAATACGAAATATATATTTTCTTTCACGGCATTGAAATATTTGGGTCATTCATTTCAATGTCTTTTCATGGTTCATCAGAGCACAATTGCTTGAGTGTTTAATGAGTCCCAGGAATGGACTCTTATGAACTATTTGTGATCATTTGATTTCTTAATGGTAAGAAAAGAATGAAGGATTATAACAAGGAAAAAAAGTAATGCATGGTATAGATTGCGTACTAGTGGGTCAATCTTTGCTACTACAAGATGAGGTTCCCTCGGAACAATCAATTACCTTTGGGCGCCTCGTCTTCTGTTTTCCGAAAGGAATAGAGGGAAAGTGGGGAAGAAATAGCAAGAATATATTGGGAAAACAATTTGGAAGATAAACCCCACCTGAAAATGTAAAAAGCTTGGATTGAACAAGTTCACGTGCTTGGAGAACCAAAACTGATGTTCTATGTCATACATCTTGGATTTGCTCTCTGCTAGACAGGCGACCACACGGTTTGTGTGTAGCTTGCTCTCTTTGTTAGTTCTTCATGTTCAACCACAGGGGCACAGAGATGTCCGTAGCAGTTATACTTCCGTTCCAAATTATCCAGAGCAGAATAAAGTCCAGAAGCTTCTTCCACTTTGTATTCAACGCTCTGGAACCAGGACTATCGTCAAGCAAGTTGGTGATGTTTTATGATGCTTTTGACGCCTTGTCGTTTCTCTAACAGTTTAACATGAGAAGAAAAGCAGAACCACACAGAATTTTTTTTGATTTAAAACTCTTCCACAAACTACTTGGTTGTAGCTTGACAAACACTTCTGACAATTTCTCTCTACCGTGTGCGGAATCCTCCATGGTTTTTCATTGCTAGTCGTCAAAATAACATTCTATGATGTAAATTTCTTCTGTTGCTAATTTTTAATGTTATACATGTACATCATATGCAGGGCAACTTATTTCTAGTTTATATTTTTATTATTTCTTCAGTCTGTTTTGGCTAGTGGAGATCATTAATTAATCGCTAAATATCAATTTATCCGCCACTTGGAATGAAATCTTCAATCTACCCCCTATTTAGTATTAAGAAGGTAAAAAATTTTCATGAATGCACCCCTCATTTACCCTCGTCTCTTGAACAGTAGATGAGAGTGCATTGATTTTTCAGAACTTTGGGGGTGAATTTGAAGATCTTCATTCTAGGTTGGGTTAAATTAAAATTTACCCTTAATTATTCATCTAATTTTGCCTGTATGTGATGAAGCTATAGCATGGCCAAACAGGGTTTGTGATGTGAACCCCCAAACAATTGGGATAATGCTATTTTCTTCATTTGAAATCATGTAAAATGTATTTTTTTTCTCATTTTAGAGTTTTTCCAGTAGTGTTCGTGGTTTAACTTATAGGCCGTCTAGGATCCTGTATACAGTTCTAATTAAGAGAAAATATGTCAGAATTTAGTATTTAACATTTGTCGTAACAGGTTAGGTTAGAATGAAATCCAATCCTAGACAACTGAGAACTAGAATGGGCACCACAGACATTTTCTCTTTGCTGAATCGAAACAAATCTGATTCTTCCCAGTTACAATTTCAATTTGAAGCAAGAATTGGTGGTATGATCGGTATCCAGTATCTTCGTACACCAGATTATCGTGCACCACTTTCTTCAGAACTGCCCTTTAAGCGATGGAATTTGTTGCATAGCCCCGATTAATTTGAGAGAATTTACATTACTGTGCTTTCCACTTAGCAAAGGCCACTTGTAAGCATTGTTCTACAAGAATGGCTCCATATACTTAGGTGATGTTTGATTGGGAGGAGAGGAAAGTAATTTAAATTCTATTTTTATTTTTATTGTATGGTTAGACAAAATGTATAAGAATCTAATTTCCATTAAAATTTAATATTCAGCAGTGTTTCCACCCAACAAATTCCTCTTATATTGGAAACCAAAACTTTTCGAATTATCCTTCAACTTTTTAACTTAATGAATGCCATTAATAATTATTATTTATAATTTTATTTTATCAATTTAATATTATAAATAATTTTATATTAATTGAATTTAATGAATGATTTAAGAAACTTAACAAAATAAATAGACTTATTTATTTATTTATTTATTTAATATGAAAACATAGAAATATAAATTAACCATTCTTTGGAACTTAACTTCGCCAAGTTCATTGTTCAACAAGGATGGCTTTTATTTTATATATATAATTGTAATAAATCATGAATTGTTTTAAGACTTTTTGACATTAAAAAAGTTTGGTATTGGTATTAAATTTTATTTCATTACTAATATAAATAGTTTAGTATTTAAGGCAAATGATAAATTTATCCAAAGAAAAAAATTGTAATTTCGTTTCCTATAAAATTTTATGTGAAACCAAATAATGAAATTTAATTTCACTATTCTCCTCCTCTCCTTTCTTCTCCCTTCCTCTCCATTCCACTCTTTTCCTCTCATTCTCTTTCTTCAAACCAAACATGGCCTTAGGGCCTTACTGGCAGAAATTGAAATTGTTGTATGCAAAAATGAATAGCACAAAAATCTCTGTTGTCTAGTTTTTAAATTCATTGCAGGCAGAAACCGTTGACTGAATGTTTGCAACTGTGGGTGCAAAAATTATATTCATTCATTTTTATTTCAGTCATAGTCATCTACTGCATTCTTTAGTTGATGTCGCACCATCCTAAATTTGGTGAACTTCTGAACGAGCATTTACTTGACATTATCTGACTATTAGGTCATTTTCTTAAAATGATATTGTGCGTTATTTGACAGGCCAAATTTTTGTGGGGGGAGAAAGTTCACTACAGAAGAATTACAGGATGTTCGGTTGATGATACAGAGCAATTTGCACGGATATCTGAGCATTTTGCTTGATGGACGGGACTGCTTTGTGGATGAGGCTACTGGGTTCCACGATCAAAACTCTGAAGCAGATAACATTTGCAGATTTAAATATGAAAAGCCCAAAGGCTAGTTCGGTCACTTCCGGGCGTATAAGAGCTCTCTTTCTCTTTCTCGATCGAAACAAACTTAATCTAGTTAATTTTTCAGTAGAAAATAGTTGTCTGCCTCTTAAGAATCAAAACTTGTTACCATCAGGTAACCCTGCCCACTGTCTGTCCTTGCGCACATGAGCTGACTACCTTCTAAGATATCATATTATTGAGTTCGGATGTTGAAATCCAAAAATCTCTATTTTATAGTGCGAAGTTTGTTGCCATTTAAAGATCTTTTCTTTTTGTTTCTGTTTGGAAATTTCATTGGCAAGAGATAGAAAATAAACTTAAACTTACTTTTCTCTTCAAAATGATATGTATTGCTGGTGCCTACATCTAGCTGACATATGATGATCAAGCAGCATTCGATAAACAAATAGTGATTGGCAATGTATATGTACCTGATAGTACTGGAGTTACCAACCGATACTTCTAAAAGAGATTAAAAGGCTAAAAATGACAATTGAACTGAGCCTTTACTTTCTAGATCTCTCGAACCTTTACGCAATAGGTCCTAGGCTCTACGGCTGTTAGAAACTCGATGGTGCTGGAGGCGAAGATGTCTGGTTTTGTGGGCTAAACCCTACCATGCTTGTCATCAAGTATCTTATGGTCATATTCTAATTCTACTGTTGTGATGCATATGAATTTTCTTACAATTAGTGAAACCAGTTGCCTCATATTCTTAAATTATTAGAGAAAGGCTCAAGAGTAAAATCCAAGAAGTCTGCGTGCTTGGAATATGGATCCGATGAGTACTGGGCAGGACTGGGATAAATGTTGAATGGATAACACCAAGACCAGGAATTGATTTGATTTGATTTGATTGAGACACTAGTTTTGAAAATTGATTGAGATAGATTGAGAATGCAGGGGTCAAGTATGAGACCTTGGCTTTTATATCACGTTAGCGATACCACTTGACACAAAAACTTTAGGTACCAAGTAAAGGTCCAACTGTATTCATTCAAGCAGCATATCACACCATAAATTAGGAGCCCTCTTTTTAAGTTGCTTATATCTTCGGGTCCACAAACGCCTTGTTGGCTTTGCAGATGGAAAATTAAGAGGAGCACAGTGAGCAAAACTTAGCGTGACCTTCATAAAACGCCTTGTTGGCTCTAAGTCGTTATGAGTCCATTAATCTTCTTCAACTCATCCTTTAACCCTGCTGGTATATCTTTGATTTCTTGTCCCATAACTTGACTCATGTGAGTAGGCAATTCTTTGCGTTTCGCCGATGAACAAAGTTGTTAGCATTATTAGCTCTTGAAGTGACTCTTCATACTCCTCTGAATCTTTATTTCTTCTCCTTTTTCTTAATGAGCTACTTGAATTTTTTGTACGCTTTTGTGGAGCATGTGAGAAAGACACGCTATGATCCATAACACAAGTCCTCATAATTTAGGGATGCTTTATTCCTAAAGTTTGTTAATTTGTTGTGACTATATAAATAAATCAGTCACAAGTCATAGGTAATTAATTGTTCAAAAACTATTGTACAAATAATTTTGTAATTCCCTATAAAATTAAAAATTACCAGGTCATAAGACACTCACCAATATGTAATATATATGCAGATGCAGTAATTACATAATTAATTGTCAATTAATAATCAGACTTCAATGGCTTGAGATTTTGGTTGATTTGCAAATGCAAGTGCAGCACCAACTGTACTAACACAGGCAAGGATATGACTTCCAATATGCAAAATAAAGAATGCCGCTCAAGCTTTACTAAAAGCTAGTAGTTTGATATAAATATCTTTTTAAGTGATGCTTATATTTGTTCTTCACAATTAGAAATTTACCAAGTTGGTTAATTTGATAATAGTAAAATAATAATATTAGTATTGTTTTTTTAATTTAATTTAATAAAATATAATTATAACATCAACTTTCATTTTAAAGTAATACCGATGTTTTAGTTTTAATTCATCACAATGAACATAGTCTAATTTGTTCAATATTTTGGTTTAATTAATATTACCATATGAATAAAAATTTAAAACAATTAAAAAAATAACTTTAAATATTATACAATTAGGTTTATACATAATATAGGAAATGCATGGATTGTTAAGAGTATTTTTTTTTTTAAAATTTGAAATTAAAACTTTTCATGAACTTTTTCTATCAAATAAAATTGGTTGACAATAAATTATTAAGTTAAAAAACAAAACAACTCAAAATAAATAAATTCTAAAAAAAAATTAAATTCAAACTTACAAACAGTTCCAAAAAAAAAAAAAAACAAACAAACAAAGCGTGAGTCTATCATTATAGTTCCTTAGTCTATCGTTAAAGTTCATATCGGCTTTTGATCTTGTGTTAGCAGCAATTATTCCTTTCAGGTAGATTAGAGATGGGCTTCTTTGAAGAAGAATGGAGATGGCGAAAGTCCAGTGTCTCTGTGTTGAATGACAGAATGATGCTGGTTATTGTATAAAGAGGTCAGCATTGTGCAAGGCTTTAAAAGTTTCGTACAGAATTGACCAGCATGACTCTCTTGAGACCGATTTAGATGATTTAATATCTCCTCCGTGAACTCCCTCGTGCCGAATCATGGAACTAGAGATGTTCGCGGATCGGATTTCACGGATTAGACATCAATCCATATCCGATCCACGATTTTACGGATTATAATTTTTCAATCTAATCCAATCCACGGATTGATTAACTTCAATCCAAATCCAATCCATACGTCTGCGGATCGGATGCGGATTTGACTCAATCCATATCCAATCCATACGTCTGCAGATCGGATGCGGATTTGACTTAATCCATATCTAATCCACCATTTTGCTCATTAGTTTACGGATTAAAAATTTTTAGTTCTCTCCAATCCATGAACTAATGAAATAAATCTAATATATAAATAATTTTACTACTAATTAAATTCAAAATTGAATAAATTTAAATAAATTAATTGTTTAAATAAAGCTAAAACAATACATTTAAAGTTTTAAAATATAATATGCCAAGATTAAAGTTTCAAATAAAGCTACAATAATATGTTTAAAGTTTCAAAATATAACACACCAAGATTAACTGTTCAAATAAAGCTACAATAATACATTCAAAATTTTAAAATATAACACTGAAATTAATTGTTTAAATAAAACTACAATAATACATTTAAAGTTTCAAAATAAAACACATTGAAAAGAAAAACGTCCACCTACAATTTGTGTTTTGTACTTTAACATAAACAAAATAAACATAATTGAAATAAATAACAAATAAAAATTTTTATTTAATAAAAAAATTAATTAATATTTACCCTTACCATCCCATCAAATGCTATTAAATTTCATTAAATATGTTCTTATCATCTCCTAAAATCTCTGTATGTGTAAGACAAGAAAAATATCAATTTTTAAAATAGAATAAAAATATAAAATCAAATAATAATCAATAAATAAAATTAAAGTTAAATTATTACATTTTACTTGTCTCAATATGTTTAATATCATCTATTACTTCATTATAAAAAAAAGTCAATTTTTTTTATTTTCTATTATTTTTAAATAATAGATAACATATATTAATATTATGGTGTTAATGTAAGTATGTAAAAATTATCATATAATTACTTATTTATTAATAATGTCACATTTATAATTTTTTTTAATTATTATATATATATATTTTTTTTTTGGGGGATTCACGGATTTTTTACGGATTTACAAAAGTCAATCCATATCCGATCCACCAACTGCGGATTTTTAAAATTTCAATCCAATCCAATCCATTTAATCCACGGATCGAATTTTAACGGATCGGATCTTTGCGGATCAGACGGATTAAACGGATCGAATTGGATTCTGAACACCCCTACATGGAACGCTTAGATTGATACTTAAAACATTTTCACAAAATTCATTTTAAAAAAAATACATGAAAGCTTTATTTGATATAAACAAGCTATAATTGTTACAATCACCATTGCAATTATTATTTCATTTTATAATACAAAATGATCCAGCATGAAAGCTTCAGGCTGGTTATTGTGTGAAGCGGCAAGCATTGTGCAAAGCCTTAAAAAGTTTAGTAACTGAGCATGAAGTGACTGTCTTGAGGTTAATTTTAAGCGTGATGAATATCTAAAAAAAATATACTCGCGTAGATGATTCAAAATCTCATCCGTGAACTCCCTGTGCTCAGCTGAATCATAGAACGTTCAAATTGGTGCTTGAATTGCAAGGAAACATTTTCACAAAATTCAAAAAAAAAAGGAGAATGTTTCGTTTGATAGAAACAAGCTATAATTGTTACAATCACCATTACAATTATTATTTCATTTTATATATACAAGCTGATTGTCAATTAGGCGTCAATCAATTAATGGATCGACTAGCTGAAACAGTAAATTACCTAACAGCACGCATCCAGTCGTTTGAACCCAGCTGAAACAGTAAATTACCTAACAGAAATCCTCAAACCAAACCAAACATCTCAACTTTTTTCATTTTGCAAATGAATCAAAGTACAAAATATGAAGATCAAAATTATACTATACAGCTAGCTTGTGAATGCAACCTGCAGCTGAAAAAATAACAAAACTGCATGCATTATCATCAACTTTTTCATGCAAACTATTGAATTGAAAGAACGATGAACAGAGAAATTAGTCTATTAACAAGGCCTCAGAATTGCAGAATGTCAGCAGGGCTTAACAAGCCATTCAGTCCCGAAAGATGGTAATTTTTTAATGATATCCTCATAGGCCAAAACTTCTCAAAGAGAAAAATAAAACAAACAAAAATGTATGTCTCATGGCCAGTCCCAAATGGTCAAAGCAGCAACGCTGCTACCCAAGGCGATGGAATATGAGACCTGCCCAAATGGAGGAGCTCCAGTAAAGGAGGACCATCAACATAAGAGCATTTCTTTCTGACGGTTACTTTGGAATCTACAAACATAACTGGTTTGCCCCAAACAAAGCACTGGACTTCTTTCTAGAAATCCCCGTCAAAAAATTAGAACTGCCAAAGAAACAGCCTATGGATAACTAAATCAATTAACAACATGCACAGCACCATTCAAAGAAGAATAAAAATCCAAATTCAATTGCATATAAATTGAAATTAAAAAATGCATCTGAAATCAGACTTTAACCCAAGATTATTTTTTAATATGGAACTCAACTTTGTCACAAGATACTAAGAATGCATGTCACATGGCAAGTCCCAAATGGTAATGGCAGCAACCCAGTTCATGAGGCAAGGGAATATGAGACCTGCCCAGAAAGACCTTCTTTAAAGGAGGACCATCAACAACGGAGCATTTATTTGTGACGGTTAATTCGGAATCTACCAAAATAACTGGTTTGCTCTGCTAAGTATATGACTCTGTATAGGAAGTAGAAGCCTGTTACATATTTGATAGAAGTCATGATCAACCAAACTTTTGATCACTATGTCAGCAAGAAACATAGCCAATTAGCCATCACCCAACATGAAATCAATTACAAACAATACAACAGTCGAACTAAAGCATAGTTAAGACTAAATTTTGAACTGTGCAAGATTTTGATACACATAGCAGCGCGCATTTTCAGGAACGACCAACTGGTCACATTAGGCCCTAACTGTTGCTGAACGACAATACTAACAAGCACAAAATGCACTACTAGATGGAATGCAACAATGAGGGTTACAATAAGCAATCCCAATAAGAATAAAGTAGCCATTTATCTACAATTATTGACATTCAACAGTACTAAAATCACTAAATAGAGGAGTTCCCTCAGAAAATAACAAAACAAGGCTTTTATTCATCTAATTATCGGAATTAGCATGGTCAGTAACAAAACATCACTGGGAACAATCCCTACTTAAGTTAATTGGCCATCATTTAAAATATGAACAAGAACAGAAAAAAAAAATATGCAATAAGCTACATCATCTATACATTTCATGCAAGGCTAAAGAAACTAATTTTTGTTAAAACTTAAAATAAAGTCCCCTCAGAAAATATCAACAACTCAGTAATTTTTGTTAAAACTGAAAATAAAGTCCCCTCAGAAAATATCAACAACTCAGTCATAAAAAATTCAGATATACATTAGCATTGATTATGTTCGAACAATCACAGGGGACAAAAAATAAAATCTGCATACAAACACAAAAAGCTCCACGACCGGTGGAACAAATCAATGTCAAAGAATTCCCATTGCTTATTATTTTTAAAATTATTAGAAAAAACCTAATCTATACAAAACAGAGACGCATATTTAAAAAAAAAATTATCGTATCAAATATAAATAAGAGACCTCAGATAAATATTGGAAAAAAACAAATCTATTCCCTGGCCTACAAAAGACCTCGTAACGAGCTGGGATTGTACATTTATCATCACTAACAGTATTTTTTATTTTTTTTTGGGTTGTGGAGGGGGGGGATTACGAATTAAATCAAAAATTCATTCACTTAAATCAAACAACGATTCAAAATTTTTATAAAAAAAATTAATTTGGGGGAACGACAAAGAACGACAGAGAGGGCGAGAGGCTGCAGAGAAGGACACCGTGTCTGTGTTGTGACTTGAGAAGAGAAGGGTTTAGGGTTTGATAAAGGGTTAGGGTAATCTCATGAGAAGATCCTAGTTTGTTTATTTCTTCTTTTGACCAGAACTTTCAACATTAGTACAATTCAATCCAGCATTCTGGAATTGTCTATGGGCTGTGAAGAGGAAGAGGCCCGGTAGGCATTATTGGGTTTCAATTATGGGCTTGAGGTGATCCCGCCCAGATTAATATTTCTCAAATGAATTTCTCAAGGATTTCAAATAAATACAGTATTGTATGATGATTTTTATCAGAGCAAATTATGATGACTTTTACAATTAATTTGAATATTTTTCCTATGGGTTTTAATTCCAGAGTTGTTAGTGAGCATAGATTTTTAAGCTATTTTTGAAAGATTTTTGGGTTGTATCTAGACTCTCAGTAGCTCGGCAAGGCAAGGAAATTGGGGGCATGGATACGAGACCCGTTACATGACACCTTTTTATTTTCTGATCGCGCTAACATATTGTATTTTACGTTCTTTTGTTCAATTCTCTTTGTAATTAAATCTAAGCAGTAAGCAAAGTCCGTTTTCAAAAAGAATAATAATAATAATAGTAATAATAAACAAAGAATTCAAACATGAAGATATCTGACCAGATGCTGTACATTTTATCAACCTTTTTCGAGCTGTGCATTAATGATTGCAAAATTTGATCGTTTAATGAAAACATTTTGATTCAATTACACAGATCAAAATTCACTAACTCCTCTTTGATTGCTCCACGTCTTCTTCGCTCGTAGACTTCTTCAGCTAATTAATACCAGAATCTATTCTTCGAGACCATCGAAACTTTGTTAAAGTTTTAGATCAAACGCATCTAATTCTTGCATGTAACAATGATTTGTTCTCCCGCTTCGCTAGATCAATCTTTGGGTTTGCGAGGCAGGTCGCTGAATGAAAGCTCTGCCTTATTCTTCAAGTATACGAGTGAATTAATATGTCACCTTCCATATCACTAGAGAATGCGAGTTTATCGTGATATATTATACTTTTTTAATTAAGTGAACGGGTTTTAGGTAAATCGTTTTTCATTAGTTTATTGCTTTGTAGTTTTTTAATTACTTCTGCAACTTGTTCGGCATTATTTAATTATTTTTTAATTAAATAATGCCTTTCTCTTTGAGTTAGAGTTTGTTTTTTTACCCAAAATCTTAATTTTACTTCTTGTTTTTAGATATTTTAAAAGTTTTAGTTGTTTGTTTTTTCTAATTTGTATTGATTATAAGACATTTAATTAAAAAGAAATTTTTACTCTCAAAACTGCCCCTAAAAAATATATTATTTTACACTACAACACCAAAATCGTTAGTTCCTGTGCTTATATTTTATCAATTTACGTTTGCGCTGAAGACAGTACTCTAAGGAGATTATAGCCGTTTGCCTTATCATGCCAATATAACTCTACTTCCTTTCACATTTTTTATTTTCCTAACAATTTAATAATCATAATAAAATTTATAATTTTTTGTATCTGGAGCAATGGTTAACTTTTTTTTATATTATTTTAAGATAAATGATTAATTGATTTCATTTTTTCATATATGATTAAACAAAAAATAGGCAATGTACATGTACTGGCAAATAATACTATTAACATTATATATGTTAAATAATGTACATATGTTATATAAATGTTGAATAAATTTTTAGGAGAATAATATTTTTAAATTTAATTAAAAGAAAATGTAAAGTAATTTTAGAAAAATTTTATAACAATTAAGAAAAACTGCATTTTTAACCATGTGGGTAGTGTTTTAATTGTTATTATTTTACCACTAAATCATTAACACTGTTAAAAAATTGTTGAAATTACAAGGATATTTGAAGAGCTTCAAGCTGAAATGATTTTCTTAATTCTTCTCGGATTTTTTTTATCTTTTTTTTTTCCTAGGCATACAATTTACAAGCTCCTTGTCTTTTGTTTTCTTTATTTCAACTATTAGAATTTTATTATATTCTAAAATAAAATAACAAATATTTTTCTTTGTTTCTAGATGCATTAAAAATTTTCAACTAGCGTCACTTTGTCAAAAAACATAGAACCAAGATATTTTAATGTAATAAAATACTAATAACTGAAATAAAAAAAAAAAAAGACTTGTAAATCGGATATCTAGAGAAAAAGATAAATCCAAAAAACAACTAAGAAAATTATTTCTGCTTGAAATTTCTTAAACACTCTTGTAACCTGAACAATTTCTCAATAATGCTAAGATTTTGTTAGTAGAATGATAACAGCCGAAACATTAAATAGTGAAATATACCTGTCAAGAATTCTTAGTGATGAATTGATATGTAAAGAAACTTTTTGTGGGTACTCAATAATACTCATTATTATTATCATTGTTGTTATTTAAAATGATTAGGACAGTCCAATTCCAACCAGCAATAGACACAGCTTTCTTCTTTTGGCCAATGCCATGAATGCTACACCAAAAGTAAACATATAAACTTGTTGGAATTTTTTTAGTGCAGTCCAGTATAATACATTCAAATCCTATAAAATATACGACCAAATACATGATAGTAATACAACTCCGCCAGCCAGATAATAACTACACGATTCTGATCAATAAATTGTCTAGTTCCCAGATCTATGAACACATTTCAGCTTTGCATGTCAGTATCAAGCAGAATTTCAGGAGGCAACAATTGCAAGTGAAACTAAAGACCGCATAATTAATGTATGTGATGTAGTTCGATGTAGTTATGGTGCATATGCATGATTCCTACTATCAGTTTAATGTAGTTATGATGCATGTGCATGATTCTTACTATCGAAGACAGTTGTTTGGGGAAGCCATTAAGCAATTTTCCACATTCATTCCGTAGGTTCAGTAATATGCAAAAAATCATATCAAATACTGTTCAGAGCTTCCAATTATTGATTCATGACTCAATTACAGTAACCTACTACCAAAAGCATATATTCAAGCTATTACAAAGCCCTAATGTGCTACAGAGAGTGAAAACATATTCACGTTGAACACTTATACGTTGGATATAAGGAGCACAACAGGCTTCTCAACCAGATGTCATCTTCCCCAACCGATAGTGAGCAAATCAGAAGGCAGTGAAGCAGGATCTAGCTCCCAACAGTCCTTCAAAGAGTCAGGAATCTCATCACCAGTAAGCTTCCTTGCAGGAATCTGATGAGAAAACAAACGTATATCATCCTTTTCAAGCCATCTAATGGCATGACAACCAATTTCTCGTCTCTTAAATACTGCCTTAAACCCATCGACCTTCTCAAGATAGGCCATGCTTAACCCATGCATTTCACTGTAAGTTGTTAAAAATACTACTATGTCATAGGATCGCCTATCTCTGGCTGAAAGATTGCTTCCTTCAATGCCCAAAGCTGCCTCATTGTAAAGTGCCCAAACTGAACCTTTTGTTGGAAAAATCCTGTAAACTTCTCTCGCTGCCCTTTCACACTCAACAATGTGTGAAAATATATTCAGAGAGTCAATAGAAGTCTTCCTTGAAACCTTAAATCTCCCACAAGATACATGAAATCCCTGTTTCTCCCAACATATTAAGCCTTCATCCCCATTATTCTGAAGATCCAACCAACTTATCTTCACCTTAAAAGGATTCACTGAAACTTCATCAATCAAACCATAATGCCTAGGCATGCCGTCGTCATCATCATAAATGGCCCATATTTGCCCTTTCTTAAAACTCCTCTCCACTCTGTCTCTATCAAAATCATAAAAATCTGAGTCTTCCACAGCCATAATCTCCAAATCCTCTGTCTTTGAAGTCTTGCGCCTCTCAATCACCAAATCAACACTCTTCTTCAAAGTCTCTTGCCTCACAATTTGCAAATCCTCATTCTTCTTCACAGTCCTTCTTTTCTTAGTTCTTAAATCCACAATCTTCTTCGCAAGCACACCGTTCTCATTCTCTAGGTCTCCAATCTTCTCTGCAGCCTGCTGACCTTCAACCTCTAAGTCCCTATTCTTTGAAGCCCTGTGTCTTTCAATCTCCTTCTTTCTTTTCTTCTCCTTTTTTCTATGCTTCTCCATTTCCTTCTCCTTCTGTTTCAACTTCAACTTCGCCTGATTCACCTTTCTCTTAGCTTCCAACTGCATTTCCGCTAACGTCATACTTTCCTCCCGATCTTCCACAAGCTTTGGCTTGGACCGTGCCAAGACCTCCCCAACACTACTCGTCCTCCTCCTCAATCTGCCCCCACCCCAATCACCGTGACCACCACCCATTTCCTTCCTTGAATCCCCACTCTCCCCATCAACACCACTACCGACACTCCCTTTCATCTTCGTATCCCCACTAACAATTTTCCTCTTCAACCCCACGCTCCCCATCTTCGTCTTCAAATCAGCACTGCCCATTTTTCTACTCAAGCTTTCACTCCTAAAAACTCTAACCACATTACTCTCCTTCGCCTCCACAGCCTCAAAACTCATCTTACATCCAGGGCAAACCAAAATCTGACCCAAATACTTCCTCTCAAACTGGTGCAACAACCGACACCGTGAACACGCAGTCCAAAATGTCTCTTTCCCCGCAAACCCAGTATCATTATCATCGACAGCAACCTTCTCATCCTGAATCTTAATTCTCAATCGCAAATCATACTCTTTCCTCCTAACCTTATCAGACAAAACCCTAAACCCTTCACCCACTAACTTAAAAGCCTCTTCACTTCCTAAATGAGGGTTCTTATCAGGATGCAAAATCAACGCCAGTTTCTTGTACTGTTTCTTAAGTGTGTTGATATGAGAGAAGGGCTCTACCTGAAGGATTTGGTACCACTCTTTAGATTTTGAAGCAACGCGGAGGATTTTGAACGCTGTGACCATTGATGAAAGGCCTTCGAGGTTTGGGGCCAAACGCTGTGCTTTCTTCGCATGTTTTAGGGCTGATTTTAAGTTTGAGTTTTTGAATTTCGTCTCCGCGATGGCTTTGAGACGTGAAGCTTCTCGTTCTGCTTCTGGGTCTGTCCCCATTCCAACAGAGAAGGGCTTGTGAATAACTCTCTGTTTGCTTGCTGGCTTGCTGTTTGTTTTCTGCCTCTGCGTTTTATTTTTTATTTATTATTTATGTAGTTAAAAAAATTATTTATTTTTTAATATTGAATCATTGATTTTAAAAAAATAATATTTTTGGATTAACAAAATTCATTGAGAGTGAATTTTTGGCTAGCGTTCAATTTCTAATTTTTTTTCCTGGAAGAAATTTTTTTTGGTATTAAATTTATTAAAAATTCAATCCATTTGACCTAAATCAATCAATTTAATTTGAATGAAATTGAGAAATTGATTTTACATATTTTTTTCTGAGGTGTTAAGATTAAAGCATAACATAGATCACTAATTGAGGGTGAATGCATTATATTATTGGTTGGTCGTTTACAAACACAACTACACCTTCGCTTGAAAGTTTCAAAACCACTAAACAATTTGCGGATATTCACATGAGTTTGGCCACATTTGCACAAATCAGTCGAAGGATTTGATAGTCAAACTACGTCTGAAGATGTTGTTTTCCCTTGAAATGCTAGAGTCATGTTTGATATCTTCTTCCTCAAGTTCGGCCATATCAATAATGGCATTCCAACGATCAAGTCAATGTTAACAACGAAGATTGAATATAAGAATTAATATAATTTTCTCTTAAATTCACTCTGAGTTGCGTTAAGAGGAGAGAGGTCCCCTGAATGCTGGCATTTGGTCACTATTTATAGACCATTTTCTGCTGACATTCGTCCCTGCTCAATGGGTGCCAAGCCCCCTTCTGCTTTTGCACTTAAAGGTCAATGTTCGTCTAGCCCAAGGGAACCGTTGCACGCCCCTATCACCTTTTGGGAAGCTTACACCCCATAGAAACTATCTACATGAAACTATTCCTTAGTCCGTAGGTCTTTACACAAACTTAGAATTTTAACTCTTCCGAAGTCATATCTCACCATTGGCTCGAGCTGCTCCAGTGGAAGGAGGCCTTCTTCGCCTTCCACAGGAGTTGCACAGGAAAAGCCCAAAGCTAATCTTAAGAAACAAGAAAATTTCATAAGGTCTTATTGTCCAAGTGTAGATAGTTTGCGTGGCAAGAGACTCTACTTCTCTTCATTCTCATTGGGATCAATTCAGTCGTTTCATTTAATTTCATCACATGGACTTTTTAAGTTGAGCACAACATGTTTATTTTAGAGTCATGCTTTTGTTTTATTCCGAAGGCCGTTTTATTTTTTGTGTGACGTGTGACGTTGTTATTAGAGATTTTATTTTCTTTTTATCTTATCCTATGATCCATGGTAAGATAATATTTTAACTTTAAAACTTTTATCCCAAGGGTCCAAGGGAATTTTTTTTTTTCTTTGAACTCCTCTCTACACTTGTTGATGGCCCAAGATTGCTATCTAGTCTATTTCTGCCACCAAACAGAAAATTAGTATTATTTTATCTTAAAGTAACTCAGTTTCAGTACATTTAACTATCACCAAACAACCCCCAAGTGAGTTGTTCAACCACCTAGCCTTTTGAGTTCTTTTCACACGACACATGGTGACGGGTGAAAAAATTGTGTTTCAGTTTGGTTGTTCGGATTACAACGCATTCGCTTTAAAAAACTTATGGTGCGTTTATTTCTTGAATTAGAGAATCAAAATCCAAAATTTAAAATTATAATCAGAATAGTGGGATCTACCACTATTTAGGAATGAGGAATGGAAAATTGATTCTCATGGAAGAAGATGAGAATCAATCTCGCATTTCTTGAAATTTCAATTTTATCCTCACTGAAATCTAAATATTCCGAAAATGTCCTCATTTAAATAAAAAATATAAATATCAAAAATTAAAAAAAAAACCAAAATCCCTAGAGCACAATTCTCTTCAAACCAGCGATGCCATAACCACAACTCTTCCTCTTAGGTTCTGAAATCATCGTCTATCGTGGTCACCACTGCTTCGTCCACCGTCGCACTTCCCTATGTCACCGATTTTTGGCCGTTTGACCTCCGTTTGTCGGCCGTCACGCTGAAGCTGTACACATCTCCGTTGGTTGGTCAAGTTGTCGAATCTACGACTGCTTCATTTCTCCCCCTCTCTCCCTAATCCTTGGTTTTCAACATTTTCTCTCTTCAGATTTATGAATTAGGGATTCACAATTGAAAGCCCAACCACTAGATTCCTTCACAATTTTTAATAATAATAATAATAATAATAATAATAATAATAATAATAATAATAATAATAATAATAATAATAATAATAATAATAATAATAATAATAATAAAATCAATTATTGATTAAAAAAATAATAATATATTTTAATTTCAAATTGATTAAAAAATAATAATATATTTTAATTTCAAATTATTTTTTAATCAATAATTGATTAATTATTATTATTATTATTATTATTATTATTATTATTATTATTTTGTATTTATTTTATTTTTATTATTATCATTATCATTAACAATGGGTATTTTAATAATTTGAAACAATCAATTCCGATTCTTGAATAAAATAAACACATCAATGGGAATAAAATTCATTCTGATTCCGATTCCAACAGTTTAAGTAAACAGTTTATTTTGATTTCCATTCCTCATTCTCATTTAAGTTAATTCTCATTCCAGCTCATTTCAATTCTAACCCATTCCAATTCCTGTTTAGTAGACGCACCATTGATTCATTCGGCTTCAAGGAGTAAACCCGGACCGAACTAATTCGAAATAAATTTGATTCGGTTCGTAATGAAAATTCTTGTTACAACAAAAAATTTCAGATTCAATTTCAAATTCATCCTAAATTCTAAACATTCCAAGCAAATCAACTCTAGTCAAAGTAAAAAACATTGGCAAATGTATTAAAAGAATAATACAAAATTTTAAGAAAACAAGGAAATGGGCAATTGGGCATACCGGATTTAGCTTAATCCGATCATCGGACACAAATAGATTACGACGCAGCAAAAAGAAAAGTTGAAAACTTTGGCATGAATGGACCGGGACTGACGACGATAAAATACCTCAGCTGTGGCTGTTCATTCGCCCGACCGGAAGAAGAAGACGAAGACAAATGAAGACGACAATGGAATGAAGCTGCTAGAGTGTTGATCGACGGTAGTGACACCGGTCTTGGCTCGGTGGCTGGCGGTGGTGGGTTTGTTTTGTAAGCTTTCGTCAGCTCACTGCCGAGGGATGGGAGTTAGTGGCGTGACACGTGCTTTCGGGGAAGTGAATGGTGAATAAGTATAGTCGAAAGCAGATAGTGAAATGAAGAATTGCGTGGGATATACCTTATTTTTTCCAAAATATTTAATACGTGCCTCAAATTATAACACTTTTAAATTTTGTACATATATATTTCAAAAAATCAAAAAAAACATAAAAATAACCTCATTTAAATTCTTATAAAATAGAACTCATATATTCGAAGTTAAATAAATAATCGAGAATATTCGATTTCAATCAAACCATTGACAATTAGTAATTTAGTATAAATTCTCAACTTTTCCAAGTTAGTAGGGTAAATAGTCGAATACTCGACTTCAGTTGAAATAAAAATTTATTTAGAGAATTCTTAACTTTTTTATGTAAGTCGAGTAAAAAGTTAAGAATACTCAATCTTAAATTAATCTTGCCCAAATATTCATTCAGTAAAAATTCTCGACTTTTCTTGAAAGTCTAGTAACTAATAGAGAATATTCTATTTAAATTGAAGTAAAAAAAATCTGATTTAATTAAGTAAGGTAAAAAGTCGAGGATATTCAATCTTAATTTAACGTTGTTTAAGTATTTAATCAGCAAAAGTTTTTTTATGTTTTTGTCAAAGTTTGGTAACTAATCAAGAATACTTAACTCAAATTGAAATAAAAAATTTCATTTAATTAAGTTAAGTAAAGAGTCAAGTATACTTTATTATTATGCTTACTCTTACTTGACATATTTCTCAACTTAATACTCGACTTACATTATAATTGTCTCAACTTATTTCACTTCCTTACTTAACTTTCCACTCGGCTAGATATTCGACTTACTCAACTTCCTTTCTTCATTTCTTTCTCGACTAAATATTCGACTTCGTACTCGACTTCTTCTTGTAATAATTTTTCAATCACTCATAACTTAAATTAATGTCTTAAATCCCTACATTTTATGCAATAGTGTGTGTGTAAGTACAAAAATGAATAATGTACAATTAAACTCATAAATCATCAACAAATATACTTAGTAATGAAATCAAATCAAACCCTAAGCATACAAAATGTTTACACTTCAAACATATACTATCCACCACTTGATAATGCACCTTTTGAAGAGTTTATATTTATTAAAAATCTTTGTATTGGAGGTAAGAGATAAAATAATGAGAGAGGAAGAAAATTATGAGAAGAAGAAATCATGAGAAATAAATGATGAGAGAAAGAAAACGTAGATAAATAGTTTTTTTAAGGATATTTTTTATTTTTTCCATCTTCATGAGGTATATGTACATAATAGAGTATAGATTTAGTATTTAGGGACAAATGGAGTATATATAAAGAAAAAAATCCATAATAAAATATGAGTTATCCAAAACGAGCTGAAATTAAACCGAGCGTTAGATTTAATTTGATTCGAGTTAATTCAATTTGAATGTCCATCCTATGAAGTATAGCATGCGTTTGGAACAGCTGCGCTGCCAAATTCTCTAAAATATAGGGTGGGGAGTAGCTGCAATGTAGCAGCGTGGCTGCCCCAAACACTTCTATAGTATAGATGACTTATAAATATAACACCTATAAAACTGAAGGTGCTGGAAATT
Source organism: Luvunga scandens (assembly GCA_030449905.1). Taxonomy (NCBI): domain Eukaryota; kingdom Viridiplantae; phylum Streptophyta; class Magnoliopsida; order Sapindales; family Rutaceae; genus Luvunga; species Luvunga scandens. The sequence continues at coordinate 4,109,951 of JASUUG010000298.1, read as the reverse complement.
ACCTTCACACGTATTTTGATTTTGTGGAGAGCTTGTGACATGCATTGATCTTGAATCCGACGAGGTGGGTATCTGAAAAAGACACTCCGACGCCCAAGTCAGTGTGTGATTAAGATTTAAAAGGAGAAAAAATGAAGAAAACAAAGTTGATTTCTCTCTTTCAATGATGAACAATGTGTCCTCTTTTTTGTTTCAGGGTCTTCCTTTTCTTAAGAAGGTCTCTATTTATAAATGGTGGGTGACACGAGTTTAGGGTTTTGCCTTGGGCTTTCTCTCTAAAGACACATGTCACCCTCAATTTGTTGTGCACGTGGATGTGAATTTTATCATAGGAAAACAAACATATTTATTCTGGACTTTTGTCATTTATTCCGTATTTATGTGCTCTCTTATGACCTTAGGCGTGATTTCTTGGACTGATAGAATACGAAACTAATTCCCACTTCTAACCATCTTTATGAGCTTCGGGGAATTCCTCTTTAGGTGTTCCTCCGAAATAGTTTTAATGTTACTCCCTTTGAACAGCTTGGATGTTACTGCCCTGAAATAGCTTGGATGTTATTTTTTCAAAATAGTTTGGGTGCTCCGGAATAGCTTTGGTGTTATTTCTCCAGAATAGCTTTTTTTATTTGATAAGATAGACACGTGGCATGTTTTAGTGCATTTTGAAATATGATACCTACAAAAACTAATTGGAATACAATAAATAAGGCGAAGCTCATAATTATAATTTATACTTTATGTGGGGTAGTATGTATAATGAAGGTAGAATTTGTTCGAAAAAAAATGTGTGAGCATGAAATCATCAAATAAAAAAAAGTGATTTTACATAATAATTGTTTGATAAATACTCATATTACTGTCGGTATCTAGTCGAAATTATTATATTTACCGGCAAGTACACAACATCATAAGTAGGAAGTCATAACAATTATATGTTTGGATTTTGATTAGTCATCAAATTTCATGCTATCGACCAACACAATCATCATGACATCCTCTCATAATCATGTGAATAGTCATAGATATCGTCTAATATAGTTTGCCACGTGTATTAGGTATATCGAATAATACCCATTATCATGTATATTTCAAACTACGGTATAGGATTTAAGATCGCCATCATCGACCGTCAAACTATTCTCATCATAGCAATCATGACCATTAAAAGAAAAAAATTAAAAATTAGGCAGAAAAAAAAAAAGAGGGGCAATACTGGGAGTTTCTCAATCTCAATGCAACAAAATAGAAGCGAAAAATCGATTACCGTACGACGACTCATAGATTCCGATCCGTAAACCAAACCAAACAAACCTAATTTAAATTTTTCTCTGATTTCTTCCACTTTATACTCCATCAAATTTTCGTAAGATAATGTGTTAAAATTTTTCCACAAAATTTGTTCCCCAAATTGACCTCCGTTTCCCTTCTCAATTACACAAAATCATCGATTAGGTTTAACGTTGTCACCTTTTCTAAGTGGATCCGGTTTCGGCTGACATATCAATTGCGGCTTTTTTTGTTTTAAACCGGTAAGTGAAATTTACGTACGTTGATTTCGTTAATTTGTCGATTCTAGCTGTTAGTTATATGGGTTTTATTTGTATGCTGTATTTAATTGTTTACTTTAAGTTAGGGTTTTGATTTGGGGATTCGCAATTTTGTTTCTTTCTGTACAAAAAAGTTGAAGTATTGTACGTGTTAGGCATGGTATTTTTGGGTTTGTTTTATATCTATATAGAAAATTGAATATTTTAGTGTTGTTTTTGGCGATTATTGCAGCAATTTCACAATAATAAATGTTATTTACACTTTGAAAATTTCATTTTTAGTGTTTATTTCGTACTTAGGGTGCAAATTTAATTGATTTATCTGAAGATAGTGGATAAGAAGTGGCTTTTGGTATTCATGGAAGCAATGTTGCAAATTTTATTGTAGGATGGTGTGAAAATTTATTGGAAACTGGTGATATAGAGTCATGGGCAGTGGTGAGGCAGATAAGCAAGCTAAAGAAAAGGAGGCAAAGACGCCGCCAGCTATTACACCACAGGTACTTAATTTATGGATTTTGAATTTGTTGTTGTTCTCTTTTTGTTTTGAGTTATTTCTGTTGGGTTTTTTTCCATGAATTTGTTTTTACCTGTTGTGTATGTTTCAGGAGCAGACTCTGACTACTAGCACTGGTGCAGTAAATCCAGACTGGTCAGGATTTCAGGTTAGATAAAAGAATTCTTTTGTTTGGGTATTTTGATTTGGCTTCAAATTATTAGTTTAGTTTGTCTCTAATATGGGGTGGTTGTGATTTCTTAACAGGCGTATTCTCCTATGCCTCCACATGGGTTTCTGGCCTCAAGTCCGCAAGCTCACCCATACATGTGGGGAGTTCAGGTGTATATGTTTTGCATATCAGTATTTTTGATTTGCTATAATAATGATGACAATCATAGTTCACTATATGATATAATAGAATTGCATCGTTTGTGTTGTGTAATTTGCTTGAAAGTGTAAATTGCTGTTGTGTGAGTACTCTGTTTAAATACTCTTATAAAATATTATAGCCTAAAGGTGAAAACAAGGTTAGTAACAGATTGGAAATTTCGGCTTTGATCAGAAGTTGAGTCCACAAGATGTATTTGTCTGTATCTGATGCAGCCTGGGCATGCTTACATGCCTAAGATAGCTTTGATCAGTTGTTAACACAGTATACTATGCAGAAAAAAGAAAAAGGATAATATATATTGAAATATGATTAAACACTCACAAATTGAATATTATTACAAAAAGTGAACCAAGATTTTCCTTGAATTTGGCAGAGATATTAGCCGCTAAGAATGACCATCAAATTTATATTTGTTCTTTCCATTATATAAGTTCACCTCATTGGTAGTTATTATTTTCTTGCAGCATATTATGCCTCCTTATGGTACCCCACCACATCCATATGTTGCAATGTATCCTCATGGCGGAATATATACTCATCCATCCATTCCGCCGGTATTTTATTTTCCATGATGCTTTAGTTGAAGTTTTTCTGAATGCACTTTTTATCTGCATTTTAAGCGTCAGTATGTTCTAATTGCATACAGGGATCTTATCCTTTCAGTCCTTTTGCAATGCCTTCTCCAAATGGGATTGCTGAAGCATCTGTGAGTTTCCTTTAATGATTTGTTAACTAACAGACATATCTTGGTCTGTATGCGCACAATAAACTGATTTTAGGCTTTTATTTAGGGAAATACTCCAGGAAGCATGGAAGCAGATGGTAAACCATCAGATGCAAAAGAAAAATTGCCAATTAAAAGATCAAAAGGAAGTTTGGGTAGTTTGAACATGATTACTGGGAAGAATAATGAACTTGGTAAAGCATCAGGAGCATCTGCTAATGGAGCCTATTCTAAAAGGTATGGTGGATGTGTAGAAAGTTACTTTATATGTTTTGGTGGCTACTCTGTAGCTAAGTATTAGCTCATGAGGTATATTAGCCTCTGCTTGTGGGTTGCAAGATACATCTATTGTTTAATTTAGTTCTGTTCATTACGATGGAAAGTTAAGAGACAGAAGGGTCTAGCCAATGCATTTTTTTAATATTAGACCTTCACTGACACTTATTAAGTTTCTTGGCTTTTCATGCATCGAAGTTTTTGTCCGTCTTTCTTTTGTGAGAACCAGATTGCCAATATGGTCCATAACAAATTTTGTTTTGTTTTCTTATCATACACCTTTTTTTTTTGTTTTGGTGGGTAGCTTGGTCTTGTTTGTGCTTCTCACTCCTGCATTAGTATAATGAATGAATTTTAACTGTTGCGTGGAAATTCGTCTGATGTTGGAATCATTCTGGACATGTAGTGCTGAGAGTGGAAGTGAAGGTACAAGTGAAGGAAGTGATGCTAATTCACAGAATGTAAGTGCATTTTTGTTCTTTTTGTTTATTATTATTCATTTATTTTCAGTTTTTGGGGATCATTTCTGTATTTTATTGGTTTTGTCAGGATAGGACCCTGCTGTATACAACTATCTTTTGTTAAAAATCCGTTTCATGAATTTATGGCTCTTTTAAATTATTTTTTGAGCTTACTGTTGACACGAAAGTATTTTCATGCTTGATATTGTTACTATTGTCCTCTGCTTAAGTTGTAGAGAAATGGTTGCTAGTTAAGTTAAGTTTAAAGAGTTTCTTTCCTCTTTCCTATAAAGTTGAAGAAGTATTTTACTGAATGGTCAAATGTCAAAACTAGATAAAATGGTATTCTACTGGATAGATTCATTTGTATGAAAGCTAATTTCATTCCTGTCACTGCGTTACTGAAGTGGAAAAGCCCTGAAGCCAATGCTAATTTGCAATATAGTCACATATTGTGCTCTTCAGGCCAGTGCAGCTGAACGCAGACTGACAATTTTGATTGTCTGTTTATGATTTATATTCTATTGGCTATTAGATATGCAGTAACTTTTACACATGTAGATTTCAAAAGTGAAAGTATAATGCAAGATCTAAATGATAGGATCCCCTCCCCATTTCTGTCTGGAGGCAAGAAGCTGAATATAATAAACTTCTAAGGAACATGAGTGTTGTGATGTTAATTCAATTCATTTTTTTTGGACACAAGGGATATGAAAATTTACTTAATGTTTTCTTCTTTGAAACATCTATAGAAGTAAGTTTTTTAATGTACTCATCTAAGTGGATAAAAATCTGAAAACAAGAAATTTTGTTTTTGGTTTTCACTTGGAATATTTTTTAATGCTTTTCCGCTAGTTATCAATTTATTAGCAGCTTTTGCATGTAATCTCAAATGTGCTTTTGGATATTAACAAACCCCAGGATATTAAAAGATTGATAACAAAACCCAAATTTTTAACTTGTATCGTGGTTTCTAAACACTGGATTTTGATTTGCGAACTGTACATGCCCTTAGAGATATGCATCGGTGTCATACTATCTAAGACATTGTAAGAGTATGCTGTACCTGTGTAATTTGATCTCGCAGATGGCTTTTCATATATAGGTTTATGCTGAAGGTAGGCTGCAACTTGGTTTTTATGCCTGTCATTCTCATATAATACTACCTCTGTTATATAATACATGTTTCGAGGCTCTTTCTATTTCCATGTATTGCGCGCGGCTCCATCCTTCTCTTCCAGGAAAATATAATGTTATAAATAAACATTGAATTGTGTAGGGCTCACAGCTGAAGTCAGGAGGTGGGCGTGATTCTCTGGAAGGTTAGATAGTGATTCTTTTCTTGTTTCATGTGATACATTGGTACTGAACTGTGTATTGTTGAAGAATCTCTCTGACTTGTCTACTACAGGTGAAACCTCTCAAAATGGTAGCTCCGCAAATGGTCCTCAGAATGGAGGAGCAAGTACACCTCATGCAATGGTGAATCAATCAATGGCTATCGTGCCTATGTCTGCACCGGGTGCGCCTGCAGCTGTTCCTGGTCCCACAACTAACTTAAATATTGGAATGGACTACTGGGGCGCTTCTGCTGCTAATATCCCTGCAATGAGGGGAAAAGTTCCTTCTACTCCTGTTGCTGGGGGAATGGTTGCTGGTGGATCACGTGATAGTGTCCAGTCACAGCTTTGGTTACAGGTCAATATAGTTTATTTTCACATTACATCCATTTTCTTTATTATCATGATTTATGTTTTTCCTTTCTGTTCTGTTGTTTACATCTTAGTTCTTCTAAGAATTCTTTTACAGCAATGCAGTCAGTCTGTTTTCAGGTTTACAAGAATGTGATGGACTTTAATATGTTAGGGCATATCTTGTTTTTGATGAATTTACTCAAAGTTGGTATTTGATTGCTTGATATCTCTGCTTTCTTAGTTCATTTCTTATAAATGGGAAAAGTAAGTCTTGTTAGTAATATACGTGGATCAAATTTGGTTTGAGATTTGAAGCTGAGTCACATTATAACCATTTGACAGAGAAAATTGACCTGCAAAACCAAATGGATTTTAAATATTTGAAACTAAATTTGAGTTTGACAGACCATTCTAAGTTTCGGTTTGATTTTCTTTTTCCTCCTCTTTTTCTTTTTTTAAATAAGGGAATCCTAATGTTTAAGATGTCATATTCTCTATATCTTCTAAACTGGTATAGAGTTGATGCATGTACATGTAAAATATAAATATGTGCTGCACAATAAACATGATCGGGATCATTAATTGTTCAAAAATTTGGTTGGACTGAGTTTGTCTTTGCTTCAATTGATTATTGAAGTTGGACTGACTGAATGGATATGCCTATTGAGTATGTAATCAGTGAAGTAACTGATGAATCAGGTTTGATTCACTTCATTTTATTTTTTATTTCTTTGGTTCCTTACAATTTGCTGTTTTGTTGAGTGTTGGACTATTTAATTGCTGGCCTTTCAATTCTCTCTTGCTCTTTCCTTTTTGTACCGCCTTGTTGTAATCGATCTCAATATGTATACTCACTGTGGGTTTTTTTCTGGATTTAGGATGAGAGAGAGCTTAAAAGACAGAGAAGGAAGCAGTCCAACAGAGAGTCTGCTCGACGATCAAGATTGCGTAAGCAGGTAACAACGCATCCCAATTCAAATTTTCAAAGAGCGAGTGATAATTTGTGGATGCCTAGACTTACATGCACCATATGAATTTGTTGAGTCAGGCTGAATGTGATGAGCTGGCTCAGCGTGCTGATGCCTTAAAAGAGGAAAATGCCAGTCTTAGATCAGAGGTGACTCGCATCAGGAGTGAGTACGAGCAACTTCTTGCAGAGAATGCCAGTCTCAAGGTATAGTTATAGTCTCTGCTTCCAAATTCATGATTCATTCATACACCATGCATAATTTCTTTATGATACAAGTTTCCAAATTTTGGCTTTATTGCAGGAGCGTCTCGGGGAAATTCCTGCACAGGAAGATCAAAGGTCTGTTAGAAATGATCAACATTTGAGCAATGATACCCAACAAACTGCACACAGTGATCTGGTGCAGAGTGGTCACTAGGACCCTATCTGCCTCACTCTGGGAGCATAATCTAACCAATTAGACGACAGGAAATATCTTATTCTGCATAGCGTGTAGCTTAAGTTTTTATTGAAGCTGACCTTTATAGTTTTAGGATGTTGTTTCTCCCATGGCATCCCCCATTCCGTTGTTCGGCCTATATATTTACAATTGAAGGCCACGGATGGTATGTGGAGTGTGTGATTTCTGGCATACCCATGCATGTTTAGAAAAAAGAAAAAAAAAGGTAGTAAATCAACAACGCAACGCTTTAAACTTATTTGTATTGAATATGGTTGATGCAATTGTGACGCTTAGAGGATTAAATCAACTCTAAAATGTGCTGTACCATTTCTCCTACTACTCATGCGATGTATACTTCATTTTTTGTTTCTCACCATTGGTAAAACATTTCTGATGTGGCATATTGTTGTATAACAATAAGAAATTAATCGATGTTACAATCGTTTTAAATGTATTTTGTCTTGTGACAGATGAATTTGATTGTCGGATTGTACTCTGGGTCATGAATATTTAATGCTTTATTTATTTTAACAAAATGCTAAAAACAGGTGAGGCTCCACTTAAGTTGAAGCTGCTAGAGTCGGACTAGTATAAAAGAAATATATAGATTTCTTAAATAATAATAATAATAATTTGGATAGTGATTTAAAAGTAAAGAACTATTTTTATAAATTAATAATTTGTTAATTTACTTTGCAAATGTTAGATAGTGATATAAAAGGAAAAAAGAAAAGAAATTCAAAAAGTGGTTTCGATTTTCTCCGATACCTGATGGGATAAATTACAAAATAAAGATAATGATGATCTATTTAACACGGCATTCTACAAGCCTTCTCAATCTGGTAGGATCATTAGTCTACAACGTCCGATTAATATTAGACAAATTTTAAATAAAATTATGTGATATAATGAAAATTAGAAAATCGTCTTTATATTTAATATTCTTAATTATGTTTGGCAGTAGCCGGAAGGGTTTCGTTTTAAAAGTAATGGTCATCGAGTCACTGATGTCACAATTGGGAGAATTAAAATAAAAATTAAAATAATTGGGAGAATTAAAATAAAAATAAAAATAAGTTCGTATAAAATTTTTGACCCATCCTAATAGCTGAGTTTTAATTTCAATTTTAATTGATGTGGCGCTCATTTATTGAATGGTAGGATTTCAATTTTACTAATTATGAAATCTCATGTCATTCATATATCACAGTTAGGACTCCAATTGAGTTGTATAACTACTCATAGGCATTCTAAATGTTAATTATTGGTTCAAGTGACAGAATTCTAAAAGCCTCTCAAAATTGTGTACATCGTCATCGCAGCCATTCCTTATTGCCATGGATTGCAGAGATGAGTCGACCAAATCTCCTCTTCTTTCCATGAAGAATCTCAAAGACGATGAGTTAGAGCAGGAGTATGAGCAGCCACTCCTTTGCACGAAGCTTTATCTTTATAAGTCTGAATCCAATGTTGTGGTACGTATAGTGCTGACAAAAACAACTGTATTTGAGTCCATTTTTATCGTGTTCATCCAATTAACAAGGTAAAGCAGGCTTGATGCACAATTGTTGTTGTACGCATTGTGTCTGTCGGTCTTTATTAGTTTCTTTAACATTATTCTTTTAGTCATTTGAATTCGTTCTACTAAATTTATTAATTACGTTGACCCTTTCTCTCCATGCAGATCTTTGGAACTGTTGCTCAAACGACTTTCCTTGCTGTCTTGACTCTTTATTTGTTACTTGAATCCACCAGTATCATTCTGCCCAAAAAGGTAATATTTGTCATTTTTTATCTGGCCCTCGTTACTTTTGCCATGTTCAAACAGACATCACTCTTAGAGGCACAGCGGGACAGAATCCTCAAATATTTGGTAGAGGTAATTTCTTCCATTTCCCTTTTTTTTTTTTTTTAACTTATAATATAGTAAATACTGAGTATCCTAACGTTAATTGAGGCCCAATACGAGTCTGATGGGCAGAATTGAAAAGATGATTTCGCACTTTTGAAACTGTGCATGAGACCTTGAGGAGGCAGACTCCTAAACGATAAAATAAAAAGGAAATCATCTTCTTGCTTTTGTATGTATCTACTTTTAAAGGTACATTAATAATCCTTTATCTTAATAAACCTCCTTTATCTTATCCATTCAATTTCTAGAAAGGATTATTAATCCTCTACTTTTCAAGGAATCCTTCATCAAGAATTGTGAATGATTGATTTTTCACAATCTTTTTGACATTGGTGGTCAGAATTAAAGAGTAAAAAACAGAACCATTTTATTTCTAAGTTATCACATCAGATTAGTTATTAATGTTTAACATGATTATGTTGTTATGAATTTAGACTCAAGTTGAGATTCATATAAAAGTACTGTTGTTTCATAATAATTTAAAATTTAATCTTCATGCTTGGCTACGATGTTTCAGGAGGATGACATCAAAAATCGTGCTATTCGTCCGCCGTCGAGGGAGGCATGTATCGTTATGCTTCATTTGAAAAACAAGAAAAAGGAAAAAAAGAAAAAAGATATATTTCTTTGTATTTCTCTTAAAATATCCACGCATTTATACTGCAATTTAATTTTTTTTCCCCTTTAATTCGTCCGTCTGCAGATTGAGATTGGTTATTCACCTCCTTGTAAACAGTCACGATATTGCGGCCTATCTTACGTATTTACACATGGACAGCAAGCTTTAGCTTCATGTGTTATCACTTGGGTCCACTCTCTATTGACTCTATTCTTGATGATAAGCTTGTGTAATGTAGATGAGGAGATCGTGAACGGCACGTGTCCTCGTGGGGAGCATAAGGTCTCCTATGTAATTGTGTTTTCGGGTTTTATTTCGGGAATCCTCCAGCTAGGTTTCATTAGCATTCAGTTAACTTCTCGTTGTGAGGAGGCTGAATTGAAGCTGCTTAGAAACGTTAACGCCGAAACCCATAAACTCTTTTTGCGTAAAAAGAGATCGGAGGTAAGTTTTTGTGAATCATGCTCAGGTGCAGATTCACAATTTTACATCAACGTGAAAATTTTGATTTGTTCTTTACACCGATGTAATTACATAAGTCGGAGCATCTTTATATATATTCATGTTAATATTAGATGTCTCTTATTATTTTCCTCAGATAAAAAAAGGTGAAAGAATTGGCTCGTTGGATGTACTTGTGTTTATTAAGAAGAGATGCAATGTGTGCAAATGCAATGCAAGTGGAAGCAAGGTAATTATATGTATATATGTTAGTATATAAATATTTCAATAATAAATTCTTGACTATATTAAAGTCACCTGTAATATATTGAAACATGATTTCTCTTATCTTTTAACTTATCCGTGATTTTAATACTAATATTCTTGTTTCAGTTGCCCAAAGAATATCAACAGACAAGCGATGTGAAAGAAGCGTCAATTGATGTTATTAAAACAGTGGAAGACCAATTAAGTGGGCTGCAATCTAAGTATAATGACTTGCAAGCTTGTTTTGATGATCTGAAATTAAAATATGATTCGTTGCGCCAAATTCTGACCTGCGACAATGATATAGAGGCACCGCCCGTCCTCGAATAATAAAACCGGTATGAAATGTTTTCAAAAACAACATATTTTTTAATCTAAAATTATCTTTTTTCTTTCATCGGCGGTTAACTGGCACTTGATAGAGCAATGTTTTTTAGACATAAAATTTAAAAGCAGTGTCTGTTTACTAATTTAAAAACAAGATAATATCAATCCTTTAACATTCGCTTCTATACTAGATTGATCGAGTATTTAAATTTGATTAAGTTGTCTTAATTTTGTCTGGTTTTTAAAAGATTGTCGTAATATAAAATACTTATAATTGATTGGATACGTGTGTCGATTCTTTTATTTTGCAGGTTCAAGAATGATTCTTGGAAGTATATTCTTAAGCACAAACCACTCTTGTGCTTTTTGATCGCATTATAACATTTGTCTCTTGGTGACATGGTGACATTTTTTTATTAAGGCCTGGATAAATTCAGATAGAAATGCTACTTTTTATTGTTTGCAGATATCAGCTTCATATCTATAAATTATCTTCTGAATGATTCCTGTGGGAATATTTAGAAGACTGGCTTATATTAATTTCTGCCATGTTTTTATTTTAGAGAATAGTCCAAAGGAAAAATTTGGGAAGGTAACATGCTTTAGGGGTATAGCTCTGCCTGTTTAGTTGGCCTTTAAAATAGGCTCAAGATATAAATATTTGTGGAGTGTAACACATTTAGACAGAAGCCACCCAATCATAATAATGGATTACCAAGTTTTCCTGAAGGCCAATTCATTGCACAAATAGAAGGCAAAGCAGCTAAGCTTAAGGGATATCCTCGACGAGACTATTTGTATTCAGTTAGAACAACTATTTCGTAAACTTATTATTTTGAGTGTTTCTTTGCGCGAGGTAGGTTTTATAACTATTTCGTAAACTTATTATTTTGAGTGTTTCTTTGCGCGAGGTAGGTTTTATAGTGGAACTATTGAAAAAAAAAACTGTACAATAAATCAATAAATAAGAAATAGTTTTATAAATTAATAATTTCTTAATTTATGGCAGAATTAATAGATTATTAATTAATATTTGTTAAACTAGAGTACTTTTGGCACTGAATCTTTTTCCACTAAATAAGGGAATAGAGTTGCAAACAATCCAATCCAATGGGCGACATTTTTCTTTGAGTGCAAATTAATTTACTTTACGAATACTAGATAGTGATCTGGAAAAAAAAATGAAATCAAGAAGTGGTTTTGTGGACTTTAGACTATTCATCTTTTTAGTGGAAATGACGTACAAAAGAAAAAATATCTTATAGTTGTCACCTTATAAAACAAATATAACGGCGATCTATTTAAATGGCAATATTAGTTTACAATATCCGATTAACGGCAGATAAATTTAAATAAAATTATGTGTTATAATTAGAAAATTAGAGAATCGTCTTTATATTTATTAGTTTTATCTATTCTAGGCAATAGTTGGAAGGGTTGCATTTTTTAAAGGAATTATGAAATCATTAATCAACAAATTCATGAACAATTTGAGAGATATACATTGAGTTATGCTTGCTTAGTTAAGATACATACAAATATACATTGAGTTATACATGGTTAGTTAAAATACATACTGAGTATTCTGTCAGAGTAAGTTATACATAACGAAGACATTTTCAATAGTTGAAAGGGTTGCATTTTTGAAAAGAATTATCATCGAAATATTGTCATGATAATTGGGAGAAATAAAATAAAAATAAGTTTGTACAAAATTTTTTACCAATCCCATTAACCAAGTCCTAATTTTAATTCTAATTGAGATGGTAGGACATTGATTTTACGAATTATCTAACATATGAATGACATATAAAGTTAGGACTCAAATAAATAGTTGGAATCTATTATTAATTTGAGCAAAAAAATTCTAAAAAGCTCTCAAAAATTGTTTACATTATCATCGCTGCGTTTCCTTATTGCCGTAGATTGCAAAGATGAGTTGACCAAAATGTCCCATCGTTTCCTTGAAGAGTCGCAAAGATGATGAGTTAGAGCATGAGCATGAGCAGCTTGAAGCTTTATCTTGACAAACTTGAATCTAATCTTATGGTGCATTAAGTAAATATATTAATGGAAATATAGTTCATTTTGATTCCGATTGTTATAGTTTAAATAGACAATTTATTCTGATTTTAATTTCTCATTTTGATTTCAACTCATTCTTATTCTTATTTAATAAAAACACTATTAAGATGTAACAATTGTTTTTGTCAATTTTCCGATAATTGCTTTTGTTACGATCGTTTTAGATGTATTTTTTCTTGTGACAAACGAGTTTAACTATAGGATTGTAATTTGTGTCATAAATATTTAATGCTTTATTTAATTTAACAAAAATTTAAATATAGTTGATGTTCTACTTAAGTTGAAGCTGTTAGAGTTGGAGTAGCATCATGGAAATTTATAATTTTTTTAATCGCAAAAGAATATTGAATAAAACTTTTTTTTTTCAACGAAATATTTTTATAAATTAATAATTTATTAATTTGCTTTACAAATATTAGAGAGTGATCTTTAAAAGAAAAAAAAGAAGTGGATTATGAACTCTAACTATTCATTTTAATGCATATCACATGTGAAAATGAGAATATCTAATTATTTTATTAAGAGTAATTATTTATTGGTCGCCTATTTTTTCGTGCTTTTAAAAAATACACGTATCTTTAACAAAATGTTGATAAAATAATTATTTTACCCCTTAATGTAAAACTACTATTTCAACCTGCTAAATGACAAAAAAAAAAAGAGATGGCTTCGATTTTTCTCTGCAATTTAGATATTAAATAACAAATGAAACAAAATAATCAAAATTAAAACGAAAATACTTAAACGTCTTGCAGATCTCCTGTATGTCTGCAATAGTCTGGCAAGTCAAGTCCAGCAAGCTCTTGAATCTTGATGTTCAGATAGCTTGCAGCAAGAATAAGATCAAAGAGAGTGGCCTCCCAAGCCTTAAGATGATCATCGATGCCAGTAGTGGCGCGGTTATTGGACTTAGTTGCCTCGTCGTGCTGCTTATAGTACTCGATGACCTTAGAGAACATCTTATTGGTGACGTTGGCCGTTGGGCACAGGGATTCCATTGTCGGCGCAATCGTCCTCAATCATGCGCTTGATAGTCTGCGATTCCAATGCCACCACTTCATCGTCCTCAAAAGCCTCTCCGTCCGAGCTATTCAGTGTGATTTTCTTACGATTGATCGATCCAACATTTTTTTTATTTGACTGTAAATTAGATTAAATTTTATTTTATTTTTAGTAGTATGAGGCTGTTGAGCTAGGGTTAGGGTTGAGTGCATTTTAGCAAGGAGTGAAGAGGAAGAAGAAGAAGTGGCATGCTTTTGTTGCTCGCTGTACTGGTAAAATCGCCTACAGTTGACTCGTTTTTTTTTATAATTTCTATCACGTTCAAGCGAAGTTATTTTTTGTTGTTAAAGTGGAATGACAATTTTACTCTTATGACGTCAGCCGAGTTATAACTACATAGAGACATGAGTGTAGGTGCAAGAAAATGTAACTTGTGGAAATTAACAAAAAATTTTATTTTTTTATTTTTTTTACAAAGTGCAAGAAAATAGGTAGTCGGTAGATAATTACCCTTTTATTAATTGTCTCCAATATCTAATGGGATAAATTACAAAACCAAGTTTATGATTATCTATTTAACATGACATTCTATAAGCCTTATCAATCAGGTAGGATAATTAGTTTACAACATCTGATTAATAATAGATAAATTTTAAATAAAATCAAGTGATCTAAATAGAAAATTTAAAAATCGTCTTTATATTTATTATTCTTAACTATTCATGGCCATAGTTGGTAGCATTGCATTTTTAAAAGGAATTATCGTCAAAACATTATCGTCACAATTGAAAGAATTAATGTTAATTAATGTGGCATTCATCTATTAGATAATAGGATATTAATTTTACTAATTATGAAATTTCAGTGTTTGATATATGAATGACATATATAACAATTAGGACTCAAATTGGGTTCTATAACTACTCATTGGAATTCTAAATATTAATTATTTGTTTGAGTAAACAGAATTCTAAAAGCCTCTCAAAATTGTTTACAAAACCATCGCTGCCATTCCTTATTACCATGGATTGCAGGGATGAGTCGACCGAATCTCCTCTTCTTTCCATGAAGAATCCCAAAGATGATGAGTTAGATCATGAGTATGAGCAGCCGCTCCTTTGCACGAAGCTTTATCTCGACAAGTTTGAATCCAATATTTTGGTACGTATAATGCTGACGAAAACAACTGTATTTAAGTCCATTTTTATCGTGTTCATCCAATTAATAACGTAAAGCAGGCTCGATGTACAATTCTTCTTGTCGATATTTTGATAATTGTTTTTGTGGGCGTTCTGTCAGCGTTTAGTTTCTTTAACATTATTCTTTTAGTCATTTGAATTCGTTCTGCTAAATTTATTAATTACATTAACGCTTCTGCAGATCTTTCTAAGTGTTGCTCAAACGACTTTCCTTGCTCCATATGGTGTTTATTTCTTATATGAATCCACTAGTATCATTGTGCCCAAAAAGGTAATATTCGGTACTTTTTATCTGGCCCTCGTTACTTTTGCGATATTCAAACCGGTATCACTCTTAAAGGCACAGCGGGACAGAATCTTCAAATATTTGATAGAGGTAATTTCTTGTATTTTTTTTTTTTTACTTATAAAATAATAATGGAGACCCAATATGAGTCTGATGTGCAGAGAATTGAAAAGATGATTTCTCAATTTTAAAACTGTGCATGAGGGCTTCTGGCTCGATTCCTAAATGATAAAATAATAGAGAAATCATCTTCTTGCTTTTCTATATATATCCATTCAACCTCTAGAAAGGATTACTAATCCTCAACTTTTCAAGGAATCCTTTATGATCGATTTTTCACAATCTTTTTGACATTGTGGTCGGAACTAAGGAGTATGAAATAGAACCATCTTATTTATGAGTTATCACATCAGATTAATTATTGATGTTGGACATGCTGAGGCTGTTAATAAATTTAGACTCAAATTGAGATTCATTTAAAAGTACTGTTGTTTCAAAATAATTTAAAATTTAATCTTCATGCTTGGCTACGATGTTTCAGGAGGGTGACATCAAAAACCATGCTATTCATCCGCCGTCAAAGAAGGCATGTATCGTTATGCTTCAATTGAATAAAAATGGAAAAAAAGAAGAAGAAAAAACTATATATTAAAAAACTATAAATTTCTTTGTATTTCTTTTAAAATATCCAACATATATACGTATTTATACTGCAATTTCAATTTTTTTTTTCCTTTGATTCATCTGCAGATTGAGATTGATTATTCACCCCCTTCTAAACAGTCACGTGATTGCGGCCTATCTTACATATTTAAACATGGATGGCGAGCTTATGCTTCCTGTCTGGTCACTTGGGCCGACCACCTAGTGTTTCTACTCTTGATCATAAGCTTGTGTAATGTAGATGATGAGATTGTGAAAGACATGTGTCCTCATGACGAGCGTAAATTGTTTTATGTTCTTGTGGTTGCCGGTTTTCTTTCGGGAATCATCCAATTAACTTTCACTAGCGTTCGGTTAACTTCTCGTTGTCATGAGGCTGAATTGAAGCCGCTTAGAAACGTTAACACCGAAACGCATAATCTTGTTTTGTGTAAAAAGAGATCCGAGGTTAGTTTTTTTTAGTCATAGTCAGGTACAGATTCGCAATTTTACATCAACGTAAAAATTTTGATACATTCTTTACATTTACATTTATGTAATTACATAAGTCCGCACATCTTTTTATAAGTCTATCTATATATGTCAATATTAGACGTCTCTTATTATTATTATTTTTTCATCAGATAAAGAGAGGTGAAAGAATTGATTCCGTGGATATTCTTGTGTTTATTGAGAAGAGATGCAATGAATGCAAGTGCAATGCAAGTCGAAGCAAGGTAATTATATGCATAAATATTAGTATATAAAGTTAAAGATGAGATAAAAAATAAAAAAAATAGGCTCCAGTGTAGTGTATTTTATTCTCTAATTAATATATTAAAATATGTGTTCTTTTGTCCCTTTTAACTTATTCCTGATTTTCATATCATCAAGATTCTAAGTCAGAAGCTTATTCTATGTTAGTAAGGATGTAGTTATATAAGTTAATTATAATAAGAATATTCTTGTTAAAGAATATATCTTCTTTGTTGTGTATTTGTTTCAGTTGCGCAATGAATATGAACAGACAAACGATGTGAAAGAAGCATCAATTGATGTTATAGAGAGTGATCAAACCCTTATCAATGGGCAGAATATGCAATTTGAAGCTTCAACTCAAGTTAATAAAGCCATTGAAGAAGAATTGAGAGTGCTGCAATCGAAGTATAATGACTTGCAAGCTTGTTTTGATGATCTGAAAATGAAATATGATTCGTTGCGCCACTTTTTGACCGGTGACAATGACATAGAAGCACCACCTGTCGTTGAATAATAAAACAGGTGTGAAATATTTTAAAGGCAATATATTTTTAATCTACAATTATCTTTTTTCTTTCATTGGAAGTTAACTAGTTATTGTTCGAGCAAAGTTTTTTGAACATAAAATTTTAAAATAGCCTTTGTTTGCTAAGAGTGGGGCTATCAACACCCCTCTGCTATCCTTTTCAAAC
Source organism: Luvunga scandens (assembly GCA_030449905.1). Lineage (NCBI taxonomy): Eukaryota > Viridiplantae > Streptophyta > Magnoliopsida > Sapindales > Rutaceae > Luvunga > Luvunga scandens. The sequence goes on along the minus strand of JASUUG010000298.1, from coordinate 4,092,713 downwards.
CCCTTTTCTGTTTATTTCGTCCTTAATTCCTAAACTAAAATAGTCTTTATTTGTCTTTTTTCCTCAATAAACCTGTGTGAGATAGTCTTCCTCTTCAATTCAACCCCCTTTTCACTTATCTCTCTTCAACCACCCCCACTTCGAGTTTCTTCCTTTTATAGCAAAGGCTGTTGATAACGACCCAATATTTTGTATCCCATGTGCGTAATTTATTACTATGTTTATATTTATTCTAGTTTTATGCTTTTTTTAGTTTATGACATTCCATTTTAAATTAAATATATACAAAGTGCACGTAAGGTTTAGTTATCCCCTTGTATTCTAATGAAGTTAGTAATTTATGAAAATTTTATAGAATTATCTTTCCTACAAAAATAAATTAAGTAAAAAAAAATGCTTTATATCAAATTCTTACTCTTTTATAACTGACCTTTTTTTTTTAAATTTTTTTTATGAGTTTTAAGAGCTCTAGTGACGAAAGAGCCAATGATAAAAATCATATGTGGATTTAATTAGGTAAGATTTTACATCTAATACGATTCAAAATATAAGTGATAAGATTGTAAATGTATACCAAGAGGTGTTTTATAACACAAATAGAGGGGTGCCAATAGCGTCGCTCTTTGCTACTTTAAGAACAAAATATACCATTACTAACATTATAAACAAGATATACCGTTACAGTTTTTACCTTGTTTATATCAACACATTATTTTTTTAATTTACCTTTTGTATTGATCTAGATTCGCTAGATACAGCTGCTAGATTGAGTATTTAAATTTGATTAAGTTGTCTTAATTTGGTCTGGTTTTTGAAAAATTGTCATATATATAAAATACTTATAATTGATTGGATATGTGTGATGGTTCTGTTACTTTGCAGGTTCAAGAACGATTCCTCGAAGTATATTCTTAAGCACAATTCACAAACCACTCTTATACTTTTGATCGCATAGCATTTATCTCTTGGTGACATTTTTTTTTAATTAAGTCGAGGATAAATTCAGATAGATATGCTACTTTTTATGGTTTACAAATATCAGCTTTATACATATAAATTATCTTCTGAATGATTCCTGTGGGACTATTGGGATGACTGGCTTCTATTAATTTCTGCGAAGTTTTTATTTTAGAGAATAGTCCAAACGAAAATTAATGGGTAGACAAACAAAAGTTTGGGAAGGTAACATGCTTCAGGGGTATAGATCTGCCTGTTTAGTTGGCCTATAAAATTGGCTCAAGATATAAATCTTTGTGGGTTGTAACACATTTATACGAAAGCCACCCAGTCATGATAATGGATTACCAAGTTTTCATTATGGCCAATTCAATTGCACAAATGATCACACAACTAAAAAGCAAAGCTGTTAAGGGATATCCTCGAAGAGACTATTTGTATTCAGTCGGAACGATTGTTTTGCAACTTATCATTTTGAGTTTTTTTTGTGCGAAGTAGGTTTTATAGTAAAACTATGAAAAAGAATTGTTGCGCGAGATAGGTTTTATAGTAGAACTATGAAAAAAAAATTGTTCAATAAATCAATAAATAAGAAATAGTTTTATAAATTAATAGTTCCTTAATTTATGGCGAATTTAATAGATTATCACTTACTAATGAATATTTGTTAATCTAGTATACTTTTGGCATTGAATCTTTTTCCGCTACATAAGGGAATAGAGTTGCAAACGATCCAATCCAGTGGGGGATATTTTTTTAAGTGCAAATTAATTTACTTTACAAATATTAGATAGTGATCTGAAAAAAGAAAAGAAAAAATTCAAGAACTGGTTTTGTAGACTTTAGACTATTCATTTTTTTAGTGGAAATGACATGCAAAACAAAAAAATATCTTATTATTTAATTAATTGTCACCTTATAAAACAAATATAACGATTGTCTATTTAACATGGCATTATTAGTTTACAACATCCGATTAACCATAAATTTAAATAAAATTACGTGTTATAAATAGAAAATTAGAAAATCGTCTTTATATTTATTAGTTTTATTTATTCTTGGCAATAGTTGGAAGGAAAGAAATTATGAAATCGTTAATCAAGAAATTCGTGAAAAGTTTGAGAAATATACATCGAGTTATGTTTACTCAGCTAAGATACATACTAAGTATTCCAACTATATACATAATCAAGATGTTGTCATCATAATTGGAAGAATTAAAATCGAAATAAATTTGTACAAAATTTTTTATTCCATTTAAGGGTACAATAGTTGAGTTCTAATTAATTTACATCTCCAAGTCAGTGTGATATTCATCTATTGGAGGGTAACTAATGTGGTATCATTTATTGGATAGTAGAATATTAATTTGCCTGATTATGAAATTTTTATACATAAGGGTTGAGATTCAAATTGAGACTCAACTATCTGGATCCCAACATTATTAACATTATTGATTTCTATAACTACCTAGATATAAATTATTGTTTCGAGTAAACAGAATTCTAAAAGCCTCTCAGAATTGTGTACATCATCATCGCTGCCATTCCTTATTGCCATGGATTGCAGAGACGAGTATGAGCAGCCACTCCTTTGCACGAAGCTTTATCTACAAAATTCTACATTCCAATTTTTGGTAATTAAAATTAATTAGCATGATAAAACAGGCTTGACGTACAATTTTTTTGTCCGATTTCTGTCGGCCTTTAATTTCTTTAACAATTTTCTTTAAGTTACTTGAATTTTTTCTACTTAATTTATTAACTACATTGACCCTTTTTCTCCAGCAAATCTTTGCGTTTATTTATCCAACGCCTGCCTCTGCTGTCGCGGTTCTTGCGTTTTTACATGACTCCAGTATCATTATGCAGAAAAAGGTTTTATTGGGTATTTTTTATGTGGCCATCACCATTTTTCGCATGTTCAAACAGATATCACTCGCAATGGCACAGTGGGATAGAACCTAACTGTTGTGCATTCAGTGAAGCAAATCAAAGAGGTTAAAACGACAGAGCTGATGTGTGTTTTGGTGGTTTATAACTAAGGCAAAACGACATGTGCAGTCTGCGTTTTAACAAGTGTTATGTTTACTTGATGAAATGACAGACAGCCTTGCCGTTTTTGGTTTAATGAAGCATAAGCATTGCACGTGACCTGCAGCAGGCTGTTATAAAACCGTTAGTGCACATGACTATCACGTGAGTTTCTGGTAAGCCTATGGGTTTGCTATAAGATTGTTTTACACAGTTGGTTCATGCATGTAATTCAGAGAGTTCTAGAGCGTTCGAGTGAGAGAGTTAGCATGAGAGAAAGAAGCTTTCTTGTTCCTTGTTGTATGCTCTGTAATCTCTATGTAAAAGAAACTTGAAAAGAATCAATGTAGCTAATGAATTGGTTCCCCCGTTGATGTAGGTCAATGAAAATTGATTGAACCACGTTAGTAACTATGTTCTATGTTTCTTAGATTGTGTTTTCTATTCTTTGATTGTTTCTGAGTCAATCATCATCTTGCTCATTCATTTATTCCTTGTTAAGCAATTCAGATTATCTGTATAGCATTTTGTAAAATCTGATCATGGGATCTTGGGGAGTGTTTCTTTAAGGCTTGGGGTGAATAGCTTTGAAACACTTCATTAAAAAATATTTCATAGAGGTAATTTATTCTTCTTCTTCTTCTTCTTCTTCTTTGTTTTTTAATTAAGTAATGCCAAATTGAGTCTGATGTTTGAAAAGAGGATTCCTCACCACTTTCTTTTAGCTAGAAGTAAAGAACCCATATTTCTTTTCCTTGCTTTCTAAAAAGGATTGCCAATCTTTAATTTAATTTTTAAAAAATCTTTCATCAGTGGCTTGATCTTGGTTCCGTTACCTCCATAAGAGTAAGTAAGAAAACTTAAGAAATAGATCCATCCTATGTGACAATTTATTTGTAATTGGCACATTAGTTATTAATATTACTAAACATGATCTAATAGTTATATTGACTTAGTAACAATTTATCCGTAAGTAGTAAATCATGTTAGTTATTAATATTTAAGATGATGAGGCTGCTATTGATTTAATTAGACTCAAATTGCAATGCATGTGTAATACCTACATGTTTTAGGAGGAGGACATAAAATACGATGATATTAGTTGGCCTTTAGATTGTTGAAAAGTCAAAAGGCCACATGCATGGTGCCATTCAATGGCCACCAAAAATGACAATTTGGAAACTATATGCATAAGCCCCAAACGTTGACTATTTAGAAAAGGTTGGAGCCGCATATATGTATTTGTCAATCTTGAAGAATTTAGTTGTTGAAATAATTGACAATTTGACAATGGATTTTGTGCAACAGTGCAACCATCTTGCCTATAAATAGAGAAGCCAAATGCATTTATATAAATAGAGAAGGCAAATGCATTTATATCTCATCCCAAAAATTGAGAGATTAGAGAGCAATTGCAAGTGAAGCAATTTAAGAATTTGAGAGAGCTTCTACTTGAGTGCTCTAGTGAGGATGCAATTAGGTCTATTGGGGTTTTGAGTTTTGAGACAGTTTTATTGACTTTTGTAAATTTTCATTTATTAGCAAAATTATCTTCTTGTCTTTGCCCATGAACGTAAGCCACATAAATTACTGTGTCTTATTTCTCTATATTTGTTTATCACCACATTTACATTTCTCCAAAAGTCTCAGTCACGGTAATATTGGTAATTACTCTATCCTTGCTTCCACAACAATTCGTATCAGAGCAGCAAGAAGTTCGTGCTTGGCGTATATAGAACTATTCACGTTTACGGTACTGTTCATGTATACGGTACTGTTTAAAAATACGATAGAGAGAACAGTTTGTGCTTAGGAGTATCAGGAGCCTATAGTATGGTTGTATAGATAAATGCATGTCTAGAAAAGTTTTGTCAACAAGACGATAAGGGTTTAAGGAGTTTGGAGTTTGTATTTTAAGTGGAACCGTTGTGACCCCTTCATTCTTTTGAAAACTTTCTTGGTGCATTATCTATATAAATAGACACATAGACATTGTTTGTTTGGGTTAAAAAATTAAGAAATATGGCAGAAGCATCATCGTCATTTTCATTAGCGAAGACTCCTGTGACTAATGCAGAGTTTGAAGTGGAGAAATTCGATGGTACCAATAATTTTGGTAGGTAGCAATGCAAAGTGTTGGATGTCTTATGTCAGCAAGAGTTGGACCGCACCCTTGAAGAAAGGTCGATAACATGGATGAAAATGAGTGGATAAAGATCAATAGACAGGCATGTGGTACTATTCGCCTATGTCTGGCTAAAGATCAAAAGTACTATGTCATGAAGAAGACATTAACAAAGAAATTATGGAAGACATTAGAAGAAAAATACATGAAGAAAAGCCTTGAAAATAGGTTTTATATGAAGAAAAAACTCTATCGATTCACGTATACACCTGGCATGTCGATGAATAACCACGTGAACTAATTCAACAATATATTGGCGAATTTGCTAAATTTGGATAAAAAATTTAAAGATGATAAGGCATTGTTGTTGTTGAAATCCTTTCCTGATGAATATGACTATCTCCCCACCATTTTGCTTCATGGGAAGGACAGTGTCACATTTGATGTTATATGCAGTGCGTTGTACAACTTTGAGACCAAGAGGGATCACAGAGATACAGTTGCCAAAGCATTGGCAACAAGAGGTCGTTCACAAAGCCGCAAACTTGGAAAAAATGAACAAGTCTAAAAAGAGACCTACCAAAGATGAATGTGTTTTTTGTCACGAGAAGGGCATTGGAAAAAGAAATTGTCCTAAATTACAAAAAGGCAAAGCTATTTTTGATCCATGTGTAGTAGCGCATGATGAAGAGTCAAACTTTAGTCTAGTTGGCATGACATTGATATGTCATTCAGATGAGTGGATTTTGGATTCAAGTTATACTTATCATATGTGTCCTAATAAGGACTGATTTCCTAGCTTTAAGGAGTTAGATGGTAGAGTTGTTTTTATGGGCAATGACAATGCCTGTAAAACCATGAGAATAGGTTCAATCTAGCTAAAGAATCATGACGAATCAATCCAAGTCTTGATAAATGTGTGCTATGTATCAAGTTTAAAGAAAAATCTCATCTCATTAAAAGTCCTAGAATCCAAAGGGCTTACAATCACTCTGAGAGATGAATTCTTGAAGGCAGTAGCCGGTGCACTAACAGTGATGAAAGGCATAAGAAAAAATAACTTGTACTATTTCCAAGGGAGTACAATTATTAAATCAGCATCAACGATTTCTGGAAAAGATACAAATTCAGAAGCAACCAAGTTGTGGCATATGCATTTGGGACATGCTGGTGAAAAAGCTTTGCAAACTTTGGTGAAACAAGACTTTATTGAAAGGTACAAATTCTTGCAAATTAGAATTTTTTGAACATTGTGTTATGGGCAAGCAGACAACGGTAAAGTTTGGTTCAACAATTCATGATACAAAAAGAATTCTCGACTATATTTACAGTAATGTGTAGGGACCTATCAAAATAGCTTCTTTGGGAGGTATGCATTACTTTGTTACTTTTGTTGATGATTACTCAAGAAAAGTATAGGTGTATTTGATAAAGAACAAGAATAAAGTTTTGGGCACATTTCTAAAATAGAGGAAAATGGTTCAGACTCAGACTGATTGAAAAGGCAAAAGATTTTGCTTTGACAATGGTGGTAAGTACAAGAATGATCTCTTTCTACAAGTATTGTGCAACACTTCACTGTTTGAGATGCACCACAGCAGAATGAGGTGGTAAAACGCATGAACCAAACTATACTAGAAAAAGTTAGTTGTATGTTACCCAATGCTGGATTGGATAAGGAGTTTTGGGCTGAGACAGTTGTATATACATGCCATCTAATCAACCGTTTGCCATCAACTGCAATTGACGGTAAAACACTTATGGAGATGTGGACTGGTAAGCCTGCTATTGATTATGATTCTTTACATGTTTTTGGTTCCACAGTTTATTATCATGTAAAAGAGTCTAAGATTGGCCCAAGAGCAAAGAAAGCATTGTTCATGGGCATAACAAGTTGAGTGAAATGATATCGTCTCTGGTGTCCTGTCACAAAGAAGATTATTTTCAGCAGAGATGTGACCTTGATGAATCAGCTATGTTAAAACAAAAAGACTCTCAAGAGGATGACAAGACCAGTAGTATATTACAGCAGGTGGAGTTTGAAAAGGTTAAAGCTGATCCACTTGGTGTCGATGAGACATATAGTGATTCACTATCGACCGAGGATGAAAAGGAGGTTCTGACCCAAGAACCTTCACAGCAACAAGATTCTATTGCACATAGAAGGCCGTGAAGAGAGATTTGTAGACCTACTCGCTTTGTTGATATAGTGGCCTATGCACTTCTAGTTATAAATGATTGTGTGTCTTTCACTTATAGAGAAGTAGTAAGTAGCCAAAAAAATATACAGTGGAGACAAGCAATGGATGAAGAAATGCAATCTCTTCATAAAAATGGAACTTGGGAGTTAGTTACACTGCCTAAGAAAAAGAAGGTAATTGGGTGCAGATGGGTATACGTAAAAAAGAAAGGATTTCCTTGAAAAAATGAAATTCGATACAAGGCTAGATTAGTAGTGAAGGGTTATGCTTAAAAAGAAGGAATAGACTACAATAATGTATTTTCTCCAGTTGTGAAATATTTGTCTATTCGAATTTTGCTAGCCATGGTTGTGCAATTTGATATTAAACTAGTTCAACTTGATGTAAAAACTGTATTTTTACACAGTGATTTGAAAGAGGAAATCTACACGACTCAGCTAGAAAAGAAAATTGGGTTTGCAAATTGTCAAAGTCACTTTATAGAGCGCAATCTCCGAGACAATAGTATAAGTGATTTGATTGGTTTATAAAAGGGCAACGGTACATAAGAAATAAATTTGGTTATTGTGTGTATTTTCGCAAGCTACAAAAAGGATCCTTCATATATTTGCTTTTATATGCCGATGATATGCTAATAATATCCAAAGCAAAGATGAAATTGAAAAGTTGAATTTGAAATGAGAGATGTAGGAGAAGTTAAGAAGATTCTTGGCATAGAGATATGCAGAGATAGAACTCAAGGCAAAGTCAACTTGTCTCAGAAGTAATATTTAAAGAAGGTACTACAATAGTTTGACATGACTGAGCAGACAAAACCTATCAGTATCCCGTTGGCTTCTTATTTCAAGCTTTCTGCACAACTATCTCCTTCGACAGATGTAGGACGAGAATACATGTTACAAGTTCTGTACTCAAATATAATGGGTAACTTGATGTATGCAATGGTATGAACAAGGCTTGACATTTCACATGCAGTAGGTATAGTGAGTAGGTATACGCATAATCCTGGTAAAGGATATTGGCAAGCTGTGAAATGGATACTATGGTACATTCAGAAAACCGCGGATGTTAGTTTACTGTTTGAATGAGTTGACACCTTTGGTCAAAGTATTATTGGGTACGTTGATTTTGATTATGCTGGTGATTTGAATAAATGACGGTCAACCACTGAATATGTATTTACTTTTGCTGGAGGGCTAATTAGTTGGAAGTCTACACTTCAGTCTATAGTTGCACTGTCGATCACAAAGGCTAAGTAAATGGCAATTACAGAGGTTGTTAAAGAGGCTATTTGGTTACAAGGCTTGCTTGAGAACTAGGGATTGTTACAAAAGCACATTAATGTGTATTGCAACAGTGAAAGTGCTATTTATTTAACAAAGAACTAAGTTTATCATGCACGTATGAAACATATTGACATACAATTTCACTTTGTGCGGGAAATTATTGATAAAAGAAAGATTCGGCTACAGAAAATTAAGAATGTAGAGAATCTCACGAACATGTTGACTAAGGTGGTGACGGCGATCAAGTTTGAGTATTGTTTAAACTTGATTAATATCTTAAAAGTTTAAAACAGTGAAAAAGGGATAGATTGGAGGATGATTTGATATATTGGGAGTTTAGTATTCAGCTCAGATTTAGACAAATCTTCACCGAGGTGGAGAATTGTTAAAAAGTCAAAAGGCCACATGCATGGTACCATTCGGTGGCCATAAAAAATGACAATTTGGAAGCTATATGCATAAGCCACAAAAGTTGACTATTTGGAAAAGGTTGGAGCTACATGCATGCATTTGTCAATCTTGAAGAATTTAGTTGTTGAAATAATTGACAATTTGACAACGGATTTGGTGCAATAGTGCAACCATCTTGCATATAAATAGAGAAGCCAAATGCATTTGTATCCCATCCCAAAAATTGAGAGATTAGAGAGCAATTACAAATGAAGCAATTTGAGAGTTTGAGAGAGCTTCTACTTAAGTGCTCTAGTGGGGATACAATTGGGTGTATTGAGATTTTGAGTTTTGACAGAGTTTTACCCATTTTTGTGAATTTTCATTTATTAGTAAAATTATCTTCCAATCTTTGTCAAGTGAACGTAGGTTTTACGTCGAACCACATAAATTATTATATCTTATTTTCTTTGTATTTATTTATCACCACATTTACATTTCTCCAAAAGTCTCAGTCGCGATAATATTAGTAATTACTCAACCCTTACTTCCGCAACACAGGTGAGGCATGTATCGTTATGATTCAATTGAAATATGTCTTTGTATTTCATTTAAAATATCCAGCGTATATATTTATGCCACAATTTAATTTGTTTTTCTTTAATTCATATGCAGATTGTGATTAGTTATTCACCTCCGTCTAAATAGACACGTTGCAGCGGTCTATCCTGTCTCATCACTTGGGCCTACTATCTAGTGTTTCTGTTGTTGATCACAAACTTGTGTGATGTAGATGACGAGAATATGAAAGGCAGGTGCACCACAATGGAACCTGAACGCTTTTATTTTTCTCTGTTGCTCTGTTTTTTTCTTTTAATTTTTTTTTTTTTTGGGAATTTTACGATTAATGCTCAGTGGCATTCGGTTGACTTCTCGTTGTGATGAGGCTGAATGGGAGCTGCTTAGAAACGTTAACACCGAAACCGATAAACTTGTTTTGTGTAAATAGAGATCCGAGGTCAGTTTCTGTGAGTCATGCTCGGGTATAGATTCACAATTTTACATCGCTGCGAAAACTTCGTTTCACCCTTTACATCGATGTAACTGTACGAGTCCACACATTTTTACATGCGTGTGTCAATTTATGTTAACGTCAGATGTCTCTTATTTTTCTCTCACATAAGGAAAAGATGAAAGAATGTTTAAAAATTGATTTACAATATCATAATTCAGTTTGCAATGTTTAAAAATTGATTCACAATGTCGTAAATCCGTCATGGAGTTTAATTCTAAATTGAAAAATTGTTCTATTATTATCTAGTGAGAGTGCTCATTGTAGTACCATGAATTAATTAACAATGTTTGATAAGTCAATTTACTACCAAACTTTAATTCTGGATTAAAAAATTTTCATATATAGTGATATTAGGGTTTATGTGGCAGCCCGCATGACATGTCTCATGTTTGGCTAGTTTGCCTCATTAGCTTTAATTTGTAATATTATCAAATAATATTATATAATATTAAATTTTATTTTCTTATTTTTTACATTATAATAATTAAGAAAAATTAGCAGATTTATCATTTATCATTTAACAATATTATACTATATTTTTATTTTTATATTAATTATATTAAAAAATATAATTAAATATTGCATTATCTAATTTATGTTATATTGTAATAATTAATATAAAAATGGATTATTATTTAAATTTTAACATAATTAATAATAAATACATAAATATTAATAAATTCAAATAATAAATTTAAAATCAATAGTAATATCAGTAATGATATAAAATATTATTACATATAATACCATTCGAATTGTACCAAATATGATATTGCATTATATCTTAATATTTTTGAAAACAATACAATATAACACAATATAACAAAATATAGCTTAATTAATGCAATACAATACAATATGACAAATGTATCCTAAGTTAATAATATGCATATATGTTAAAGAATTTTTTTTTTTTTTGTATATTTGTTTTAGTTGCGCAGAGATCAACAGACAAAGGATGTGAAGGAAGAATCAATTGATGATGTAGAGATTGATCAAACCCATATCAATGGGCAGAATAAGCAACTTGAAGCTTCAACCCAAATTAATGAAATAGTGGAACACGAATTAAGAGGGCTGCAGTCTAAGTATTATGATTTGCAAATGAAATATGATTCTTTGCTCCACATTTTGACCATTGACAATGATACAGAAGCATCTCTGTCCTTGAATATTAAAAACAGTATGAAATATTTTTAAAAAAATATATACTTTTTAATATGAAATTATTTTTTTTTCTTTTATGAGTAGTAAACTAGTTATTGATCGAGCAATGATTTTTAGACATAAAATTTAAAATCATTGCCGATTTACTAACTTAAAAATAAGATAAATCATCATTTTTCTTTTACCTTGTTTCTATCAACACGTTGTCTCTTTAGCACTTTTTTTCATTGATCTGGATTCTGTGGATACAACTACATGATTGAGTCTTTAAATTTGATTAAGTTGTCTTAATTTTGTCTGGCTTTTAGGAAATTGTCATATATATATAAGACTTATAATTGATGGATATATGTGTGATGATTCTTTTGTTTTGCAGGTTCAAGAATGATTCTTGGAAGTATATATTCTTAAGCACAAACCACTCGTATGCTTTTGATCGCAGAACATTTATCTCTTGGTGACATTTTTTTATTAAGGCCTGGATAAATTCAGATAGATATGGTACCTTTTATGGTTTACAAATATAAGCTTTTATGATGATGATGATGATTATTATTATTATTATTCTTATTATGTTCTAGATATTTCCTATGGGAATATTTGTAGGACTTCTGCGAAGTTTTTATTTATTTATGTAAATTCGATCAATCTATAGAAAGAGAAATATTGTACATTTTAGAGAATATCCCAAAGGAAATAATAATGTATAAACAAAAAAAAAATCTGGGAAGGTAACATGCTTTGAGGTATTAGAAATTCAGACGTGCATACATGTTTGTTAGACCTCTGAGCTATAAATTCAGACTCCCAATTCATTGACCTCAGATTTTGAATATAAGTAGTGTGTAACCATTTATAAAAAAGCCACAAATGATCTCACAAGTAAAAAGCAAAGCATCTTAGGAATTTCCTCAGCAAAGACTATTTGTGTTCAGTTGTTTGACAACTTATTATTTTGAGTGCTTCTTTGCCCGAGATAGTGTATGATTTTATTAATTGTCTCAAATATTATAAATAAACTAGAAAGGAAAAAGAAAATTTAAACTAGAAAGAAAACATTAGGAAAGCATTGTGTTATTGAATTCACGCTTTGTTGTTGCGATGAATGAAAGTACAAGAGCTCCTCTTTATCCATAGGGAAATTAGGGTGAGACTGCTATCTCTAATCAATTTAGGAATTACAAAGTAAAATAATGATTATCTATTTAACATGGCATTCTAGAAAACTTATCGAAGTGGCTGGTCAATTAGTTTACAACATCCGAATAATTAACATCAGAAAATTTTTAAACAATGTGTTATATATATATATATATACACACACACACACGTAGAATATTAGAAAATCGTCTTTATATTTATTATTTATTATTTTTAATTATTCTTTGCCCAATAGTTGGAAGGGTTGCATTTAAAAAAGGAATTATGAAATCATGTGTCAAGATATTTGTTGAAAATTTTGGGATATACATGGAGTAATAGTACTATAATAACATATACACCATCAAGACGTTGTCATCATAACTGGAAGAATTAAAATAAAAATAAATTTGTTCAAAAATTTTTTAATCTGTTAATTCTATATAACTACTCATCGGAGTTCTAGCTATAAATTATTGGTTTGAGTAAATAGAATTCTAAAATTCTCTCAAAATTGTTTACATTGTCATCGCTGCCTCTCCTTACTGCCACGGATTGCAAAGATGGGCGGCCACTCCTACTTAGCATGAAGCTTTTTATATCCACAAGTCCGCATTCAATTTTTTGGTACGTACAATATTGCTGACAAAAGCAACTGTATTTGAGTCTATTTTATCTTGTTAATTCAATTAAAGGGGTAAAACAATCTTGATGTGAACAGTCGTTTTTGTCGACATTCTGTCGACCTTCAGTTTCTTCACCATTATTTTTCTTTTATTAATTACGTTAACCCTTTTTTCTTCTGCAGATCTTAACATTGGTTGTTACTCCAATGCTTATCTTGCCGTTTGGGCTGTTTTGTTATTACATGAATCAAGTGTCGGTATGCAGAAAAAGATAGTCGTTGCTATTTTTTATCTGGCCTTCATTGCTTTTACGACATTAGCACAGATATTACTCCTGAAGGCACAGTGGATTAGAAGCTTCAAGTATCTGATAGAGGCAATTTCTTTTACCTTTTCATTTTTCTTTTGCATCAAATAAGTAATGCTAGTGTTAGATGGGTGGGTCGTTTATGATGGGCCAACCTGACTCCATCCGTACATATTTAGAAGTTACCATATACGGTTATGAGAAGTTGAAGCCTTGAAGAAAGTTGATTTAAAATCAACTTTCCACATTAGTTTTTAAGAAATAACAAACTCCCTACAAATTAACAAACTATTATCAATTCAGGTGATTGAACCGGTCATATAAACTAATAAAATAAATGCCAAAAATAAAATAAATGCAAAAATTAAAAAAAAGAAAGGAAATATTTACCTCAAAGTACAGACTTTTTTTTTTATTTTAAAAATTACCAGCAAATTAAGTGATTAATTTAAATTATTTGGCTTTTGTTGTAATTTTTAAAGTCAGTGTCCAGTTTATTAAGTCCAAATAAGGTCCAATTAATTCCAAGGACAGTCCAAAGAAATTGAAATTATAAGTCCAAATTTGATTATTATGAAAAATTTCAGTAAGGAACTTATTTGTAAATTTTGTAGAATTGTGTGGCCAAAGTGCAATTATGAGAAGAATGAGCTTGAAACAAAACTCTTTTGGGGTGAAAGTGAAATTCTGAAGGATTTTGTAGACAGAACATAATTTTTTAAAAAAAGAGGTAAATGAAAATTTATGAAAAAATAGAATGAAAAATGAAAAAAATAAAACAAAATAAATATTTTTTTGGGCAACGGCGCCAAAAACTTGATACGATTTAAAAGTGATTTCTAACTCTTTTGGGGTGAAAGTGAAATTTTGAAGGATTTTGTAGGCAGAACATAATTTAAAAAAAAAAGACGTAAATGAAAATTTACAAAAAAATAGAATGAAAAATGAAAAAAATAAAACAAAATAAATATTTTTTTGGGCAACGGCGCCAAAAACTTGACACGATTTAAAAGTGATTTCTAACTCTCAAGTATAGTTGTGTCTTGTTATATTATACCTCATTGAGTCTGAGGTTGATCCACAGAAAAAAATATTTAATTTGTTTATTTTATTTTATCTAAAAATAAAAATAAAATTTGAATATATGCAACTTAATTTAAGTTAAACTATAAAATTTAAATTAGTTAGGGTTATAGATCCATTCTTACTAGTAAGTAAAATTTGATAAATTCCTTTTGCCATTTTTATTTAGATTTATTGCCCAAAAGATTAATGCTATAAATTATCATTATTTTCCCATTAATTTTATTATTAATTAATTATTTATTATGCCAAAATTTAATTTATCTACAATAAATCAAAATACTATTTTACCATACCTTATATTAAGATATTAAGAATTTATAGTGCCAAAATCCCTTGTTTGTCTACCATAAATCAAAATTTCAAAACATAAAATATGTATAAAATTAAATAGAAAATAATTTAATGTATATAATTAAAAATAAAATTTGATTAAATCATATTTATTTCTTAAGAGTTTCACCTTACCCAAACTATTATTATTTAAATAAGTATAATTGAAATAAAAATATTTATTAAAATTAAATCACATGACACGAATTACCCTCCCATGAAATGACATTCTTTAGAATATCTCCAAACTTTTATAAATCTGAACTTACACCACTTACGCCACTTAAAAAGATAAAATTTTTTCAACAACTTGCCTCCATTATTTTCTTATCTTTTTGAACAAGAGTGAGGTAAATTGAAGTTTACAATAATTTATAAGTATTTTAAAAATTATTATTTGACAAGAGTAATATGAAATTTACTCTTTTGTTAATTAGTTATCTTAATTTTGACAGGTTTTAAAAAATTGTCATATTTATAGTTAATTTGATATTTGTGATTCTTCTATATATTCTGCAGGTTGAAGAATGATTTCTTGGGATGTATATTTTTAATTACAAAACACTTATGCTTTTGATCGCATGTATAACAATCATCACTTGATGAATAAGCTAGGGCCCGGATAAATTCAAATATCATAGATTAATATTATTGTTAAAAGAAAATATTAACGGTTTAATAAATACCCAACAAGCTGTCAACTACAGAAATTGAAAAACAATTTTTGTTTATGCAGGAAAAAAAAAAGTAACATTGTTTTGTTTTAAAAAATAAAAAAATAAAACTGTAAGTTCCACAACGAAGAAAAAGAAAAAGAAATCAGCTTCATATTGCTGTTACTTGAAGATTATCAATTAGAAATGCAAATTGGATTCTAGTCTGTAACTCTCTAGTAAAAATAAGAGAAATTTCTCTTTCAAGAAAATTTATTTCATCTGAAGAGCTGAGAGTGATGTTCTGTTAAAGAGAGATTTGAATATCTTTTAAACAATAATATAATTATATAGAATGAAATTCGTTTTCTTACTAAAGAATTGAATTGTGTGAGATAATGTTATAATACTAATATATAAATAAAGAACTGTTTTGATATTAACTTATCATTTTGAAAGAGCGTGCAGTGTAAATATAAATTTTTAAAATTTATTAAATGAGTGTGCGGAATAAAATAATGTAAAGTAAAAACTTAAGCACAAATAGCTCCTCCCAAAAATAAATTGTATAGTCTATGGAAGACACGAAAGGAAAAATAATAATAATAATCAAATGAAAAGAAATATGAGAAGATTCAAGATATTTTCGAAAATATTGAGATATATATCATCAATATTATGTTATCATCATAATTGGAATAATTAGAAAAGAGACACTTAAATTGATCGTCTCCTTAATTATATACATTCAATGCAAATTCAATAATGATAGAATTATAAATTTTGTACATACTGATACAACATTATTGTGTTATATAGGTGTTCTTATTTTACTAATGCAGCAGTGCTACATCGAAAGGGACCTATACGAAATAGTTCTAGAAGTATTCGTGCAAACAAAAAATAATTCAATAAAAAGTAGGGATCCAAAGGATAAGCCCCTTCCAAAATAACTTGTTATTTTGTTTCAGTAAAACGGCACCGTATCTCTCAAACTAAAAACATCCCCCATAAATATATAAATATAAAAAAAAAAAAAACCTGCTGCAACAACCACATTCAACGTCTTCTCTCAGTGTCTTTCTTTCTTGGCCTGAGTGTTGAAATTGGAGGTCTTTTCCTGAATAAATAACAAATAAAAATAAAAATATAAACAAATAAACAAATAAAAGAATGGTGCAGTTAACAGGAGCAGCAAGTGATGTGTTGTTGATAAGTCCATCAACTGGAGGTCTCAGTTTTAGTTTCAAACAGCACTTTCGTTCTGTTCCTCATTCCAAGTATCTTTATTCTTCTCTTTTTTTCAAGGTAAGTTCTTTCAATCATCATCATCATCATTAGTATTTCTTCATTTGCTTTGAACAATTTTATTAGCTGGGTTTGCTTGATAGAATAATTTTGATAGGTAGGAGGAGCAAATGGGAAACTTTTAATTTATATACCCGTATGGTCATTTTATTTTCCGCAACAAACCCAAATGATAAGCTTCACTTGTTTTAGCCTAGCTTGATATATGTTTATGGTTTTTGGCATATTCTTATAAATTAATTAATTTGTGGTTCACAATTGTCTTTACATATTTCTTCTGTAGATAATTTTCATTGATAGATTTTAAGAGAGAATAATTCGTGATATGTTGCCTCTGGAGCCTTGGTCGAGTGGTTTCTTTAGTTAACCATCCAAGTTCGAATCCCAAGAGAGAGGTAGGAATCCCGGGAGAGAGGTAGGAGACTAAAAAATTGATTTGGACTTTGCCTATTCTCAAAATCTGTGGTAAAATATTTATTGTCTAGATGATGCCTTGGTTCTTGGGTGACCTTGTCTTATGCACTTCTGTTGTAAAATTATAATTTGGACACTTGCTTGAGAGATCTTCAAGTTTGGACTCTAGAGGCCTGTCAGGTGAGAGTCTTGATTAGCAATTGGAAAGAAAAGAAGAAATCTCAAAAAAACATTGAATTTGAGAATTGCAGCATAATTGGGAATGTTGTGGCGTTTAATAAGTGTCTTGAAATGGTTATCCTGCGAAAGAGAATAAAGTGCAAGGGAAGGTGAAGAAATAAAATTTTGACTTTTTAATAATCTGGTTTAGTTGATACTATCGGTAACAATACTGTGTTGCTTAATAGAAATAACTGCACACAAAGTATAAATTATAAAATTCAAAGCACTTATAGTTTTCTTTAGAAATACTTAAATCCATGAACATCTCTTAGACCAGATTGCAGTTGTCATGGGCCTAGTTTAGACAAAGTTTGGCTCCATTATGTTGCATCTCTGGTTACAGGGCCAGAGGATCGTTATTTTTGGCTTGAGGCTTGATGCAAAATCTGCATGTATTCTTTTTATTCATTTTCTTTTTAATCATTTCTTGGTCTCTCATACAATCTTTTCTCTACTAGAAATGTCTGTCATTCTGCATCCCAAATCTAGGAAATGGAATGTACAAGTGTCGCATGAGAGGCTTAACTCTGAGAGCATTGGGGAGTTCAGATCAGAATTTGGTACCAATTGCTCCTCTTCAGTTTGAATCCCCTGTTGGCCAGCTTCTGGCACAAATATTGCAAACCCATCCGCATTTACTCCCTGCGGCCATCGATCAGCAACTGGAGAACCTTCAAATTGATAAAAATGTCCAGAGAAAAGATACTTCTCAGGATCTCCTTTACCAGTGAGTTAAATCTCCATCCACCGCTTCTTTTGAAACTCATTTCCATCTAACTGTTTGCCCAATTTATGAATAGAATTTCATGTTGTAAGCTGGCAAGACCATGTGCTTGAAAAATGCAGTTTTATCACATATTTTGGGGCTTTATTTTCAAATATGACGCCACTTACAGTACTTTGGGTTGCTAGGGAGATAATTTTATTTGGAATGCAATGCCAGAGATGATTTGATAATTAACCTGTTTGGTTGCATAGCAGACCATTTGGTGGCAGAAGTGGAGCTATAACCAATAAATTAGAGACTGATGCAGTTGCATTTTGGATCACTTAAAGGGAACCTAGAATAATCAGGAAGGGGATGTGCTAGTTATGCACTTTAGTTTCCTAAAGTAGAGCATGATAGTACTGCTTGGAGAAATTTGAATTATTGTGTTCTCTTCCTAAGTTATAATTCTATCTATGTTTCTTGGGTTACAACCTTGGTTTATTTCACTGAACTTTACTAACCATTGTGTGTGTGAGAGAGAGAACAGGGAAGAGTAAGTTAGAATATCTAACTTCTGGTGGACTAACACGATAGAATTTGAGAACTTAGCCAAAAATTCTTTATTAGGGTTATTGATATTTAATAATAAGACAAAAAACGTATCAATTAAATATTATGTGGTAAGATATTCTATTCCTTTATGCCTCTTGAGATATCAAATTGTTAATTAAATTTTAAATTCAAGTTTTGCTGACACAGTTTTGCAATAATAAATTATTTAACTAACTTGTATTGCTTGAAGCACATTGTTAGATTCTCCCTTGTCATCCGGATTCAAGAATTATATGTTTAGAAGAAAATGTAGTGTTTGAAATTTAATTGGGCATAAAATAATCGCATTTTGGATGACTGCTTAAAAACAATAGTAGAGTTTTCGAAGAACAAAAGTTATTAAAAGAAGGGAAACAAAAATGGGCAGGGAGCTATAACACATGGAAGCTAATTGTTAACTACCGCAAAATTTGCTTATTTGAGCCTAACTTATTATTATTATAACTGTAGTATGAAGATATGAGCTTGCTTGGGGTGCTTCCTTTTCCAGTTTTATCAATCCTGTCCACGACATTCAAAATGTTAAAATATGTTTTAGCATAATATTTTAATTGTTTGCCTGGTTTTAAGCATGTTCCCAGGTGTTTGATTTTTATTTTTCAGCTCAATTTTTATCAAATGTTGTTAGATATCTTGGTTACTGTTACTGAGTAGCCGCTATAACTGAATCCTTTGAATTGTAGGAGAATAGCTGAAGTCAAAGAGAAGGAAAGACGGAAGGCATTGGAAGAGATAATATATTGCTTGATAGTCCAGAAATTTGTAGAGAATGATATTTCAATGATTCCTAAGATAAGAGAAACCTCAGATCCTACTGGAAGAGTGGATTTTTGGCCTAACCAAGAACAGAAACTAGAATCAGTTCATTCTCCTGAAGCATTTGAGATGATACAGAGCCACTTGTCTCTTGTACTTGGGGAGCGACTGGTGGGTCCCCTTGATACCATTATTCAGATTAGCAAAATCAAACTCGGAAAGTTGTATGCTGCTTCCATCATGTATGGTTATTTCCTCAGAAGAGTTGATCAACGATTTCAACTCGAGAGAACAATGAAAACTCTTCCTGAGGGTTTTGATGAAGACAAGGTTAGATATGAAGAACGAGAACCATCTCCAATGAACCGTCTCTGGGATCCAGATTCCTTGATCAGAATCCCGCCCAGTGATGATGGAACTGATGGCAAAAGCTTTATGGACGGTGGTGAAGGAAAATCATATAGGCTGAGATCCTACGTTATGTATTTAGATGCGGAGACACTTCAAAGATATGCCACCATGAGATCGAAGGAAGCTATTTCATTGATTGAAAAGCAGACACAAGCCTTATTCGGGAGACCTGATATCAGAGTTCTTGAAGATGGTTCAATTGACACATCTAATGATGAAGTGATTTCAGTCACATTTTTAGGATTGACTATGCTAGTACTGGAGGCAGTAGCATTTGGATCGTTCATGTGGGATTCAGAAAGTTATGTCGAATCAAAATACCCATTCATTAAAAGCTAAGGTCAGTTTCTGCCCATCATCAATAATTGATGACCTGAGTGGCTGTGTAGATCATAAGGCGTGGTGAAAATCTGTTGTGTTATTATACATACGTAGTTGTCAGTAAATATCATGTTTTCATAGTTATCAGTAATATAAGGACTTGATGGCCCCGCTTTTGTTATTGCCCATTAGCTTAAATTTATATTTGGTATATGTCCAATGTCTAGCAATTAGTTTAGACATTAAAGTCGCTTGCTAATTTAGAACCATGTTAGCGCACTTTTTTGGTTATATTTACTTCTTTTGCTGAGCCGATAACTTAGGTTTCAATAATAGGAAAGGCATCTAAATGCCATTAGCCCACAAGAGCCATTAGGCTGTGCTTATCTTGAGTTGTTACACTACACACACAGCATTTATATCTTACATCACGTGATGGTACATTAGATGAATAAAGCTATAAGAGTGTTGAATAAGATCAAAAAATGTAAAAGTTTTGCCCTGCATTTCCTTAATGTGCAGGCATTGCTTAATAGACATTTTTTTTTAATCCTTTTGGAAAAGCTCCATGATGGCATGTCTTTTACTTGATGGCTACTCTACAGATAGCTGTACTTGACCTTGCAAAAAAAAAAAAGAAAGAAAGAAAGATTCATTATTCATTTCCATACTCATAAGAAGTGTCTTTTGATCTTACAACTTGGGTTCATGCCTTCATTTATTTTTTCCCTTCTAGAGTATCTCATTCCATTGCAACGGATTGCACGAGTGCTTCTTCCGCTAAGAAAAATGTGAACCGATCATGAATATGTCCACACGAGTCTGATTTGCCCCTTCTTTTTGTCTAAAAATATATTTTAAGTAATGATTTGGAGGATGACATTTGAGCAGTACTGTCACGTGAATCTATAACTTCAATGCTATTCACAAAAAAATTATAGAATAATGCCACATGTTCGATTGCTCATCTTCAAGCACAACCATGCATAATGTAAAAATCACACATAAGAAAGTAGACAATTTACTCAGGGAGTGGGTGTTGTGCCGAGCTACTAACTGTAAAAGAAGCATGGTATGGTGACACTCTTGTAGTTTAGCAAAATGATCATAGAGATCCCTTATTTTTAAAAATGGTCAAAGACCCCCTAAGTTTGACAAAAAAAAAGGGGTGTCTAACCATTTCTTAAAATAGGAGAGTTTCCGTGAATATTTTGGAAAACTTATTGAAAAATAAGCTTATTAAAATAAGCTATCTAAATTAAAAGATTACAAAAGTAGTATTATTGCCTAATATTATTTATGTATACTGCAGAAATTTTTGACCAGACATGGAGGAGAAATTTCGGGGGACGCAGAAGAAATTTATGTGATTAAACAGAACATTAGAATAAAAGAACAAAACGCTCCGTTTTCCTCCGAAGGTTCCCCTTACAAACACGTTATGAAGCTAAGATATTTATTTCCCATAATGCCCTTCTATAACGAACGTAATTACAAAACGTATTGGTTCACGGGCGCCGCCTCAGTTTCTCGCGCAGTTTTTCATGTTAGGTGACAATTTTACCCACCTGCTTCCATTTGTTTTACTAAAAAGCCATTTTATCAAATATTTTTTTATAAATTATTAATTATCACAATCAACTACTTGATTTCGGTCAACTTCATCGATAGGGCAGGTTACAGTCACTGTCCTGAATACAAAACTTAACCAAATTTTAGGCTTTCTCCCACAACTAATAATTACTTGAATTATTAATATTTATGAAACAAAATTGAATGTTAATCATTTTACATATATATATTCACTTACATATTCTTTTTTTTTTTTTTGACTTTTTCGTCATTGGCTAAATGCAATTGAAGTTTAAATGTGCCATCACGAAATGGGCCATATGAATGCATGATGGATGGCAAACAACTATATGTTGACACATGGGTCTTGACCCCCAATAATATTAAAGCTTAGGTGGAAAATGTTTAATCTTGCTAAACATTGGGTATGTGTCCAATGTAATTTCATGAACAGAGCTATTTAAGCTGACTTTCATAGTAGATTGATAAACTATATTTTTTAAAAAAATATATATTTTAATATTAAACTTATGAAATATGTTGAGTGCAACTGCTACCTATATTACTTTTTCATGCATAATTGATTAGTATCCAACTAAATCTTTATGGAACCTTTAGCTACTTGTTATTGTATAATATATATCAGTTAGATAAACATCATATCCACATCATCTTAGTTGTCCTTAACTCCTAACACGCCTTGTCCATTCTTAACAACACATATAGCTATCACTTTATGAATGTTGTTTAATCAAACTTAAGTTCAAAGATAAGAATATGGCCAATCATCATCAATATTCAATCGAAAAATAAAACTTTGTAAGTTACAAATATCATCCACCCTCTGGGAAGCTATAATTTATTTCTCTTGATCAAGATTTCTATCTCCCCCCCCAAAAAAAACAAATAAAAACAATTTGATGAATTAAAAACATCAATTACATAACATAAGATGACTAGAATTTACTTAAAATACTCAAATATTGGATGAAAAATATTAGGGACGACTGGTAATTAGAGAAAAAAAGAAAAGAAAATACAGAAATTTATTTTTTAAAATAAAAAAGTAGATGGATATAGTCTTAACCATAATTTTTACCTTCTTTAGAATTCGAATTTTAGAAATCAATTAAGTAAAATTACTGAAAAATTACTCAGCAAAACTCTTAAAGACAACCTAAAATTAATGTTAAAAGAACAACAGTCACGGTATTTTTGTCTTACTAATACTGAGTACATCCAATATAATTTCCACAGACCTTACTATTTATCCCACTAAAAACTGTTTGTTGCAAAATTGTTGCTTAACAAGTGAATACTAATTTATTTCTTTTGGGAATAGTATCTGCCGTTTCCTTCTACCACTGAATTCCACCTAAACAAGGTAACTTCTATGTATAATATTAAAGAAAAAAACTACACAATCTCTTAAAAAAGAAAAAATCCTTTAAACGATAAATTATTAGCAAGATTTAGATTTAGAAAATCTCTTAAAATAATATGCAAATTCTTGTTTAAAAAAAGGAGCCAAAATTCCCAATTTATACACTGTATGTACACGCATATACTATAATTTCATTAGTTCGGTGTAAATCTTTTAACTCTAATGATTATTATTATTATTTAACATACAAAATTTCCACAGTGGCAATATAATTAAATTCTACAAAAGGGGAAGGTCATTTTGGTCTCCACACACCAATTCAAACGTCAAAAAGGCAGCATCCAAATACTACCCACATCATTTACTAATCTCTTGGCAACAACACTCCTCTTTGCTCGCATATATAAATATACTCATCAACTCACAGAGAAATCAACGCAACATAACAAATTTTATTTATAGAAACCAAAAAATAAGAATAATATTAATGGACTGGTTTTTTTGCTCTCAATCAAAAAAATCATTAGCACCCTTTACTCCAATTCTAATTCTATTGTGTTGTTGCTCATCACCATCACTTGTGTTCACATTCACAAACGCAGCATCATCATCATCATCATCATCATCTGCTTTCAACCTCACCACCATCTCTTTCGATGAAGGCTACTCTCATCTATTTGGCGACGGCAATCTCATTCGCTCCCCCGACGGCAAAAACGTTCGTCTCCTCCTCAACCGCTTCTCCGGTACGTGAGACATCTCCATAATATAATCATGAATCATCAAGGGAAGATGGAAGGCCACCCCTTGTCAAAAAATTTTCAATAACGTTAAGGGTGGTCATTGAAATTTACCCCGCTTCTAAAAATATTTACACTTGGCCACCTATAGTTTTCTTGATTTCCAATACTACGTGTTTATGTCTGTCAGTTTTGGCCCCCTTCTTTGAACCAAACACTCACGTTGTTCTTACAATTTTCTTATTAGGGTCCGGTTTTGTTTCGTCGAAATGGTACAGTCACGGGTTCTTTAGCGCGATGATCAAGTTGCCATCGGATCACACGGCTGGCTTATGCGTTGCATTCTACGTAAGCAGCAATTGATTATCAATAAAGCTTCTTTTGCTGGCTTCTGGGGTGTTCACTGTTTAGCGAACAGCCTTTTAATGTACAAAATATTTATCGCTGATTTTTTGTTCCCCTTTTCAGACATCAAATGGAGATGTGTTCCCGAAAACACACGACGAATTAGACTTTGAGTTTCTAGGAAACGTGGCTGGAAAACCGTGGAGGTTCCAAACAAATTTCTATGGGAATGGAAGCACCAGGCGCGGCAGAGAAGAGAGATACCAGCTTTGGTTTGATCCCACGAAGCAATTTCATAGATACAGCATTCTTTGGACCAGCAACAACATTATGTGAGTGAGTTTTCATTTTTTAACGAACTTGTTTCTAAGGGTACAGTACCCTACAGCGTGGGTAATGTATTCGACCTGATGATTATTTGACAGCATCGAGACTATAGGGTATGATACCCTTGGGAAACCGTTGTCGGACCCTTTTTTATTTTTATTATTATTATTATTATTTTAACATATTTATTCTTGCACGCTTGCTTTGCTTGGTTGTTTTTTTGACCTTACATGTGAAATTGACAAATTAAAGAGAGAAAGAGGCTCGCATTTGCGTGTGGAATGCGTAAAAGCATGACATTAAAACTTGTGGACCACGGCTTATACCTAAATCGTATCAATTTTTAGCCTGATTTTTAGGCTAAGTTTTCCTCTTGTTTTGAGATTTCCCATTAATGCGGCCTAAATTTTTGTTTCTTGTTTTATTTATTTATTTATTTATTCGAACTTTAAGAAGTTTTCTTTGGGAAGCAATCTTTGGTCCATTTAGAAAATATTGTCGTGTATTGAATAAATTAATGAAATTCAATGCATGATGCAAGATCAAGAGTTGGGACCACACAAATGGAAACTGCATTTTATAAGGTTTTAATTATCTTTAGGCTACCAAAATAAAGTGGTTTTCTAAATCTTCTAGATTCCAAATTAGTTTGCTATAAACAAAATTTATGATTTGACACCAAAATACATATATATATATATATATATTGGAAAAAAAATGTCATGTGATTAAATATAAAATGCCAAAACAATCCTTGACTATTTTTAAATTTTTTTTTTTTTTTGGGGGTTTGGTTCAACAGATTCTATGTGGATGAAGTACCAATAAGGGAAGTTGTGCGATCAAAGTCAATGGGTGGTGATTTCCCATCAAAGCCAATGTCTTTGTACACAACAATTTGGGATGCCTCAAATTGGGCCACATCAGGTGGCAAAGCCAAAGTTGATTACAAGTACGCACCATTCACTTCCGAATTTAAAGACTTTGCATTAGAGGGCTGCCCGGTCGATCCCATTGAACAGGTTCCCTCCTCCAATTGCCAAGACACTGACTCCCGGCTTGCCAAGAAAGGCCTCTCCGTCATTACTCCGGCCCGGAGACGGGCCATGCGTAGATTCCGGGAACGTTACATGTACTATTCATATTGTTATGATACAATAAGATACCCTGTGCCATTACCTGAATGTGTTCTTGTTCCGTCAGAACAACAACGTTTTAAAGACACCGGTAGATTGAAATTCGGCGGCAGCCATAAGAGTCATAAACATAGGCCAAGGCGGCAGCAAGGAGCTTCAAATTCCGAGGATCCGGACATGTAAAATAATTTACTATGGTGTCGTTTTTATGCTTGTGGTTATTTTTTTGTTTTTTTGTTTTAACGTATAGCTTGGTTTGTGATTAGAAAATATATGTAGAGGAAATGAATAATATTTTGGGTTTGGTGTTTTTTTGTTGACTTGGCATAGGGAGCTGGTAATAGTTTACTTGGTCACAGGGTTTAGTTGAAATCAGTTATATGTTTTTTTCCATTTTCTCTTAGCAGTACAAAGTAATAATGGTACAAGACCGAATTAGCACCTTTGCGTTGTGGTTGTTTCACTATTGAAGTGAGTGAAACTGAATTTAATATTTCATTCTTTAATACTTTTCACCGGCGGCATATGACATTTTCATGTTGGAAACATTTGTTGATCGGATTGAGAAATTAAAAAACATATATATGGCAAAACTATGAATATAATCCCTAGTGAAACATAAATGAGTAATGCTGGAGCCATTAATTATTAATATAAATTGATATGGCATGATATTATTGGTTGAATGAAAGCACAAAATAACAAAAATAGGATATGTCACCTAATAGATCACTGTCGTTACTATGAAATAGTCTTTTTTTTTATCTAATTTAACTTAAACTCTAAAGTATAGAGACTAACTAAATAATTAGGAAAAATTATAAGGATTAAATGATCATTTACCCTTATATTGAGTTTAACCTAAATTATTTAAAAAAAAATTGGGATTTGTTGTTATTGAAAACTATAAGCGCGGACATTTACCATTTGCAATATTATAGATTTAAGCTTTATTTGATATTGAGATGTTGTAATTTTTAAGTTATTATTGTTGGGAAAAAAAGAGTAAATATGAAATAAAAGTTAATAGTACGTTGTAAATACAATTATTAAATAATAATTTTAACAAAATAAATAAAGATATAATAGATTTTTTATCATATAAGTATAAAGTCAAATCAACTTAACTTTCAAAATACAACCGTTAGTGTTTAACAAACACTCTAACGTTGTAACTAAAAAATTACATTTTCCCAACCTCAATCTCAAATATAGCCTTACTTTTATAGCCAAATAGTTGTTATTTAATAATTGCACTAAACATATAAGGATTGTTCTTGTAACTTATGTCCATAGACGACCTCAAATTCACTAGTGCTTTAACTTGTATTGGTGTTTCTCTTGATTTGTCACTTGAACTTCAAAGTTTATTTTTATGCAGTAATTCATGATATTATCAAATCTATTGATGTTGCCTATGATGGAGAGTAGCGTTGCATTTGGCTAGAGAGTGACTCTATCACTGTAATTTCTGATTTATTAAGTTCCAAATTTCAATTATATTCGCGAATTCATGCTGTGGTTGAATTAATTATCTGAAATAAATTCAGTACGAATACATTTTAAATATATATTTATAGAGTCGATACATCGGTAAATGTACGGTTAACTGGTTGTATAATTTCAAATGGTGGCATGATCCTCTAGATGATATTAAAAATGGCTTAAATCAATAAAGAAATTTAAGGTTTACCTAAATAGAAGCAGATTCACCGCATGACTCGTGAGGGCTCAAGCCCCTATTAGAGAAAATAGTTTCAGGAAAAATAAAGAGAAAAATACTAATTAGCACAGGTTAAATCTATTAAATAGTCCCACTAAATTTATAAAAATAATTTTTATAAATTCACAAACCCATAAAATTTAAAGTTTAATTTTGAGAATTATAAAATCCCACACTTTAATTAAAAAATAAAAATTTATAGCTACCCATTTGGATAATTTTACTATTATTAAATTTATTAAAATAATCTCTACAAACTCATTAACCAATAAAATTTTAGTTTTCACAACTTATCATTTTTTTTATCTGCCACAATACCTAAATATAGTTTTTGTAATTAAACAGCTCAGGGCTTCGTTCTCCTTAAGGGTTTTCCAATTCCATGTGCATCCTTTGTATCTCTCTTTTTGATTTTATGAATAAATTAAAGGGCCAGCGACCAAAAACTGAAGGAAACTTGTTGATGTTTTCTCTGGCAATGTCTTTTTTTTTTGTTTCTATCTTCTCATTAAGAAATAGTCAATGGCCTGTTACGTGTTGTGTTAGTAATGTATGATAAAACCACGCTACCAACTTGTGTGTGCAAATGCGGCCAGATAATGCCGTTTGATTATGAATTGACCCCACCGGCACATGAACTGGAAGCTATGAAAATGAAATATATTGAAATTTAGGCCGCCTAATTTTATAATAATAAAATGAATTAAAAAAAAAAATGCAATCCATAGTTCATACTCCAATAGTTTAAACTTTTGGGTCAAGTACCGCGTTAATGACAAAACGTCAATTTTTTCTAATGAATATCTTGTCTCAAAGTCGTGAGTTTATTACAAGCTATTATTCTTGTGTTACGGGCTTCCCGGTTGGACTTCAACATTCCTTGTTACTAGTCTTAATAACTCTCTGTCTAAATTCTCCTGTTGCTCTAGCCGCCAGGCGTTGCATTGATTGTTCAATTAACGGGGTGTATCAACTGACCACTAGCCGCTCAGCATTACAAGTTGACGTTGTACATTACAATTGGCATCGACATGCTACAAGTAAAAATTTCATGTTATCAAATCTTAAATTGGATCTGTGACAATGTTATACATACACAATCCTTGACTATGATAATTCAACCCTATTTGGATTAATTATTAACATAAAGACGCATTCCTTAATTTTTCTTCTAACCTTTTTTTTGGGGGGGGGGGGGGGTTAAACATTCATTATTTATAAGCGTTGAGAATAAAATCACATAGAAAGCCCAAATACTAGAAACAAGAAGCCGGCCAGTTGGATTGTTGAAAATAAATCGGTTACTCATTATCCAATCATGTTTTGTAAAATTTTTTTCTTGCTTCTTCAATCTTAAAATCTTAAAATCTTAAAATATTGAAACAATTTTCAAAATAAATAGTGTCTTCTTGTAAAGATATCTTAAATTAATTTAGAAAAGATGTCTTATTGTAAGTCCATTAATTATGCCTTACAGAAGATGTATATTTTCATTTAAAGATACATCTTTTCATAGTGACATTTCATTTGAAATGGTGATAATTCAATTCGGATCATTAATTAAAATTAAATCTTAATCTAATAACTATAAATGAAGGGATATCATGAAAGATAACAACTCAAATGGAAGGGTACAAGTATGTTTATAAATAGATACCATGTTTAGACCATTCAGACATGAAAATAATAACCCCACACTACTCTTTTCTAACCCCTTTCTTAAAACGATTTTTATCATAAAACACTTATTTTTTGTGCATTAAATATCCAATATATTGTTTTGTATAAGAACAATATATTATTTCTCGGCAAGCTTGCAACATTCAAGAGTATTCTAGTTTACTTTCGTCAATGCACAATGCAAGCAAACAATTAAGTGATTCATTGTATCCTGGAGACGTATTTGCTTAACCCATGTGCATCACTCAATAGGTGGGGGCAAATAACATCTTAAGAAGAGCAACATTTGTAACGTACCTTAAAGTACATATTATTTTTCTGCAGTTTACATATTTTCTTCCCACATAGAAAGTTGTAAACACATTTTATTTTACACAATAAAGTTCCACCATTATTACTATAATTCTCTACATTTGTAATTCCCCACAAGTATATACCACCAAGTCATCAACATAAAATAGCCTAATTAATGCCACATAAATTTAAATAAACTTATCCTCGTACAATTAAAATAACGTTATTGTAATATAAAATAAGAAATACTTTTGCTCAAACCATGTAATCTTTGATGATGATAAAAGTACACTTGTAGGCAAATGCTAGAAAGTTAATAAAAGAAAAAAGAAGAAAAATCAGTGAACCACTGAGCATTAATTTATCTCCTCAACCTAAATCTGCATACAAATATAAATCTTAAATTCTTATTTTGAAGTATCTACAAAAGTACTTATTTATTTATGAGTATCTTTCATTATGTCAAAAAATAACTTCGAGTTGTTGATAATAATGTAAATTCTCTCAGGTAATTGCATTCTACAAATTTCCCTAATCCTCATCAACCTTGAAAAATGTATAGGACAAGATCAAGTTGTTGATACCATCCATTCTGTGATCTGTTTCGAACTCGGGGTCAATGTAAAAGAATACCTGCCCATGTGAGAAGGTATTCAGTAGGCATTACGAGAAAAAAGAAGAAGAAGAGAGAGATCTTCTAAAAACTCTTGATAAATTGTGAAAACACCACTTACAGGCATGTCAATCTGCTCCCCAGGAAGAAGACGCTGCTCCTCAAAGCAAAAGCATTGTATTTTATTGAAGTATACAGCAGCCTGAAAGAAGTTGTAATGAAATCACATACTCTCCCATCGAACTTCAATTTAGATATTAGATACATTTGTTTTCAAATGAAGGAAAAAAAGGGGGGGGGGGGGGGGGTAACATACCAGTATGAGACAAGAAATGCACAAATCAGTAGTGAAGCTCCAAAGATATACTACTAAAACTACTTGAAACCTTGAAAAAGGACAGTTGCCTGACATGCAATTACGACACATTTTGGAAATGTGGGCTAGAAGTTGATTCATACACTAAGGATTCCGTTGGGTAGAATAAATTTCAAAACAGAGGGTGAGAAAGAACAAGAAACAAGAAATTCTATTTGGCAGCATAGCTTTAGCATCACGTGCTACAACACATAATCAGCTCCATACTGTCTGATTTAAAAGAAGCCTTTGATATAAAGGATAAGTAAGTAATGATACTTAACAAAAAGATTCTCAAATGAACAATCCAAACTGACTCTAGGTCAGATTAGAGTCATGTGAAAGACTCCAAAACACCGCAAAACCACCGACCAATAAATATAATTACTTGATAAATTAGCACAAAGGTCATTATTATGATTTTCTCCTTGAGCATCTATTCTCTGAAAACCACTGCTGTTCTCATGTTTTCAGCCAAAACATGGGATGATATATCTATCTTTTCAAACACCTTCAAATCTAGCATTTACATGGTAACATCACAGCTAATATTCCAATCATCATTTCATACCAAAAACTTCAAAAATCAAACATCCAAATATTATAAGATTTGAGAGTAGAAAGTTCATTGAGGCTGCCAATCATGAATGCTCAAATGTTAGACATCAGTACCTTCATAGGGGTGACATTATAAGTAGAGACACCAGTTATTGGAGTCGAACTTCGATTCTCAGCAGTGTAAAATGCAAGGGCACTTTCTCCAGGCTTTACCCTTACCTACAAGGGAAAACCAAGGAAAAAATCTAGGACAACTGAGTATAATCCCCATGTTGCAAAATGAGGAATTGAATGATTTCAAAATTGTGAATGTGCATGCATTGATATTGAATTGCAGGTGGATCACCTCTCTTTGTGTTGGAATAAACTTCCATGGCATTCCATCAGCTACATCAGCATTGAATTGCACAACAATTTCCCTACAAGGTTTTTAAATATTGAGTTTTATTAAAAAAAAAAACATGTAATCACATGTACAATCATCATGGATAAGTCAATAACCACATTTGTAGAATAAAAACAACCAGAAAGCAGAGGATAATCAAACTCAAATAAATGAAAGAAGAATAAGGAAATAGTGCATAAACCTAAACCTAGTAACTTCAAATGTCACTCATTTATTCACAATTCCATCCTGAGAATCCATGCTTAATTAAGGAAAGCAAAAGACTCGACTGACTGCTGCTGCTTCCAGTCACTAGGGGAAGCAACAATGAACCATATCCTCCACAAGATCAGTAAAGGCTGGTTCAGTCACATTGAACATAGAGTGAAAGGTAAGCTGCATTACCAAGGAATTTTTTTTTTCATCAATAGGTAGGGCACTTTGCTCTGTATAGATCTTTCAAGAAAGAGTGGAGATGGGAGAACATTTGCAGTTTTTCATTCCTACCCTCATTTCTTTATGATGTCAGAACTCTATTCTTCACTCAGCGTAAAGCAACCAATAATTAACAAGCAAAAATCACATGAAAATGCAGATATTCAACCAGCCAAGAAGATATAAAACAAAGATTTTAAAGGAAACAGAGTTCAAGATAGGCTTTGAATCTGAGAAGTAAAAGCAACACCTTGTAGTGACAGTTCCATCTTTCGAATGCCGAGCAATCTTTTCTTCAACAGTCTAATGACAAACACGTCTTATGATTACTGACAAATCACAAAAAGAATAAAGCAGATGAAAAAAAATGAATATAAAGTAAATATAACCTCTTTACGTTGAACAGTACCACCATAGCCAGTAGCCTGGCAGAATCTCCTATACAGAGGTACGGCGGCATAAGTACTTCCAACCATTGCAAAAACCAATGCTGTGAGGTATAAAAGCATCTTTCTTGATTTCTGCTCTATTGAAGCATGAGAAGCATAATGACGCTGAAAGCTAGAAAACGAATTGGATTTCCAAAGACATCCGGAGCCAAAAGACTGAGGTTTCTGATACCTATTAATCATATTTGAGCCATATCCACACCTTGGCACTAAACCCCACACACCAGCATAGCTGCTAGTATTAACTCTGGTATACTTATAATTCAACCACAGAACATCTTTTACGCATCTGGACATCAGGATCACTAGAGGATTAAATCATGAAGATACAAAGATAGGTTTGGTTTAACATTGAATGATTCTGGGTTATAAGGTTTGTTCAAATATTAGATATATAGGATAATTACCTGGATTGTTGTAGGAGCGGCAATATATTGGTTCTACTAGAAAGCCTTGACAGCGACATCCTTCCGAATATAAAAGGAAAGCAGAAGTGCCTCAAATCAGAAAGAGAAAACTATTCATTATTTGATTAGTTGCTTCTATTTTTCTCTCTTGTTTCATAAAAAGCAAAATAAACAGCAGATGATTCAAACAGTTCCCAAGTTTCCTTTAACTAATTTGATTCCAGCAAGTAAATTGACAATTCACACTATATTCGCACATTCAATAAAAAGAGAGAACTCCAAACTCAGTGCTTCATCAGATAGCAATTACAAAATGAATTAATGGAAAACTACAAATAGAATGAATGCAAGTACCTATCCGTTTTAGTGATCACAATTACTAACTGAAGTAGATTCTGGTAACCTGAGGCTATTGGCACATACAAAGCTCAGCGAAGAATAACAAATCTAACTTAAGTTTAACATTTCTTTTTGTGGAGAACAAATTTCAAGGCATCAAATCTACAATTATCGAGAAACCATCACAGGTCAGAAAAATGAAGTTAAAAATGAATCTACGTTCATATTATCCAACCAGTCATATATCAATGATCCTATAACAATAAAAATTGCTCGACCAAGCCATTTAAAAAACTTATATAAGGTACTCACAAGTCACGTTCTTAGGACAAAAATATTTTCATCTCACCCCTTATGTCCATGCCTTCACTTTCATTATTTATGGGAAACCAATATTTACAATTTAAATACAATGCTCATTACACAAACTGCAATCGAAAGTCATATCATTTACAACAATCATATTCATAAGCACCGACAAGTGTGATGAATGAGTACTATTAATATATAAAGTCACATACCGCAATTAATCCACAAGTCAGCAGCAAAAATGCAGAAGCAGCCGCACTTTTTCTCTCAGCAACTCAAATTTTCTGGCTGTTTTCTGCATACTCAACAGTCAGAAAATTAAATTAATATAACTAACAGACATTATAACAAACACTTGGTGGGCATATAAGAAGAACTTAATAAGGGAAGCATTTCCGCGAATGAAACCGAGACCCCATGCTCGGTTCATCATCACCGAAGCTTCAAACATGAAATTAAAGTGAAATTAAACAAGTGGACGAATTTGGTTTAAGTTTCCGTGGCTTTTCTAATTTAATTAATTTTGTATGCTAACTGTTAACCAGTGAAATGAAAGCAAACAGTGAGATTACCTTAGCAGAATTTCTGGAAAATTAGTACAGGGACGGAAAATTTTGAGATTGATATTTATCTGATTAAAGGAACAAACTGATGGGAGTAAGTCGAAAAATGAAAGAAATGGCACCCCTTTTGGCAACAAATTGAAAAAGCATTTTGTATGTTACGTAATTAGAATAATTAATAATTGTTTTAATTATAGTATTATGATCTTATTAGTTACCATCTAAAATCTATCGAAACTTCTTAATTTAGGGTTTTGATATCACACGAATTCTGATATTTAAAAATTAAATTTATTTTTATATATTTAGAATAAAATTAACCTCTACTATACAAATGAGAAGACTTAATCCTTTATAGACATAAATAGATATTGTTATTATTGTAGATATAAATAAAACTACTTAATAATTAAAAAATAAATAAGCATTGTATTACCTTATATATGTATCATTATTGTTAGAACTTTAAATGTAATTACACGTGTTTATTAATGTTTGTTATTAGTTGCATTCGGAGTGATGCTTAATTGCTTAGTGTGAGCCAGGCTGGGCTATGCAGCCAGCCCAAATTTGAAAAAATTTGTTCAAGCCTTTGAGGTTATTTGTTATCTCAAATATTGCCGCCAGTATATTACAAAACGGCCATCATAGTAAATTAATTTTGCAAACCGGACACACAAGTTTGAACTTTTGAAAATCTCATACCACGTGTTTACTAATAGCGCTGTTCAATTAATTCAATTATTTATGTTTTTATCTGATAATTAGTAATTACCCATTATGATTTATCTCATGGGAGATTTAGACCAGGTTGGTTTGAGCCTTTGAGCCACATTGAATTAATTTAAAATGAAATTTATTTTGTATTCACTAAAGTCTTTGTGAGGTAATTTGAGCCATAAAGCTTTTAGATTTCTCCCAAGAGAAAAAAGATAATTATGCCATCTCATCTATATGGTGACGCTATTGGCACCCCCTCAATATTTCTTATGGAACCCCTCTTGTTTTGTATTTATAAATTTATCCTTTATATTTAAATTATATTGAAAATAAAACTTATCTAATTAAATCCACCTATGTTTTCTTAATTTTTTTCTGCATTATAACTCATTAAATATTTAAAATTTGAAAAAACAATGAATTTATAAATTAAGAATTTAATCTAAATATAAACTAAGTCTGTCTTTCAAATTCACATACATGTCTTTACACACACACAATTATAACAATATTGTACAATATTTGATATTACACTATACTGTATTAATTTTTTTGTGATTAATTTAAATTACATATTATATTAATTAATATATTATATTAATATATTTAAATTGTATTAATATTTTATATTATTATTAATTTTAAATTAATATTATTCAAATTTATTCATATTTAAATATTTATTATTAATTATATTAAATTATAAATTTATTAATTCATATTAATAATTATGATGTAAAAATTAAAAAATTAATATTATATAATATTATATTAAATTTAAAACTTATATTTATTTATTATTATTAAAAAAAGCAAAAGAAAAAAAAAAAAAGAGGCAAGCTAATGCTGCAGTTGCCGCATTAGCTTTGGCCCATTATTACATTGCTCCTGTAGCAATTGTAATTGCCAAACATGGGTATGCATAAATTTAATGCAATGAGAGGTTTTAATACAAGAACCAAACATGCCCTGAAATTATTATCTATTAAGAAATACAAAGAGAGACAGAGATAAGAATTAGAAATTTATGATTGCTATAATGAAAAAGAAATTGAAAATGATTTCAAATGGGAGAAGGATGAGAGTGAGCAACTAGCAATTTCTTCTTTGTTGTTTTAAGTATTGACGCTGGGATTTATTAAGAAATTATAACAAATGAAGGTTATTTTAGGAATTTAGAAGAGTGTATACAGAAAATTAAGGGGTTTGAGAAGAATGTTAGTGGTATGCCAATAGTACAACTCTATGTATATATTGTCGCAGAAGATAGATTAATATGAATGACTGTTAAGTAAATCGATTGATGCCAACAGTGGTGAAGAGGCTAATATTAATCCTTTGACACAGAAAAAAAATTAAAGAAAACAGCAATTCATTATTAATATTGAAATAGCCCACAGTTGTGTGCTATATATTATTACATTTCAATTAAATGCAAATTGAACAAATAATAAGAAGCTGAAGAGCTTCAATTTCCTTAAAAAAATAAACAAATAAATGAACAAATTTCAGCAACTCTGAAAAGAATTATTAATGAACATAACGCAAATACCCAACAACAATACACACCATGAAAAGGTCTTGAAGATATATGATGAATTGATGATGACAAAAGGGAACATTGCGTGTGGGATCAATTTATCAGCATTTGTAGCCGCGAGGAACCTTGGGCCTGCACTGATTCAAGAGCAAGTTGACAGAAAGCTTTGGGATGTCGAGGTTGATCAAATCCAAGACGTTGAGTTTGAGGGAAGTGCAAAGACAGACACGCGCTTGGACTCTAACCAAATCACCAAGGAGGCTGCAGCATGGATGATTTGGAGCGGGAACAAGTTCGCCAAGGTTCACTTTTGCCAAGCCATTCAACAAATCAACACATGCATCCAACTTGAGGGTATTCTTCGGACATGATGATGATGATGATGATGAAGAAGAAGTAGCTGATGATGATGGGATTGAGGTAGCAATAATAAGCAACGCGAGGAATAGCACAAGGGCTTTCGATGCTGAAGCCATTTCGAATGATATCTCTCTCAATTTAATGTTGAATAATATTTGTGAGTACTGTTGATTGTGCTTATTGAGATGTGATGAAAATAATGGTGAAGAGTGTTGGGTTTTTATAGGCTATCCATTTGGCTTTTAAAAACTTTTAATTTCCACACCATTTACATATACGTATATGGATCATTGCTTTCACGTCGCTGGCACGATTTAGCATAAAACAATTACTAATAAAATTTCTGATTAATTCCAACTAGATTTGGAGATAGTGCAATAATATTCCCATCTAAAATTAATAATTCTTTTTTTAAAAAAAAAAAAGAGTAGAGGATGGACAAAGTCTAAGATAATTTTTAAAATTTAATCTCTTATTTTTAGGATTCGAATTTAGATAACTAGTAAAAATAAGCCTACTTGAAAGTTATTCAGTCAAATTCTAAAAGCTTTTATTTTTATTTTTTTTAAGTAGAAGCATACGTACAACTTCAATAAATATTTTAACCATTTATCTTTCTTTAATGTTCAAACTCGGATTGCTATTACCAAATACCAAAAAAAAAAGTGTTTGAAAATCGCTTTGTCAAGTCCTTAGGCAACTGAAATTTAATAACATGACATCCAATGTACAGTTAAGAAATCTACAAGTAATCATTCTTTGGCCACCTCACCAGCATATAAGGCTATCGAAACAACTATTAATTTGATTTGGTTGCAGAGCCGTCATAAGATCTTGCACGTTCGGAAGAGATCTTGCGGATGGGAAGCACATGCATTACAAGTTTACAATGAGATGGATATTTATATAAAATCATATACAATATCATTTTTTGAATTAGATGGATACTTGTATAATTACGTCTTTGATTTCAGATTAACTTTAGTTAACATTTCAAGGATAAAAATGTAAAAGAATTTAAAAATGGCTTTTTTTAACGTTTAAAAAGGTAGCAATGGAGTCTTTTAAGGCATATTTAAGAATACAATCATAGGAGGATAAATTAAGTAATTAAATGAATCTTAGGGACGAAAAAGAGGTTTCGCCATAAATACTAAACAAGAAGAGGTTTTACCATAAATACTAAATAATAAACAAGAAGGAGAATTAAAGTAGATTTTTAAGTGTAAAATACGGAGTGGATTAAATGATGAGCTAAGTTTTTAATGAATATTTAATCAATGCTTAGGATTTATTTTATATTTTTATCCTTTGCATTCATGTTGTCAAACAATCATTGATTTACTAATCAATAAAACTTAGCTAAAAAATAAATTCTTTTCAGTAAAGTATTTCGTTAAATTTGTGGCGCATAGTTTTAAATCTTTGACAAAGGATCGGTACTATATCTTCCAATAATCGAACATGAGTACAATGGTCACCGTGAGCCATAAAAAAATGGCAATAACAAGCATTTTTTATCTTTTATTTAAGTTAAAATTTATGAATCTAATTGTAACACGTGCGCTTACTTGCCTCAGGGGGAGTGATCGGTTAGCTTTTAGGCTCAGCTTTTATTTTTTGCACCTAAGGGAGGAACCTGCCTTTTGAATCTATTTATATAAACATGTGCTTCCTCCCAAGGTTTATTGGTTTTTTTGGGAGCAGCTGTATTAATGTTGCGCACGAAGATCAGCGGATGGAATTGGAAAAGATCAAGGATAGAAAGGTGATGGTAAAAACTATTAATTTATCTTTGTTAAAAATAAGTGGGGGCAAAATAGTTATTTTAGTTAAAATAAACATAATAATTAAGAGAGAGGCTCGTTAAACCTATCATAATAGTCAATAAACTCATTTACTTAGCGAGACCCATTATCAAAATTTGAAATTTTATCTCTTTCTCTATAAAGTGAATGATATATATAATATAAGGTTATTACCTTTATAGTTATTAGTGAATTCTAACTCTAATTTCTATTTTGTCTTCTGTCATGATTTTACAACCGAATCCTCCATTATTGACTCACTGTAGTGGATGTTTCTTTCTTAATCGAAATACTATCTCATTTAAAAACCTTTTATTTTTTTTAACGCCCGATGCAATGTTATTTAGCTTATGTCATAAGAACAATAAGTCTGATAAATCTTTCCACCAATAAAACTCAAAATAAATTTATATTCTTCTCAACTTCCTAAACAGACCTTTTCAAATTAACTTTATTTTTATGGTAACCTAATTGCTCAAGTTTCATAGAGCACATTACATTATACATATTATATGTTTTAAAAACTAAGAAACATAATCAATTAATTGAAAGAAAGCTTCAATTAATAGAAGTTTTGTAAAATATAAAAACAAAGCAAAGATTAAAAACCCAAGATCAAGTAGAAAAACAGTTGTAGAGAGAAAAAAAAGACACAAAAGAGTTTAACCTCAAATGTAGTCATCATATCTATCAAATTGAGAGCGACATTAAATTAAACACATGTTGTGCTCGTGGCATGATACAGGCATGACATGTGTCTATATAGCACGACTACATTTCGGTAGGGCAAGCTGCATGACACGGCACGTACATGAGCTGAGTTGGGCTTAGAATTTTAAGCACATGGGCTTTAAAAGCACAACACGATTAGAGATGAGCCAAAACATATCAAAGTAAAATTTTTTAATAAAAAATAAATATAAAATATTATGATTTTACAAAAATTTTGAAATTAAAATTTTTAATATATTTTGTTAACATAAGCTTTTAAAAATTAATTTCAGTCTTAATTTTAAAAAATTCTAATTATTCTATGTTTATAATTTATTAAATGAATAAATAAATATCATGATTTTAATAAATAAAATTTTAATTGTTCGCTTAATAAAAATTATTATTGTTGTTCTTGTTATAAGATGATGATGATTATTATTATTATTATTATTATACTATTATTATTATCATTACATGGGCACATGGGCTTCAAAAAAAAGCCAGGCACATGGGCTTAAAAAAAACACGCTAGGCATATAGACTTAAAGAGAAAAAAAAAGATTGATGAGTCTTTTTTAGGCATAGTCTAAGTATAGCATGTGTGGGCTCATACTAGACCTTAAAAAAAAATTTAGGCAGAGCATAATATAGTCCATTCACTTAGTGAGTTGTACTGTGCCAGCTCATGAGCCTTAGTGGACCTTGGTTTGAGGGCTAGCATGGCCCATTGACCATCTTTAATCATATTATTTACTTAGTTGTCTTATGGCTTGCAGGGCATGAATGAGTGATTCTCGTCCAATGTTATTTAGCTAGCTATTGGATTTTGAATCTTGGAGAGGTAGATGGTTAAAAATTTATTTAGGATTTACTCACCCCTTCTACCTTTAAGAAAATATTAAAAATAAAAATAAAAATAGAAAAGATCTTACTCCTATGAAATCTTTTATACTTCTCTTATGAAATTAAATATAAATTAGCATTAATTAGATGTAATGACTATTTTTCTCAATTTTGAGGGACATAG
Source organism: Luvunga scandens (assembly GCA_030449905.1). Classification (NCBI taxonomy): domain Eukaryota; kingdom Viridiplantae; phylum Streptophyta; class Magnoliopsida; order Sapindales; family Rutaceae; genus Luvunga; species Luvunga scandens. Next base: position 4,052,801 of record JASUUG010000298.1, on the reverse strand, counting down.
AGCCATGAATTTTTATATTTCTCACAAAAGAAAAAGATAATTATGCCATCTTATCAATGTACAGTCGTTTGAAGAGAGAGTGCTAATAATAAGAGTGACCGTTAGATAATCGATTTATGTCAACGGAGTAACCAATTATCTGAATCAACAGTGTTAAAGAGACAAATATTAATCCTTTAAGAAATGAAAAAAAAAATTGAAGGATACTTCAATTTATTAAGATTAATGGGAATAGCACACAATTGTACATGTACTATTACAGTTCAATTAGATGCAAATGGAACAAATAAATAGATAAGAAAGAAGCAGGAGAGCTTCAATTCCTTAAAAGAATAAATCAATAAATAATGCATGAAATACACAAAAACAAAACACACCATGAAAATATCTTGAAGATGATGATTAATAAAGAGATAATTCAATGGGAGGATTAATTTATCAGCACTTGTAGCCACGAGGAACCTTGCGCCTGCACTGATTCAAGAGCAAGTTGGCAGATAGCTTGGGGATGTCGAGTTTGATCAAATCCAAGACGTTGAGTTTGAGGGAAGTGCAAAGACAGACACGTGCTTGGACTCTAACCAAATCACCAAGGAGGCTGCAGCATGGATGATTTGGAGTGGGAACAAGTTCACCAAGGTTCACCTTCGCCAAGCCATTCAGCAAATCAACACATGCATCCAACTTGAGGGTATTTTTTGGACACGATGATGATGATGATGATGATGGGATTGAGGTAGCAATAATAAGCAGCGCGAAGAATAGCACAAGGGCTTTCGATGCTGAAGCCATTTCGAATGATATTTCTCTCAATTTAATGTTGAATAATAGTCGTTAGTATTATTGATCGTGCTTATTATTGAGAAGTGATGAAAATAATGGTGAAGACTGTTAGGTTTTTATAGGCCATCTATTTGGCTTTTATTAGTTTTTAATTTCCAAACAATATACATATATATGCCGATCATTGGTTTCACGTCGTTAGCATGAACAGCATCAAAAGATTACTATTAAAATTTTATAATTAATTCCAACTAAACTTGGAGATATGTAATAGCCCCATCTAAAATTAATAACATTTTTTCAAAATATTTAAGAATTAGGAGGGTGGCCAAAGTGAAGATCAATTTTTTGGTCTCTTATTTCTAGGATTCGAATTCACATAATTATGAGAAAAAGAAAAACAAAGAGACTACTTAAAAATCATTCGACTAATTTTTAGAACCTTTTTTCTTTAACTAGAGGAGTGAATACAAGGAAAATCAATTATCTAATCTTGTACTCCTCTAAAATTCAAACTTGAAATACTAATAAAAATAAGAGTTATTTTAAAAATTTGTCAGATTAAGGCCCTAGGGGCAATCTAAAATTAATAACGTGATATCAACAACAAATCTACAACTAATCATTCTTTCGCCACCTCACCAGCATATAATGCTATCGAGACAACACTTAATTTCATTTGGTTGCAGCGCTGGCATAAGATTTTGCACGCTAGGGAGAGATCTTAAGAGAGGAAGCACACGTAATTACAACTAGATGTATCTATATAAAATCATATATATAAAATATTATATTTTTTTCAATTAGACGGATATTTATATAATTACAGCCTTGACTGCGGATAAACTTCAGTTGATATTTAAGGCTAAAAATGTAAAAAAAATTAAAAAAATAAACCCTTTTTAAAGTTAATTAACAAATATAACAACATAGAGTTTTAAGGCCTACTTAAGAATATGAGGACCGATTAGGTATTTAAACAAGCTTTAGAGATGAAAACGGAGTTTTTGCATAAATAAATAAATAAGAAATAGAAGTAATTAAGTGAACGTAGACCCGAGTGAAAAATCTTTGGCTAAATTTTGTAGCACATATATTTAAATCTTTGATCACAAGATCGGTTTTATATCTTTCAACTACGTCTTCAAACATGAGTAGAATGATCCATATGAGCCGTAAAAAGAAATTGCTATTGTAAAACACCTTTGATCTTAATTCAATTTAGTATTTTATCAATCTAATTGTAACATGCGCTTCCTCGCCTCAAGGCAGCAATCTAGTAAAGTGGGCAACACTTAAATTATTTTTTTATTCCTCCACTTTCTCAGTATTCGAACTGGTGTGGCCAGAACCTTTATATTATTGTGACTTGTGGTGTTGTTTGTATTCTTACACTGCTTTTTGTTGGTCTTTGTGTTTGTTTTTTTTTTTTTCTTATGAAATTAATAACGAGTTTCGGGAATTAGTCAGATATGTGATGTATAATACTAAATTAGATTGAAACAAAGAATTATTTATGGATTCTCTATGATGGTGTTAAAAGAATTACAATATCAATAATGGGATTATTGCGAACCGTTTGATTTAAAATAAAGCATCCCAACTTTTGATTTTATCTTTTAATAGATAGTTACTAGTTACAAATAATTTCTTAAATTTTACTTTAATTTAGGTCTAACTTATATCCTATTATTGTATATGAATATAAATCATTATATATGATTTTTTTTTAAACTTTTCACTAGCGTATAATTTAATACATTACGAATTTTATAGCAATCAAGCAATGTAATTATAATTTAGTGATCTAAGATAAAAATACGATTTGATTATGAGTGAAACTTTTTAACAAGTGACGTATAAAAAAGAATTTATATTATGTAACTTTTATACCGTTTATAAATAAATAATATAATTAATTATATTTGTGCGTATAAAGTAAATGGCATTAAATAATCAAATTTTTGTGGTATTTAAATGTTGTATTTGAATTAGTTTCTTCTTCTTTTCAAGTTATAAACCTCTCTCTATCCTATTTAATTAGTATGATTTCTTTTCTTATCCTTCAATAAGTTATTTAACCAGTAAAGAGTTAACTTTTCACTTTAATTTTTTTTTATTTTATCTTGTTTATTTATTATAAACAGTAGATTTAATCTAATAGTCCACATCAATCCTATTGATGTAGAGATTTTTAAACAGCATCATAGAAGGACCAATTATTTATATTTTACTCGTCGAAAGATAACTTTCTGCCAAATTACTCGACCCTAGCCATGTAATGAATATTTTCTAATAAATTGAGCCATGAATTTTTATGTTTCTCACAAAAGAAAAAGATAATTGTGCCATCTTATCTATACATTGTCGCCTGAAGCGATAGTAATATGAATGATAGTTAACTAAATCGATTTATGTCAACAGTGTTGAGGTGGCTAATATCAATAATCCTTCGACACAGAGAAAAATTAAATAAAATAACAATTTAGTATCAATATTGAATTAGCACACAATTGTGTACTATATATTACATTTCAATTAAATGCAAATGGAACAAATAATAGGTGCCTAATTAAGGAATTGAAAAAGCTGAAGAACTTCAATTACCTTAAAAAATAAACAAATAAGTAAACCGATTTCGGCAACTCTGAAAAGAATTATTAATGAACATAATGCAAAATACCAAAAACAAAACACACCATGAAAAAGCCTTGAAGATACATGATGGATTGATGATGTCAAAAGAGATAATTGATTGTGGGATTAATTTATCAGCACTTGTAGCCTCGAGGAACCTTGGGCCTGCATTGATTCAAGAGCAAATTGACAGAAAGCTTTGGGATGTTGAGTTTAATCAAATCCAAGACGTTGAGTTTGAGGGAAGTGCAAAGACAGACACGTGCTTGGACTCTAACCAAATCACCAAGAAGGCTGCAGCATGGATGATTTGGTGTGGGAACAAGTTCACCAAGGTTCACTTTTGCCAAGCCATTCAACAAATCAACACATGCATCCAACTTGAGGGTATTCTTCGGACATGATGTTGATGATGATGATGAAGTAGCTGATGAGGATGGGATTGAGGTAGCAATAATAAGCAACGCGAAGAATAGCACAAGGGCTTTCGATGCTGAAGCCATTTCGAACGATACGTCTCTCAATTTAATGTTGAAAAATATTTGTGAGTATTATGGTTGTGCTTATTGAGATATGATGAAAATAATGGTGAAGAGTGTTGGGTTTTTATAGGCTATCTACTTGGCCTTTTTAAATTTTCAATTTCCATACATTATGTCGATCATTGCTTTCACGTCGCTAGGATAGGATAAAACAATTACAAAGAAAATTTCTAATTAATTCCAACTAGATATTAGAGATGTGTAATAATCCCATGAAAAATTAATTATATTTTTTTATAGAGATTTGCGAATTAGCAATGCTCAAATTACTTTTTTTAATATTTTATTTCTTTAGAATTGAGATTCAGATGATCAGTTAAAGAAAACCTACTTGAGAACCATTTAGCCAAGTAATTGGGGGCTGTTATTTTCTTTTTTCTTTAAGGTAGAGGGATAAGTACAACGCAAATCAATTTTTTAATGCTCTACCTGCTTTAAGATTCAAACTCTCGGATGACTAACCTTAAACTTTCCTTGGTCAAGCCCCTAATTGCAATATAAAATTAATAGCATAATATCGATAATTAACAAATCTACAACTAAGCATTCTTTCGCCACCTCACCTGCATATAATGTTATCGAAACAACAATTAATTTCATTTTGTTGCAGCGCTGTAATGAGATTTTGCACGTTGGGAATATATGGTGGCAGAGGAATCACATGTTGCAACGACATGAAAATATATTAATTAATATAAAAAAAAAAAAAGTCGAACATGCTATTCTTCTTCTAGATTCAAAGATCGGTCGATGTTTAATGCTACAATATTGTTACAGCTAATGGAAATGATGAAGTGTATGGGCTCTTAAACCGAACCCTAGGGATGTAAATAATAGGGGAAGTGTCTGGGCTCTTAAACTGAACATTAGGGATGTAAATAATAGAGGAAGTAAAGTAGACGGTAAAGTGAAAAATTCACTAAATTTGTAGCACATTTACATCATCAAACATGAGTGGAATAATAATCACGATGAACCCTAAAAAAATTTGTAATAATAAAAATCTTTATCCATGTAGTTCTAACATGCGTTTACTTGCAACAGGAGTGACCCAGTGACTTTCTATCTTTTTATTTAACTAAGCACCACTTAAACTCGATTTTTGGAGAGATAACCAACGTTTTAAAAAAGACAAAAAAAAAAAAAAAAGAAAGACAGTGTTACCTCTCAAGATTGCTTGGCTGATGAGCACATGCAAAGTTTATTAGCTTATCAATAATTATAATGCCGGCCTTATAATAAATGTTAATTAATAATTGACATAAGGCATTGCCACATTACTTGTGGCTTAAAATATTCTATGGAATTTTAGCATTCAATAAAAAAAATTATTTATTATTTTGATATGATATTATTCTGTAATTATAATTATCTAATAAATAAATTTATTAATTGCAACTAGAATTAGAGTTGCAATATTCCGGAATAATTTAGCATGATATCGCTAGCCAATCATTCTTTCGTCGCCTCGCCCATGTGGTTTCAAAATCCAACACAATATTAACTTCATTTGGAATAAGGTTTGCACGTTAGGGAGAGATCTTGGAAGGAACCATTTTTCGCAATTATCTGGAAAGATAGATATTGAATAAAAAGTTAAATTAAGATGCCATGCATTGTACATTTATAATGAATCATGTTTAGTATGGCAACAATTTTTTTTTAATAGCTCATGGTACTCGTTTATTGTTTTGCCTTAAAAAAATTTAGTAAAATCGATACTTAAAAAAGTCTCAAGAATCTTCATGCAATAATCTAGATTCATCATGCCTCCGTTATTATCTTAGATCCAAAAGTTCTTTTGACTCATCTACCATCTAAAAGCTTTATCCTCTTTATATATAGAAACAGAAAATGCAAAACCTATAAAAGAAAAGATAATATGGGTTCTTTCTTAATTTTAGAACTAAATTTTTTAAAAAAAAAGTACAGCAAAAAAATATTAGGAGGTGTTCACTTTTCACTTAATTTTATTCGATGAAGGTCCTACCGGGAGTCGAACCCAGGTCGCTGGATTCAAAGTCCAGAGTGCTAACCACTACACCATAGAACCAGTGCGCTGCATGAAGCACTAACGACTTAGTTAAGTTTGAATGTTTCTAAAAGTTCCACAATGGAAAATTGCTCAAGGTGGGCTGCCAATTTCCTCAAATGGGCCAGTTGCTAACTCAAATGTGGAACCATAAATACTACCGGAAACACTGAAAGGTGCTTGACAATATTCCATTCCTTGAAAGCCCATGAATGTGCTTGGATTTTCCGCCATGTATAAAATTAAAATATAGTAGTAAGTTGTGAGTTGGTTTAACTGCGAATGAATCAATACAAAAATTTGCTAATTTGTTTCTCTCTAATACTCTCCACTAGCACTGCTTATGCCAACAATGTTATGAGACAATCAACTGTGTATTCAACAGCAGCCCCTAGAACCTTTTCTAGAACCCAGATGTGAAATGATAGCAGCACTTTGTACAATATTTATATAACCCAAATGAGCCGCTGATACGGAAATGGATTTCAATTTCAATGACACACTGCTTTCTCGACTTAGAAAGCAAAAGCAGAAACTGGAATGAGAAGCAAAAATATCATGACATACAAGTTGATGAGTTACTGGGTAATTGGTATTTGATTCTTTGATATAAAAGGAAACACAAATTGTGATATGTTGCTCTCATTTTCAACTTGAATCAAACAAATCAGTATATTGCACTATTTGATTTCTAAGGTCATATCTGTGCCAAAATTGAAAAGAATGGATTTAATGTACATATTTGGCTCGGTTACAATAGACAAAATGAAACTGAGAAGAAAAATTTCCCGTCTATACTTGCCGGGAGGCCGAACAAAATAATAGCTCAAACTCAGAACTCATGGAAACTGAAATGATCCTCCAATTTGTGTAGTTCCTGACGGAGGGTTAATAGCCACCCAAAGTAAGGAAATGCAGACTGCAAGAAGCCCTGACCAAACAAATACAATAGTAGGTGTCTTGCCTCGTCTTCCCATTAGTCCCTTTGCAAAAGGATACAGATGAGCCAGAACCCAGAAGCTAAAGAACACTCCTCCTACCAAGTGGCTCCATTGAGGTTCGGCACTGTATATTGTTCGGCTAACCGCAACTGCTATTGCAATCAAGTTAACCATTATGATTGTAAGTGGCGGTATCATTAGGGAAGTCCACTTGAAAATGTAGAGATCAGCAAATTCGTCATCTACATCATCACCAACAGACTTTGATGTTAGCGTGAACGATATCTCAATGCCTGCAATCACCTTCAGTAGTCCCTGAAGCACGGCCACAAGATGAGCACTTGTGCCTCCTATTAACCAGAACTGCTCATTTCGCCACCATTCTTCTAGATCAATGCCAGACCATTTGACCTCAAGCACCGCAAGCAAAGAAAGGGTCACTGTGATGGCGAAGAGGTAAACAAGGAAGGTTACGTTGAGAGTCTGAACTATGAACTGACCAGAAAAGAGGGAAAGTGCAGGAAGGAAGCAGTAAACAATGAGAAAAATTGAGGTGAACGGGTAGATTCCAACATTGAGATAGGCAATTCTTTGCAGAAGCTTTAACCTGGAGCTGCCCAGTAAGGCATTGTTGCGAGAGAAGAAGATTTCGACAGAACCTGTTGCCCATCGCAAAACCTGATGAAGCCGATCAGTAAGATTTATAGGAGCAGTCCCATGAAAGGCATCCCTCTTGGTAACACAGTACACTGACCTCCATCCACGGTCATGCATCCTATATCCTGTAACAACATCCTCTGTCACTGACCCATAAATCCACCCAACACTATCTCCCCATTCAGTCTTGTCTTCATACCAGGAAGAAATGACACTGATTGCCTCTCCAACTGTTGATGGAACAAGAGGCTCCCGAGGAGCAATGAGAGAACCAGGCGGTCGTCCATTTTTAACAGATGGATGATCAGCAAGGGGCTGGCCCTGAAATGCTGCCACTTGGATAGAATCAAGAAGCATGCTAGAGTTACCAAATTTCTTAGGAATAAGAGCAATAGTCATTTCCTCATCATCATAGTTCTCCTCTGGGCCAACTTCAGCAGTAGAACGAGCAGTTGCAATCTTTCGCTTTCGAGGGAAGAAGCGGCTCAACCAATTAGTCCTTTCTATTAACAAAGGAGGTTTAAATCCGTAAAGGGCAGTCCGGCGAAAAAGGCATCCTGTTCCAACATAAACTGGACCCTGAAGGCCATCAAGGGCTCGCATGTTAGCATCAAAGAAAACAGTGTTGTGATTGGCATAGCGATCAGATGGATCAATTCCTTCAAACCTCTGAGGAAACTGGACATAACAAATGCGATCCCCTTCGCGATCCATCATGTAACACATACCTTCTCTCAGTGCTTGGGAATAGAAAATGTAGTGGTCACAGTCTAGATTAAGAATGAAGGGGCCATTGGACATGATGGCTGAGGCACGAACCAGGGCATTCATAGCCCCAGCCTTTTTATTGTGATCATAACCAGGTCGTTTCTCACGAGAAACATAAACCAGCATGGGAAGGCGAATATCTACGTCACTTAGATCCATGGAATTCACATCAGCTGCAGTACCTTTCAAAGGTTCATCACTAGGAGGATTCAACATCACCTGAAATGGATATAATTCAGCTTTAGAATACATATTATCAACTGTCGGGGCAAGTTACCATGCAGCTTTTATATAATGTGGTAGCTAATGTGAAAATGTAATTAGTATGATCCCACAAAGAAGAAAAGTGTTAAATACTTTGGAAAAAACAAAATTTCCAATAGAACCTAATTCCATGCCAATAGAAAGGCATATCAGATTGGACAAAGATCCTTATTTTCATCTGTTAAAAGGCCAACAAATGATTCTATTGCAAATTGTCACCTGTATAATACTGGCATGATCACCCCTAGAATGCTCTGGTGCAGAAATTGTCCATGTGCCAGGCCAATGGGTTCCATCGGCCATCCAAGTAGCTTTTATAATCTTCGGAATCTCCCTGATCTCCTCATCTTTGTTATCCCTCCAGCGCTTCAAAGCTTTGACCTCCTCCCTGGTATTATAGGCATCAGATCGTCGCCTAATTGAATCAGAAAGTGCATTGACTCGAACCTTGAACTCATCATATTCACGTTTCACACGCCTGCGATCTCTGACAAAGTCTGGGCGCACTTTATTTTTATAAGGATCTCTCTTAAGACTGAAATAAGATTCTGGATTTCTTGGCTCAATATCATGTTTTCGACAGAAAGGAACCCAGATGCTGGCAAAACTAGCCGCTTCTGCCATGGCCTCAAAGGTAAGAAGGGCTCCTCCATCATCTGATACATAACATGAGAGCTTCTCAACAGGATAATCAGCTGCCAGAATTGACAGAATGGTGTTTGCAGTTACAAGAGGCGGTTCTTTCTCTGGATCTGCTGTAGAAACAAAGATATCTATGCCAGGGAGATCAGATTTTCCTGCTGGATTACTGGGATTAGGTGTTTCAAACTTCTCTTTTAAAACAGCAAGGTCAGCAAAACGATTAACAGGACAGAATTTTGGAAGCTGGTCAAGTAACCAAGAGAAGGCAAACCAGAGTTCACAAACCACAGACATACCCCACAGCCAGATTGCATCTTCATTAGGATTTGTGATCCTCCATTCCATAAACAATGCATATGCCACAATCCGGCCAAGTATTAACAGCCTGACAGATCAATAACAAAATAAAATAGGGTAAGCATACAATTTTTTCATAAACTATCAAGGTTATTGCACGGAAGAGCAGATGATTTTTTCCGGAAAAAAAATAGGCAAAAGACAATTCTAATGAAAACCCATGTTGTCTTGTAAACATACCAAAAATTTACCAGTATCTCATACATCTTTGAATAATAAAGGGATGTTTATCTGAAATTTAAAAATTTGACAGCACAAGTTCAAAAATGGTTGACTTATTGCCTGGAAATAAAAAACACCTTTGAATGATAAATTATGAAAAACTAAAAGAATTTCATAGAAAATGAACATGCAACTTAAAATTCCTTGAAATAAATATGAAGCAACCATTCATCTTTTATGTACATAAACAAAAGACAACATGGCAGAAAAAAAAATGAACAAATATCATACCGGTATGGAAAGAGAATTTTAGTAGATACATTCAATTTGCGTGTAAGTGGCTTCCATTGCTTCTTAGAGAACTCTTTAGGTTCACCGCCATTATCCCCATTCACATCATCCTTGGGCCACACCGCATTTCCATACCCGTAATTCTTCTTTGTTTCGTATAAAAATTCAGTATAATCAAAGTCCTTGTTCTGGTTCCTTATCAACCTTGGGTCTGTTGATTTCACCAAAGACAACCTCCTCTCTAAATTGAAAGACTGCTGGTTGTTATCCACTGACATATCAACCAAATTCTGTTCACCATCATAAGCCTCTTTGCATCCCGGACAAATTCCATCACCAGTCCTTAATGCATCTCTATAACAATCCTCACAAATCTTGAAATCACAATCACAAGGGAGGACATCCACACCCTGAGCATCAGTTGTAATCCTAGAATTGCAACCCGGTATTGAACAAAATGACCCTTTTGAACCAACCATCTGGATATGACTAGTTTCACTCCCAATCACCTTGTCCTTGGAAAGGGCACGCGTAACACGATTATGACCTCCAGTAAACAAAGAACCCGACACAAATTGCTCTTCGCTTTCCCGGGAATTACAATTCAACGGTTGGTGATCAGGCGTGGGAGGTATGTGAACAGAGTAAGTTGCATACTCAACATTACTCATTTCACTATCAAGATCCTCCATTGAAGCACTAATATGATGAATCGTAGGCTGTCTACTTAAAGCAGGCGAAGAATCACTGTTTGCCATTTTGTTTTCTTTCTGAAACTTAAAAAAGAACATTTTTTTCTTTTAAATTTTTTCAGAAAGTATGAATGAACTAGACACTATACACAATACATGCCACAATGATCAAAACAGAGCAGTAAATATATATTTGATACTCAGAAGACTTGTTCTACATGACAAATTAAAATAATGAACATGAAGCCGTAAAAGAATAAAATCAAAGAGGCTTACCTTACCTATTTGAAAAAATCCAACAAGCTAGCCGAGGCAAGGCAACCCAAGAAAAATCTTGACAAAGGGTACAAAACAAAACCAAAAGACCAAGTCCGGTCCTGTCTCTCAAGCCGTACTACCACCTAATACCAATATTTTTTTTTTTCCTGTAATAATAAAGAATCACTACAGTGAAAGGCTCTCAAAAAACGGCCATGAACTTGAATGCTTGCTTTGGTATATGATAGAATGAATTTACAGTTTTGGCACAGACTCTTATAGAAAGATTGTAAAAGTTATCAGAGATTTCCCGGCTAGAGAAAATGAGAAGACAGGGGTCTGAACTCAAGAGCAACAGAAGCGGAAAGAGAAATTCGGGTATTTATAGAGGGACCTTTTCGGGATTTGGCGTGTCTAGTTCAAGCCGCAGTTTACGCGGTTTTTGGGTTATAATTCAATGTGGCTGTAGACTCTGTGTTTTTGCTACAACCGGCTGATGCTTATGATGGTCAAACGTATTAATATAATTCCTTTTTTAACCCTATTTCACCAGAATTCGAATCTGGTTGATCAGTAAAAAAAAATTACTTAAAAATCAACCAATCAATTCTTCTTAAAAAAAATAAATATAATCTATTTATTCACGAATATATAAATCAAGTTACAATAATTTAATTATATAATATAGATAGCAAACCTCAATCGATTGAGCAAACACTCTTAGTAGAGTGCTACTGTGCTAGATACAATTTTTTTTTTTACATTATATGCTTGATTTTCTTTTAAATATATAGAAATAGGCACAACTCATTTTTAGTCTATATAATCAAACTCAATCACTAATTTAAGAAGTTTTGATAGACTTTTAATTGTAAATGTCAGTCGATTGTAACGTAATTCAAATGGTAAAATAATAATAATAATAATAATAATGATGATGAATTATGCTATTAAACCAGTTTAGAAATAGTTGTTGGAGTATTTAAATATCCAGAGGATAATAAAAATCTTGTTCTCCTCATGTCTCGTAGAGCTATTGGTCTCTTGATTTTTGTTTGAAAAGTTTGGGTACATTTCATTACATAAGGCCTTAATTGTCCCTTTAAATACAGGTGAAATTTGTTAAACATCAAGATTTCGGTTAAGTCACATTACTAAAACTCTTTAATTGGAAAGATTTAAGTGCCCATTGATTAAAAGATTTGACTTATTTGTCAATACCCTAACAATAAAGTTGGTCAACAATGAAAATAATGTTTAAATTTGATATTAAAGTTATTAAACCTAATCAATAATTACGAACTAGAAACTGATAGTGCAATGAATAAAGAGAGAAAAATTTAGGTTATGAATCAAGAATTTATGCACAATTAATGAAAACATCTTGAGTTGTGCTGAGTTTAATTCCTTTTGCTTGTTACAATGTCAAAATTAAGTCAATGCTTCTCAATGGTATATAGGTTAATAATTTTTTTTATACTAATACTACCATCAGACTATTACTAATATTAAAGTGTTACTAATATTTACAATTAAACAATTACTATGATTAGTTTACAATAAATCTTGTATTGTCTAAATTTTTACCCTTATTAATATTTGAAAGACGTCTATTATACTTACATTTCAAAAGAGAAAAAGCTATTTCCACTCAATTATCGAAGGAAAAATTAAGTTCCCCACAAAATCATGAGAAATACAAGTTAATAAATTAAATAAATATAAACGGTTTCTTTTTAATATGCTCTAAGTTCTTGATTCAATGATTTTCAAATAGTCTTTTTTTATTGGTCACAAGAGTTCATATTAATCTGGCTTTACTCATTGCTAGTTTTTTTAAAATTTATTCTTGATTAATCTAGTTTTACTCACTGCTATTTTTTAAAAAAAATTTATTCTTACTAATTTATTTTAAAATTAATTAATTACTTTAAAAAATTGAATTGTACTTTATATTTGTTATATTTATCATGAAATGTGATAAAAAGTAAAAAAATTATGTAAATAATCATATAAGCAATTTTTTAAAAATATTAAAATAATCGCATATTTAGAGGCAAATTGAGTAATTTTGGGCCACTTATTGGAACAATAAAACCATCTAAGGAGGATAATGACACAAAAATATTTGTTAATATAAATATTAAATAAATTATAATTTAATAATTCTTTTTTCATTTTTCTATTGTGATATGAAATATTTTTTCAAAATTTTCTTTAAATATTATAGTTATTAATTTATAGTGACATTTTATAATTGTTCCCAATAAGTGATGACGTCAGGATTAGCTGACAGTCCACTCGAGCGCTAGAATTGTCGGTCCCCATCAACGGCCACGACGAAGGATGTGTACGTGATTTTAAAAGATCCGGTTGCAGAGAATCAAATCCGAGGAAGCGTGGCCGTGGCAACTGTGAGCTGTGTTTGATTGGATCCACGTTTCCACTAAACGAGGTCAGAGGATAAACATTCCTTTGCTGTTTCGGTTTTGCAAAAACAATTAATTTACAGCCGTTGGATTTAGAGCATTTCTAAATTTACAATAAATCTTTTCAATCTAAATTATTTATTTTATAAATGTATTATGTATCAACCCATTTTAGTGTGAGTGGAGTTTTGAAATCAAACGTTTTGTAAAAATTAAAAGAAAAAACCATTTTTAAAATCCCAATAATTATCTTCCTGTATGCTTAAGTTCATATTTATGAACCTAATATGATATCTTCATGTAATGATATAATAAAAAGCCATTGATAATACCTAGGATAGGATCTCTATGCACAATGGATTCCTTTCCCTATAAAAATGGTATCCAACTGCAATTTGAAACTTTAATAATTAATTAACCTTTCAATCATAATATATCATTATTAACAAGAAAGGAAAGAACGTTGTTTTCAATGTTTTATATATGATCAAAAATGGCAAACCAAGCGTTTGGTTGGCTTAACTTGCCAAAAATTTTGAGCCATCAAGCTTGAACTCAATAATATTATAATTTCAAAACCCCTTTTAATTTCTGCCTATGCAAATGAACGTGTTGGCTCGTCACGTTTAGGTACAGAACATGTTAGCTTCCTCTTTCATTCCTTCCCCTTTAACTTCACACCAATAAATCTATATATGTCATGCACTTGCTCACTTTGTCAAGGGTTCGGGTCTTTATATGAGGTGTGAAATTGTATTTATTGATTATTTTCGGACTAAACTTTAATTATAATACATTAAGATAGGTTTCGATAGATATTAAATTGAGTTTTAGATTTCGATAAACATATTGAATTGCATTTATATTATACCATCTTATTCGATATTAAAAAAATATTTAAAAAACCAATAAATCTATGAATTACTTCTTTTTTTTTCATCATCTTCTCCTTCCTGAACCGCGTTACATGACTATGGGGGCCAAATCAAGGGCAAATTCGTCTACTAAGAATTTTGAAACCTCCTGAAACCGAGGACGGCGGGAGGAATGTCGTGTGATAGGCAGATTGCAGTTTTTCAGTTGGTGGCTCGTGGACACGTGTGGGCCCATTTTATTTGATTACATGATAATGCTTTTCACATGTGCGGGCAGCCCATATTCTAATCTCGATTCTCGGTTGTCCGAAGGTGCCTTTTGTTTGTTGGCGCGATTGCAGGATTGAACGAGGAATATAGATAAAATATTATTTAATACAACCAAAACAAATTGAATATTTTTACTTTTTTTTTTCTTTTTAGTAAATAATTTCAATGCCACTAAGATTATTGGTCCCATGGTAAAAGCAGGGAGAGCGTTTGCGGGTAACTCGTCTTAACTTAAAAATATTTATTTTAAAAGGTGAAGTTAAATGTGAACAATTAAAATATGGTTTCGCATATGTCAGCTACAGAAAATATGCACTTTAGGTGTTAATAGATTGACTAAGATCTTTATAGAAAATGATTCTTCCAGAGACGGCCAAAAAGGGCAAATGATTACCTTGCCATTTATACGGTGTTGCTCATTGTTATTATTATTATTATATTTCGGAAATAATAATTCTTAGTTCATGTTGCTAGTTAAGCCAAAGTTATTAATTTAAATTTGGATAAAACTTGCCAATTACCTTTTGGTTGTGTTGGTCATCACCTTCTTTTCTTAATTTTATAACAATGGAAAGTTCTATTTTACTATTGTGCGCCAATAATATTCCCATATTTTGTTTGTTCCCCAAACTTAATTTTGTGACGATAGATGTTTCTATTTTACTCTCGCACACCAATAATATTCCCATATTATGTTTGTTCCCTAAACTAACATTTTAGAGGTTTTTTTTTTTAATAACCTATTAATTTCCTATTGGGCTAGATCATTTTTGGGACAAGTGGATCATTTACGATGAAAAAGGATGAATTAAAAAAAAAAAGGGATTTGACCTTGATTTTATCAAATAAAATCTTATTTTTTCTACGATAAAGAAATAACAAAGTCATTTCCATTACCTCACTAAAGACACAAAATTAGAGAGAAAGCGGTTGGGAAATATCTTTCGTTTTATTAAAGCGGAATCCGAAGTATCCGCCTTATTGCGTAGAATGACTTTCGCTAGTAAAAAATTTTCTAAAAATTTAGTATTTGAAATTAATGACCATTATTCCAGAACTTTAGCCAACTGAATGGGCGGTCAATATGCTTAATCATACTTTGTGGAGTTAGGGGAGTTCCCACCTCCCATATCGAATTTTGCTTTATCAATTTGACACAAATTTACATTTTAGACGCCATTTTGAGGATTACAAAATTTTCAATTTAGTTCAACAACTATTGAATTTTCTGAATCAAACAGCTATTACGCGGTAAACGCTTGGGCAGATGATTAAAACGTTTTTACAAAATTATTTCATGTACCGAGTATGTCGTCTTTTTTTCTTTTTTCGCAATAAATGTGCTGACTAATTCGTATGGGATAATGTAATGTAAGTATGAGAAGAGCTTCATTCCAATTTTATTATCTTAACAACTTTATAAATTATATAGCTCAAAGAAAAACTTACACACGCCAACTGCCTATGCTTCGTTTAATAAAATATCCTTCAATTTTTGCCCACGATGAACTTGTCGACACCATTTTGTTTTTAAGCTGATGGTTTGTTTTTCTTTTAAAAAGATGGGTTAATCCTTTTTTTTTAAAAAAAAAAAGCCTACAAAGTTTTAATTACTAGAACAGTCTCGTGCTTTTACATCACTTAAATGACACGATAAGCTTCATTAATGAAATGACACTGAAGAAGCTCAAGAGTCCTATGAAATATGATCGATAAATGACATGGGCCGGCCTTGTCTCTGTGATTTTTGATTGTCTGGTGCCATCCACAACAAAGGAAATCATTATTATTAATCTATTTTTGTTTGTGTTTGGTTTGGATGTCCACAAAATTCCACCAAGAAATGGTCTAAGAATGAATCAAAGATCAGTTGAAATTTTAATTACAATTAATTGAGCAGATTATTGCTAAAAGAAGAAAACGACTGTTCTATAAAACCCAACTTCACAAAATTAACTTTATTGGTACTCTATGATGAATACGAAGAACTTTTCATAATCTCAACAATTCGGATTGATGGAGACATACTACTAATTTTCTTCTGATCAATCACAAAGGTCTCAGCCAACTCTTTAACCATTCTATAACATTTGTCATAATGGGTTAATTTTCTTTGGATTAATCACTTGACGATCACACTTCATACTTTGTCAAAAGTCCAAAACATGTATATGTAAGAACTAGTCAACAAATGATATTATTAGGATGAGTTCAAATTTCTTTTTCGATTAATTCGTTTTTGGCTAACCCGTTTGTGCCAAATAATTTTTTTTTTTTTATCTTATAAAATGATTAGGGTTCGGCTGTGCACATCGGTACAAATTTTCATGTTCTTAGTTTAATCCATATTGTAAGTTTAATGTATACTAAAAAGTTTGAAATATTTTAGATTTTAAATTTAACAAGTTGGGATACAAAATCATATACTCGGTTATAAGCAAAAGAATAATAAAAAGGTTAAAATTATAAGAAAAAATTATCAAAATCCCATGTGGTTTGTCAGATTTTAATATTTTCTCTCATGTTTCACAACCAATAAAAAAGGTTCAATGGTAAGAAGATTATGCTAATTTACAAATTTTGTATCTTAACTATTTTACTCTTATATACAAAATTTAGGCCTTATATAGAATTAAGGTTGAAATGCTATATCATAATTTTATATCATAATTTTTGACAAAAATAATGTTTAGTGAATTTACTAAAACTACTTATTTTATAAGTTTTTTCGTTTTGTCTACAACATTTAAAATTAAGGACTATTTTTTATAAACAGCTTTTGAAATTAACACCTTTTTAAAGGTTCTATTAAAATTTTAATATTTTAACAAAAAGAAATTTTATACTTTGTTTTTCTATAAACTCTAATATTTATATATATAATCCAAACTTTTTCTATTTTGGATATTATATAGTAAAATAATACTTTCATAATGAAACTTACTAAATGCATATATTCTATTTTTTAAACTCACAACAATCTCAATAATATAGTTTACTAAACGCTAACCTACCTTTTTAATAAGTAGTTTTTTACATAGCACAATAGAAGTAATTTATTTCATTAACCACTACAAGCTCTTAATCTTATAGATTATTCAGTGGGTAGTGGTAACTACATACTCAAAGATCAAGGTTACTAAAAAGCACCTTAATCATAAGTATGATTCAAGGGGTAAGATAGCAAAAGACACAAGAAAGTTGAAAGTTAACATAATTTTTTTATTAGTAGGGGTATTTTGATGAGTTTTGAAATATGAGAGCAGACAGAATTAATTTATTAAAGAAGGGGAGAAAACAAAATCTACAAATTATGACCAATTTGACTTGCAACAATCTAGCCAGCATTGCCATTTAATTACTCTAAAGTATTTCATTATATGTTTGCTTTTGCGTGAATGTTAAATCTCTGAAGCATATATATATATAAATCTCAAACATGAATAATTGATTATTCGCCCACAAAGCTTGTAATACGTATCCTTGGCAATGCAAGCATATTACTCAAATAGATTGCGATATTCATTTCGAACACACAAACAATGCCGCTTGATAGAATCCATATTTAACTGAATATTACAGCCTAAGAGAGTTGCTTCAGTACTGTAGTGAAATCATTACATTGCGAACACAGGCATGGCAAATTTGTAAGTGGTCGATAAGTAACAGAAATAAAATTTTTGGGGGCTAAAGTTGAAAAAAAGGGGAAATTTTTGAGAGTGACATGTAAAGTAATTAAAGTTACAGTAGGTGATTCAGAAAAAAAAACTCTAAATCCAAATCGGGTCATTCTATGATGTCGTGATTAAAGTTACGGCATTAATATCGTAATTAAATATAAATTACGTAAATAAAACATAAAACTTGTAAATTTAACATAAAAATTGTAAATCAACATTAACTATAAAATAAAACATAAATTTTATAAATAAAACATAAGACTTGTAAATTAAAGGTAAAACTAATAAATTAATATAAAACTAGTAAATTGATGTATTATTAGTAAATAAAACAAAAATTTGCAAATATAATATAAAACTCCTAAATCAACATTAAGTGTAAAATAAAACATAAATTTTAGAAATAAAACATAAGACTTGTAAATGAAAGGTAAAACTAGTAAATTAATATAAAACTAGTAAATTGATGTATTATTAGTAAATAAAAAAAATGTAAATATAACTTAAAACTCGTAAATCAACATTAAATGTAAAATAAAACATAAAGTTTAGAAATTAAACATAAGATTTGTAAATAGAAAATAAAACAAATAAATTAATATAAAACTAGTAAATTGATGTATTATTAATAAACAAAACAAAAACTTACAAATATAACTTAATACTGGTAAATTAACATTAATTGTAAAATAAAACATAAATTTTGAAAATGAAACAAAAGACTTGTAAATAGAAGGTAAAATGAGTAAATTAATATAAAACTAATAAATTGATGTACTATTAGTAAATAAAACAAAAATTTACAAAATATAATATAAAACTCGTAAATCAACATTAAATGCAAAATAAAACATAAATTTTAGAAATGGAATGTAATAATTGTAAATGGAAGGTAAAACAAGTAAATTAATATAAACTAGTAAATTAATGGATTACTAGTGAACAAAACAAAAACTTACAAATATAAAATAAAATTAGTAAGTCAACACCAACTGTAAAATAAAACATAAATTTTGAAAATGAAACATAAAACTTGTAAAAGGAATGTAAAATAAGTAAATTACTATAAAACTGATAAATTGATGTATTACTAGTAAAAAAATGAAAATTTATAAATTTAACATGAAACAAGTAAATCAAAATTAAGTGTAAAATAAAACATAAAGTTTGTATATTATGCCTAAACTTATTCTACTTTTGTTCAGTATAATTTTTTTGATTGATTAATAAGTAATTTTTTTGTTTAATTAAAGAAAATATTTTTCTATAAATGAATAAATTATTTTTCATTAAAATTCTATAGAAACAATGTTAATTTTTTAAATAATTAATAATTTTATATGAATTTACTAGTTTTATTTTACATTTACTAATTTTATGTGTAATTTATAATTTTTATGTCTATCACGATATTGATGCCGTAATTATAGAATTTTCCAAATCAATGTATAAAATAAAAAATGGTAATTCTACTTTCCAACTAGCATCCCAATTTTATGATCCCAAGAATCATTCATCTTTGGATAATAGATTTGAGTAGTAAATAATTTTACAAGTTGTCAAATTTATCATCTAATAAATAAGTCACGGGTCATCATTTTGAGTTGAAAGTATGGAAATAATATTTAGCAGTCTAGTACTATTCTAAAAAGGAATGCTCAAATCATTTTTTTTTTTCCTTTTTCAAAACGTGTGATTACCAACCGTTGGAGAGATTTGGCATGATTTGTTCGTACAAAAAGATGAAGACACCACTTTATTTGTTAAATACATGTCTACGGATTAAATTATCTAATAACTTGAATGTCAGCCAATGCCATGATATACTGCTTAAACTCATAGATTAAATATTGGAGGAAATTAAGAACTATGTTGCTTATAAACATTTCTGTAATGTTAATCCCATTTTTTCTTGATTCACTTTGTAATTTTTTTTTTTTGTGATTTATTATTTTTGATGCTGGGTTAACTTAGTGTAGCTTTCTTAAAGGATCTAACTCTTTATTTTCCTTAGAAGTATGTGTTGTTCAAATTTTGCTCATTTAGTGTGCTTGCTTTAATAGTTATTAGGGTGTTTGGTTTTGTGGCAAAATGTACAAGTTCTAAATATTTATATGTGATGGATGTCAGGTAGCTGGTTTGATACATATCTAGTTTAATTACATGTCTTAGTTTCATAGGTACCAAAATATATGAAAAGGTTCCAAACTTGATAAGACTTTCTATTGTAAATAGAGAAAAATAATTTCATATCTTAGATGGTTTAGAATCCTTATTTGACTTAATAAGAAAAAAAAGTTAAAAAAGTTGGCTTCTTTTATTAAGTCAAAATTATCTAAAAAGTCTTATTAAGTTATAAAAACAAACACCTCTAATTAACTTAATTAATTAAGTTAAGTCACTTTAAGTTATTAAGTTAAAAAACAAACGCCACCTTAGACTTTAATCTGAACAGAATTTAAACTACTCAATTGATTCCTGATAAAGTCCATCCTTAGCCCTCCTTATAACCGTCCCAAGTTTCTTGTCCTTAAAAAAGAAAGAAATCTTGGTAAAATTCAATAAAATTCTATGATTAGTGAGTGACTTTGAAACACTAATGAGCGTTTTTGTTATGCAGAATATCCTTCAGATGTGGAAGATGATGTTCGATAGGGTTCTGTTGGCAAATAGGGATGGTAGAATGTCTGACATGAAAGATTTCGAGTTTTTGGACCATTACCTCAGCACCTCTATACTCAGCCCTCAAATTCAAATTATTTCTACGTTCTTCTCAGCACCTTTATACTCCGCCCTAAAATTCAGATTATTTCTACTGTCTACAAACCAGCCCTCATATTCAGATTATTTCTACTGTCTACAAACCAGCCAGGAGTGAGGATCACCTACATATCTTCTCAGACATTTATGCTCCGACCTCAAATTCTACAAACCAGCCATGGTCTGGTCCTCCTGGAGCATCACTAACCTATGCATCTGGGTGCTCTTGATTTACATTTTTTGCTGCATAATTATTGTCCATTCAATGATAACAATCAACGACATTCTGTCTAGTATAATTATCGTCCATGCGATGACAACAATTGTATGTCCATATTTTTCACAAATTTGACTAGTAATGGTTGGCTTCTTGGGGTTTCTTCCATTACCATCAATACCATTATTCCTGTCATGACCTCTGACACATCTGAAACCTGTTTTTGTCGGCTAACTTTAATTCTTGTATCCCGGATGCTAATCAGCTTTTAGTCCCTGAGCAAAGTTTGCAATGGTATTGGTATTGGTTCCAATTCTAAAGTTTGCTAATCAATTCTGCTTGTAGGAAGTATCTTAGTCCTGGGAGGTCTTCCTCAGTAATATCCTGACGCAGACAAATTATCAGCAATATTTTTAATTATGGAAAAATAATTTGTAATGCCTTGATGTCCATAATTCACAGTCAACTACGCTGCATAATTCACAGTCAACTATGCTGCCCAGAACCACTTCCGGTAGTCAAAAGTAACCACCCCACCCCCAAGAGAGGTTGATTCTGTCTTACCCCAGGAGCGGTTATTCTGTCTTATCTAGCATTCTGAATTACATTATAGTCAACTCTGCTGCCGAGAACCCTTACGTTGGTCAAACCACCCGAAGAGAAGTTGATCCTATCTTATCCAATGGTAGAATTCTGAAATAGGATTGGTGACAACTCTTTTATCTTGGTATATGGTGACAGTATTTTGATTGGGACGGGGCTTGGTGCCATTCTAATATCCTTCCAAGTCATACGCTCTTATTAACTGATTAATTTAATTTGGAGTTTAATCATGGAAGGGAACCTAAGGCAGGCTGTTTGGTTTGGAGTTTCGTTGGTTGTGGAAGGGAAACTAAGGCTGCTTGGTAAAGTATTATTGATTTGGTTTGAGGATGGTTATAAGTTAAGGTTGGGGGATTGTTTTGAAACAAAACAGACGAATCCTGCCCTGAAATTATATTTGTATTTGATGTGTACTTGAGTTACAGAACCATCTAATTTATAGGGTACATATAAGTGACAATTGTATTTGATGTGTACTTGCGTTACCGACCCTCTAATCTGTGCAATTTTGTATTTAAAGTATAGGAAAAATACAGGTCCGTTCTAATTCAATTTCTTTTCGTATCAGATTACCAATTGACCAAGGAAATTTTCTTCCTTTCTCATTTTCATTTTTCCGATTGGCAGTTTTGGCTGTCTTGCTGAACAGAACATCGTAATATTTGGCAATATTTCATCGTCTGTCTGAATGTGGCTGGCTTCAGTTTTTTTTTTTCACCACATGTTAGTTTCTTGGGAGACAATCGTATTTTACAGTTTCGTATAGAGTCTAAAGTTTTGTCTCAAATACTATTTCTGGGTTGAGTATCTATCTATTATCTTAAATTTTTGGGTCAAATTATTTTTCTAACATGGTATTGGAGATAAGTTTTCAAATTAAAATCTACTTATGTATCAACACCTTCAAATAAATTCTTCAATATTCGGCTTCAATTTTGTGTTCTTGTTTTCAGTCAATCTATAAGCTTTTGTATCGAATTTTATCCACTTTTCATGTAATGAGGCCTGTTAAGGCTTTTCCTTAAATAATAGAAAAAAAATACTATTGTTGAACCTTTATCTGCCAGCTTAAACTTTTTAGGTCAAATGATTTCCATGCTTAATCCATATAGTGATACAGAGTGTTAAAGAAAATCTTTTTTCTTGTAGTTTCCACATACATAACTGATCACACAAACATCAAACAAAAGGAGAAAATGGAAGTAAAAGAAAAAAAAAAGCAACATAAACTCTCATTATAGTACTATATATATAATGCATGTACGAAGCAAACGCAAGTTAATAATAAAGCATCATATATGGTATCATAAGCCAGCGTAACGAGAATCAAGCATCAGACCAATATATTTCCATTTCACCCTGACTTTGAGGCACTCCCAGGGCTTCCCAAACGGCTTTTGATGCATCAACAATATTGTTACGGCATGGAGGCTGATAATCATGATCTGAATCACACCCCATTGTGGAGTCACACTCATCAACAACTTTAGCCTTAACACTATGTCCATTACCATAGATGTTAATATAGTTCAAGCATCTGCTGCCTTTGTTGTACCATCCAGTTGACAATGCCACAACTGGTTCGTCATCTGAATGGTACTGGTTGTCACATTCAGATGGGCCGCCGCCGTCGCCGCCCTTCTGGAAGCTGTTGAGTGTTAATGTTGCCTTTGTGTGCCCGGTCACCGGTGGCGAGCATCTGAAAATGCTGTAAAGCTTGCCTTGTTTGCAGCAATCAGAGTAGTTTTCTTTATTGCATTGTCCCGGTGGAGGCTTCTTCCCTCTAATCTTGCCACTGGGGTTACAAGTACCAGCTTCAACACTACTCAATATTGTCACAACTACAAGAAAACAAATGAGAAGAAGAACACAAGAGGAGAGATGCTTCTTCATTCTGTATATATAATTTTTCTTCTATTAATTGTTTCCTGAATCTGTTATAATGTGTTTGGTGAAACACTTCAATATGCAATAAGTTATATATAGGGACAACATGGATGTGCGAACTTTTACTACAATTTTGCAGTCAAAGTTTCAAGAATTAGAACATTTATTAAAGATAACGTATGGGTCGCAAAACCTTGGAGTGGGTTTACGTATGTCTCACGAAGAGGATTAACATTAGAACATTGATTTGGATTTTATTGTGAGATGTTCATAAGGAAGTCAGCATAAAGAAAGGGCTTGCACCGTGTGATATTATGGCGCGGCAGCGTAAACAAATTCTAAATGAATGTATGAAGCATTTATACATATACATATCCATATATACATATACATATACATACATACATGCATATATATATATATATATATATATACATGTACAGCCAAAAGAGAAGCTTTATATGATTATATGATTTTGATTTTTAACTTAGTGATTGTGTGCAACTGGATGAGTATTATTAGAGATTCCAACATTTGAGTGTTAATTTAACAAAAAATATTACTTAACAACCTAATGAATTTGGAAAAAAAAACACAAATGGGCTAATGGGCTATAAACATAAATTATGAGATTAGGTCATATGTCAATAGGTTTGCGGGCAAATTTCACATATGGGTTGTACTTTACGAGAAGGTACGATATATATTATCTAATGCTAGTTTAGATAATAGAGTTAAATACTCAAATGGTATTATAGTTAAAAAGAAATTTTAGCATCCTTTATTGAAAATTTAGGAGTCTTTATTGAAAATTTAAGAGTCTACATGATTATTTTTCCTAACTTTGAAAACCTTAAAAGTGTCTATGCCTTTTTTTCTTGGTCTTTTATTGGTTGAAATGCAGCGGCCAAAAATGTTTTAGTCCAGCTTAATGTCCCATTGGATTGATTAGCCTTGTTGATTGAAAGTGCTTTTCGATACGTGCAGGTTACACAAATCTGAAAGCAATTTTTGAGGCTTTGCTAGTACTAGGTATAAACCATGAAGCGGAAGCGTGTGGTTAAAGAAAAGATTTCAAAAGCAGCAGCCAAAAAGCTCTCTGTAGTGGATAGAAATCTTTCTTGAACTATGTCAGTTATATTACTGAAGAAAGTTAGGACTTCGATGAGTCTGACTATGGCAGCGAAAACTCTGACTCAGAATCGGATAGTGATACTGATTCGCCTTCATCTTCTTCAATGGAGTCTGATGGATCCTTTGATGATGGAGACACCCATCATTTGGGTCAAAACAGCAAGGCCAAGTATAGGACCGAAATTTCGTCAAAGAGCACGAAGAGTTTGAAGGTTAATAAGAAAGCAAAGTACTTTACCAATTGGCATGGTAAATCTAAGTTGAAGGAATTGGGCTCTTTGAGTAGAAAGCAGAGAAAATCAAAGACTTGTTATTCAAGAACCTCGGTATTGTAAGAAAGAATTGAAAGTTGCCTTGGAGGTTTGTTGAAAAATAGATACACAAGCAATCTTGGAAAGTTTTTGATCAATGAATGCTAGCTGATCACTTGATTATTGTCTTAATGTGTAGCTACATGATGCCGGTGTTGATTTGATTTTGTTTTACTTCATAGTTGATTAAGAACGTGATGAAAATGGAAGAAGCCAAACCATTCAATATTCCCATGGATCCTGTTGCTTTGGGAATGGCTGTAAGTATTAGTTGCTGAATACTCCTTCATTGCACATATTGTGATCTATTATTTTGTTAGTGAAATTACAGTAAGCTTATTCAACTGGGACTAATCTATTTCTCTGTGTCTTGCGTGATGGCTTTAACGCTTAAGCAGGATTGTCTTGATGTAATGGTCCCTGAGACTGACAGCTCAACTCAGTTCCAAACGCCGAAGGCCCAATTGAATCACAACCTGCCATATTACTCGCAGCCACCTCAGCAGAGCACCAGCCAAGTACAGCATTCTCAGTCACAGGCTGGTATAGACATCGGGACTGCAGGGATGATGTGCGCAACTTCAGTGTATCCCTAGATGAACAATCTTGTATCTTGTGATTATTTGCACATTTAATTATTTATTTTGTTTTAATGACTATTTTTGTTGACCTTATGTAGGATTTTTACACTTTCCCCCTAGTACAGAACTTGCCTTGAAGCACACAAAATATGTGCCTCGATCTGTGTTGGACTCAATAATTTGCAGCCCTAACAAATTCCAGCCACAGCAGCCACAGATCATATACAACAATCCATATTCTTTGCAGCAGTCCGAGAGCCCAAGCCAATTACCGCCCTCCCAATCAGAGGCTGGTGCAGATATCGATGGTGCCCGTATGTTATGGTCAAACTTATTTTTTTTAACCTTTTCAGTTTGTTCTTGTTATAAGCTTTTAGGTAAGTTCCACGTGTTTTAAAGCCTGGATACTGCCGTTACATTTACAGATGGCCAACAGACCGTATCATACTGGCTCGGCCCATCAAAGGAAGATTCATATGGGCTCATGCTCGTATCGTGTTATGACTACTATATACTTTGTACTGTGCCTATTATTTTTTTTTCCACTCAGGCCTAGCACACGTGCTGTGTTAATGCGGCCGTGCAGTGGCCTATGCTATGTGTACTTAAGAAGAAAGCACGACAAGATTTTTTTTTTTTTTAAGAAGGCAAGCCAAGCTATTGGTAAAATTTTTTCAATCCTATGTTTTCTTTTTGAGTCTGTATGCTTTTAGTTAAATTCAATAAAATAAAAGTTTAAAACGCAAGTTCATATTTAATAATAATAAAAAAAATATAATACTAAATATTAAGTTAGATCTTATGTATTAGAATTTTTTTTAATACTTAACAAAAACAACAACAACAATAATAAATTATTCATAAAGGTTAACTTACTTACAATTATAGATTATAATTTACAATAATATTAATTCATACATTTTATAAAATTATGATATTTATGTTTTTATTTATTAAAATCTAATATCATCTATTTATTTAATAAATTATAAACATAAAATAATTAGAGTATTTTTTTGGAAACTAAGAATTAAATGAATTTAAGAAACTTACACTAATAAAATATACTAAAAGATTCACTTTCAAGTTATTTGTAAAGTTATAAAATTTTAAATCTATTTTCATTAAAAAGTGAAATGTGCTTATGGTAAGCTTTTCACGTACTGTGCTTTAGTTGATTTCTAATTAAATCGTGTTTTTAAAGCCTGTATGCCTAAAATTCTAATCCCAACCCAGCTCTCATCTGTGCCGTATCAAATCGTGTGCCTATCAAAATGTGCTCGTGTTGTGCGGTGCTTGTGTTGTGTCACATGCTGCCCGACCCATTGGCCATCTCTAGTTATGTTATACTCACATTTTATTATCTATGTATGAGTAGCTTTTTCAAATATTTTTCCGTGTAAGTTCCATGTATCTTTGACCCTGGCGATAAGCATGTTGCAATGCAAGGTGGTTGAATTTTGAAGACTGTCAGTTTGTTTTATATTTTATTTGCATTGTATTTGACTAGTTTCCAATTCTTGGATATCATCCTTCTCCTCTCGAGATCGTACCATGAGGCACAACGAAAGTGTGCGTAGCTCTCCGGGGAACCCCATTGTTAAGCCAGGCCAATTGCAGCCCCAACAGCCCATGCTGAGTGACAGCCAGCCAAATGATTTGCTAATTTTCGATCAACTCCAGCCATCGCAGCTTCAAAATTATGTACACGCTGATTCTGCAGGTACCTAATGCATCAACTTTATCATATTGGTTTACTCTTTTTTTTTTTCTTGGAGTTAGCATAATTTTTTACTCTAATTGTAGGATTGATTATGAGCAATAAAATGCTGCATTATTGGTTTTCCAGTTTCATATTAATAACAAATATAACAACATTGCAACAACCGATGAGTGCAAGATTCTGGTATTTGGATCTCGCAAACACTGAACGAGCTATCAGTCTTTTTCTAGACTTACATCAATGAGCGAAAACATCAGAGCTTGTTTATGATTGATTCGATGAAGAAATTACAAGAACTCAGAGTTGAGACTACAGAGCTCAAGAATTAGCTTTCTCTCTCCTTGAATCTCTCTCGAATACTCCGGAATCACTCACACAAATAAGCTGTAAAACCAGCTTTATATGACGGTGGAGTAACAGAATAACAAACCCAGCTAGCACAGCTTTCTTCCACGTGTCCAAGACTGTTAAAACGAACTTGGATGCACTTAAGTAACCACGTGACTTGCACGAGCAATTCCTTGAATCTGTTATGAGGAAAACGCAAGCCTTAACGTCGTTTCACATGAACTAATTACTAATCACGAGTTCCGACTTCTTAACGAATTCAACCGATTTTCCAAAACGCTGCCGTTTGCTCTGGTTTGTGTTTGAATTCATTAACTCTACATTCCCCTTACAATTTTTAGTCGGAAAGAAATGCCAGAGGCAGCCAAAGGGCAAACGTGAGAATGTGTTCAAGTGAAGTTGATCTTAGAAACTATTTTATAGTTGTTTTACAGTTATTTGTAGCATGATGTGATTGTTGCGTTTCTGTTGCTGTAGTCAAAGTTCGACATTGACCCAAACTGTAAATCTTGGATCTTGAATTCCCTTGCCAAAAAATGGACAAACTGGAGAGTGGAATTGAAGGAAAAACATTACTATCCTCACCAGACTGATGAGGATCGGTGGTGCTTCCAGATCAACGGCCGGTCCTCGTATCTTATTGGAGCTCTGAGAAAGCTGAAGTATGCGCTGAACTTTCACATTATGCTGTTACTTTCTACATTATGTTTCTATTTTGTGCATCAGAATTAACTGATTTAGATAAATGTGCAATAAATTTAAATTTTTTAACTGGAAGCTGAAACCTTATAGTTCATTGTGCTGCAATGTAGATCCAAAGTGCCAAAAATAATGCTAACAGTGCAAAACAGACATCCACATACTGTGCAGGCAGAAAAATTTACCCAAGGTTACGTGAGGAGGAGGTAAACTTCTTTCTTTTGGGCCACTTTATAGTAATTCAATGTTAAATTACCGTATGAACCTTAAAGTCCTCATTGTATAAAAATGCAGATGGCACCAAAGATGAATCGTGTGTATAATTTTACTCTTGTTTATTTGAGAACAGAGTGCAAAACGGCCCAATGGAGAGGAACCATCTAGGGGAGAGCTGTATATATTAACTCATAATGGCAAGCAAGGGCAGCCTCTAAATGAGGAAGCAGCAGTAAAAGTGTATGTTAAGTATTTTCCTTCTTTCTTCTTTTTCTCTCATTTGGCTATTAACTAATAAGCAAGCTTCATAATTTTGTTGCAGTTACAAATCCATGGCAATGTGAGAACAGCTGGTTCTAAAGTTGAAGGGTTAAGAACTAACAAAGAGTTAAGTACAATGCTGGCGAAAATTAAGGGAATGGAGCAAAAATATGCACATATGGAAATCCTAGTAACTAGAGGGTGACATCGATTTCAGAAAGGTTGTTTCATGAGAGAAATGTATCGGCTACTAAAGAGGTACATGGGATTGGATTCGATCTCAAATTTAGTATCGCTCATAAACCAAATCACTACCTAACAACAGAGTGCGGGTAGGGTTTGATTCCGAGACCTCTTGTATCAATCTCAATTAAAGAACATAATTCTAAAGTTTAACAGCATTTAAGCTTTTTTTTTCATTTTTCTTGTATGGCACGTTAACTTTCTCTAAGCAGGTTCCCAGCGATGCTCCGGAAAATTCACCACAACAACAATCATCAAGTCATGTGGTTCCATCACAAGAGGTGATTCAACTTAGTTTCCTTGTGCCTTACCATCAATAATGGTGACAATGGAGCAATCTGTTTGATGATTAATCACACTAAAATCTCAAATGCGAAGAAACAATGCCCTTGACCAGATAGCTATTAAATTGCTTCAAAACATTTACAGCCAATAAATTGCTTTCAAACTTTTCTGTAAGAAATTGTTGACATTTTCTTTTTATTCATAAAGTTTATTTGTTTTGGCTGAGGCTTTACTAACAGGAGACTTACGTTAGTAACTTGTAAAACTTTTATTTTAATCCAGACAATCACATTAAACAAACTCAAAAGATGATACACAGGACATAAGATAAAGAGTAATCCACATATTCCTCTGTTTCTTGACATGATAAATAAAAAAGAAAATGATCCACAACATTTATTAGCCAATATCCATAATCTGCTGATGAACACAATGCTTCACTTTCAGTATAGTGACAAGAACTTTGAATAATTAAAAGAATCCGCCGAAAAAATACCAACCCAAATGGATAATCTAATCTAACGTCCAATTAATAATAATTCATGATAATATTTAATCTCATGGTATCACAAATTGCAATGAAGGCAATTTTGCTGCCAACTCAATAGCACGCTGTTTTCCGAGTTTACACTCCTCTGTTTCCCTCCAATGAGATTCCCTTGGAGTTCCCACATAGTCCCATGGACAAGAATCAAGGGTTATCTTCTCCAAAAGTTCAGCACTCTCAATCAGATACATTACAAACTCGGCATCAGCTAGTCCCTCGAATCCTACCAATTCCACCTCTCTAACACTTAGTTTCGTGAGGCTTAAATGTGGATGATCCTTGACGGTCTTTACTGCTTCATATGAAGGTTTGGAAGAATCCTGAGATAGGAGAAAAGGCAGCAGTTGTATCATAAATATGCATTAAGGCACTTCTAGAATGTAAATGTAAGCAATAGTAACAGCCTCAACCATTAAACTAAAAGTGCATCCAAATTCAAAAATTCCACTTGCAATATTCAATATCAAAATCACAAGCTGAAAAAATAAAACATTCACCTCCTTCAATGTAAACTTCTGTAACGAGGGAGACACTTTCAAGAAAAAAGCACAATGAAGCAAGCAATCATCATCAAATGCATCAATTACCAATTTCAAAATTTTGAGATTGGATAATTTAGGAAAATTATCGGGGACACTGCTAGGGGCCTGAAACAATTTGATAAAACAGGATCAAACTATGAATCAATATCAATAAATATTTGAGACAAAAGAATTAATCGATAACACCAGCATCAACAAAAATAGACAATAATAACATACTTCCATGGCAAAGAGCAGGCACAGATCTAGCGTGTGTAGTTGCGCAAGAAAACTGGAAAGTTGGCACAAATTATTCATGACATAGGCACTAAATTGCACCCCAAAAGATACATCAGCAAGAGCAGGAACATTTTCAAAAGACACAACTGCCGCTGACCAATTATATTTAAAAGATATGAGATTTGGTAAATGAATTTCAAGATCCTTCAGTGCAGGCACATACAACTCTAAGTGCTTCAAGTTGAGAGATGGACCAAAAATTTTAAGACTTGTCAGACACAATGACTCTTTAACACTCAATAGCTGAAGAAAGGGACAGCAAGGTAATAAATGCCCAAGAACCTCTCCAGTTACACCTACATTTGCCAAGCATAAGGATGTAAGAGACCTAATGCTGGAATAAGTATGAAGATGGGACGGAAAAGTGTATTGGCCAGAAGTCCGGAGCAAATAACTCTCAACCTTAACCCCGGTAAAGTCCAACTCAAGTTTTTGAACTTTCTTTTCTACAGCAAATTTGATCCACTTATTAATATCGTCATCAGAGTACTCCACATCAAAACAAATCCTCAATCCTTCCATGAATTGACCTTGATGAGATCCCAATACTCGATTGACCCAACCCATAAACTTACGCCTTTCTGTTGCTAGTAGCTCACCTTCCAAACCCAAGCGTGCTTTTGCTTTCAAGTGAGCCATTGTTAATGGGCTGTCAAAGTTCAAACAACCAGTGAACCAGTTCCACAAGTATCTCCATCTACTTGATAGTAGAGTAGTCCTTGCTGCTTCTTTCATGGTCAAGTGAGATACGACATTGACAAGAATCCCATCGGGAAGTTGACTAATGCGATCATCTAGACAAGTAAAATCGCCTTCTCTTCTCTTATTGCATGGCAGAAGCGACGTCCTATCTGAGAGAAATCAAGATTTCAGAAATCTTAATTAGCAAAATAAACGAAAAAGCCCATTGCAATGTAAAATACCTGTACTGCGAGATGGAGACTCCATCAGGTTCCTACAAGAAAATTAGAACATTATGATTATCAGCTATAATAATTTGAATCCTAAAAACAAGCACAACTAACATCAATCAACCATAATTCGCAGAGCCCGATTAAAATCATAAAACATCCCTGCTCGAATTCATAAAAATCTAGGGATCAGCTACTGTTTAATTCCTTACGTGGTCTAGAGGGTATAATAATAATTGGCACATAAAATTGTAAAGCAAATAACCAGATAAATTAACCGAAAAATATGACATTACAGTTGCATAATACCCGAAAATATATTTCTTTTAAAGTAAAAAAAAAAAATATCATTTACTGACCTGAAAGACAAAGAATCGAGTAAACAAGATAAAACTTGAGATCTCAGAATCAGAGAACAAATATTGTGACGGGTGATGGGCGAGCCAGAGGAGAATCAGAGGAAAGGGACGTTAAAGAAAGTTTTTATGGATTTTGATTTCACTTGGAGTAGTGTTAGGTTCCCACTAGGTGAGAAATTACTCAAATTAGTAGATAATTAGAATACCGTTAGATCTGAGTTAAGACTCGGAGTTACGGTGAGCAAAAAAAATAAGGCCCGCGGGTTTTACGCTGCATCATAAAATCATGAATATGGGTTTAACATTTTAAACCCCACTAGAAATGGATTTGAGTAAGGGCCTATATAAAATGATTGGGCCAAGCCCGGACTTCATAAAAAATAAATTAAAAAAAGAAAACAAAACAAAATTCTAAATTTTAAGTTTTTCGCAAATCACACAACAATCGCTGAAATTTAAAACCAACAGTCGACGCCCAACAGATGAATTCAAGCAGCCATCACTGATCGATCCATTCATCACCGATCAAACCCAGCAACCAGCACTACAAGCTAGTGAACCCAGCAGCCATGTGACGCGATGCAGCGGGCTGCAGCCACGCAAACCCAGCAGGCATCAGCAGCGAAACGAATGCTGCACCAGCAACCTGCACTGCCCCCATGCGAAGCAGCAGCAGCGGCCAGCGAACCCAACACCAGGGACTCGAACCCGGGCGACACGAGCCAGTAGTAAACTATCATCAACTCGACCTTAAATAAGCTATGATTTTTTTTTTTTATTGTAGAAATTCTGAGATTATCTTGAAATTCTGAGATTTTTATTGTGTGATTAATTATTATGTGTATATGATATTTGAATTTCAAACCTTTCTGTTGTCAACAGCATTCAAATAACTTCTATGTTATATATATGAAATCATTCATGATGCTGCAATTGGTGCGCGTGATTCATAATTTCCAAATGCTTTCTATTAATTGTCTGCCGAATGCATATGCACTTGTTTCATTAAAGTTGCGTTTATTTTTTGGATTGAAAAATCAGAATAATTGACAACGTTTATTTTATAAAATAAAATCAGGAATCAGATTTAGAATCATGAGACCTACCATAATTTGTGAATAAGGAATGGAAAACTCATTCTCAAGGAGAAGTGAGAATGAGTCTCTCATTTTTAGGATTGATTATTTTATCCATTTCAAAAATAAAAAATATTCATTTTATCTTAATTTATAATTAGTTAATATATTATTATAATTCATTAATTAATATATTATAATTAATAATAATTATAGTATATTATTATAATTGAAGAATTAATATAGTTATTATTATTAATTAATATATTAATTATTAATAATTGTAATTTTTGGAAAATAATTAAATAATTAAAATATTATTATTATTAATTAATATAATTATTTCTATTTATATATTTATATATTATTAACAATAATTATATTTAATTAATGATAATTATAATATGTTACTATAATTGAAGAATTAATATATTTACTATTATTATTAATTAATATATTTTTATCATAATTATTAATATAATTATTATAATTAACTAGTATATTAATATAATTAATTGTATATTATTAACAACAACAACGACGACGACGACGACGACGACAACAACAACAACAACAACAACAACAACAACAACAACAACAATAATAATAATAATAATAATAATTATTTTATAAATAATCACTATAATTAAAATATAAAATAATAATGATGACAATAGTTCATTAAGTAGTTTGTAGTAATTTGTTACAATATAACGTATTTCGATTCCGATTCAAAAATAAAGTAAACACATTAATGATAATCCAGCTCATTCTGATTCCTATTATGATTTTGATTCCTACAGTTCAAGTAAATAATTTATTTTATTGCCTACTCAAATTACATTAATCTAATATGTTACATGTTGTAATTTTGCATAGGATTATAATGAAAAGTGCTTTTGATTTACCTCCAATTGTTAATATGGAAAATGCTATTTTTTAGTTTTATTTTTTTTTTAAATTAGTGAAAGTCTTGGCAAGGGCTAAGTTCGGCTTAGGCCCGTGAAGGCCCGACCTAAGCTCAATCCATCTAAATTTAGATAAACTTTTAGAGAATTAGACTTGTAACTCAGTAATTTGCCATCCCTACTTTGAGTTCTTCTAATTCATCTTGAATTGGATTTACTAATGCATGAAAAGCTTGTGAAGAGGTTGGAACTTGAAAGTGAGAGAATTACTTTGAAGATGAAACGGAACACAAAGTTACGGCGGTCCTATGGCAGTATTGTATTTGCTTTCTTTTGGCCATTCAATCTGCCTCCTGGCTTTTTCTTATTGGTTGGATATCTTGAGATGTGATTTTATGGCAATTTGCTTCATTGCTTGTGTAGGGAATGACTTTGCACTAGGTAGTGTAGGGTTTCCACTCTTTGTTTAATGGAAAAAGTACTTATTACATTATAATATAATATAATAGCATGATAAGTATTATACTATTACCCTATATGGTGTAATAACATTTTTGTGCTTTAATTAGTATGAGAATTCTCACCAGATAATGACTCATGGTATAACTATATAACATGAGAAAGTTCATGAGATTGTATTGCACCGTGATGAGAATTCTCTTTTGATTTGAATTCCTCAAATTTTTTAAAGATCTTATAATGAATGTGCTTTTAGTAATACTATAATTGAGAATTCTCTTTTAATTTGAGTTCTTCTAGTTTTTTAAAGATCTTATACTACAAGTGTTTTAGTAATTCTATAATTAAGATTCAACTTCTCTTATATTTTTATTTATCAATCACTAAACACTCATATAAATTTAGCCAAAAAGATAATTGAGATTATGAGAGAATCTTAAAAGGGTAAATAGTATTGTTGATCCTTTAACAAACATAGGATTGAATATTGTCGATATCAAAGGGTCGGATTGTCCACCTTTAGAGGTTTAGAAAGGTTTACATGAGGATCATGGGGATGCCTTGATATTGTTTTATCTATTCTTTTGAAACTTTGTCTTTTTCAATTAATATATTTTTCCTCTCTTGAGGGTTTTATTTTACCCTCCCCTCCCCCAAAAAAAAAAAAAAGTGAGTGGAAAAGATGGAGAGATAAGAAAATACAAGTAGGAGAGATAAATGTTAATTAAGAATTACTAATTAAAGGTTGTTCTATGATGTTGGGATAAAAATTTCAATACTAATAGTGGAATTTTTTTTTTGGACTTTTGGAATCCATAATAATTAAAAAAAATATATTTAAGTTTAATTTACTGTTAAAAAAAATCTTAACCAATTAAGCAACTTGAATTAAGATTAAGAAGGAGAAGAAATCATACTAGATAAATAGAATAGAGAAAGAATAATAAACAATGATTCTCTTTATGTTATTCAATAATTCAACAACTCGAATACCTTTGTTTCCCTTTTCCTCTTGTTTTTAAGGTTTGTTTGTTAAACGTTTGAAGTTTGAAATTTTATAATTTCAAACATTTTTTTAAATTTGTTTGTTTACTTTTTATAACTTATGTCTGATTTTTAAACATTTACACCTGAATTGAATAAGCAAACTTTTGTGACTTTATTTGAATAGGAAAAGGTCTAAATAAGAAGTAAATATTATATTCTAAAAATATATCCACAAAATATACTTAGTTCCTAAACTTTAAAATGTAATATTTTTGTTTTAATTTACAAGTACATAAATGTCAAATAACCATATTTAAGATGTTTTTTATTTATAAAAACAAACAAGATACCACTTATATATTAAAAAAAAAATATCATTTAGATATTCGTGTTCAAACTCATTAATATTTTAGAACCAAAAAAAAAATGCTACCTCAATCTTTTTTTTTTGGGTCTCTCATCTCAGTATTTTTTCCTTGTTCAATTTACATTTAGAAAGGATAAAAAACTAATTCAAACACAACAATTTAAGGTTTTAGGAATCTGATTATTCAATACTTTATTGATATAAATCTGATTATTTATAATATTTATTTTATATACTGTATGAAATTATATTACATAAATTATTTCTCACAAAACACTTAGAATATAATAATTTTCAATGCGCACAAACACATTTTGTATTTTTACCTTATATAATAGCTCTATCATAATCAAATTAGTCGGACTTACATGAATTTATTAACGCATAACTATTGATTTGAATCCAATGCTTTCGATTTTTTTCCTAATTAAGTTAAGGGTCATTCTATAATGCAGTAATTAAATTTACGGCATTAATGACGTAATGGACATGAACCGCTAGATTTGAATAAAAAATATCCACTATTAATTCTAAATAAATAGGTAGCTTGTTACCTAAGTAACAGGTTATTATCTTTTTTTGTTCAAGTTGCAGGTTACAATTACTAGTTTTATATGTGATTTATAAAATTAAAGTATTATTTGACACTTAATGTTAATTTATAAGTTTTACACAATATTTACCACTTTTTGTTTTATTTACAATTTCCTCATCCAATTTACAACTCTAATATTAATTTATCATTTTCTCAATCAATTTACTTGTCTTATGTGTGATTTATAAATTTTTTATTTTATTTCACATTTAATGTCAATTTACAAGTTTTATGTTACTTTTCTAAGTTTTTGATTTACTTACAATTTTTTCATTCAATTTACAATTCTAACATTAATTTACCATTTTTTCAATCAATTTACAAGTCTTATGTGTAGTTTGTAAATTTTATGTTTTATTTCATATTTAATGTCAATTTACAACTTTTATGTTATTTTTTTAAGCTTTTGATTTACTTACAATTTCTTCATCCAATTTACAACTCTAACATTAATTTACCTTTTTTTCAATTAATTTATTAAACTTATGTGTGGTTTGCAAATTTTATGTTTCATTTTATATTTAATGTCAATTTACAAATTTTATGTGATTTTTCTAAGTTTTTATTTTGTTTACAATTTTTTTATTCAATTTACAATTCAAACATTAATTTACCATTTTTCAATCAATTTACTAAACTTATATGTGGTTTGCAAATTTTTTGTTTGATTTCACATTTAATGTCAATTTACAAGTTTTATGTCATTTTTCAAAGTCTTTGTTTTATTTACAATTTCCTCATCCAATTTACAACTCTAACATTAATTTATCCTTTTTTCAATCAATTTACAAGTCTTATTTGTGATTTATAAATTTTTTTATTTTATTTCACATTTAATGTGAATTTACAAGTTTTATGTCATTTTTCTAAGTTTTTATTTTGTTTACAATTCTCTCATCCAATTTACAACTCCAATATTAATTTACCATTTTTTCAATCAATTTACTAGACTTATATGTGGTTTGCAAATTTTGTTTGATTTCACATTTAATGTCAATTTACAAGTTTTATGTTATTTTTCTAAGTTTTTGATTTGTTTACAGTTTTTCCATCTAATTTACAACTCTAACACTAATTTACCTTTTTTCAATTAGTTTACAAGTCTTATATGTGATCTACAAATTTTTTGTTACATCTGACATTTAATGTCCATTTACAAATTTTATATTATTTGTAAGCTTTTGTTTTGTTTATAATTTTTTCATCCAATTTACAACTCTAACATTAATTCACAATTTTTTCAATCAATTTATGAAGCTTATATGTGATTTGCAAATTTTATATTTCATTTCACGTTTAAGTCAACTTACAAGTTTTATGTTATTTTTCTAAGTTTTTATTTTGTTTATAATTTTTTCATCCAATTTACAACTCTAACATTAATTTACCTTTTTTTCAATCAATTTACTAGACCTATGTGTGGTTTGTAAATTTTTTGTTTGATTTCACATTTAATGTCAATTTACAAGTTTTATGTCATTTTTTTAATTTTTGTTTTGTTTACAATTTCCACATCCAATTTACAAGTCTAACTTTAATTTGCCATTTTCTCAATAAATTTACTATTGTTATGTGTGATTTGAAAATTTATGTGTCATTTTATATTTAATGTCAATTTACAAGTTTTATTTTATTTTTCTAAGTTTTTGATTTGTTTACAATTTTTTTCTTTTAATTTACAAATCTAACATTAATTTATCATTTTTTCAATCAATTTACTAGACTTATATGTGGTTTTCAAATTTTTTGTTACATTTCACATTTATTGTCAATTTATAAGTTTTATGTCATTTTTCAAAGTTTTTGTTTTATGTACATTTTCCTCATCCAATTTACAACTCTAACATTAATTTATCATTTTTTCAATCAATTTACTAGACTTATATGTGGTTTGAAAAAATTTTTGTTTGATTTATTTAATGTCAATTTACAAGTTTTATGTTATTTTTGTAAATTTTTGTTTTATTTACAATTGCCTCATCTAATTTACAACTCCAACATTAATTTATCCTTTTTTCAATCAATTTACTATTCTTATGTCCGATTTGTAAATTTTTTGTTTTATTTCACATTTAATGTCAATTTACAAGTTTCATGACATTTTTCTAAGTTTTTATTTTATTTACAATTTCTTCATCTAATTTACAACTCTAACATTAATTTACCATTTTTTCAATCAATTTACAAGCCTTGTGCATGATCTGTAAATTTGTTGTTACATTTTACATTTAATTTCAATTTATAATGTTTATGTTATTTTTATAAGTTTTGTTTTATTTAAAATTTCCTCATCCAATTTATAATTCTAACATTAATTTACCTTTTCTCAATTAATTTACTAGCCTTATGTGTGATTTTTAAATTTTATATTTTATTTCACATTTTATGTCAATTGACAAGTTTTATATTATTTTTTCTAAGTTTTTGATTTATTTACAATTTATTTATTCAATTTACAACTCTAACATTAATTTACCCTTTTTTCAATAAATTTACTATTCTTATGTTTTTTTTGCAAATTCTATGTTTCATATCACATTTAATGTCAATTTATATGTTTTAAGTTTTTTTTCAAGTTTTTGATTTGTTTACAATTTTTTCATCCAATTTACAACTCTAACATTAATTTACCATTTTTTCAATTAATTTTCTAGGCTTATATGTGGTTTACAAATTTTTTGTTGGATTTCATATTTAATGTCAATTTACAAGTTTTATGTCATTTTTTAAAGTTTTTATTTTATTTATAATTTCCTCATCCAATTTACAACTCCAACATTAATTTATCCTTTTTTCAATCAATTTACAAATCTTATGTGTGATTCATAAATTTTTTTGTTTTATTTCACATTTAATGTCAATTTACAAGTTTTATGTCTTTTTTTTGTGTTTTTGTTTTATTTACAATTTGCACATCCAATTTACAACTACAATATTAATTTATCATTTTTTTCAATTAATTTACTAGTCTTATGTGTGATTTATAAATTTTTTATTTTATTTCCCATTTAATGTCTATTTACAAGTTTCATGTAATTTTTCTAATTTTTTGTTTTATTTACAATTTCCTTATCCAATTTACATACTTTAACAATAATTTACCCTTTTTCAATTAATTTACTAGTCTTATGTATGATTTGTAAATTTTTTTATTTTATTTCACATTTAATGTCAATTTATAAGTTTTATGTTATTTTTCTAAGTTTTTTATTTGTTTACAATTTCTCCATCCAACTTACAACTCTAACATTAATTTACATTTTTTTTTCAATCAATTTACAAGTCTTATGTGTGATCTACAATTTTTTTGTTTGATTTCACATTTAATGTCAATTTACAAGTTTTATGTTATTTTTCTAAGTTTGTAATTTATTTACAATTTCTTCATCCAATTTACAACTCTAACATTAATTTACTCTGTTGCCAATCAAATTACTTGTTTTATGTGTGATCTATAAATTTTTTGTTACATCTGACATTTAATGTCTATTTACAAGTTTTATATTATTTTTCTAACCTTTTGTTTTGTTTACAATTTTTTCATCTAATTTACAATTCTAACATTAATTTACCATTTTTTCAATCAATTTACTAGACTTATATGTGGTTTGAAAATTTTTTTGTTTGATTTCACATTTAATGTCAATTTACAAGTTTTATGTTATTTTTGTAAATTTTTGTTTTATTTACAATTGCCTCATCCAATTTACAACTCCAACATTAATTTATCCTTTTTTATTCAATTTACTATTCTTATGTGTGATTTGTAAATTTTTTGTTTTATTTCACATTTAATGTCAATTTACAAGTTTCATTTCATTTTTCTAAATTTTTGTTTTATTTACAATTTCTTTATCCAATTTGCATACTTTAACAATAATTTACCCTTTTTTCAATCAATTTACTAGTCTTATATATGATTTACACAGTTTTTATTTTATTTCACATTTAATGTCAATTTACAAGTTTTATGTTATTTTTTTAAGTTATTTTTTTTATTTTTTTTACAATTTCTTCATTCAATTTACAACTCTAACATTAATTTACCATTTTTTCAATCAATTAGTAGTCTTATTTGTGATCTGTAAATTTTTTGTTACATATGACATTTAATGTTAGTTTACAAGTGTGATGTTATTTTTTTAAGTTTTTATTTTTTTTAAAATTTTCTCATCTAATTTACAACTCTAACATTAATTTACTATTTTTTCAATCAATTTACTAGTCTTATGTGTGATCTGTAAATTTTTTGTTACATATGACATTTAATGTTAGTTCACAAGTGTGATGTTATTTTTCTAAGTTTTCATTTTTTTTAAAATTTCCTCATCCAATTTACAACTCTAACATTAATTTACCATTTTTTCAATCAATTTACAAGTCTTATGTGTGATCTGTAAATTTTTTGTTACATTTTACATTTAAAGTATTTTTACATGTTTTATGTTATTTTTCTAAGTTTTTATTTTTTTTACAATTTCCTCATCCAATTTACAACTCCAATATTAATTTATCCTTTTTTCAATCAATTTACTAGTCTTATGTGTGATTTATAATTTTTTTTTGTTTTATTTAACATTTAATGTTAATTCTCAAGTTTTTTGTTATTTTTCTAAGTTCATGTTTTGTTGGCAATTTCAAAGATCAATTTACCGTTCCAACATTAATGTAACCCTTTTTTCCTTCAATTTACGAGTTATATGTATGACTTAGAATTTTTTTGTCTTATTTCACTTTTAATCAAAATTTGGATTCTTTAGTTTAAGTGGGTTGACTTAACGTAAATCCAATGTTAAATTGGTTAAAGAGTTCATTAACATCCTTTTGAAAGTTTTTGAATTTTTTTTTTGTGTATTTTACATTTCTAGATAGTATGATATGGAGGTGGGCATGAGTTAGGTTGGATAGGGTTCGTGAAAATCCAACCTAGCCTATTATTGAATAGGTTGAGAGAAGATCTATCAAATATAATTAAATAAACTTTTTTAACCCAATTCAATTTAAACCTTAAATCTTTTGGTTGGGTTGATCGGGTTGAAGGTCAAATCAAAATTTAAAAATTGAATAAACAAAACGATATGAAACTTGAAATGAAACTTGTTAAAATCAAATATAAATGTATAAGAACATGAAAATTCCATTCACTACCTAGCATGAAAGCTCAAAAAATTCGGGTCAAGTCAATCACAACAAAATTCTAGCCGGGTATTTTTGCTATGTATATATGTTTGTATCTGAATTTTTATTTTTATTTATAAAAAGTAGCTATGCTTCATTCATATTCGTTTTTTGGAATTTGGATATTTAGCAAAAATACATAAATACATGATGGATTAGGGGAAAAAAAATCATATCATACAAACTCTTTTATAAATTTATTTTGTACAAATTGATGTAATATAACTCATCTGGTTGGATCAAATAGCATTTGGTCCACATTACTTATTTTTATTATTTTGTAATTTCATTCAACTAATAAACTTAGACTACATTAGTTTGCATAAAATAAGTTTATACAAGAGTTTACAACTCTATCATCACTCACCAGCAATGTTAGATGAAATAATGAATGAATTAAGTACAAAGTATCATTAAATTGAAAAGACTCAAATATGTCGAAAAATGTCTCATCATTGGAGATAAAAATATTATAATATTATTTTCGAAACCAATAACGGTAAAGGGACAAACAACTTTGTACAATTACAGGTTGGACAAAATTACATGTTGAGTAGTTATTAGCCAAGAATTGGTAATGGTTTGGTAAAAAGAGATGGATAATGAACGGGTGGAAAAGAAATGTAATCTTTGAAGGATATTTACTACTTATTTTTAATGAATTGTCATATTATTGGAATTATTCAATATGATGTCATATTTATAGAATCAAGTCACATTCATTGCATAAACAATATAATTTCTTCGGAAAACATATGTCCAACTAAAGATAAATGTGTTACTAATGTAATTTTTTTTTTGGATAGACTTCTTTACTATTTTGAAATTGAATAATTGGCATGTTTAATTTAAACCTTACAGTACTTTTTAATTATAATTTTTTTAAATACCAAGGTATTTTTTTAATCCGCTGTTAAATTTCATTTAACACTTTTACACTCTTTTTATTTCAAACTTTTTTATAAATATTATAGTATTATTTTCTTACATTCACAACAAATTATGTAATCTCAATAGCTCCATTATAAAAAGTGTTATAATTTTTCATACTTCTATTTTTATCATGTTATTTAATCCTTTAATTTGCTGTTATAAACAATGATTCATCGTCTTCAAATAAGTGCTGAATTGATTTCATAAATGAAGGATAAATTTTTTTTTACTGAATTATAGTTTAATACAACATTTTGTTTACAATTTTTAAAATACAATACATACTAATACAACAAATAGTAATGAGCCAAATGCACCCCTAAGATAAGATTATTTGAAATAAATAACATAATAAAAATAAGAGTAAAAAAATTATAATACTTTTTATAATAGAGCTATTAGGCTTGCACTTTTTTTTAAAATATAAAATTCTAAATTAAACACGACAATTATTCAATCTCAAAATAAAAAAAGGAGATATTGTGATGCTAGTGCAACATAGAATAAAAATAATATTAAATAATATAGGTAGAAACTAGCTTAATCTTTGAAGCAAAGTTTAAATAAAAATGAGTAGAAATGATTTCATGAAAATTCAGTGGTGATGTCGTTCTAACGTGACTAAACCCTTATTTCAATAACTTGTTTCTTTTTCTTTTTTTTCCCCAGTTACGACAGTGACTAGCTTTTTACTCAAAACAAAATTTAATTTAAGTCACAAATACAAAGAGTGATTTTCTTTTTCTAAATAACTAAATTACTATCATGATTGTAATTTTGGAAAAATTACTCAATATGATGTCATATTTGTTGAATAAAGCATCTTTCATGATATAAACAATACAATTTCCTCAGAAAAAATGGTCTAACTAAACAGAGATATTTTAGTAATTTCTATTACAATATGGAAACAAAATCATAATATTGAAAAAAAATAATAAATCATTCACCAGAATAATAACTATATCAAAATTAGTTTGCAACTCTTGAATGTACTAATTGGCATGCGTAAATATCAAGGTGATTCATCCTCGACCTGTCAAATCTGTAATTGCTTAGCATGCAAGAGACCTGTTAATGTGGA
The DNA here is from genome assembly GCA_030449905.1 of Luvunga scandens. NCBI lineage: Eukaryota > Viridiplantae > Streptophyta > Magnoliopsida > Sapindales > Rutaceae > Luvunga > Luvunga scandens. The sequence goes on along the minus strand of JASUUG010000298.1, from coordinate 4,009,028 downwards.
CAATACAAATTGAAACCACTCTCATTACAAAGCAACTGAAAGAATAAAACAACAAGACAAAAAATGGCTCTTATAATTGCATTATCTCAACAAGACATATCGTATACATCCAATTTATTGACTTCCCAGATGAAATAAAACATAACTTTAGAAAATATTTTAGTACATCCTTGACTTTCCTCTTACTCAACAATATAGAAGAAAAGTAAATTCATATTGAACAAACAAGTAGCCAAACACAAGCCGAAATTGTAAAATATCAAAATAGATGATCATTAAATTGCATAACAGAAAATGTTTCTTCCACCAAAACCCAAGTAATTGCACAGCAACAGCTAAGAACTACTTTTTTAATTTGCCAAGTAATTTGGAATTTGAGATTTCTAAAGCTGATTATTTTTATGTAAAACTACAATTATAATTGCAACAACTAATAAACAACTAATAAAAACCATGAAACACATGTAAGGGGAAAATAAAAACAACAAAGAGATGGTTAAAAAGAACACACTCTTAATGCGTTGCAAGCTTTTGAGACTTTTTCTTCTTTACATTATTTTGACCGTCAACTTTGTTTGTCACTTTGTTCGGTGGAAGATTATTTTTGTGCGACTCATAAAATAATTCAGCATTATCTCTAATACTATCCCTCACCTTGTTTGCATCTCCATTGACAAGCTTGAGTGTAATGCAATATCTTTCTACTATTGAGTTATACGAAATGCAATACAAAAAATTAAAAAGAGAGAAAGAGAGAGAAATAGTCATCATTCATTGTAAAAATTTGAATCATTATGATATAAAAATAATGCCACATACATATTTTATAGATAATAAATCACACTGCGTCTCTATGAACTTCATCACAAACAAGCCGCAATCAGTTCTATTTGGTTGTATTGGGACGTTATCTAGATATGAAATTTCAAAACTAAAAAAATCCCAAAGTGGATCAAATTTTCTTAAATAATCATCAAGGAAAACTTCATCTAGCCCATGTAACTGTGATAATGATGATAATAGTTAGCAAACATTTGTAATTTTTGGCACAATACAAGCGAAATGCAAGCTTCACTTAAAATTGCTCTAACAATTTCCTCTTTATGTGAATTCAAACTACAACTGGGTAGAGAGTCCTAAATTTCAACAATTTGCGTTTCAACAATTAACACCGCTAGATTCCAATGCCTAGAGCAATCATTATGGGAACATAGATCTACATGACAAATGCATAAATTTAATAAATATTATTAAATGTCTTAAGCAATGGCAATAGAATTAGAATTCCGCATTTAATCTCCTACCTGTTCACATAAGCAAGTTTTGACATGTATTTATCTCGAATGTTATGATTTTTTACAAAGTCTTCAATGTTTGATTTCTTTTTGTAGGTCATGTTTGACATTATTTTTTGCTGCAAAACTCATAAAAAATTACAAAAGTAGTATATTATCAACATATATTGTCAATTGTTGGTAAAGAAATTCATGGTATAACATTTATAACTTACTGAAAATAAGGTAGGCAAATACCAATTACGCATATCTTAGCTCGTTTTTGTACATTCTTTGTTTGTCAATTAGTTGACAAAATAATCATTGGAGATTAATTGTTGTGAAATCCACTTTTTAGCAACATGCTTAATACACATGCTGTTAAAAAGTTTAGATTTTACAACATGAAATCAAAAAGTAATGGATCTTGAATTAATATCAAGAATGCCATTCAAGCTTTTGATTTTATCATCTTAAAGTACTATGTATTAGTTGTTGCATTGCTTCATTGCAACTATTTAGCTTATGCCCCCAAGCTGTTGGTTTTACTTTGTAATAGTTTAATGATGGGAAAGCTTCCACTGAGTGAGTAATTTTCCAATTCACTTGGTTTTGTCCATACTTATATAATTACTTTGAGTTGGTGTGAGTTTATGCTTTTGACTGCAAACATTGTGAAACCAAGTGATTTTGACAACCAAAATATTATGATAAAATAGTTGGATAAACAATTAAGAAGATTTATGGTAAATGTCTGTGCTGAAGATGTAAGTGAGCAACTAAAGTTGCTGGTGATTTAGGTAATTAAGTGGTTAATCATTGAGGCATTCATTTTAATGCTTGTGCTATTGGCTGGATAATGATGCTAATGATCTTATGTATCATTAATCACTAGGTATTTTATATTTTCTCATGAGCAATTCCATAAATAATTTTCCATACTCAATTAAAGTTATTGTGTCATAGTTGCCTATCAAGCTAATTTTTGTTAACATAATTAATGCTTAATGGTCCTAAATTAGGTTGAATTGAAGTAAAGCCTTGATAGTTCATATATACATACTATCATTTTTCTTCATGAACTAAGCTAACTAAATACTTTGTGAAGGGCAGCCATATAAAACTCTATCTGGGAGACTAGGATTAGCTATTGTTAATGTTTTAAAGGACTTGGAGGAGTTGCTGCTATATACTAATCTCCTTCATCGTCAATGTGAAGTACTATTGAATGTTGTCATTCAATTCCTGTAAAGTATACAATTCTTAATACTATCGTGTCATTTCCTAGACATTAAAATTACTGTTTAGACAACATCAACATCCACAACATGTAGACGCGTGTTGTCAAATCCATTTAGCAGCAAGTATTGCCTATTGTTAAAAGTCATTCTTCCTGTAGTGCCCCATCCATACATCCATCCATGATCTACCATACATTTTTTTATTTGCCCATTTGACAGCAAACCATGTGCAAACTTACAATAATTTTCCCATTTTCTAAACCCAACACAACTATAATTTTGTGATCATATACTAGAAGCAAATTACCTTCTAGCCAAAAAAAAAAAAAAATCAAATATCTAACTCTAACTTTTTGAACTAGATATATTTCTAGGGTGATTGTTTGGACCAGCTCAACCTTATCCCCACTGTAATTAGTAAAATTTGCATCTCATTGTAAAATTTAAGTTTGAAAAATGTTAGACACTACATTAATAAAAGAAAACTTATTAGAATTTGTAACTAATAACTTGAAAACTGCAACTAAAAACTTCAAGCTATCATCAGGGGGTAATGATAGAAACCCCTAAATGGTTTGGAGAAATTAGTATTTTCTAAAGTATTTCCTTTGTGTTTCTTATTGTAAAATTAGTAAATTTTCATGCAATATAAAAAAAAGAATCACCACTGTAACAGCTCTTAATGAATCTTTTTAGATTAATTGAGTGAGGGTGCCATATTTTTGAAAAGCATGTATTCAGATTAACAAACACAATTGAATCCCTACGTTTCAAGCATGCTTCTCTAGGTTAACTATAGACTTAATTTTCCCTTCATTATCTCCCTGCAACTCATTCTAACTCGTAATATTTATTTGTGTAATATAAATTTTAGTTATATTAGTTGTAAATTTTCAAGCTATTCTCAGTCTATCGCTCTCTCATCTATGCTATAATTAAATAAATTTACACATTCAGTAGGCATTTTATTCTTTTTAAAAGCAAATCCTTTTTTTTTTTAATTCTAAACCGGTAAAATTTAACTTTTAAAATAATATTTAATAGGCTTGGAACCGGTAAAATATAATTTAATTGAATTCTTTTATTATATTATAATTATTGTGGATCATTGATTTAATCCCTATTGTAATTAGATTATATGTTGAAATTATTTATAGCAAACAAATAAATATACCAAAAATAGGCTTACTTGGTGGTGGGTGTTTCGGTGTGTCGCGGCTTATGTTGATTCTGTTCTGCGAATGGTCACAATGGTTGGGTCGAAGATTTTGGAGGTGCAGCTCTTAATTACAATATGACAATATGATTAATTCAAAAATATGAGAAATTAATCCTAATAAATTTTGAAACAAATGAACAGAAAATTTGAGAAACTAAGGCTAAATTGTGCAAAGAAATTAAGCTGGTTGAGAAGATGAAGCAACTTAAATTTGCTTGATGCAGCAAATTAAATGATTGGACCAAGATGCTTGATTTCCCAAAACTCAAAACCAAGAGCTATATTGACTAAGATAGCATTTCATAGCATGAAAGAAATTACAAGGACGAGGGCTAATTTGCTTTTCTAATAATCTCTTTCTTATTGATGGCATTTTGAGTTGTGTGCGAATGAGTTGAGAGCAATGATGATGGTGTAGAGAATAATGGTAAGAGGACATGATTATTGATGTTGGCTTAATTTTGCTGGCATTGAGAGTTAAAAGAAGAGAGAGAGATGATAAAAAAATAGAAAATTTACTCTACAGTTTTTGTGTTCTCTCTCTCTCTCATCATGCCAGAGGACCAAAAGAGAGTGTGGATGCAAAATTGTGCATTAAAGGAATACTATATCAGAAAATATAAAATTGAATGAAAGATTTGGAACTAAATTGCTTAGCATAACATGAAACCTTCGACTCTCCAAAGTTGGAAGCCAAGGATTACACTTATCTTACATGGGTGATGACGAACAGACCAAGATGGAGACAACGACAGCAGAGACGCAGCAGTGGGAAGTCAGAAAGTTGGCTCAAGGATGGCTACAATCTGCAGAGGTATTCCCATAGCACTTAAATGGAAGTTTACTTAGTGGTGGGTGTGGCTTTCTCTTTTGCAATTTGTTTATTCGGCATTGAATTTTACCTTTATATATTTTATTATTCTTTTAATTTTTGATTGTAAACCGGTAAAATTTTACTTTTAAAATACTATTTAACCGGCTTATAACCATTTATATGTAATTTAATTAATTTTTTTTATTATATTATAATTATTGTGAATCGTTGATCTAATCTAATAGTACACAACAATTACAATATTGATGCCGTAATTTTAATTACGACATCATAGAATTTTCCAAAAAATTAAGATCGACTCTTTTAATGTTAATAAATAGAGCAAGTAATATTAGTAAGGATTCGGCTATGTTGGAGATGATCCAACTTGGAATCAACTAACGTGAGTCATTGGATCCCTACACTGTTTTTCAGCCGTTAAGATTATTAACACAAATATTAAGTGACCGGCTAAAATGGCTTAAAATATTAAGGATAATACGTTGTTGTTCTAAGGAAACATTTTACTCTTTCACAAATTATAAACAAAATATCGTTCTCTCTTGAATTCAGAGCAGTAGCTAAAACCACAAAGAGCAGGACAATTTTGAGGACAATCTATATTGAAATAGGCGAGCATCCTTAGCTCAGTTAGATTGGGGCTTTCTTCGTGGGATTGATAGGCCATTGAGTCATTAACAATATAGTTTTGAAATAGATGATATTTTGTTCCTGTTGCAGGGTTGTACAGTGGCAGCGACGGTTGTTGCCATTATCTAAATAACTATTTGGTTTTTGTTTCTTATTACTTTTATCAAGTTTGGTCATCATAAGTTTGTGTAGATATGAAGTTTCAATGAATATGTAATATTGATGGTTCTACATTCGAAGATGAAGATTTGCATCTGGTGTTTTAAATGAATTTGTAACATTTAAAAAAAAATTGAATTTATAACATAGGCAAGTTTAGGGTTGTGATAGTGATTCCATAACTGAGAAATAATAAAAAGGAACAAAGGCTTGGTGCTATTTTTCACTTCTTGTTTTGATCATAGATTGTTTCTGGCTTTAGCAATTTTGGTTTGGTCTTTTTAGCGTCCGGTTTAATTTTCTTACAAAATAGGTTATGAAGTGTAAATTAAATTTATGTTTCTTTATAATTTACAACAAATTGCGTGTTCAATCATTTAACATGAAGTCCTATTCGCCGGAATGGAACCGGTAGCCTCTGTAGTGGTGTCACGTTCCCATTGGATGTAAATTTTCTAAATATGTAATCTTCACCCTTACTTTGAAAGTGACTATCCAATGGCTAGTATTAGTTGGCCCCAAGTTGGATCATCTCCAACATAGACGAGTCCAATAGATAAACTATCCAAGATTTTTAAATTAATTCCATTTAACTGCCATGTGTAGCTGTTTCATCACTTTTTAACAACAAAATTAAGGACTGTTTAGTATTGAGATATTGTAGTTTTTAAGTGAAGTTATTGTTGCTATAGAAAAAATATTGTAATTATAAAAATTAATTGTACATAGTAAATAAAGTTGTAAATATAATCTTGATAACAATAATAAAGATACTACAAGTTTTTCATTATAAAAATAATGGATTAAATTAACTTAGCTTCCAAACCATAACAATTGATATTTATTAAACATTTTAGTATTGTATCTTTTAAAGTTATAACTATCCAATCTCAATATCTAACAGAGTTTAAATATATTATAGTCAGTATTTAAATATACTAATGCATGAATTGCACTAAAATTTATGTCAAAATAAAGTACCTCTACATTATTAATTTATTGTTAATAAAAGATTAATTTACAGAGTTAATATTATAGTTCTTTTGTATGAGAAACGAAGAAGATCTGTAACTTGGGAGAGATTGGAGAGAAGATAGGGAAGTGACAGAAGAGAAAAAATTGGAAAGAGAAAATTGATTGGTTTGTTATTAATTAATGAGATAATTCACGTTATCATCTCCACTATAGATGTACCATTAATCATTGGCCACCACATACGGAATTCAAACGCATGCAGCCACACGAATCAAATACCAACATGGAAACGATCAACACGCCAACTCAATCCTGCATCAAGATGACAAGTAGTAAACCATTGGAAACAAATATGGCAATTAATCTGTTTGGTTTTGCCAAAGGCTCACAATCGAATCACATACCAATATGCAAAAGATCAACACACCAACTCAATCGTGCCCCAACATGGCAACTAATAAATCATTGGAAATAAATATGGCAATTTGTGTTACTCTTACCAACGGCTTACAACGGAATCGCCTCACACAATCCTGTGACATGCAGACTCACCAAAGAAAGATAGTCAACTATCACTCAAGTCAGATTCTCCTCGTGTTCACAATAATTTAGCCAACGGCTAGTCAATAAATAAGCTTAGAATGAACCGCGTTGATGCTATAAAACTTTTCTTCCATAGATAATTCCTCTACTAATGTATAAATAAATGATTTTGTACCTTAAGAAAATAAGCCAATAAAGCTTTTAACCCTTTTCAATACTCTTGAAATTTGTCAAATCTAAAAGTTAAATCTTGTGTAAAGTTATAAGGGCTATAGTGCTGCCAGGTTAATCCAAAACCTTACCACTAATAACAACGAGTTATCAAATTTGACACGTGCTTATATGGGCACGGTTGTTCACTTCATCATCTTCTCACTCTCTCTCTATATATAAATATATAAAATATTATCTTTCTCTAGTGTGGGTGTCCATACCTTTTTTAAATACGGATTCATTATTAAATTATATGATTACCTAATTCATTGAATAAAATAATTATAAAGCCATATGTTTTACTATCGAAATTTACATTTTAAAAAAGTTTGGACATTCGCACTTGAGCGTGTGTGTGTAATCCTTCTCTTATGTGGGTACTCTATTTTTTTTCATCTGACGCGTTATTAAACCATACTATTTAATAGTATATTTCTGCATTAAAATAATGAGGGCTCTTATGTATATAGACTAATCTTTCTTTTAATGAACGAATTGGCATGATCACCATCTACTATTTGAATTGAATTAAGGTACAAAAGAAATAGGTACTTGAGCTGGAACTCGCTGGAACTCTTACATTGCCTGAATTAACTTACGCTATTGGAGAGGCTAAGTGCCCACGAGTTGAAAAGAAAAGCTAGCGAAGCTAAAACAAAGATGACAAGCAAATCCCCAGAAAAGCCTTTAACAGAAAATTCTTTCATCTAAAAGGCATGTGGAATTCGTCCATCTCTAATACTGAGGATGGAAGAGGAAGATCTAGCTCAGCTGGTGGTATAGAATAGGATAGAATGAGCTAACTGAAGCAGTGATGAGCTAGGATAAATGCTTTATCGACTACGGTTTAAAGGAAGAAAGTAGAAAGATAGGTTTAAAAATGGCTCTCTATAATGATACTTAGGAAAGATCAATATCTCCATGAACCCTTGCTCCAAAAGTCATGCTTTTCAATCATAGAAGTGAAAGTTCCGATTCCATCCAGTGAACTGATTCAATCCATTCCAAAACTAGAAGAAAGTGTTCTAGTGGGGAGGAGAATCTCATTTTGTATAGGCTGAGGTCTCTATCAAGAATGGTCTTGCAGAGACTGATCCATCCACATAACCAAGAAGATCGTTACAAGTAAGGATAAGGATGGGCATGAACTAATCACACCAAACTAAATACTTTTCTGAGTCAAGTTTGCCGGGTACATAATTGGTGATATTGTTGATTGGGAAAGAGTGTTGCAGACGAACCGACCTTGATAGAAGATAGAAGAAGATAACTGATTAAGAAGATAGATGATAGAACAATTACCTCAAGTTGTGAATTCTGCTGTAGGGAAAAACGTTGAGATTGCCACATACCTTGGCTCTGATACCATATTACCGTATAGAGAAAACTCACTGATGAGGGAATCGGTCACCCAGTTGATTAAGATGTTTTTCTTTGGTAAATAATTTTGAAAATACCCTTCCCTTGAAAAGAAAGAAAGAAAAATGGTACTCGGGATCGCCCTCGAGTTGCGTGCAGGTAAACAAGCGGTTGGTTGAGGTTTGGATGGAGTCTCCTTTAGTCATGGGCTATAAAGTATTTAGCTAATGGGTCGATTTAAGGCGTAAGGCTCGACTTGTAGCAAAGAAGGGATATGCTTAGAAGCTCCTTTTTTTTAGAACAAGGCTTTGTTTGATATATCTTTTAAAGTAAAGTTTATTTAAGTAAAATTTTTATTAATAAAATTTTTATAAATAAAATTTTTATTTAAAAAAATTATTTATTTGGTTGTTAATAAAAATTTTTATTAAAATTTATAAAATTACTTTAATAGGTAAATTTTTTAAAGTTATGTTATGAAAAGAATTAAAAAGATTATCAAATAAGTAAATGATATTTTAGATATTTTAATATTTTAATTTTTTTTTTCAACATTTACTCCCAAAAATCTAAAATTTGAGCTTTTGCCAATAGAGGTAAAGTAGCTTATTTAATCTTTGAAAGCTTTACTAAAAAAACATAATAAAAATTATGACCAAAGTTATTGAGATTAAATAAGTATTTATTGCCATTAGATAAGTTATATTAAACAGACATTAATAAGGAGCATTGTAAGATAGCACAACAATTAAAATAGATAGTCGGTATTGGTATATCTATTCCCATGTTTTGATCTTTCCATTTTTTGACCCATTTCTTGGGTGAGGACTCCCAAGCATATTTGAATAGATATATGCTAGGAAAAATCCGTGGGCCTCAAAACTACGTTAGTCTTTATACCATTAGATAAATTATACTAGATAGACATGAATAAGGCGCATTGTAAGATAGCACAACAATTGAAATAGATAGTCGATATTGGTATATCTATTCCCATGTTCAGGTCTTTCCATTTTTTACCCATTTCTTGGGTGAGGACTCCCAACCATAATTGAATATATATATATATATGCTGGGAAAAATCCGTGGGCCTTAAAATTACACTAGTCTTTATACCATTTTTCAAGTCTAATCAAGGGCTATTACATGTAATTATTTATGTTAACATTTTAACAATAATTTTTAATGGCATATAATTAGTGGATTTTTCAATGATGCTGTGGCAAAAATTACATTATCAATAGCAAGATTATTGTAGGCCATCAAATTTGAAGGAAACATCTCTGTCATTAATATATTTTTAATGGACAGTTACTGTTTACCAAGTTACAGGTAATTGTTTAATTTAAATTAATTTCTTATTTTAATATCTAGCTTATAACCTACTATTTCAAATATTTTTTTTATTAGTAATAAATAATATTTTTTATCAATGTAAAAGATGATTAAAGAAAATAAAAGAAAAATATATTTATGAACATTAATATTATTACATCGATTTAACATTTACATAGTAAATAAAAATAATTGTAAAATTATCTCATAAGACTTTAAATTAGATGCATTATTTTATATCATTATAGCATTAATTTGTAAGGTATTTTGATAAAATTGTAGGACATAATACATGGTGAATGGGATTGGGTGCCTTTAGATTAAATATGAAAGAAGTCTAAAGTATTTACGAAAACAAAACGGCATACTGTAATTGTTATCTGTATCTCTTTTAATGGATGCAAAGATTACTGTACTTAATTTTTGTAAACCAATCAAATTCTTAAACATCAAATCAATTGTAATATTTCCATTTTCAGTTATTTATTCACTGCTTAGCCTTTGTGCTTGTGAAAATAAAAATAAATTTCATTAGTTTATGTTCATCAATCTAAGATACAAACATTATATATCAAGAATATTATTTTATTTAAATTTTCACTATCCATATAAATTTTTTAAAATTTTATTTGCATGGTTATATGAACATTTTTATGATCCGAACATCTAATTTTTAATATCTTATTGGTAATGTAATTATTATTTTGATTTATATCCTTACGGAGCCAGTATTATGTTTTACTAACAAATTACAAAGTATGGGCCATAATTTCATATTTTATTTTTATATTTATAAGTGCAAATTTATTTTGTAAACTTTATGTTATAGTTGTCAGTTTGATTCCGTTTTTAAATATCATGTTAACTTAAGGAAAATTCTATAATGTCGTGATTGAAATTACGGCATTAATGCTATGATAAACATAAATTTTATAAATTACACATAAAATAAGTAAATAAAACGTAAAATAAGTAAATTAGTATAAGAATGGTAAATTAGTGCCTAAAATTACAAACAAAACAACGACTTGTAAAATAACATAAAACTTATAAATTAATATTAAATTTTAATTAAAAAATACTTTATTTATTTAATTTCATTAAGAAAAATTAATTTAAGGAAAATTTTATGATGCCGTAACTAAAAGCATGGCATCAATGCTGTGATAAACATAAATTTTATAACTTACACATAAAATAAGTAGATGAAAAGTTAAACAAGTAAATTAATATAAGAGTGGTAAATTAATGACTTAAATTACAAATAAAAGAACCACTTATAAAAATAATATAAAACTTGTAAATCGATATTAAACTTTAATTAAAAAACTATTTATTCACTTAATTTCATTGAGCAAAGAAAAAAATCATTCATAAATTAAAAGCAAAGAAATTTGTATTGAAAAAAATTGTAATAAGTTTTATTAAATGGTTTAACCATAAATTTTATATTCGTGTTATGATATTTACGAACTTTGTTATTTTAATTTTCTATCATAGTATTTGTTTACTACACAGGTTAATTAAGTAAAATCATTTTTCTTGATGTGGATCAAGCCTATATAAAGTATTAATAAAACTGGATCTAATTTTTAGTTTTCTACATACTTAATGTAGTTTCTAACTTTGCTTTTTATTTATACCATAAGATCATTTGGGGTTTCTGTTGAAGAGATTTCAAAAGGATATAGAATCACCTTGTCTTACAAATAGTTTTGAAAAATGTGAAAAGAATAGTTTTTCAAAATTTAGTTTGAAGAATTTGTTTTATTCTTAATAAAATTTCGCATATGTTGTCACATGTATTACATAAATCCAAAATTATCATTATTTAATTTAGAAATAAAATCAGTAAATACATAAGATAATCACTATTATAATGAGTTTTTATTTTACATTTGTAACTTTTTTTAATAACTTTTATATTAATTTACTTGTTCTACACTCGATTTACAAGTCTTTTGTTTTATTTACACTTATTTTACACTTAATATTGATTAACAATTTTAATGTTATATTTGTAAGATTTTATTTTTTTTACTAATAATGAATTATTTTACCACTCCTGTGTTAATTTACTTGTTTTACTTTCTATTTATAAGTCTTATGTTTTGTTTACTTAATTTACGTTTTATTTTACACTTACTATTGATTTATAAGTTTTATGTTAGATTGCTAGGTTTTTATATATATTTTTTTCACTAATGATATATTAATTTACCGTTCCTATATTAATTTACTTATTTTACCTTTTATTTACAAGTCTTATATTCCATTTAAATCACTTGTGTTTTATTTTACACTTAATATTGATTTACAAGTTTTATGTTATATATATAAGTTTTAGTGTTATTTACCAATAATACATGAATTTACCACTTATATATTAATTTACTTGTTTTACCTTCCATTTACAAGTCTTATATTCTATTTACATAATTTATATTTTATTTTACACTTAATGTTGATTTACAAGTTTTATGATATATTTGTAAGATTTTATTTTATTTACCAATAATACATCAATTAGGGTTGGCAATAAACTCTGGATCTGGCCCGGATCTGCAAAGATCTAGAAGATCCAGATCAGCATGTTAAAAAATACGGATCTGGATCTTAAAAATTAAGATCCGTGTGGATCCGGATCCGGATGCAAGTGCATTCGGAAAACTGGATATCCGGATCTGCATTATTATATAATTAATTAATTAATTAAATTAAATTTTAATTGAAAAATATATAAATTAAAATATTTATAAGCATAATTAATTCTATAATCTTCATTGACTATGAAAAGTATGTTAACAAGCTAATAATAATAATTAGAGAATGTTATAATGAATTGGTATACCTTAGTTTTTTTATTTTTTATTTATGTTGTGAAATTATCATTTGTGAATTAATAGTGATATTATATGTTATTTATATTGAATTGATGTTAAATTGTTAATTATTAAATTATAATTGAATTTTATTTGATATTATTAAATAAATTATTAAAGTAAAAATTATATTTAAATTTTAAAATATGCGGATCCAAATATCCAGAAAATTTGCCTGCAACCCGTGCAGATCTTACCTGCATCCGGATTCTGCATATTTTTTTCCGGATCCGGATGTAAAAGATTCAATGTGGATTCGGATCCGGATGCACTTATATCCGGATCCAGATCCACATTTTGCCATCTTTAACATCAATTCAATACTCTTATGTTGATTTACATGTTCTAACTTACATTTACAAGTTTTATGTTCCATTTATGTTATTTATGTTTTGTTTTACACTTATTATTGATTTACAAGTTTTATGATCTATCTATAAGTTTTTGATTTATTTATCAATAATACATCAATTTACCACTCTTATATTGATTTATTTCTTTGACCTTATATTTACAAGTTTTATGTCCCATTTATATAATTTAATTTATGTTTTATTTTACATTTACTGTTGATTTACAAGTTTAAATTATATTTATAAGTTTTTGTTTTATTTTCCAATAATACACCAGCTTACCACTTTTATATTGATTTACTTATTTTACTTTCAATTTACAAGTTTTATGTTCAATTTACACAATTAATGTTTTATTTTACATTTAATATTGATTTACAAGTTTTATGTTACATATAAAAATTTTTGTTTTGTTTACCAATAATACACCAATTTAACATTCTTCTGTTAATTTACTTATTTTAACATTCATTTACAAGTTTTATATTTCATTTACATAATTTTTGTTTTGTTTTATGCTTAATGTTGATTTACAAACTTTTTGTTAAATTTATATATTTTATTTTTCATTTACATAATTTATGTTAAATTACGGTATTGAACTATTGATGTTATAATTTTAATAATGGCATCATAGAAATAAACCTTTTTAAAGAAAGGCGTTGAGAAATGCATACCGGATTGAAACCTAACTTAATATTTGAGTTGAAAACAATTTTTTAAAAATAAATGTTTAAGCCCACAACAAGGATGGCCAAACAGGAGGAAACAGATTTTGTAAATCCAAGCCCATTTTCATATAATTATTACAATAAGTTCACATTATTTTTTAAAGATTCAAATAAAGAAGAAATTTAGATAATTAATTAATTAAATTCATCTTCATTTTTTTATGACTATAGATTTTTTTTCATTATATTTGACTTATAAGGTTGCTTTACATAAATTTAATATGACTATTTTATCCTCATAAGAGTAAAAATATTAAAATTTCTAAAAATTTACTTCAATTATAATAAGCATATATCTATGTATTTTTACCTTTAATTATATATTTTGTTAGTTACTTTTATTTGTTACTTTTGGTTAATTGAGTTATTTTATTTAACATGAAAATAATCGGAGATTATGGATAAAAAGTACATAAGGAAGAACAATCTCAGAAGCAATGAATATTAAATTGAAAATAAATTGGAAGGCAAAAGATAATAAAGCCAAGAATTAGTGGAGCCCGTGACCAGTAAGCATACGGCTGACCAAAATTGGTAGTCAATTCCCTTAAACTTTGAGGAGAGCATGTGGCATTAAAATTAACATAAAGATTTTTATTCTCTTCAAGTGGCTCTTGTAGTGGATTTTATTAGGAAATTAATTGCTTTAATTTGAAAAATCTAAATTAAAATCCTATAAGGATTCGGCCAATAGTGGACGGTCATACGGATTATATATAGAGCCAAGAATAGAGACACTAGACGCAAGAAGGCAGAGAAGCTGGATAGCAGAAGACGGTAGTAGAAGAGAGAAGCAGCAGCAATCTTTCAAAGCTTTCCATGGCTGGTTCTATTAACTTTTTTGCTCTCCATCCAAGTATGCTTAGTTAATTTTTTTTTAAATTGAGGTTAAGGATGAAATATTATTCAATGAAATGGTTTTTTATTTTCTAAAATTTTATAAAATAAAATAATCTTTTAACTTATTTACGGGTAAAATGGTTATTTTTAGTGTTAAAGTGGTTGATTGATACAAATTTAAAGGCAGAAATGGTGTAAAGAACATGTCAAAATTTTATAATAATTAGATGCATATATGGCAAAACAAAGGTGATGCAGAGATAATTTCCCTTTAATTAATTTCCTTCGTGTGTTCTTTGATGATTATTGCTCTTGTTTCACAAGATTTATTGAATAATTATCGTTCTATTTTTAATATCATGTATTCTTGATAATTAAGAGATTATTTGATTAAATCTAAGCTTTGTGAAAGAATGATTACTTTGATTCTCTTTGACTAAATATTTTTCAACAAACTTGACATATAAAATGCTTAGAAAACTTTGATTCTTTATTTTTCAATGAGATATATATAACGCTTATAAATCATTCATTGAAGTGGAAAAGAACATGAAGTGATATATATTGAATTCGAGTTGTCACTCTAAAGCTAGGGATTAATAATAATTAGATAATTACAAGTTGAATAATGATGAATTCTACAACCTTGGTAACGTTTATCTTATGGAAGTCCCTCTTATTTTAATTATTTTCTTAGTTGAATTAGTTTAATTTCTCTTAAAACTCAATTTACTCAACTAGGTTAGGATTAATATTGATTTAGATTTAAAATAGGTTTTCTAATTTATAACCATCCATGTGGCTCAACCTCATTACCACTACTATATTTCTAAAGATTCATGTGTTTGCGAGTATATTAAAATTTTGCACAATAGACTTCAATAACTTTATTTTTTTTGGGACAAAATTTATAGTTTCTAAATGAAATATGAATACTACTTTATTAATATGATTACTAATAGTCAACTAAACTAACAAAATGAATTTAGGAGATGTGGGGTATTGAAAATTATTAAATTTTATTTAGAACATATAAGATTATAAAGCATAAAACTAAATAATTAAACTGTTAGTTACAATAATCAAAATTTTATGAAGTAATTTTCTCATTTTTATTGTAAAGATAAAACAGTTGAACAAAACTTATTTTAAAGCAACCTTAAAGGGTTAAATATTGTTAAAAGAATTAAGTCAAAAGAGAAAAAGAAAAGTATTACAGAATGATTTAGTTATTAATTGTTCAGACTTATTGTTAATTTTTAATTTTGTAAAATAATTTGAACTTACTGTAATTACCTTATAATTATTTTATGGAGGTGTGGTGGGTTTACAAAGATGGGGTTGGAAATATCTCCACCCAATAATTTTAATTATACTCTCAAAACGTATTTCACTTATAAAATCTTTATCAAATATATATAAGACTTACATAAGGACATAAATGTCAAAATACTATTTTTTTAAAAAATAACTTCATAGTTATATTTAGACATTAAAGAAAAAAAAAACATGTCATTCAAACCTCTTTAGAATCAAGTTAAATTCAAACATCATCCAACGAATGAATTTCACCTCTCTTCAAATTAGAGAGTTTATAAGTTTCTTTTATTGCCTATAATTGAAGGCAAGTTAAAAGGAAAAAGAAAAGAAAAATTGCGAATGGCTCATTAATAAATTAAAAAACAAAGTAAAACCGGAAAAAGAATGAAGTTAAAGAGGATAATAACAAAAACAAGAAGGTAATTAAAAAAAAATATTCTTCAAGAACTTTTACCAAATTTAACCATTAATTAAGTTATCATTACACTAAAAAAGGTGGGGTTATTTATACTCTAACATTTATTTTAAAAATTCTACTTTGAGCACTCATCTATTAAATATAAGTAATTAGTTCTTAATTTGTACATTGTTTCAAGCACCAAAAAGGTACTCAATTGAAATTTAAATTTATTATCTTTTATTACTCTAAACATACTACAAGAATTAAGGTCTTTTGTTGTCACGATTAAAATTTAATCGCAGAATGCCATTTTCTGTGACCAAAGAAAATATTGTCGTAAAATATCGTACTTTTTGTGATTATGATTATTTTTGTCGCTATATATATATATATATATATATTGTGATAAGATCATGGTTAGCCACAAAAAGAGTTTGAAATTTTTTTAAGCATTTAGCGACCAAACCAAAGTACGTTTAGTTTTTAAATACTTGTATTTTGTGACCATATTCTTGTTCGTCATAAAAAATGTTTTATGTTTGTATAAAATTAGAAATTCAATTTTTTTCTGCGGCCAAATATAATTTCGTGCCAAAATATTTACTTTTCACGACTACTTTACACTTGTCGCAAAAGTGTTAGATTTTTTGGCGGAACACTTCTCACCTCCCACTATTTTAATAATCTTATAGTGTAGTTTTTTTAGTCAGTTTAAATGTGATAAAAAAGGATAAAAAATTTTGATGGAAAACTTACTGATTTATGTGATTGCATTTAATTTTTTAAAACCTTTTACGATGAAATTATAATTTTTATCGTGAAAACTCTATTTTATATATATGTTTCATTTATTCTCTCATCTCTCTTAACTCTTATTCTCTCATTTTCTCTATATGTTATGAACTTATTTGCTATGAATTGAATCCTCTTAAAGAATGAATTCAATCTACCCTAGACTTATCTCTACCATAAGATTGAAGGAATGGAACAAGATACGAACTTCAAATAGGATTGATCAAAGAAAACAAAAAAATTAGAACAAAGAATGCAGAAATTATAGTGGTTCAGCACTTAACTAAAGTGCCTACATCCACTTTGAGAAAGATAGCTTGAGCTTTCATTAAATCAATCCAAAGGTTACAGAGATAACAAGATGTATACCAAGATCACAAGCCATACACTCTCACTCTTCCACATACAATTTGGCTTCTCAATCTATCGGCATGAGCTGTCAATTATTGAATTGATTTTGTAATTACATTGGGAATCTGTTAGTTGACCAATCTTGTATTTAAATATAGAAACAATTTGTTTCTTCCTTTTTTAGGATGTAATTATCTTCATATATTACCTCTGATTTAGAGAAGAATATACAGACAATTATTTTTTGTATTGAAACCTTTGTTTGACATGGTATTAGAGCAAGTTCTTCACCAAGAGAATCTGCGTTAACAATCAAATATTTTTTTTTTCTTTCTTTTCTCTTGAAACTCGTATTCGTATTCTGAATATTTACTGCCGTTGTGAACTCTATGGCTGATATAACAGGAGTATCAACGGATATTATCCCACTACCAGCACCACAAGTTTTTGTTCATCAAGACAACTCGACTTTTTCATCTGGAATCACTCTGGATGAGACATACTACTCATTATGGTCTCAACTCATGGAGATGCGGATTAGTGCTCGCAACAAAGTTGGTTATCTTACTAGAGAAACGAAGAAACCAGCACCTGGAGATCCTAATCTTGGATCATGGATTACTGAAAATCAGAGAGTCAAGAGCTGGCTAATTGATTCAATGAGTCCATCACTGATGCAACGATTTATTCGTCTTTCTACAACCAAAGATATATGGGAGGTTGTATCGAAAACCTTCTATGATGGATCGATGAAACCTGTATTTTTGAGCTGAATCAAAGATCTTTTTCTATCAAACAGGATGAGCGACCATTACCGATGTATTACAACAAACTGGTTGCCATTTTCCAAGAAATTGATCACAGGACTACCACTCAAGAAGGCACAGTTGAAGGGGTGTTACAGCTGCATTCTGTAATGGCTAGAATTCAAGTTCATATTTTTCTAAGTGGACTTGACTCGAAGTTTAATCAAGTTCGTGGAGAAATATTGTGAAAAGACCCAAAGCTTGATTTGGAAAGCACATATGCTTATGTTAGAAGGGATTACCAGCAAAGACAAACAATGGGAGGCTCTCATCCAATTTCTGAGAACCTTGCAATGCTGGTCGGTCAAAATAAAAACGGATCTTCAAAAAATCGGGGAAATCTATCGTCTAGCAAAGTTAACAACCTTGTGTGTACTTATTGTGGAGAAAAGGGTCACTTACAACAACGTTGCTATGAAATCATTGGCTATCCCGATTGGTGGGATTTCTCAAAGAAGCCCCGTAAGAAAATATCTGAGAAGGCTATGGTGACAGCAACAGAGGGCGAAGAACAGCCACCACCGTCAGCAAATGTTGCCCACCCAGGTATTATTGGTAAGGCATCTGTATTTTCTGTAACTTCTAAGAATAGAATGTGGATTATTGATACAGGTGCATCTGATCATATGACTAGAGATTCTAGCCAATTACAATTTGTTCTTCCCTCTTCTCAATCTGTTATTTCCACTGCAAATGGTAGCACTTCTCCGATTATTGGGGAAGGATCTATTACCTTAAGTAGTAGTCTTACATTAGATACTGTTCTTGTTGTCTTATCTCTTGAATACAATCTTTTATCTGTTACCCAAATTACCTCTACACTTGCTTGCATTGTAACTTTTTGGCCCACCTTTTGTGTCTTTCAGGACATCCTAACTCGGAAGATTCTTGGTTATGGTGTTAGACGAGATAAACTCTATTACTTGGAATTGACAGGAAATGAGGGACCAAATGTCAGTCAGGCAAATCAAGCTACTAATGAAAATAAAACTCGGGCAAATGTTTGGTTATGGCATCGAAGATTAAGACACCTTTCTTTTGGTTATCTCAAAAAATTACAGCCTCATCTTTTTTCAACTCTAAATGATTTAGATTTTCATTGTGACATTTGTGAGATGGCTAAGAGTCATCGCACTTCCTATTTACCAAGTTTGAATAAAAGCTTAGAACCTTTTGTGGTGATTCATTCCGATGTTTGGGGTCCTGCAAAAATTCCTTCCCTTTCTAAAGCTCGTTTTTTTGTGACATTTATTGATGAATGTACTAGAATGATTTGGGTGTCTTTACTTATAAAAAAAAGTGATGTATGTCTAGCCTTTCAAGAATTTCACAAAATGGTAAGTACTCAATATCAAAAGCAGATTCGTGTACTTCAATCTGACAATGGTACTGAGTATATGGATGCCTCTCTTAGAAAGTTTTTAAACACTCATGGTATTCGTCATTAGACCTCATGTACTTACACCCCACAACAGAACGGACTAGCTGAGAAGAAAAATAGACAGCTTTTAAAGGTAGTTCGTGCTTTTCTTTTTGGCATGAACATGCCTCATTTTTATTGGGGAGAAGCTATAAAATCTGCAGCTTATCTCATTAATCGAATCCCTTCACGAGTGCTAGATTTTCAAACTCCCTAACAAAAAATGCAATCCTTACTTTCAGTTTCTTATCTTCCTAATCTTGAACCTTGAATATTCGGTTGTACAGTTTATGCTCATATTCCAAAAAGTTTACGAATTAAACTTGATTTGTGTGCTAAACGCTGTGTTTTTATTGGCTATTTTGAACTTCAAAAAGGTTACATGTGCTATGATCCATAAACCAAAAAATTACATGTGACTTTAGATGTCTCTTTTCATGAATTAGAACCTTATTATTCAGAGGGAGTCTCTAACCATTCCCTCCAGGGGGAGAGTTCTGGTGAAGAGAATGGTCAACAACAAAATGAAGGAAGAGGTGAATTTGTAGAACTAGAAGATGTGGTGGAAAAAATTCAAAACGGTGATGGAAATAAGGTTCAACAAGGGTGTGATAACATTACTGAAACCAAGTGTGATCCCTCCAATTTTCAAGACGTATCTGAACCACTATCAAGGCCACCAGAGTTACCCATGTCTACATCATTAACTGAAGAATTAACCGAAAGTGTTCTTCCTCAGGTAATTTCAAATCCATTGTCTAATGAGTCTAATAAACTACATGTTTCTGCAGAAGACATGAATCCTAGATATCCACAAAGGTCAAATAGAGGAATTCTAAAGAAACAATATGAACCTGATCCAAAAGCCAAAATAAAATACCCAATCAGTAACTACATGTCATCTTCTAGGTTGTCTAAATCATATGTGTTAAGTGCTAGAAAATGTATATTTATAATAGAGAAAATTATCATTTTACACTTTAAGTCTCACTAACATCCCTACTTTTATATCTTAAAGTCCCTTGTGATTTAATTATGTATATTTTATTTTAATTAAGTATTTCATGTATTTTAGGGGACATCAAGGTCATTTCACAATGAACGAGAGATTAGATAGAAAAAAGGACAGCAATTTTAAACTTAGGACAGTCAAAAACCTTAGGAGCATAAAAAGATAAATAGTACTGTTCACATATACGTTACTGCTCACACATACGGTACGGTTGATATATACGGTAATGTACACGGCACTGTTCACGGCACTGTTCACATGTACTGTATGATGACGTGCCACTATACGTAATGTGGCGGCATTTGATTGGACGAATTATGTGGCATTGACTGATGATGTGTCACGATACTATTGGACAAAAAATGTTGACCAGTGACGTGGCAGAATGTTAGTGGACTGAAAAAATATGCGTACGGTACATGCATATACACGGAATGACAGTCCTGATGATGTATTCCATCCAATAGGAAATTGCCACGTGGCGCAATCTTGAGCGTCCAAATTGTTTTAATCCGATGGCCATGATTTACTCAGTGTATCTATAAAAAGGGGGCTTCCCTCCTACTTTGACACCCCTGAATTCATTTTTGAGCTCCATTTTCTGTAATTCCATCTTCATCTTGTATTTTCTACGTATTTTAATAAAATTCTCATTTTACCCCTAGTTCAAATATGAGTGGCTAATTTCCTTTCAAGCTTGGGTTGAAGGTGAAGTCTCAACATGCTCCATGGGCTTAATTTGGTTAATTTACTTTTCCTTCCCCTTTAACTTATGTGGTTGTTTTGACTTTTCGTAGACAGATAGTAATAATCTTGTCTGGATATCGGCTGGAATAACCACTTCCTTAGGCAAGGTTATTACTATTTAGCATGGGAAGCCCTTAGCACCATATCTATTAGAGTGTGGTTTATTAGGAGTGGAAAATCCCCCTTCATGATTTAATTAGTACTAATAATGAATATTAAGCCGATGGTGCATGTTGAGTACAGATCTGGAGATCCAAACACTTCATTTTAATAGTTTATTCCCACTGCTTTAATTTAAAATTAACCGATAGCATACATCATTTTCATTATAAATCCAATCACCCACTTAGAAAATTAATTCTACAAGCAATTAAAATCCACCTCTTCGTGGGATCCTCACTCGTCACCATTGATCTATTCTACAATAGATTCGTGCACTTGTGAGTTCAATAAAATTTGCACAACAATATGCACTTACTATTAATCAATTATCCACTATATCTATTCCTAGTAGTGTACAGGATGCTTTGGAGGATCCCAAATGGACTAAGGCAATGAATGAAGAGATGGAAGCTCTACAAAAAAATGCCACTTGGGAATTTGTTTCACTACCTAAAGGAAAGAAGACAATTGGATGTAGATGGGTATTCACAGTGAAGCTCAAAGCATATGGAAGCATTGATAGGTATAAAGCGAGACTAGTGCCAAAGGGATATACACAAAGGTATGGAATAGATTACCAAGACATTTTCGCACCAGTAGCCAAGATAAATACCATTCGCATTATTATTTCTATAGCAGCAAATCGAGATTGACCCTTGAAACAGTTTGATGTTAAAAATACTTTTCTCAATGGAGAGTTAGAAGAAGAAGTTTACATGGAGCTACCTCCCGGTGTCAAATGTAGTTCTATGTATAGAAATGAAGTATGTAAGCTGAAAAAGTCCTTGTACGGACTAAAACAGTCTCCCAAGGCGTGGTTTAGGAGGTTTTCGGCGACAATGAAGACAGCTGGTTATAAACAAAGTAATTCAGACCATACTTTGTTTATAAAACACAAAGAAGGAAAAGTAATAGTGTTAATAGTATATGTTGATGATATGGTATTAACAAGAGATGATCTGTCTAAAATGAAAGCACTACAAGAACATTTGGCTGCTGAGTTCGAAATGAAAGATCTTGGGTAGCTTAAATATTTCTTACGGATCGAGGTAGCAAGATCAAAAAATGGAATTTTTCTATCACAACGAAAATACATGTTAGATCTTCTCTCTGAAACTAGAATGCTTGATTGTAAACCAGCGGAAACGCCTATAGAGATGAATCACAAGCTCGGGATTCTACCATATCAAACTCCAACTGATAAGGGTCGTTACCAACGGCTAGTTGGGAGGTTAATCTATTTATCCCACACAAGGCCAGACATAGCGTATGCCGTAAGTGTAGTACGCCAATTCATGCATTCGTCAAGTGAAGAACATATGGATGCAGTTTATCAAATTCTTAGGTATTTGAAGTGTGCTTCTGGAAAAGGTTTATTGTTCTCAAAAAATAATGTCTCAAACATTGAAAGATACACGGACTCTGATTGGGTAGGTGACCAAAC
This sequence comes from Luvunga scandens, assembly GCA_030449905.1. Taxonomy (NCBI): domain Eukaryota; kingdom Viridiplantae; phylum Streptophyta; class Magnoliopsida; order Sapindales; family Rutaceae; genus Luvunga; species Luvunga scandens. The sequence continues at coordinate 3,985,985 of JASUUG010000298.1, read as the reverse complement.
AACAAGGAGATCAACGTCAGGTTATTTTACATTTGTTGAAGGCAATCTCATTACTTGGAGAAGTAAGAAGCAAAAGGTTATGGCAAGATCAAGCGCTAAAGCTGAATTTCGCGGAATGGCACAAGGTGTGTGCGAGATGTTATGGATCAGGAACATACTGAAAGATTTGGGGATTGATTATGCAAAGCCCATGAATCTTAACTGTGATAATAAAGCAGCCATAGAGATTTCCCAGAATCCTGTACAACATGATCGCACAAAACATGTTGAAGTAGATCGTCATTTCATCAAGGAGAAGCTTGACGAGAAAATTATACAGTTTCCATTTGTTCAATCTGAAGATCAGTGGGCTGATATACTCACAAAAGTAGTATTAGGAAGGGTGTTTCATGATATAATTGACAAGTTATGCATGATAGATATCTATGCTCCAACTTGAGGGGGAGTGTCGGCATGAGCTGTCAATTATTGAATTGATTTTGTAATTACATTGGGAATCTGTTAGTTGACCAATCTTGTATTTAAATATATAAACAATTTGTTTCTTCCTTTTTTAGGATGTAATTATCTTCATATATTACCTCTGATTTGGAGAAGAATATACAGACAATTATTTTTTGTATTGAAACCTTTGTTTGACACAATCTAATCTCTTAGGGATTCACCAGAAGCTACCCTATAAAGCTTGTTTCTATTATGTTATATTGCTAACCACCATTTCCTGCCAAAACTAATTCATATAGCAACCTCATCATGGGCCAATCACGAGCCACTACTGATGAGATCAAAACGGCAAGCACCCTCTATCATTTTGATCAATAAAAAATCAGATTACTATCTTGTGTTACACACGTGATTCACTTATGAATTCATATGACACTCTTAACATGTCAGTTTTGGCTATAATGCTTTGCTGATGACATGTCGTATAAACGTCAATCCTCAACATGACAAGGCAGCCATTTGAGTTTGAGTTCATACTTATCAATCTCGACCTTGAGCTCATAATTCCAGTTACATGTCCAGCTATCTTCCTTATCATTTGCAGTCATTTAAAGGTTGCGAATCCCTTCTAAGTTCATACAAAGATTGAATTTAGCAGATGGAGCCATTTTGGTCAACATATCAGTTGGATTTTATTCTGTGTGTATCTTTAGCAGCTTCACACCTCTTCTAACTACTTTTGGCTTTGCTAAATGTAATTTCACATCAATATGCTTGATCTTTTCATGATAAGTTTGATTTTTCTAAGGTATATTACACTTTGGCTATCGCAATACACTGCAATTGACCCTTATTTGGCTTCTAATTTAGCAAAATTCCCTTCAACCAAATAGCCTCCTTGAAAGCTTCTACTACAGTTGTGTATTTAGCCTCTGTTGCAGACAAGGCAACTTCACTCTGCAATGTTGCTTTATAATTTATAGTACGACCTCCTAAAGTAAAAAAAAAACCTATTTGAGACTTCCTTTTATCAAGATCCCTAATAAAATCAAAATCAATATAACCAACCAAAGTATATTTCCCATCATTTGACCCACCATATATTAAACCATATTCTTTAATACCTTTTAGATACCTTATTTATCTACTGAACACCTCTCCAATATTCACTACCAGGATTAGCCATGAATATACTTACCACACTCACAGCATGTGAGATGTCTTGCCTGAGAAGTACCATGGTATATATAAGGCTCTCAACAACACTTGAATAAGAAATGTTAGCCATTCTTTGTTGTTTTGCATCAGTTTAGGATGCTGTGTGGCAAATAATCTGAAATGACTAGCCAATGGTGTTTGAACAGGTTTAGAATAATACATTCCAAACTTATGTAAAACCTTCTTGACATAGTTTTGTTAATTAGAAACATAACATTTTTCTTCTTATTTCTAACCATTTCCATCCTAGAATCATTTTTACAACTTGAAGATCCTTTGTTTTAAACTCATTGCTCAGAAGCCCTTTTAACTTGATTAATTTCTCCTTTGTCATGACATGCTGTTAACATATTATCCACATACAATAGAAGATATATCATTTGCCCTTCACTTATCTCCTTAAAGTACACACAATAATCATAGCTACATCTATTATAGGCATGTTCAATCATGAAACTATCAAACCTTAAGTGCCACTGCCTTAAACCATATAGAGACCTTTTAAGTAAGCAAACATGATTCTCTTTATTAGGTTTCATATACCCCTCAAGCTATTACAATATAATTCCTTCTATAATTCAACATGCAAAAAAGTTGTTTTAATTTTTATTTGTTCAAGATACATATTTTGAATTACAATTAGTGCCAAAATGACTTTATTCTTTTCCTTTGTGTAAAGCTCCTTGCCACCAATCTAATTTCAAGGCTCTTTAGTTCAGCTTTAGTATACTTTTTTTAACTTTAACAATCCAATTGCACCTTATTGTCTTATACTTTTCAGGTTTTTCAATTAATTCCTAATTCTATTCTTCTTAAATTATTCAATCTCTTTATCCATTGCCTTTATCCATTATAGCTTGTTTTCGTTGTTGATTGTTTCTTTATAAGTTCTAGGCTCATTATTATTTACCTTATGAGTAGCTGTCAATGCATAAGAAATCAAATCTACTACTGCATACCTTTTTGGTGGCTAGATAGTTCTCCTTTTCTGTACCTTGCTAATTGATAAATGTCTTCTTTACTTTCTATTGTTTTAGATTCTTCTTGAATAGCTTACTCATCTTCAACACTTGTTATTTTAACTTCAGTACCTGATTTAGCCATTTTAGGTTCATAAAGCTCTATCTCAAATTGAATTGTATCCAGTTTAGTTTTTGGTTTCTATTTATCATTTGAAAAACATTTGGATTGCTGTAGTATTTTTGCTTCATTAAAGATTATATCCTCGCTTATGATATGTTGTGGTGGTTTAAAGTCAACACACCATAGTCTATAACCCTTAATTCCATCAGGATATCCTAAAAATCTGCATTTCAAAGGCCTAAGTTCTAGTTTACCTTATTTGACATGTGCATATGCTAAATAACCAAAAATTCTAAGTTTAAAATAGTAAGCAACTTTTCCAGTTCATAACTCAATTAGAGTTTTATAGCCTAAGGCTGTTGAAGGGCTTTTATTCACTAGATAATTAACAAGCAGTATTCATAGCTTCTGTCGAAAGAATCTTTGCCAATTTTAAATATAGTAGAATATATCTTACCTTCTTTATAAAGGTTTTATTCATCCTCTCAGCACGACTATTATGCTAAGATGTATATGTCATTGTTTTATGCCTTAAAATACCATTCTTTCCATAGATATCTTCAAAAATTTTGTCATAATATTCTAGGCCATTATCAGTTCTCAAAACCTAAACCTTCGAATTAGTCTCAGTTTCCACCAAAGTTTGAACCTATTAAGCACCTCGTCTATGCATTTGAGTACATAAACCCAAACCATTTTAAAGAAGTCATCAATAACAGGTAAGATTTACCTATAGCCACTTAGTGATGTCACTTGTCCAAGCCCCCACAAATCAAAGTGTATATAACTAAGCTTATCTTTGGTAATATGAACTGCAGTTTCAAACTTTAACATAGAAGCCTTGCTTAGAGTACAATCTTCCCCTAATCCTAAAAAACCTAGCTTTCATTCCCAAACACTCATTGCTTTTAAAGCTCTCTTAAGCCTCTTTCACTCATATGCCCTATCGTTAAATGTCATAGCTTAGACCTTCTTCTTTATTGTCAGTTACACTTGCCTCTCCAACAGCTATTTAACCATTTAACATACACAAGCCATTCATCTTTCTACCCTTCATCATTACTATTGAGTCTTTAATAACCTTTAACATCTTTTTTTCAGCTTTAATAGTGCACCCTAGCTATTTGATTTAACATCCCTATTGAGATTAAGTTCCTTTTTAAGTTAGGAACATACCTTACCTATGTTAAGTCCCTAACGTTACCATCAAATATTTTCAGGGTTACAATACCAATACCCACTACTTTACACATGAAATTATCAACTCTGTACCCCCATTACATGACTAATATGTAATAAAGTAGCTCTTATTTGGATACTTGAAAGGCATAAGTAGAGTGAAGAACCCACTAAAGTTGAAGTTTCTCTTTTAAAGCTATGAATACTCTAGTAGTTTCAAGTTGAGTTCCTTTGTGGCTATGGCTATATCTCCAGTCTTATCTTTTGATTCTTTAGTCTTGATCTTCCTCTTAAGGTAATTTCTCTTAAAATGTCCATTTTGGTGACATTAGAAATATTTTAAGTGCCTCTGTTTTGACTTTAACTTCCCTGATTTCTTTCCTTTGTTTTTCTTCTTCTCAAATCTGCCTGTAGCCATTAAATCCTCATTGGATTCAACTTCTTTATTATCTTGTTTATCTTTCAATTTCTTTGCTCTAAAAGTAGACTTAACCTCCTTAAGGAGAGAGTTTGTCTCCCATACAACAAAGCATTTAAAAAATGCTCATATAACTTAGGTAAAGAACTGATCAACAAGAGTGCTTTGCTCTCAACACTCTATCCTTCATCTATTATATCTAAGTCATCAAAAACCTTATTAAATTCATTAATATGTTCATTAAGAGATGACCTTTCAATCATCTTTAATAAGAACATTTCTTCTTGATGTAAAATCTCTTGGCAAGAGATTTTGTCATATAAAGATGTTCCAATTTAGCCCACAATCTAGCAACAATCTTTTCTTTAACAACTTCTCTTATTACTGTGTCACCAAGACTAAAAATGATTATGCTTCTTGCCTTTTTATCAATCTTAATTGCTTATTAGTGAGTATTTGAGGATGAAGCTTCTTTACCTTCTATCTTGGTGGCCGGTTCAATGGCATTCCCCGGACCTTGAGTAATGAGAAAGCCTCCTTCTTGATCTTCTACATTTAAAGTCATTTTGGCCTGTAAATTTCTCCAAATCTATCTTCATGGCCATTTTTTGAATCTTGAAACAAAGAACGAGGCTCTAATACTAATTTGTTATGAATTGAATCCTCTTAAAGAATGAATTCAATCTACCCCTAGACTTATCTCTATCCCAAGATCGAAGGAACCAAACAAGATACAAAATTCAACTAGGATTGATAAAAGAAAACAAACAAATCAGAGCAAAGAACACATAAATTATAGTCGTTCAGCACTTAACTAAAGTGCCTACGTCCACCTTGAGAAAGATAGCTTGGAGCTTTATCTAAATCGAATTCAAAGGCTACAGAGATAACAAGATGTATATCAAGATTACCAACTACGCACTTTCACCCTTCCTTGTACAATCTGTCTTCTCAATCTAATCTCTCAGGGATTTATTAGAAGCTACCTTGTAAAGCCCGTTTTTGGTGAGTTAAATTGCCGGCTATCATTTCCTACCAAAACAAACTGATATAACAACATCCTCACATGCTAATCACAAGCCAGTACTGATGAGACCAAAACGGCAAGCATCCTCTGTCGTTTTGATCTATCAGAAATTAGGTTACTATTGCGTGTTACACACTTGACTCATTTATGAATTCAGATGATACTCTTAACATGATGATTTGGCCTTAATGCTTCATTGATGACATGTTGTATAAATGCCAATCCTCAAAATGATAAAAATGATAACGCAGCCATTTGAGTTTGAGTTCATACTCATCATTATTGTTTCTTATAATCTTTTCAATCTTTTTTTTTTTTTTTGATTTTGCTATTCTTGTTTCACATGTTATTTAATTATGAGTTTTTAAAGGTTCATTAACTCTTCTGCTTTATTTGATTTCTAAGAATTAAACAATGAGGATCATTGTGCAATCACATGAAGAAAACAAAGAAATTTTTGAATATCATGTGATTGTAAATATTACATTGTTATTAAAGATTATTACGTAATTGTTGTAAATACTATACTTTCATTTGTAATAGATTTTGTGTATTATCAATTAATGATACATATAATTTAAACTGGTTCTTCAAATAATAAAAATAATAATGATCATAATAGTCTTTTTTTAACTTTTGTTATTTATTTTTTGTTGTTCAAAGAATCGAACGGTCTAAGTTATTGAAAGCCCTATCTCAAAATGTCTCAGATTATTTATAACCAATATTTATATAAGATTAATAAACTCTTAAATAGTCAATATCAATGTGTTATTTTCATTTTTTCTGACTGAAATTAATATTTACCACTTGGCTTCTACTTCTTCTATAATACCGAATAACTATCTTGACATCATGAATAACTTTATAATGTACTATTATTCATATTTCTTATGACTTGGATAAATAAAAGATATTGAAATTGAAATTAAAAAAATATTACTAAAGATAATAAAAAATCATTTTTTATTCTAATCTATTTCTTTTTCTTTTTTAATTATTATTACTTTTTATTATTTATAAATATAAATTATATTAAATAAAATAATAAATAAGATTTTAAAAAATATTTCAACTTTAAAATGCATACTTGCTTTTCACATAGATTTGTGACAAATACAGTTTTTTTAAACTTTTTCTATAATAAATATATTTTTTATATTTTGATGAGTAAATATCAAGTAAATGACTAATTTATCCCTTTTTTTGTTTATTATTATTTTTTTGCTACGGTGGTTATTGAGTACTGTGAAAATAGTAGGGTGTAAGTGGTAGATAGTGATTTCAATAAAATGGATGTGTAAAATGAGAGTTTAGGATAATTACGTTATATTTGGTCAAAATAGAAAGGATGAAAAGTTGAAGGATTAATTGACTCGTAATGGCCTAGACTTGTAATTGCAGATTACAAATAATAAAAGCTTGATAACTTGGATACATTTTCTCTTTGTAAAGAAAAATAAAATTCGTTTGGATCATATTAACAGTTGCAGCTTTATGTACTCAAATTTTTCAATGTAGCTTCATAGAGAGCCAATGAATTGGATAAGTCAATCAGAATATGTCAATCTTGTGAAATTCAACAAGAAGGTTATGATAGGATAAGAAATCTAAGGATAAAGGAGAGAGTATATCTTAAATAGAATACTCTAGATCAATAGTAGCTTTGCTCAGGTACTTAGGCATTACTCATAGTTATAAGCTGCTCACTTGATATCAAACTACATTAGAAATATATAAAAAATGTGAATTAGATATCTGGTGTTAAGGGCTTAAAGAACTTTTAGTGGCCGAGTGTTTGCACTGGCTAGTGGAAATCCTCTATAACAGAATCAGAATTCCTTGGATGGAAAGGCAAAATTAGCTACAAAACTATTAGAGCATATTCCAAATTGACTAAAGCTTGTGTTATCTGTCAATTAGCAATTTGTGTTAGCACACAACTTTATGTAAAATAGTAAGTCTAGACATATATATATATATATATATATATATAACCATGTCTATCACACAATACAATTAGACTACTAATCTCTACTGTAACCATGTCTGCTGACTTTGAAAAGTCAAAGAATAATGTTGCAGATTTGATAACCTAAGAGTGAACTAAAGAGATAGTAGAGAGGTCATCGAGGGGAATGGGACTAAGAGCCCATAAAATCGAAATGTCTAAGTTATTGAAACGTCTCTCTTAAAACGTCTCAGATTATTTAAAACCAATATCTATGTAAAATTAATAAACTCGCAACTAATCAATATATAAATTTATAATTTACTATTATTCATATTTCTTATAAATTGGATAAATAAAAGATATTGAAATTGAAATAAAAAAAATTACTAAAGATAATAAAAAATATTTTTTTCATTCTAATCTATTTCTTTTTCTTTTTTTAATTATTATTAGTTTTTCTTATTTATAAACATAAATCATATTAACTAAAAATAATAAATAAAATTTTAAAAAATATTTCAACTTTAAAATGCATACTTGCTTTTCACATAGATTGCAATAAATACATTTTTTTTAAAAAAAATTCTATAATAAATGTATTTTTTATATTCCGAGGAGCAAATATAAAGTAAATAAAGTTTAGGGATCGCATTGAGTTGTTTCTTTATATTCGTTGCACAACAAGTTAATTCGAAAAGAGAAAAATGTGTAATACATGTCAAAGGTTTAAAGTAAGATAAGCATGATTATTTTATTTATTTATTTCTAAACAAAAGAGGAAAAAACCGGTGTAGAACGAGACAACATGAGCGCGCCAGAAATTTTATATGTACCATGACCATTTATTCCCCTAAAACAGAAAAATTATAGCATGACTTTTGTAACTACATCTTGCATGAAATTGCACGTAACATGCATGTAAATAACTAATTAAGCTACCATACTACAACAAGCAATGGTCGTCAAGGCAGAGCACCGACGCATCATGAAATGCAATACATAAACAATTAATTAATAATACCTATATTAATTAAGTGACATTTTTTTTTTAATTTTTTCTGCTATGTTGGTTTATCTCCAACTTGGAGCTACTTTACAAAAAAAAAATACAACAATAAAATAAATACTTAATGGCAGGCAGCAGCTAGCTAACTAATAGCTATATGAGACATAAATATTAAAATAGTAAATTATTAATAAAATTACTGATTCTGATTATTATTATTATCGTTATTGTTATTAGCTGCCTCTGCGTTTCTGATTCTTTCCTTTTCTTCCTCTTCTTGCAATTTTCTTCTGGCCTCTCGCAAACGTGTCATCATCCTATCTTCCTTGAGCCTCTCCTCTTTCAAGAGGGATTCCAATAGGCTTAGAGGGCGCTTATCTGCAATTTGGGTTTGGCTGATGCTGACTACATCATGAGAGACGTACATAAGAGAATTTTTAGAGATCAAAGCGGAGGCAGATCTTTGGCCTTATAAATAATAAATTAGGGTTATTTTTTGCTGAATCATTCATGAGGATGCTCAAGAGTTAGTTCAAAGATGTGATAAATGCCAGAATTTTGTCGTTATTACAAGATAACCACTACAAAACATGACCGCCATGTCAAGCACATGGCTATTTGCATAATAGAAGGTAGAAAGAGCCAAATGAAATATGCTGTGGTACTCATTGATTACTTTACCAAGTAGATTAAATTCGAACCACTTTAAAAAATAATCAAGAAATAAACAATGAATTTCATATCGATAAGTGTGATTGACTGATATCGCCTATTGCAAGCAATTGTCACCGGTAATGAGAGCCAATTCAACAATGGAAAGTTAAAAAATTTTGCATTTAGCTTGGTGTAGAATTTTGGTTTAGTTCACCTACTCATCCGAAGACGAACAGACAGGTGAAACAACATACAAAACTATAAAACTACTATTGAAGAAAAAGTTAGTTGAGAAAGAAAGAGCTTGGATGGATGTACTCCCATAAATGCTATGGGCTTATAGGAGGATTGATAATTCTATGAAATGAGAGTTATTATAGCACTTTTAGGCTTAAATCAATAATACTTAGAGAGTAAATAATGTGTTTTTATTGCATTTTAGTTATATTTTGCATGAGCATTCATTCTAGTTTAATTTTTTTATAAATTGAGTTGTTTTTAAATAATTTTTGCTTAGATTATGTGCATAATTGTAGGTGACCAAAAGCTCAAGTTTTAGGGAAGGAATACTGTTGCAACAAACTTACAGAAACAATGAAAGAACTTGGCTACATAAGAATTAAAACAAACCTAAAATAGTGCAGATGTTGTCGCCGTTTAGAAATGGCAATGGTCCGGGATGGTCCGGGATTTGACAATCCTGGTCTCGTCCTGAACAGTAAAATGAGATTTTAATGCGGACCAAATCCTGTCTCGAATAGTTAAACAGGAGAAAAAATTGGATCAATCCTGTACCGCTCAAAATCTCGTCCCAAACTAAATGGCCCAAATGTCCCAAATGTCCCATTTAATAAATACTATAACTTTTATTCAAATATTAAAAAAGTATTTAATCCAATGATTCTATAAAATTGTTAATATCTCAATAGACATTATAATCATAAGATATGTAATTAAACCAAAAATAACATCCAAAAGTAAAGTAACTAATTGTAAAGCATCCAAAAATAAATCACATATAATAATCAACAAAAGCATACAACCTCTCAACAAAAAAAAAAAAAAACATAAACAAAAACAAAAGTATCCGAGATTTTTGTCTTCATTCTTCAACTCCAAGTTCTGGATGAACCTATAAAAATTAGAATATGTAAAGAATAAACTAGAAAAACAAATAATATTATATATTGATAATTACATAATATGCATTTAATAGCACTAAAAAACATTATTTCTTACCTCTAGAATCTCTTCCATCCTTACATAAACTTTTTCCTTTATAGATGTAGGAATTTCGATAGAAGTTTTAAATCCTTCATCTTGAAACAAAAAAGAAGAACAAATTAACAAAAGCTTGTATAAATAAAAAAAATAAATTATTAAATTATAAAGTAATTTATGAATACCTCCCATATAAGCATGTATCCAACTTTGAACGCACATCAATGCCTCCAATGTTTGTGGATCTATTACAGTGTGGACTAGCAACTCTACCACCCGTGCTAAAAGCCGACTCAAAAGCATTTGTTGACACAAGAATCATTACCATATTCCTACCAATTTTAGACAATAAAGGATATTGTACTGCATTTACTTTCCACCACTCTAAAATATCAAAAGAATCGTCCTTGCAAATCAAGACAGTATCACCTAAATATGACTCAAGCTCGGTCTTACAATTCCCAACCATACTAGCTTTCACAAAATCATTATACCTACTGGACTCTTTTTTTTCTGAAAGAGTTATGGCAAGTGAACATTCATTAGAACTAGAAGCACCCATATTAGAACTACCTTTAGATAAATTGGCCTTTGATTCATACTCCTTTACCAAATTCTTGCCAAACATATGAACACTCTCAACATGAATTTGTGACTCATCTCCATATATCAATGGAAAATATAACTCAACCAATTTCATTTTATATCTAGGATCCAACACTGTTGCCATTGCCAATATCCCATTAACATGCTTTAAATATTTTTCAAACTTTTCAATCATGTTAGATGCCATTTGTTGAATCTCCTCACGCTCAGACAAAAGCCAATTAGAAACAAGATCCAAGTGGTGGCATGGCCTAAAACCAACAAGATCACGGCGAGTTAAATTGAGTTGGGCTGCTGGTCTTCCAAGTTAGATCATCGGTGTTTTGGCCATTTTTCGACGTCGGTAATGATAGGGGTACATCAGCCGACTCACAAGCTTTAGATCGGTACCATGTATGGCCGGTGGGGTGGCCAGAAATGGGAGAAACGACAGCTGCTCTCTTTCTCTCTCTCTCTCTCTCTCTCCCTCTCTCTCTCTCTCTCCTTCCTTTTTATTTTCGGAAAGAAAATGAAACTCTTCTCTCTCTCATTCTTTCCTTAAATAGAAATTGGCACTTTTCTCCTTTATTTTTTGTAAGCTTAATACTAATTAAGCTAATACCGGACTCGAGTGTCGAAATGAAATCCGACTATGCGGCCACTGAATCGCGTTTGAAATGTTTCAGTTTTTACATCACAACAAATTTAAATTATTCGAGCGCAATCAATTTATTAATCGTGTCTAAGTACCCGCAATGAGTTGTAACAATTCCGTCGACTTTAAAAAAAAAATTTTGCAACGAAACAAAAAATAACATCACACTTAATTAAATAATTTACGGTGCATATGTTACACTTAAGTTTTTGTTATATTAGATATTCAACTTACTTGATTTCTTACTCCATTAGTTACTTGACTTAATCAACTCCCTTACATCACTTTTTACTTGACTTACCTAACTTCATACTTGCTCTTGGAATCATTTTTTAATACCAAAACTAAAATTGAATATTTCATCTTAAATCCCTGCATTTTATGCAATAATGTGTGTGTGTGTGAAGTATTAAAATGAATAATATACTATCACATACACACAAATTATTAGTAAATATTTGTAATGAAATCAAATCAAACCCTAAACATATAATTATACAAAATATTTATATTTCAAACATACCTTATCCACCACTTGACAATGCACCAACAAGGCTATTTTTAAAGAGTTTGTGTTTATCAAAAACCTATGTATTGGAGGTAAGAGGCGAAAAAATGGTAAGGTGTGAGAAAATGCAAAATGGCGAGGTAAGGAAATGTAGATAGATAGTCTCTTAAGGGTGTTTTTGACTTTTCCTTCCTTGGGGGCATATGTACATAATGGAGTATAAGTTTACCATCTAGAGGCAAATAGGGTATGCTTAAATTAAAAACCTTTACAAACTTTAGCCATCGTTGCTTGCTATTTCACTGTCTCTGGGTTTTTTGGCTCCCAAAGAGCTGAGTAATGTTATAACATTGGTGAGTTTAAAAGCGCCATCATCATACAGAACTTGAGGATCGTACGGATTCAGAAATACATAATGTAAAAGCAACTCTTTTGTGACGCGAGAAGAGTAATTTAACAGGCTTCTCTTCGAAAATAAAATAATGAGAAATAGGGCTTCTCTCTAATCATTTGAATTCTAACCCAAAATCATTTCTTTAATAATTTTGGGAAATTCATTCAAAAATTTGACAAATTTATAAATATCATCTTTTGTGGTCAAAGAAAAAATAATAATTCAATAATTTTTTATTAATTCAATTAATCAATAACACAACATATCATCCTTTGATACTCGATTTTTTTTCCTAGCTGGGTCAAGTCTAGTGTAACAAATGGAGGTTAATCTACTCACATAGCAACAAACAAAGAAAATGGTGTAGTAGGATTAGAAAGTCAGTAAGCATTTTTTAACTTTGTTCTGAATACTTTTCTTGTGAGTTTTTAGTTCCCATACCTTTTTTAGTCTCATCTTCCTCCGAAATACCCCCCAGAAAGAATGGAGTCTGTTTTTAGGAAAATGGCGCATGTTTTTAGGTATGAGGATCATGTCCCCTATTTCTGGGAGCTTTGTGGTGTTGTAGTCAACCACTTCCTCCATTTTCATCTTGTTCTCATGATTCTCTTATGCTAATAAGTCTTATCCCTACATCCTTGCCCTGTTAGTTTGGTATTTTTTACTAATTGATAGTTTGTATTTTGAATCCCTTGCTTGCTCCCTGAAGGGATCCATAATTCCCATCTGGCATTCTTTGCTGGTAAGTTCTAAGGATATTTATTCCCTACCTCCGAGGTCCTAACTCCCTCGAAGTGGTACAGATATCTCATTTCCATATCAATATAAGCCGTTCAAGAGAGAAGTTTTTGCAATTAAAAAATCTCTTGATATGAAATTAGGATTAAATGCATTCCTGTCCAAATTCAAAATTCAAAATTAAACCCTCATCCTTAAGAGACATGTTATTCCTAAACACCCCTCATCTTTTGCTTGTGGCATTTGGTTTTCACTTTCTCGCCTAACTCACGTACACCTCTTTCCTTTTGCCCGGTCATCTTTTATGGAATTCTTCCTTGTGCTCCCTATGGATGCATCCGAAGCTAACCATGATAAGTCTAATAAAAGTGGGGGGGTTCATACAAACACATTAGTAGGAGCCTCATGCACCGATTCTTCTATTTCTCCCTCTTCTGTAGCTTTCAGCCACTCAATAAGAATCAAAAGCCACCTCATGCACCATCGACGAGCTGAGAAAAGATTTTCATATTTTCGATTCTATAGAGCTTAGGATTCCATACCGTAATGAGAACATGACAGAACCTCCCATGCCTTTGTATCCTTCTATGTTCAAGATAAGGGTCAGATTACCCTTGCTCCATTTTATTCGTTCTTTTTTGAGGTCTCTCAATGTTGCTTTTACTGTAAAGCTTTCCTTGGCCATTATGTACAGTAGAAGCATTAAGGAATTGAGTTTGATTTTTCTTTTGATGAATTCAAGAGGTTATATCAAATCAAATCAGTGGCCGAAGGAAGTGGTCGGTACTACTTAGCTAGTTGGGCTGCCTTTGCTCTCTTTATCCCTCTTGACTTTCTTAGTTAGATTAGGTTGGAAAGATTCTTGGTTTTTCGCTTCTGAAAATTGGCACTCTAATAACCTTAATGTTGATGATCCTATTCCCACTTTCTTTCAAATTCCAGGTCATTTCTTTACCTTGTGACCCCCAATACTTTGTTTTTCTCATTTAATTTTATTCTTGATGCAGGGATTTGGCATTCTCCCTTGGTTTTGCCTATAAAATTGCCTAACAACATTGAGCGCACTCGAGTCAACATTTTACACCTAAGTGTGATTTCTTTATTTAGTAAGACTTCCCACCAATAGTTTAATCTAAACCTAAGATTTCTTTTAATATTCTAATTTTTCCCATGATTATCTTCTTCTTGTTGTTGTTCTTACTATGCTAAGTTGCTATTGCTTGGTGTACAGTAGCCATGTCTCAGATAGATAATAGAGTAAGAACGAGCCTAGTCAATTTGCCTCTTGCTGGAACTACTTCTAGGAAATGTGGAGTTTTTCCTTCCTCAACTCCCTTTTAGTCTTCTGAAACCCCTTTTACTCACTTTGTTCCTCTTGGCTCTTCATAAGATGGGGAGAAAACTCACTTGTCAACTGTCCTTAGACATCCTGAGTACACTTCTGGGCTCTTATTCGAGGACTTGGCTGAGTAGGGTCATCAACACAATGAACTCGAGCGTGAATTGGCTAAAAATCTACCTTAAAGAGAGCATTAACTCACCAGGAATGTCTCTAGCCATAACGCACGGACCCAGAAGTTCTTTTCACTGCCTTTATAGGCAAAGCACATAAAGTTTGTCTTTATAATCCTTCCTCGAATCCTCTTGTCATCTTTTCAATGCTCTTGACTAGTAAAGCTTCTTATTTGAGTATTCGAGGCTACAATGAACATGATTCAAGCATAAAATTTTTACTAGGGTTCAAAAAGTGAATGTTCTAAAGCCAAAGCCAATAGAAAGAAAGTTGTAAACGAGGTGCTTCAATTAAGATCCGAACTGGCTACCCTCAAGTCCATCTATGAGTCTCTTAAGTTAGAGCATAACATCGACAAAGGGGTAATTAAGAACAAAGATGAGGAGCTGTCCTACTTAAGAAATAGCTCTATTAAAGTCATGTTAAGGCTCCACTAGAATCAGTTTAAGCAAATGAAGGACGGGGAATTCTATGTTGGGGTTGATGATTGTAAGGGGATGGTGAAAGATCAGCACCCTAAATGGAATTTAAAATTTATGGACGACTATTACTCTGAAGCCCTTTAGCCTAATGATTTTGACCTGCCTCCAAATGACAAGGCAGCGGACAACCCAACATAGCACTCTAGTTCATGATTTGCCCAATTTAGTTCCGCCTGGGAATACTGTAACTTCATCTGGACCGATTGGTTAAAAAGCCACTGAAGAAAGAGATGAACCCGCCTTGAATATTCCCTACTGGCTGCCATTTATCCTGAAGAAATCCCAAAAGATAATTAAGACCAATTTCCATTAATTTGTTGATGTTTGAATAATTTGATAATGATGTTTCAAGCTTTTGCCATTGGTGTTTTTTATGTTGTTTCTTGCTGCTAAACTTTCCTTTTTGGCATATAGTTAGTTTAATTTGCAAGTTTTTCATGTAGTGCTTTCCACTCAAACATGATGCTTTAAATTCAATAGTGTTACTGTTTGTGCAAGAGAACCCGGTTGATTTTAGGGACGCTTGGGACGAGTTCTCTGTTGGTGGTTCACTGTGCCTAAGTAGCGAGCGGTTTTTAATTATCCTCATGTTTGATCAAATAGGGGTCATTGACACTTGCTCATGTTGTTATTTAGATGGTCGCGACCTCCGCTTATCCGCTTGTTTTCAAGATGGAAATAATTTGGGCTGTGCATCCTTATTTAAATGGCAACGACATGCATTTATTCCACTTATTGTTCAGCCATGACTCTTTCACATTTAATCATGCTATTGCCCGAGTGGCATGTTTCATGCCTTCTAGCATCATTGCTCAAGCGGAGATAATTCACGCCCTTTTATCCAAACATAAGTAGTTGGCATATGCTCCTTAAGTTTCGATTAAGGTAATCGATTAATCTTCCTATCTCTATCAGATAACTCACAATTCACACGCTACTCGGGAGGTAATATAACTCATACCTCGGAGGATAATATATTCCATGCCTTAAAAGGGTGGTATAATTCATGCTTATTCACACATTGCTTGGAAGGCAATATAATTTATCCCTCATAGGGTAGTATAATTCGTGCCTCAGAGGGCTAGATAATTTGTGCTTATTATCACACTGCTACAAAGATAGTATAATTCACATGTCATAGGACCGTACAATTCGTGCCTCATAGGGTAATTCGTGCATAGTCATACCTATTTTGGGAACCCAGACAATATTCCATGATAAAATAATAACTCGAAATGCAAAGTGTACGAACATATGCAAAAGTGTATGAACATTTATTTCATCAAAGTTGAAATAAGACTTCCTCTTAACTTAAAATTATGCCACCTCTTTCAAGTGGCATTAGTGTGGGTCTGAAGTCGTAAACAAAATATAAATAACTACTCGCTTATTATATCCAAATTTTTTAACATGACAACTACTCAACTGGTCATTTTCTAAATCAAATTACTCCTAGTATGAAAAGAAATGATAAATAAGAGAAATAGAGACCTGCACTACAAGAATATTAGTCTTTAGTAACAAAACTTTTAGCGAAGAAAGTATTTTCGTCATTATAAATACGTTTTAGCAACAAAAAAAAAAATTTTTGTTGCTAAATTCACGCTAGAAAAAATAATATTTAATTACCACTTTTAATGACGAAAGATTTGTCGCTAAAGAGGACATATTACAACCAAAAATTTTGGTTGTCACCAAAAATTAAGCTGCAAAAAAAATGTTGGTGCCCAAACCTTTAACAACTAAAATTTAATATATTGCAATAAATAGTTTTTGTTGTTAAAAATTCTTTTAGCGACGAATAAATTTCATCGCTAAAACTATTTGATATGCCAAAAGAGCGTGTTTTAGCAACGAAAATAAATTTCTTTGCTAAAAATAGTTTTGGCGACGAAAATAAATTTCTTTGGCGACAAATATACTCTTTGATATACCAAAAAAACATATTTTAGTGATGAAATCAGTTTTGTCGCTAAAAATAGTTTTAGTGAAGAAATTTATTTTCGTCACTAAAATGCTTCCTTATGCCAAAAGGTTTTGTTTTAGCAATGAAAATAATGTTCGTTGCTAAAAATAGTTTCAGCGATGAATTTTATTCATCCCTAAAACTCTTTGATATGCCAAATGATCATGTTTTAGTGAGAAAAATAAATTTCATCACTGAAAACAATTTTAGCGATGGAATTTTTTTATCATTAAAAAACTGTGAAAGTTTTTTTAAAAAAATTTCACAGTTTATTTTTTGCCAAAATTTAAGGCCTTTAGTGACGAAATTGAAAAACTTTTGTAGGGCTATTTTGCACCACTATTAAGTTGTAGTGACGAACTTTAAATTTCATCACTAAAAACTCCTGTAGCCTATTTATATATCATTTACTTCATTTCTTTCATTCATTCTTTGTTTCTCTCATTCTCCCATTCTCTCATTTTCTTACTTTTATTCTTTAATTCTCTCATCTCTAAATATATGATTGTCATTTCTAATTTAATAACTACTTCTTTTCTCTTTTTTATTTTTAACATGGTGTAATTTTTTTTTTACTGATCTTATTTATTCTAACTTATATTATTAATATATTTTGTTTATTATGTTAACTAATTGTTGTGTGTTTATTTGTAGGGATTATCAAAGATCAATTACACCAAGGTAAAGAAAATCAAGAAATTTATATTCATTTGTAACAATTTTCTTTCAAAAAAAGGGATATCAAATTTTGTAATCATTTTTGTATTGTTCATCAATAACAATAATTCTTTTAAAATTAATTAATTCTATATTTTATCATAATGGTGTTAATTGTCATTGCAATTTAGTATTAAAAATGATAATATTTTAACAATAATAATAATAAGTAAATGAAATAAAAATTATTCCTTTTAGTGATGAAATAGTTTTTATCACTAAAAGTACTTTTAGAGACGAAATATGATTCGTCCCTAAAAGTTCTTTTGGAAACCAAATAGGATTCATCGCTAAAAGTGATTCATCACTAAAAATACTTATTTTTTTGTCACTAAAAGAAATTTGAAAATTCGACGCCAAAGATCTAATGTGACGCTCCTATAGTAACGAAAATGGCAACAAAAAAGTTTTTGTCACTATAGCCTTTAGCAATGAAAATTGCATGTTTTAGTGACAAAGCTGTTCGTTGCTAAAGCCCTTTTTGTTGTAGTGTTGTTTCCATTTTCCAGCATAGTAACGATTGAGGTGTTCTGTATTCCAGGGACAAGTAGGTGCTTCGCACCCATGTCAGCCAAAATATACGTTCTTACGATCATATCCTTGATGACTTTGTATGGTCCTTCACAATTGAGATCTAGCTCCTTTTATACCCCACTGTTTCAATCTTCCTTAGTACTAGTTGTTCAAGTTGGAAACTTCATATTTTAACCTTAAAGTTGTAATATTTGGCACCTTTTTTGCTATGCTGCCTACCTTTCCGTAGTATTCTTCTTCTTTCTTCGATCAATTCTTTCTCTATCTCTAACAGTTCCTAGTTTTCCTCTTGCCAGTAGCATACGGTCCTTTGTATTTGTAACCTTACTTCGACTGGGGCGATGGCCAAAAGCCAAGGAGAAAGAAGTTCCCCCGTCGACGTGCATACCGACATCTGGTAGGTCCACATTATAGCTACTAATTCTTTTTCTAAAGCTTTTTTTAGATTTTCCAACCTGGCTTTCAAATAGAAGTTGATGATCTTGTTAACTGCCTCCACTTGTCCATTGGCTTGAGGATGAGCCGAGATGGAAGGCATTCCTAATCCTAAAGTTAGAGCAAAATTCTCCGAATTTGTAGTTGCCAAATTTTTTGCCATTGTATGACACAATAATGTGTGGGGGGTGCCAAATCTGCATACTATTGACTTTCATATAAAATTCATAGTTTTGTCCTCCACGATCTTCGCGAATGGTTCTACCTCAACCTTTTGTGAATTAGTCAAGTGCGACAATGGCATACTTCACTTGCCCTTTTGCTATTGCTAGAAAGCCGATCAAATCTATTACTTATTTTGCAAATGGCAATGGGCTGCTTATTAGGGCCAACATTTGAGGAGGTTACCCTAGAACACCTGCATTCTTTTGACAGTTAGCAAACTTCTTTGAAAAGTTAATAAAATCTTTTTCCAAGGCCAATAGTAATCCTGCGTTATAATTCTTCAGGCTAACGGCCTTTTGCTGTATGACTGCTATATATCCCTTCATGCACCTCTCTCATAATGTACTTTGCCTCTTCTAACAGTATACATCTTAAACAAGGCATTGAAAAACCCTTTTTCTACAAGGTTTCCCTAATGATCACATATCAAGTTGCCCTGAGTTCCAATTTTCTTGCCTCAAGCTTATCTTCTACAAATTTTTTCTCCCTCAAGTAGGCCATGATTGAATCTATCCAACTGTCACCAAAGGCTACCAGATATACTAGATATCCCTCATTGAGGCTAGGTGATTTTACCACCTCTTTTATAGCTGATCTGGTAAGTTCAACTAATGAGGATAATGCCGGCTATGCTAATATATTAGCTTGTTGGTTTTCTCCTCTAGGAATATGAGTTAACGGCCATTTCTCAAGCTTTCCTAACAAAACCTTTTCCCTTTCCAAATAAGCCATCATGCTTTCTTCCTTGGCCTGAAACTGGTGATGAACCTGGTTGAGGATTAATTGTGAGTCATTATAAACTAAAATATGTTTCACAACTATTACAATTGCTAGTTTTAAGTCGGCTATCAAGGCTTCGCACTTCTTTTAATTAGCACCAATCCTGCTCCGCTCCTCTATGCATTATTCTGGGCTCTATGTTAGTGAATGTCTTCTAGAACAAGAAATTGTCAGTAAACAGCTTCTAAATTTCTAAACTCAAGCAAAGAGATATAATGCACTGTCCTTACATGCCTCTTACCGTTACTTGTTATTTGAAGATAGAATTAATATTTAAATATATATTAGGGAAATAGAATCATCTGATTTAAGCTCTATTAAGTTTTTAAAAATTTTTTGTCATGTGTCTTTTATTAGTAGTACGTAGATAAAAATTTAATTTTTTTATTTTTTTTATTAATTATCAATCAATAATTGAATTATTTACTGAGTACATGATTATATAAGAAGAGAATTATAATTCATATATTAAGACTTGAGGAAATATTTGAACAGTTTTATTTTATTTTATTAGTCAATTAAATTTGCATATCTAGAAAAAATGAATATCTGTCTATAAAAATATCATTTTTCTATACATCATATGGAAGTCGATCAGATACGTGATTAGGTGCAACAAATCTTCTGAAGGAAAAAGACTTTCGCGTCCTTTTGTGCACTGTCGAACATATTTCCTCGCGCACCTTGCGTTTTTTGTCATATACTAAAATTTCTCTGTTGCATTTCAAATCAGTCATTTATTTTAATATTTCTGACTTCAAATCAATCATTTATTTTAATATTTCTGATTTCAAATCAATCATTTATTTTAATATTTTTGTAGTATCAGTGAGATAGTGAATAATAAAAGACCAAGAAATGTTAGATTATTTATATCTGGTTTGGATAGGGACAAGTTGATATTCTCAACCGCTGAGGAAATTTTAGCAGGCAGCGGCAGCCATGGGCTTTCTTGCTTCATCTCTAACAAGTACTGTAGGCATGTATGATAACGGTAATTCTCCCATCGATTGATCTTGCATCTGCTTGCATATCAACCTCAATCACTGTATGTACTCGGCCACATTGGCCATGCTGAAGCTTTTGAAATTTTTATTGTTAACCGTCATGTAAAAATAATCAATTGTGATAAGAATCAATTAAATATTTAGTAAAATTTATTTTTAAAAATAACCTAAGTTTTAAAAATAGTTGTATATATTTAATAAGTCTTATTATTAAATTCTTGTAAGAATGCAAATGACTTTGAATAAAATTTATTTTCATTTTATAAAATATGTTTATAATTTTTCTATTGTATATATACAATAATTGATTAATAAAATAAATAATTTTATTTTTTATTTTTATTTTTATTTTGTTATCGTAAAATAATAGGTAATAATAATAATTTCTTTAAATTTGATAATTTTATTTCTTAATTGAATAAGAATAATTTTGGATTCTTATAATGTATGTGAGGATGTATATAAAATTGTATTAAGTATAAAACTGAATCTTAAACTCAGATTTTAATTAAAAAGCTACTCTATTTTCTCACATTTTAAAATTTGCGGTAGGAATTAAGATAAGGTGACTTTGCCAAAAATAATTTTTTAAAAAAATTTAGCTAACACTAATATTAACTTTTAACTTTTTAAAAATTTTTGAGTCTTTTAAAAGTAATTCCAAATAGGCCTAAAGCTTTTTAAAAATTATTTCATGTATAAAGACTATTGTCTTTTGTTTTCAATAAGGGTGCTGTTAAATTACAATTGCGGCAACTTACAGTCCATTTGAAAATCTACAAATAGTTATAACAAGTGGTGATACTCACATAGTTTTTGAATGGGCTGTAAATTACAGTAATTGTAACTTAATAATTCTCTTTTGATATATGTGTTATTTGTTTGAATTTTAATTTTGATATATAATTACTTGATTAGGTTATTGGTAAAAGAAGAAAACGACTGTTCTATAAAACTCAATTTCATAAAATTAACTTTATTGGTACTCTACGCAGAATACAAAGAATATCTTACAATCTCAATTAGGTACGTTACTCTCAACTTTTGGGATAGGCAGTGACATGTTCATAATTTTCTTCACATCAGTCACGAAGGTCTCAACCAAGTATTCTATAAAATTTTTCATGATGGGTTTCTTGGATTAATCACTTCGAAGATAACTATTCTTCAAACTCAGTCAAAAGGCATAGACACGTGTACGAACTAATCAACCTATTTTATTATTAGGTACATTAGCACTGCCTATTTTACAATTTGAAACATGACGTTTTAGGTGTCAGATTTGACAATTTGGGATTGGATCCTTAAACACTTACACTTAGGCGGACCCTTGTAATAATAGATTCATTGTAAGCCTATTGATAATAGATTCATTGTAAGCCTAGTCTACTTGTCTTTATCTATTGCCGCCTTGCATAAAGCCTTCTGGACTTGACAGGTCAGCACTATTTTTATTATTATTTATAACAATCCAATTCTATTGATATTATTATAAATTTAGAATTAAAATTATACGAAGATTTCTTATTAATTTATACACATTTATTTCTATAAAGTGAGCATGACTCTATCATTATTCATACATAAATGGTTCTGTGTGAGGATGCTCCTAGAATATAACCCAGCAAGCAAACTTAAACGTCAATGTAAATAACAAATGGCTGAATGTATCTGGCGAGATTAAAACATTTTCAAAAATTATTTCATGTACCAAGTACATGGTATTTCGTTTGCGATAAATGTGTAAACCAATTGTATTTTATTTTGAAATATAATTAATTGATTGGATTATCCCTAAAAGAAGAGTTACAAAATTAACTTTATTGGTACTCTATTATATGATGAGTACAAATACTGTTTTGTAATCTCAAGTGCTAGTCAACAATTCGGATAGATAGTGATATGACATGTTCATAGTTATCTTCACAATAATCACAAAGTCTCCACCAATTCCTATGATGGGTTTCTTGGATTAATCGCTTCGAGATAATTATTCTTTAAGCTTAGTCAAAAGCCTTAATTATGTACATGAACGATCAACAGAGTGATATGACACATTCATTATAAGGTAAATTAGTGCTGCAAATTTTCCAATTTGAAAATATAACGGTTTAGGTGTCAATTTTGACAATTTAGACTCTATGGTTACAACTCTATCTGCTCTTGGAACATTTGTAATTGTAATAATAGCAATAGAATTTATTGTAAAGTTTAGTCGACTTGTTTTTATCTATTGATACCTATTTTTTTACCCCCACCTAGAAACAACAGAAAGCGTTCTAGATTTGACAGCTCCTCACTATGTTTAATATTATTTATAATAATATAAGAGTTGGTTTGGTATGCTGGATAGCATATGACGATGAGATAAAATAAGATAAGATGAGATAACATTGTTTTAGATATAATGCTATGTTGTGTATAGTGTAATTTAAAATCATACTATAAATAATCTGTAGTGTCTTTGGTATATTTGTTATCACATTAAATAGTCACTAATATATTTTATATATTAATTTAGTCAAAGTTAACTTAAATTAATTATTACACCACAATCTACAAAATAAATTTGCTCCTTGTAAAATCATATTTTAGAGTTGAAGATTTAAATTTTTACACCATTAAGCATAGCAAAAGTAGGAAATTATAAAGCAATATAAAATATAATCTAAAAATTAAATCAGTTTATCGGTAAAGCTGAACATTGAAAAAAAATGACAAAACCTTCCCCTGTTTAATTTTTTTATTTTAACCTGGCTACAGTTTTTAAACAAGAGTTAATGCAATAATATCACATAACAAACATAGGTCATGCTAAGTTATCGCATGAGTAACTTACAGCCCAATCATTTTGCGTAAATATGGGTAATAAGAGTGGGGTCAACACCTTCTAAATAAACAGGCTGTAAAGTTACTCATGCTGTAAGTTTGCAAAAGCCAAGAAACATAAAAAGAAAAGTAGTCCATAAATATGAAAATATATTATATACAATAATGTCATTCGTCCGTATATATATAAAAAATTATACATCATCAACGTTCAAGAGTATATTGGCAAATATGCAGTATCACTAACGGATGAATTTATATCTGCAAATTTAATATTATATTGTTATTTAATGTGAAAAAAATGAATTATATAATATTTATACTGTTACTTAATTTAAAAATTAAAAAATAATTAATTACTAATTGTAAATAATATCGAGTAAAAGGATTAGCTAGTTTGAGAACAAGGAGAAACTGAGAATTTTCTTGCCTTCTTATTGCCTTTATCTCGTAAGATGACACAGGATAAATTTTCAGCCTAAAAATATTATCACACGGCCCACCTTCGGACAGAATTTTCAATTCTCACAGGTTAATGGTGGGCCCCAATTTCATATCTGCACATCACTTTTTGCACCAAACACTAATTAGGGTTAAATTTTAGGAAAATAAGCTGATCATAAGTTCTTTAACCAGTGTCAAACAGGCCCTAATTGTATTGATATTACTACAGGTAGACGTGTATGCACAGACATTGTTTTATATGGTCTATCTAAAGTTCAGCCTAAAAATCTGTTCTAAAAAAAGGCGGATAAACTTACACATAAATTAAGAGAAATTTACTCCCACAGCAACACTGGGAGACTTCAACTTTTGATTTCGCGAACAAGGAAATGAGGTGTAAATCAGTAGACGAGAAATGGTCGACAGCTCATCACATGTCCATGAAAATATGCGTTTCACAGTAAAAGGGCGGAGGGTTGGATAGCACCAAAAGGCTTCTTCAATATTATAGTCAACAATCCAAACTAAAAGCGCTCAAGAGCTAGACAGCTCAGTTTATGTTCTCTTCACAACACAGCTGCCCCAAATGGGACCTATGTATTGGATTAATTATGGGATTAAATTACATGTTCGAACTAGCAAAATCATTTTATTTGAGGTTATGTTTGCCTGCCTGACATACTAGAGCAGACTAAAATTTAGTTAAAAACTAATAGGATTATTAGTCCCTGTTTTTATTTGGGTTTAGGTGGGATAAGATGAAGTAAAAAATTTATTCTCTTTATCGCTCCTTTATTTTTCATTTAACATAATATTTTAACATAAATTAAATATAAAAATTAATTTCATATTTTAAGCTGTAATTTTATATTGTATAAAATATCAAAATTTTATTCAATAATTTATTCTAAATTGTATTTAAATTTGAGATTAAATATCAAAATTTTAACTATTCATTAACTTATTTAACTAATATTGAAATCAAACCTAAAAATATTCAATTATTTATTTACAACAATGTTGAATATTAAATTTTGAAGTCAATCATTATTTTAAAAATAATTATATTATTTAAATAGTTATTCTAGCTTTATTAAATTAAATTTAACATAGTCAAGTCCAACATTGTACCAAAAAAAGGACAATATTATATATAATTCAGACTCACCCAATCTAGTCTAGTCCAATATAAAATTACAAGTTAATTAAGTCCAATCCTAGCTTCCAAACATAGCTATAATTCATTATATAATAATAGCTCAAAATTAGTGTAAAAAATTTAAGTCAAAATTCTAAGTTAAAATACCTTAGCCTTAATCTAAGGTAAAAAGTCCACACCCATAAGGTTTAAGAAAATTGTTATGTAGACCCTAAATTTTTAAAAGAGCATACCAAGAGGCCTTGTCTTACCATTATACCTTTTGAATATAACAATTCAAAAATTAGATTTTAAATACTTTTAATAAATACAAATATGATACAAATAATATAATATGTCTAGTAGACTAATAATATTAAAATATTTATTTTATATTTATTTTAATAACATATTTGTATTTATTATAAAGATTTTAAATAAATCTTTAGGTTAAATAGATTTTGCAGTTAATAAAATATCTTAATAATATTAAAATTACTATTTTACGTAATATCCCAAATAATTTAAATTTTAATATATTTATTTTAACATTATGTTTTTATTTATTAAAAAAATTATTTTAATATAATAAAACATGTCTAATAGATTGTCAACTATTAAAATTTTTTTGAATATTGAAATTATTTAAAAATATATATTAGTATATTTATTTTAATATTAATTTTTATTTATTATAAAATATTGAAGTCAATTTTTTTGAATTAACAGAGCCAAATTATATAATGGTCAAAATGAGATCTTAGTATCCCTCACTAAAAACTTAAGAATCTTTATGACTATTTTTTCAAACCTTAAGAGCGTCAATGATAAGTTAGAAGATAAAAAAATACAGTGTATTTTATCATTTATTGTATTGAAATATATATCTTTTTGTGTTTTAATTTATTTGTAAGTTTAATAAGGTCAGAGATTTCCTATTGGAAACCCACTGTATATATATGACCGTGGAATTATAAGAAATAAAAAGTAATTTTATAGCAACCTAAAAGATATTTGGTAGTAATTTTATAATCTTTTCTACATTTGTCATATTTCTATACATCAAATCAGATTGATGATGAGATGCAGGAAAAGGTTCCCGTGGAACAA
Organism: Luvunga scandens; assembly: GCA_030449905.1. NCBI lineage: Eukaryota > Viridiplantae > Streptophyta > Magnoliopsida > Sapindales > Rutaceae > Luvunga > Luvunga scandens. The sequence goes on along the minus strand of JASUUG010000298.1, from coordinate 3,959,721 downwards.
ATCGATAAGAAAAAAGAATTTCATAAATTATGTTTTTGTCAAATACCATAATTTCTATTGTAGAATTAAGTTTTCAATTTCTTTGGCATTTTTCCATATATATGGCATGGACATGGAAAAGTTGATATTCATCACGAACACTTCAAAAATTTGAGCAGGTAGCAGGCTAGCAGCCATGGACATTCTTGTTTTATCTCAAACAAGTGCTATAGCTGCAATTTTAACCACTCTTTTAGTCTTTCTATACACTTTTTGTTAGTTTCAAGAAATTTGTATAGAAATTACGCAAGCAAGAGGAAGAGAGAAGCACCAGAAGCTGGGGGAGCATGGCCAGTGATTGGCCATCTACACCTCTTAGGAGGGCCAGAGCCTGCTCACAGAGTGTTGGGCAACAAGGCTGATAAGTTTGGACCAATCTTCACTCTCAGGATGGGCATAAATCGAGCTTTAGTTGTAAGTAATTGGGAAATTGCTAAAGAGTGTCTCACTACACATGACAAAGTCTTTGCCAACCGTCCGAGAACTCTAGCCATGGAGATTTTAGGCTACAATTTTTCCATGTTTGGCTTCAGCCCATATGGCTCCTACTGGCGTGAGACACGCAAGATAGCCACACTTGAGCTTCTCTCGAACCATCGGCTTGAGAAGCTCAAGCATGTGCGAGAGTACGAGCTGAAGACATGTTTGAAGGAGTTATACGAGTTTTGGAACAAGAACAAAAGCCCTGATAACGTATTGTTGGTAGAGATGAAGAGATGGTTTGCGGACACCACACGTAGTGTGGTTTTAAGAATGATTGTCGGAAAGGGATGCAATTCAGTGGACAGTAAAGAATGGAAAGAGCTTCTAACGAGATTTTTTGAAATGAGTGGTAAGTTTGTCCTGTCAGATGCGCTGCCGTTTTTGAGATGGCTGGATATAGGGGGTGATGAAAGGTCAATGAAGAAGATAGCCAGAGAATTAGACATTGTTGTTCAAGGATGGTTAGAAGAGCACAAGAGGAAGAGAGATTCTCAGGAGATGAAAAAAGAAGAAGATTTTATGTATGTCATGCTTTCAATTCTAGGCGATGCAGAGCAATATTCGGGTCGTGATGTTGATACGATTAATAAAGCTATTTGCCTGGTAAGCCTCTCTTAACCGATTTTGTTTTGTTTTAGTTATAGTCTAAGCACAACTCAAACACCTCTGCGTTCTCTCCATCCGCGTGAGTGGAGTATTCAAACTTAGACCTATCTTTTTTATGTTTTAGTATTTGTTATTAATGCAAACACATTAGTCAGGCAAACTAATCGTAAGTTTTAAGAAAGTTGCTTCTTACCAGTGGAACTAGACCTTATCTTAGATCTCTTCTTTCCACTCAAGAAGTGAGTGTTTAAGCGGGAAGAAGTGAGTGTTTAAGCGGAATTTCATTGTAACATAAGAAAACTCTTTACACGCTACCAATTTTGCAGGCTCTCATCTTAGCAGCAACAGACACCACAACAGTAACATTGACATGGGTTATTTCTCTACTTCTCAATCATCGTGATATTTTAAACAAGGCTCAAAATGAACTCGATATTCAGGTGGGCACAAAAAAGCAGGTGAATGAATCAGATATAAAAAATTTAGTTTACTTGCAAGCCATTCTCAAAGAAGCAATGCGTTTGTATCCTGCTGTGCCACTCTTAGTTCCTCATGAATCTATGGAAGAGTGCATAGTTAATGGTTACCATGTCCCTGCCGGCACACAGCTTTTTATCAATGCTTGGAAACTTCAACGTGATCCACGTGTCTGGGAAGAGCCGTGTAAGTTTCAGCCAGAAAGATTTTTGACAAGGCACAAGGATATTGATGTGAAGGGACAAAATTTTGAATTGTTGCCTTTTAGTAGCGGTAGAAGAATGTGTCCTGGAGTGTCATTTGCCCTTCAAGTTATGCAATTTACACTTGCTTCTTTACTGCACGGGTTTGATATTGCAAGCCCATCTAATGAACCACTGGACATGGGTGAAGGACTAGGGTTGACCTTGGAGAAATCTACACCACTTGAAGTACTTGTTGCTCCGCGTCTTTCTGCTTCTTTGTACAGCTAAATTGATTCCCGATGTTACAAACAAATAAACTTATTATAAGTAATGAACTTTTTTTTTTTTTTGCTAGTTTACTCTTACTTATTAGGCCTTCTTCTACTTTGAATATAAATGTTCAAATTATCATTAGACATAAATATCTATTACTAAATGCACTTTTATCCCAAATGAGCTGAGAATTCTATACCATTTCACTTGGCACTTTTCTCTTAACAGAATATTCTATGCTTTTAAAATAGATTAAGCTTATAATCGTTCATAAAGTGTTACTTCGCACTTCAGATGAGACTTCCAAACGAGAGCAATTAAATCTGTAATTTGTGAATTGAGAATATTTAATTTCATCAGTTGAAAGGGTAAAATGGTGAATTCAAAAGTCAATAAAATCATCTTCCATTCGTTATTGCATTAGTCATTTGAGATCTACATTTTTAAATAAGTTTTTGGTAATATATTTGGGGATATGAGAAAATTTTGAGTGCTCTAGGATCAATGCTTCTTTTCCATTCATGTCTTACTACATGTATATTTTAGCCAATTATAATAATATGTATATATACATGGCAACTAATGAATGGTTAAGAAGTAATGCTCCAAGAGCACTAAGGACTTTCTCGGGGATTTAACATCATGCATTGAATCAAATCCATCGGTAAAAGGAGCCAAAATAAGTCTTTAAGTCGAATTCAATTAAATAGCGTTGTGAATAAGTGTAACATATGAAAGTAAAAGACCAACGCTTTACGCTATACCAATTTTGCAGGCTCTTCTCTTGACAGGAACAAACACCACAACAATAACATTGACATGGGATATCTCCTTGCTTCTCAACTAACATGATATTTTGCAAAATGCTCAAAATAAACTAGATATTCAGATTGGCACAAAAAGGCAAGTGAATGAATCAGATATAAAAAATTTAGTTTACTTGCAGGCCATTCTCAAAGAAGCAATGCGTTTGTATCCTGCTGTGCCACTCTTAATTCCACATGAGGCTATAACAGAGTGCACAATCAGTGGCTACCATGTCACGGCCAGCACACAACTTTTGATGTTTGTAAGCTTCATCACGATCCATGTGTTTGGGAATGGCCTTGTAAGTTTCAGCCAAAAAGATTTTTGATAAGGCACAAGGATATTGATGTTATGGGACAACATTTGAAATTGTTACCTTTTAGTATCGCAGAAGAATGTGTCCTGGAGTGTCATTTGCCCTCAAAGTTATGCAACTTACACTTGCATCTTTACTTCATGGCTTCGATTTTGCAACCCTATCAAATGAACTACTGGACATGGGTGAAGGATTAGGGTTGGCCGTGGTGAAATCTACACCACTTGATGTACTGGTCGCTCTACGTCTTCCTGCGTTTTCGTACAGCTAAATTGATTCACGATGCAATCAATCCAATAGATTTTTAAAAGCAGAATTGATGTATTTTGTTCGCTAGTATACTTTTACTTATTACGTCCTCTTTGGAATCATAATTAGAAATCAATATCTATTGTTAAATGCAATTTTATCAAGGCTAAGTTGGTTAGATGATGACAGCCAGGGTATCCCATTGTGTTTATTCTGATAGGTATGTCAAAAATCAATAAATATAACGAGCACTCTTATTGGAATGCACTTCAATGAATAAAGTGCCGAAAACTAGTTATAGTAAAATGCGGATATGGTGCACGGCGTCGCACTGGATGAAAATTCACAAAATGAAATTAACAAGCTATCACTTAGCTAATAGCCTAGAGATACCTTCCCTATCAACAAAAGTTGTGGGGTGCATGTCAGGACTCTTGTTCCCTTTCTATTATTGGATAGGAGTGAATTTTCTTTGCGAATATTAGTGGCAATATATATTTGGATGGCAACGTATATTTGAATTGGGTTAGGAGTAGATTTTCTCCCCTAATATTAGTGGAGGTATACATCTGGATTATATTATAATAGAATAGAATTACATTAGTCCTAATAGAAAGTATAGATTTCCTTGAAATGGAGATAAAAAATATGGATTGTGTTATATAGAACTGAATTGGTTAGTTTTTATTAGATTTTAGATTGCGTGTGTGTGCATATATATATATATATATTTGTAAAATTCTAATTGTAATGATATAGGTGTTAAAAAAATAAAAATAAAACTAGCCGGATTTATATCATTAACTCCTCAATGATCATAAGAGATAAAATTACCTAAATTATTATTACTATTTTAAAATAGGAAAAAGTCACCCACTCCCTCAAAGTGTGCATAAATGATCACGTATTCCTCATAAATGGTCACACAAACTTGTTTTTTATTATTGTATCCTTTGATTACAACAACCAAAAATTGACTTTAAATAAACTTGTATTATGAATACAAATAAGAAATTAAAATAATATAACACATAGAAAAGTAAAAATTTTATAAATTATTTTGAATATTAAGAAAGTTATTTTGATATTATTAATGGAACATTATTTTTTAACATTAATAAAACGCTTTGACAGATTAATAATTTTAAGCTAATTATATTTAACATTCAAAATATTTGACAAAACTTATAATATTTTGTTTACAATTTTTTTTAATTTTTTCTATATTAGTCTAAATATTAAAGTCAATTTTTGAATTAATATATTTTATTAATTATACTTATTATAATATTTTATTTGTGTTATATGATATTTTATTTATTATTTTATTTTATCTTATTATTATACATATTTGTATTTATTTTTACTATAATTAAAGGGATATCATATTAAAAAAGAAGTCTATAAGACTATTTATGAAACTAATAGAGTCTATATGATTATTTAAACAAATCATGGGATTATAGATGAATTTTTCTTTTGAAAATATCGATTGCCATGATTTCAAAAAAATTATTTCATGCGTCAAGCATATTGTCTTTTGTTTGCGATAACTGTGTTAACCAATTAAATTAAAATTTTAAATATTGTTAATTGATTAGATTATTGCTAAAAGAAGAAAAAGACTATTCTGTAAAACTCAATATCACAAAATTAACTTCACTGCTACTCGACGATGAATACAAAGAATTAATATTTCACAATCTTAAGTACGTTGCTCTCACCTATTCATATAGATAGTGACATGCAGCTAATTTTCTTCACATCAATCACAAATGTCTCAATAATTATTCTGTAACATTTGTCATGATGGGTTTCTTAGATGGATTAACTAGTCAAAAGGCCTAGATATGTGAGAACACATATTATCATTAGCCACATTGGTGCTGCCTATTTTCCAAGTTGAAATATGACGTTTTAGCTGTCAGTTTTGACAATTTAGGATGTTAGTTTACAACCCTATTTCGTCTTTGTACGCTTACTAATTAATATCAATGGGTTTTGTTAAGTCACATTTTATGTAATTTACAGCCCATGTAAAATTTAAGTGACAATGTTATTTATTTTTTCATGTTTTGAGGGTATTGAAATGTAACTTAGCAGTACCTTAATACCTATTGCCACTTTTTTCTTCCATTTTAAAACAACGGATAACTTCTTGGAGAAATTACTATATCAGTCATATAACAATTAAATAATATTATATTATGTGTTAATTTATTTTGAAAAATCAATATGCAAGTGATAGTTATATTAAATTTAACTACACAGTCACGCATGTAATAATTAATTGTATTACCTTTAATGTACTATAGACTTTCTCCAAGTGTTGATAGCACATCATTATTTTTATAACTATTTATACTAATTCAATTCTAAAAAGTGTATAAAAACCTTTCTTCATATAGCTTATTTAAAGTTCACTTCGAAAAATCTGCTCCAAAACAGATTGAGAGGCTTACTCATAAATGAAGAGAAATTTTACAACTGTGTAAAATTTTACAACTGCTACCACTCAGAGAAATTTTAGTGATAGCAGCCATGGACTTTCTCTTGTTTCATCTCAAACAAGTGTTGTAGAGAAATCCACACCACTTGAAGTACTTGTCGCTTCATGTCGTTTTGCTTCGTTGTACGGCTAAATCGATTCTCGATGTAATCAATCCAATAAAATTTTTATAACAAGTATTGAGGTATTTTGTTTGCTTGTACGCTCTTACTAATTAAGCCTTCTTCAGAATTATCATTAGAGATGAACATCTATTGTTAAATTCACTTTTATCACGGCTGAATTGTTGCAGTACCATCATTATTAATAATATTATCATTATCATTTCAATACAATTCTATTGCTATTACAATTACAATTGTATCGAGTTATATATTGTTAATCTTATAATAATGATTTTGATGATAACAAAAATAATATGTTCATGATTAAAGTGTTGGGGCTATTAAAAAGAATTTTCTAAAAGCAATACACTTGTTTTAAATTCAAAAATGATGAAACTGGAAATTAACGGTTAACCGTTTACTGGAAAACGGTGAACCGATAATTTACAGTGATGAACATTTCACATGTTCTGGAAAATAACGGTGAACCGTTTATTTAAAATAGCTAACCGATACATTCCAGTAAGTAAAAATGTTTTAGCCTTGAACCGATTAGCCCAAACGGTTAGCAAAGTTTTGTGTCACGGCTTTTCTCGAAATTAACGGTGAACCGTTAATTAAAACGCGCTAACCGAACAATTCCAAAGTGAGTAAAAATGTTTTAGCCTTGAACCGTTTATTTAAAACGGCTAACCGATAACTTCCAGGTGAGTAGAAGTTCTCTACTCTTGAACCGCTTATCAAAAACGGAGAGCCGAGGGATCATTTTGCGGGTTCTTTGGAAAGAAACGGTGATCCGATAAAGTTAACGGCAAACCGCTTATTTGAAGTCAAAGGATAACGGCTAGTTGGAAATTCAAAACGGCTAACCGATAGAGACAAACGGTGATCCGATTATTCTCTGAAAGTCAATAACGGCTAGTTTTCAGCTCCAACTATAAAAAGGCTCAATCAAATTCAAACAAGAGTGATCCAACATTTGATATTTGAGCTTACTACTGAGAAACAATCTTCTTTGAGCTTCAATTGTGTTTCATTTCATTCCCTCACACATTAAAAATTTCAATTGTAATCATTTGGAGTGTGTGAGAGATTATTTGTTATTAAATCTCTATCATTGAGTGATTGTAAGTGTTGGGATACACTTGGGTTAAGAGATTGGGAATAATCTCTTTATTGTAAAGGTTCATTGACACCTTGGAAGTCAAGTGTAAGTGTTTGAAGCCTTGGAGGCTTGCATAGTGGAATCCTCAAGCCCGGTGTGCTTGGAGGCGTGGACGTAGGCACGGTTGGCCGAACCACGTAAAAATTCTAGTGTTTGATTTCTCTTCCCTTATCCTTTTTAATTTGAGCATTGTTGAATTTATTACTTTTGATTTTGATTAAGACATTAGTTTTAATATTGTGCATTTTTATTGGCTTAGTTTTTAAAACCCAATTCACCCCCCCCTCTTGGGTAGCCTAAATAGAATTTCAATTGGTATCAGAGCAAGGTTCTCTTGTTAGGACTTAATCGTCTAGAGTAAACGATCCATGGCAACCCAATATGATTCTAGCTATAGGGAAGGACAATCCACCACTAGGCCACCATTCTTTGATGGTAATGATTATCCTTATTGGAAAACTAGGATGAGAATTTACTTGCAAGCTTTAGATTACGAAATATGGGAAGTTGTATGTGATGGACCATTCATGCCGATAACTAAAAATGAAGAAGGAGAAGATATTCCTAAACCTTCACGTGAATGGAATGATTTCGAAAAGAGAAAAGCTTCACTCAATTCTAAAGCTATGAATGCCTTATTTTGTGCCCTAGATAAGAAAGAATTTCATAGAGTCTCAAGTTGTTCTAATGCTTATGAGATTTGAAAGAAACTTGAAGTAGTTTATGAAGGAACAAACTAGGTTAAAGAGTCTAAAATTAATAGATATACTAGCCAATACGAATTGTTCTAAATGGAATAGAATGAGAGTGTTTATTCTATTTATACTAGATTTACAGATATTGTAAACACTCTAGGAGCACTTGGTAAAACCTTTTCTAATAGCGAGAAGGTAAAGAAAATCATGAGGTCATTACCAAAAGAATAGAGACCTAAGAAAACTACCATTGAAGAAGCTAAAAATTTAAATACTTTGTCTATTGATGATTTAATTGGTTCACTTATTTCTTATGAAGAGGATTTTACAGTCAAAAGAGGAGACGGAGATAAGAAGAAGAAAAGCATTGCCTTGAAAGCATCAAAACCTGAAAGTGATGAGAAAAGCGAATTTGAAAATGAAGAGATGGATATAATAGCTAGAAAATTTAGGAAGTTTTTCAAGAAATCTAGTGAGCGAAGAAAATTCAGAAACTTCAAGAACCAAAAGGAGAAGAAGAAAGTAATTATATGTCATGAATGCAAGAAACCTGGCCATATAAAATCAGAATGCCCTCTTCTCAACAAACTCACGAAGAAAGCCATGGTGGCAACATGGGATGATAGCGATGAAGAGTCAAGTGAGGATGAACAATCACAAGAAATATCAAACTTGGCACTTATGGCAATAGGAGAGGATGAGCTTGATGAGGTAAGTGATCTTCCATCCTATAATGAATTATATGATGCTTTTAATGAGTTGCATAGTGATATGATGAAAATTGGAAAGAAAAATGCATGTCTTAAAAAGAATATATTAGAACTTTAAAATGACTAGGATAATCTGCAAAAACGTAATGATGTGTTAAATGATAAGATTAAAGAGTTAGAATTAGATAATGAAAGATTGCATGATAGAATTGCTTCTTTAAAAGGTAAACAAAGTTCTTCATATGAACATGAAAAATTACATGTTGATAACTTAATCAAAGAAAATGAAGAACTTAAAAAGAAGAGCAATGAACTAAATGAGATTGTTTCTAAATTCACAAATGGGCAAAAGAACTTAGAAAAATTACTTGGTGCCCAAAAATGTGTGTTTGATAAAGGAGGGATTGGTTATAAACCTAATTTGAAACAAAAATACTACAAAAGCTACTTTGTTAAGGCTACTACCACTAATAATCATAAAATTGTTTGTCATTATTGCAATAGAGATGGTCACATGAAAAATAGATGTCCTATTAAGAGAAATGCTTATTATGGAGTTAAATTTATTTGGGTTCCAAAAGGAACCATTACTAACACTCAGACCCAAAAAGTTTTGGGTACCTAAAACTTAAGATATTCTCTCAGGAATCAAAGAAGAAGGAAAGAGAAATAAGTGGTATTTGGACAAATGGATGCTCGAGACATATGACCGGTGACTATTCATGGTTCTCAAGCTTTACCAAAATCGAAAATGGAGGGGATGTATCTTTTGGAGATAATTCAAAAGGAAAAATAATTGGTATTGGCAATGTCGGTAAATTTCCCTCAACTCTCATTGAGAATGTATGTTTAGTTGAAAATCTAAAACATAACTTGCTTAGTATAAGTCAATTGTGTGACAAAGGTTATAAAGTTATTTTTGATAAAACAAATTGTGTTATTGAAAATGCAAGTGATGGTAAAATTGTTTTTGTTGGAAAGAGGTGTGTTAATGTTTATACCATTGATATAGATTGTGCATCTACTCTTGATAAATGTTTCTCCGCATTGCATAATGATAGTTGGTTATGGCATAGAAGACTAGGACATGCAAGCATGGATCTAATTTCAAAGATTTCCAAAAATGATTTAGTTAAAGGTCTTCCGAAAATTGGTTTTGAAAAAGATAAAATTTGTGAAGCATGTCAATTTGGAAAACAAATCAAAACTTCTTTCAAAAACAAAAATCATATTTCTACTTCAAAACCACTTCAACTTCTTCACTTGGATTTATTTGGACCTTCTAGACATGCTAGTTTAAATGGAAAATATTATGCATTTGTAATTGTGGATGATTATTCAAGGTATACATGGGTATTATTCTTAGCTAATAAGGATGATGCATTTGATGCATTTAAAGTCTTTTGTAAAAAGGTTCAAAATGAAAAAGGCTATTTCATTACTTGCATTAGAAGTGATCATGGTGGAGAATTTGAAAATCATGCATTTGAAAGTTTTTGTAATGATTTCGGTATTATACATCAATTTTCATCACCTAGGACTCCTCAACAAAATGGAGTTGTTGAGAGAAAAAATAGGTCTATTCAAGAAATGGCTAGGACCATGTTAAATGAGAATGCATTACCAAAATATATTTTGGGCCGAAGCCGTAAATACCGCGCTGCTATGTTTTAAACCGTGTTTTAATTAGACCACTTCTTAATAAAACTTCCTATGAGCTTTGGAAAGATAGAAAACCTAACATTGGTTATTTCAAGATTTTTGGATGCAAATGTTTCATATTGAATACAAAAGACAATCTTGGTAAATTTTATCCAAAATCGGATGTTGGCATTTTTCTTGGATATTCTACTTCTAGCAAAGCTTATAGAGTTTACAATAAAAGAACCTTGGTTGTTGAAGAATCCATGCATGTTACATTTGATGAATCTAACCCATCCTCGATGGAGAAAGTTTTTAATGATGCAGATGAAGAAGTACCACAAGGAGAAACTTCGAATGCTAAACAAGATTCTTCATCTAGCGAGAATCAAGAGAAGCACATGAAGAGCAAAACAATGTGGAGCAAAATGAAGGTAACTCTCAAACACTCCCCAGGAGTGGAGGTATGTATCTTCTCACCCTAAAGACTTGATTTTAGGAGAACCTTCACGAGGTATAACTACTAGATCATCACTTAGAAACACATGTGCACATACCGCATTTATATCTCAAATTGAACCAAAATCCTTTGCGGATGCGGAAAACGATGAATCTTGGATTATGGCAATGCAAGAGGAGTTAAATCAATTTGAGAGAAACAATGTATGGGAATTAGTTCCTAAACTGAACATCAATCCATTATAGGCACTAAATGGGTATTTAGGAATAAAATGGATGAATCGGGTGTGGTTGTAAGGAATAAAGCTAGATTAGTGGCTCAAGGTTACAATCAAGAAGAAGGAATCGATTTTGATGAAACTTTTGCACCCGTAGCAAGATTAGAATCTATTAGAATGCTTTTAGCATTTGCATGTTATAAGAATTTTATTTTGTATCAAATGGATGTCAAAAGTGCATTTTTAAATGGTTACATTATGGAAGAAGTGTATGTGAAACAACCCCTGGTTTTGAAAATGAAAAATTTCCAAATCATGTTTACAAGTTGTCAAAAGCATTGTATGGATTAAAACAAGCACCTGTGAGCTTGGTATGATAGACTTAGTAAATTTCTTTTGGAAAATGGCTTTTCAATGGGTAAAGCGGATACTACACTTTTTATCAAGCATAAGAATCAAGATATACTTATTGTTCAAATCTATGTTGATGATATCATTTTTGGTTCTACTAATGAGTTTCTTTGTAAGGATTTTTCATCTTGTATGAGCAAAGAATTCGAGATGAGTATGATGGGAGAATCAAGAAGTACTTCCTGACTACAAATAAGACAAAACGAAGAAGAATCTTCATCAATCAAGCCAAATACTTGAAAGATTTACTAAAGCGATTCGGACTTGAAGATGGCAAGATTAAAAGTACTCCAATGAGCTCAACAATTAAGCTTGACAAAGATGAAAAAGGTAAAGATGTTGATGTCAAAGCATATCGAGGTATGATCGGATCCTTACTTTATTTAACTCGCCAAGAGACCCGAGTATTGTATTCAGTGTATGTTTGTGTGCAAGATTTCACTCATGCCCTAAAGAAGATCACTTGCTTGCTGTCAAAAGAATTTTTTAATATTTGAAAGGAACCGTAGATCTTGGCCTTTGGTATCCTGGGAACTCATTTAGACTTGATTTGTTATTCGGATGCCGATTTTCTTGGGTATAAGATTGATAGGAAGAGTACTAGTGGAACTTGTTTCTTTCTAGGTCACTCTCTTGTCTCGTGGTTTAGTAAGAAACAAAACTCTCGGTTGCTTCTTTCAACCACCGAGGCCGAAATATATATTACGGCCGGTAGTTGTTGTCATGTGCGCAATCACTTTGGATGAAACAAACCCTTAGAGACTTTGGTATTAATCTTGATCATATACCTATCATGTGTGACAACACAAGTGCCATAAACCTTTCAAAGAATCCCATTCAACATTCTAGGACAAAGCATATAGAGATAAGACATCATTTCTTAAGAGATCATGTTCTAAAGGAGATATTTCATTACATTTTATCTCTACGGAAAAATAACTTGCTGATATCTTTACTAAACCTCTTAAATAAGATCATTTTTCAAAGATTAGGCATGAGCTTGGAATGATAAATGTCTCATAATGATTCTTTGCCTTTCTATAGTATGATGATTGTTTTTGGATGTGTTTAAAATTGTGTATTCATGCATTATATTGGCCTTACAAGACATTTTTGATCAATTAAATGATTTAGAAATGTATTGAATGTTGGCCGTAGAATAAAACTTATGTGCGAAATCAAAGTCAAGATAACGGTTTACCGTGTATTATTCAAACGGCTCTACCGCTTAATTCCGAAACACTAATTTTTTTTTTTTTTTTTTTGGATATTAGCGGCTAACCGCTTATTACTAACGTTAATCGATTATGTTTTCTAGCTCTCTGACGCTTATCGGAAACCGATATTTTTAACGGCTCGCCGTTTTCGTGGGATATAAAACTGGTCTGTTTCTTCTTCTTCGTTTCCGCTTACCCTCACCGCTTTTCTCTTACCAAAGAAACCCTAAGCTCTCTCTCTCTAAAATTTCTGGTGTCTCTTGCTATTTCTTGCCAAAACACGATCATAGAAACATTCCTTATCATTATTAGACCAGTTTTAACCATTCAAATCATAAAATTTCTGCCCAAATCCCGAAATCCCAAATTGAAACCCTAAGCGCAACCGAGCAAATTTCGATTTTTGACTCATTTGTTGACAATTTCCTACCAAATTGAGCCTCCGAAACCTTTCTCTACTCTTTTTCATTCACTTTATTGGTCCAGTTTGCTTCATTTTCATCTTTTTGACAAAATCCCACATTCTCAAAGCTCCATTAATGGCCGAATCCTCTGTAACCTAGCGGGAAGAGGAAAGTCATGTCCCAAAGAGCAACCCCATACCTCCTAAAGAGACAACCGAGTTCCAAAGAATCCATTTTCCAACAGCTCCACCGGTAAAACGATTTGAAACCCGATTCATGGGTCGTAAGGTAATCGACTCTTACTTTGTGGATTTAGATGATTTTGAGGAGTTGGTTGTTTGTGGAAAAAGTGTTAAGCGGATGTTGTTGCCATGGGAGTCGGCATTAGACTTAGACGAGAGGATTTATCCTAACCTAGTTCGTGTTTTTATTCGAACATGGAATTGTCGTGAAAAAAGAGTAGATCGAATAGTTACCAGAGTGTTGGGGTGTTCCTATTGATTTTGATGTTTTTGATTTAAACACCATTTTAGACCGCCACTTCTTTGGACATAATATATACACTTCGAGGAAGGAATTATCCTTTGCCGATTTTAACCATATTCGAGGGGTTAGGAACATTTGTAGACGCGTCGGGATCTCACTAATGAGATATGCACCCTTCCATTTAGAGCCCAACTTTTACCGCTGCAGTTCGGATTCTACACACCATTTTGCGATATTATTACCCCTGGAAGGGACACTCGGATGAGGTTACTAGGTTGGATGTCGGGATTCTTGATAGTCTTCTTAGTGGACGCCGTATTAACCTTGGGTATATTATTTTGCGCCATATGTTGAATACCCCTGCTTTGTTACACAGGCTACTTCGCGGTAACATTATCTCTAAGCTTTTGCGACACTTTCGCGTACCTCTTCGAGACTCCGTGTATGTTGAGACCAAGAAGATTGGGAAAGAGGCTATTTCAAATGATTGGTTTTTCTCGAAGGAGTCGATTGGATAAAAACGCCTCTGCGAAAAACCAAGACACCTCGTAGCTCCGGAAGATGCCCGGTTCCTCAATGACATCTTTACCTCGATCACCGACTTTCGACTCGGCGCTCGTCCTCCGCCTCCTCGTCGCGGATCGCCTCTCACCTCCCGGCAGACCGATTCCCGAGGCACATGAGACGGAGATCGCTCGACCATCTACTTCACCGCTCCATCTCATCGATCATCTTCTTCAAGAACTCGTTAGCGATATTCGC